>OZ020189.1:1747936-2947936 GCA_963971165.1 Philopedon plagiatum
GACAACACCCCCAGATTAGAACAGAACCCGCCTCCGTGCTTTATCGTTGGAATTAAATTTTTAGGTTTGTGGGTTCCCCGCGCTTTCTGTACACCAAAACCTTTTTTTATTGTACCAAACAACTCAACTTTTATTTCGTCAGTATATATTTTGATGTTTTCACAGTACTCAGTATTTTTGTCAAAATGCCTCTGAGCAAACTCGAGATGCTTCTTCTTATTTTTCTTATTTACTAATGGTATCTTTCGACCAACTGGTGCCTGTATACCCTGACTTCTTAAAAAATTTGTTATTATTGTTACATTTATAACCTTTTTGTAATCACTGGCTTAACTTTTCATTGTATCTGTCGCAGTAGTTTGCGGATTTTCACTAACATTTCTTAGCATTTCTTGTTTCTCTCAAAAAGTCAGTACTTTTCCTTCCTCTCCCTGACAAGGTTCTTATTGTATAGATTGTTTCATATTTTTATATAATATATTCAACTGTTGACCGGCTTCTTCCAACAATTTTTCTTGTTTCTTTGAGATTTTACTTTATTTACTTAAGTTATACGGCTGAAAATTGGTATTAAGCAAACTCTGTTAAAATAAGCAAGTACGTGTTTTGATGTTCTGGGAAATTTTGCTCCTAGGGGATAGAAATGGAGGAGGTAAGTTTCGAATGCAACTGCTAGAGAATAAGATATAAAAATTGGTAGAAAAATTCTTTGCTTGGAACAAGTAAAGATGTGTTAAGGCATTACGAAAATTTTACCCTTAGGGGGTGGAAATAGAGCGAGTAAGAACATTGACAACTGATAGTGGTCTCAAAACTAATATACAAATTGTTTTAACAAATATTTCGCCCCTTGTTTCAAATTTTAAATCACTTTTAAAAAATTAAAATGGCTGATCCAATATGGCGGATAAAAACATTTTATGATAGAAATTTAACTCAACTTAGTATACGAGGGTTACTTGGGTCGTAGATTACGAATATGTATTTTCTTTTCCTCAAAGTGGTCCCATTTGCTTTTTAAAAATACTGCGGCGGTTCGCAATTCTGAACTCTGGATTTTTCCAGAATTTCGATTTTAAAAGCGTAATTTTAGAAATTTCGAATTTTTACTTAAATTTTGTAACAAGACTCTTTTAAAATTTAACACATTTTTATTAACCGTTTTGCATTAAAATTTAAAAATGGCAACTTTACTCTTAACCAAATTTTACGTTTTTGTATTTTTTGCATTCCCTGTACAAAAAAACCCATTTTTGGCATCGTGGATGATATTTTTAAAGTAAGCAATTTTTTTTTTAGAGAATATCCTTTTTGCATCTTTCACTTTTTGGTCCATTTGTTTTTTTGTCTACTCTAACCGTGGACATACTGTATATAAGTTGAAAAAGGTGAAAAAGGATCAACATTCTTTGAAATGCACGGTATAAAGAAGAAAAAATGCATCAGATATAAATCTTGGAAACACGATATATTCTTAAACAAATAAGAACCGTATATCCGTTTGTACATGCAACCACACACTATAATTAAATTAATTACACAATTTTCCTTAAGCCCCTGTAGATATTTATACAATATTTAAACTAATGTTATTCATACACGTTATAAAATATACACACTCACGGCTGCGCCGAGCAATTAAAAATTAGCTAAGCCCACAGTATTTTACACGCTCTTTTTAATATCTAATTTTATACAGTAATTAGTTATTAACCATAATTTGTTATTGATATTGCCCATATTATACAGTACGTTGCGTAATTAGTTCTTATAATTCGAAATGTCATATTTTTGATGGTATCTATTCTTAATTGCCTCCATATATCAGATCGTACTGTAGGTGTAATTTCAAGTTGTTTGGAATCTGCATAATTTATTAGGTTTTTGAGTAATGTACCGTCTGTTTGACTATAATTTATAATAGTTTTTTCACTGGAAAATTTTTAAATTATGTTTTGTCCCACTTATAAAGGGTAATTACTGTTACAGCCATTGTGTGCGTGCGTAAATAGCCGCATAAAAGATAAAGTACTTTCACGTTACAAAAGGAGCAGATATTTCTGGTTACTTGCCAGGTTGGGCAAAACTTCTGTGAAAGCACTTTTCCTTCCCTGGTCTCTGACAACGAAATTATCTCTACCTGTAAAGGGAAAGCTGAACTATTTATTTGCCAAACCACTGCCAATTCCACCCGCATTCCTCTGCCAATTTCTGTCTTCCAACCGCTACATCTGTACGCCACAAAATGACCGACATAATACTTAAACTTAAGGTCAAACAAGTTAAAAAAATTCTTCTATCCCTTGACAACAAAAAGTTCTCCGGGGTCTGGATGGCGTACCAGCAATTGTTCTAAAAAATGCGTTCCAAAACTTGCACATATCTTAACTCGTCTTTTACAGATCTCCTATGCCAAGGGTATCCTGCCCGTGTGCATCCTGTCCCGAAGAAAAGTTACAAGTCTCTTCCATCCAATTATATACTTATCTTTCTTCTCTCTGTTGTCAGCAAAGTTATGTAGGAAGTCATCAACTTGCAAATTCTAAAATATCTAGAAAAACACAGTCATCTATTACAGAGAGTACGGATTTCTTCAGCAAAGATTCAATCTCCTAACCGTCGTCACACATAACTGGAACAAGCCTCTCGACTTTCATGGCGAATCCCAGATTGTTGATCTTGATATTTCCAAGGCCTTTGACCATGCCGCACTCCTCAACAAACTACCTTCTTACGGTCTTTCTTCCAAACAATGTACCTGGATCGGTAGCTCTTCCTCTAATCGGCGCATCTGTCGTAGTGGACGTTCATTGATCTGACTTCTATCCTATCAATGCTGGCGTATCCCAAGGGTTAGTCCTAGCACCAACCCTATTTATTCTTCACATTAATGACCTGCTTTCTTCACCTACCAATCCCAGCCACAGTTACGCTGACGATTGTACTCTTCACTTCACCGTTCATTTTTCCAGATAAGTCACGAATCAAAAGCGATTTATTTATTTATTTATTATTATTATTTATTTATTATAAAAAACAAAGTATACAAACAAAACACAGAAAACGCATAAAAGATAAGAAAGAAAAGAAAAGCATGAACATGCGTAAACTAACAGAGAGGAAAGAGTATAAAACAATTAAAATTATTTGAACAATATTAATTTTTGAGTTTTGACAAAGTAATGTTAAAAATATCGCAGCCTGAGTATACAGAATTGTAGTTCCACACTATTCTGTTGACAAAGGCGGTTTGGCCGTAGTTGATGCGGTGGTTGCCTTCATAAAAAAGTTGTTGCTGCCTTATGCGCCTTGCAGGAACAAATAGTGAAACTAGCCCCAATAGTCTGGCACAATCAATCTGGCCGTCCAGAAGCTTGTACAAAAAAGCAGGAGTGCGTCCTTTCGTCTGCGCTCAAGGCTTTTCATCCCACACAATATCAGTCTGGTCTCGTGGGAGAAATCCGACGAGGGAAAATGATGCTTGTACAATAAGTACTATGTAAATTTGTTCTGAACCCTTTGGAGTCTATTCTTATGAGTGGTGTAGCCTGGGGTCCAGATAACCGAACAGTATTCAAGGATGCTCCGAACGAGACAGTTATAGAGACACATAAAAGTTTTCGTGTCGTGGATTTATTTGGTGTTGCGCTTTATGAAACCAAGCATCCTGAAGCTCTTGAGAACGATGCTATCAATGTGTTGATTGAAAGACAATTGTCCGTTAAAGATAACTGCAAGGTCGTTAAATGAGCCCTCAGTTCCAATGGTGTCGTTGTTAATTCTGTATGTATTAATAATGGGATCTTTACATCTGTACAAACTGACCGCTTTGCATTTGGATACGTTACTATTTAGATAGTTCGAGGAGCACCAGGAAACAAATTTTCCAAGTCGGATTGTAAACCGTTCGAGACGGCATCAACAACACTGAATTTAAGGTCGTCCGCATATAATAGAACGTGGGAAGACACAAATCAGAACATAACGTCGTTGATAAATAAATGAAATAGCACTGGTCCAATGTCCTGGGGGACGCCTGACGTTACAAGAACCTCACGTGAAGAGAAGCCGCATATCTCAACGCGCTGACGACGATCACAGAGATAGGACTCGATCCACGATAGATAATTACCCAGAATGCCGATTTCAGAGAGTTTTTTCAAAAGAAGAGAATGACGGACGCTGTCAAATGCTTTATATAGGTCAGTGTATATACTGTCAACCTGGTGTCCGGCCTCCAAAGAAGAAATCGGGAAGTCCTAATACACCGCAAGATTAGTTGAGCAGTTGAGCGCCCCTTGTAAAAGCCGTGTTGATCCGTGATGATTTAATGCTTAAAAGTTAAGAAAATTTCGTCCGTTAGACTCGAACAACTTTGGAATAGCCGAAAGGATTGAAATTCCACGGTAATTCGCTATGTCGCACCTGTCTCCAGACTTGCAAATGGGAAGAAGATTGGAAAATTTCCAGGTTGTGGGAAAGTAGCCGGCGTTCAGTGAGCGTTGAAAGATTCCCTACAAAGGCTGTGCCAAAGATGATGAGCATTTCCTGAGTAGAACTGCTGGGATTCCGTCAGGGTCCGCTCCCTTGGACACATCAAGCTCTCTCAGTTTGGCTGCAACCTCATCGCAAGCGAAAAAGTGAGAAGACATTGTAGTAGCGTGTCTCACCCGTTATACAGCAGTAAAGTCCTCATCAATATAGCGGGAATATGCCGCCTGGAAGTGTGATGCAAAAGCTTCGTCTATGTATGAAGGTCCATCAAGGTCCTGATCGTTATGTTTCATATGAGATGGAAAGTTGGAATTGGTTGTTAAGGGTATTACTAAAACTCCAGAAAAGTTAAATGTTCTGGGGGATTAAATTTTCGGTGTCAGTGACATGCAAAAGATAGCACATATCAGCTCTAACCTCGCGACGAACATTGGAATAGGCCTCGTAGTCGCTTGTGAGGCGTGTCCGCTTAAATTGTTTATGAGTTTGTTTTTTAGAGCGAGGGATATTTTTCAGTTATGACAGTCTCCCAAATAAGACCTAACCTAACCTAGAGCGGCATCACCTCCGACACTTAACATCCTTGATTCTCTCCGAAAGAGAGCCATTCGACTGATCAGTGAAATTCCAGAAAAATATCTTTGAACTTCATTTTGACCGTAAATTCTAATAAGCCAATTAAAAAGTGTTCAACCCATTCCCCTCCCCCCCCTGACTATTCCTAACAGAACAACAGGAGGCGCGTTACGTATACAATACATCCCTTTACTGTCCAGGTATAAGAGCCTAGCTCATTCATACCAAGGGGCTCCAGATTATTTAGCAAATTGCCAGGAGATGTTTTCCCTTCCCCTCCCAACCTCCAATACTCGTAATCCCGTGTCATTCCCTTTGTATTTTTGCTAAATTAATTTAACATAGCAAACAAAAGATGGTAGTTTCTTTATTACGTTGACAGCTCTCGAAGACCGTTCCTTAACGATCAAGACTTCAACCCAAAGTCGATCATCTAGAATAAACTGGTAACTGGTGTCTATTTTATTCAGTAAACGTACTCGCCGATAATCTAACTACTTTTTATAAGTTTTCTATTAAAAAGCTAAATATTATTTTCCCTTATATGCTTAACCGGAATCAATAACAAGTTCAAGCAAATTGATTCAACGCCGTTCTTGGAAAATTGGAGCTATTTGGTAGTCAAATCAAATAACTATGCTCATGGGCGTAGACGAAAAACATTTCAAAATATTTGCAAAACGGACCACCGAGTGCTTCTTTAACGCAAGAAAATTCTTTATCCAATCGTTTCGGCTTCTGAAGCAGTGGTCACTGAGAGCCAGATTGGGTTAGTAATGTTCCATTACTCAAAGTTAATTATTGTTGTGTTCTCTGTATCCAAGGGTACTAAACTAGATAGGAGTGCTCAATCAGCTCAATCAGTCAGCCAAATGAGGTTATATCCTGTGACGTCACGACGTTACCTTTTTGCTTTGTTTACTTTTTTTTAATAGGCTGCTTGTGTATCTTCGCCTGTTTTTTGATAAAGTTTGAGAAATTTTGGAATGCATATTATTGTTATTGTAGCTATTAAACTGATAAGTTAGTTTTACATACGTAATTTGGTATGATGTACAGAGACATTAAAGCTTGGTATTATAGACAGGACGCTTTTTCAGTTTGTAAAAAAGGTAATGCCTGTAACTTTTCTTTGGATGTCCATTATTTGTCGATCAATTTATTTTTTAGGACTACCGTGCCGTTTATGAAAGCAACAGTTTTGCTGGTATGCCTACCAAGATAATCTACAAAATAGTTAAATATTTTACTAACTATTCCCCTTATCAGCAAAGCAAAGAACTTTGAACAAGGAATGGAGAAATGGTTAAAACTTTCTAGGATGGATGGATAAAATAATTAGTTGGATGCAGTAGAACAGACTTATATTGAAAATAATCAGGACTTTTATTTCATTTAATTTATTTATTTCAACGGAAAATCCATTTTACAATTTACAAGTATATAGAAAATACAGGACGTGAATTAATAATACTAAACATACAAAAATATACATATCTGTAATATAGAACCAAATATAGATACAATTAAACAATGAAATTAGCCACAAGTGTTTGCCTAGATTGCATGTAGGACGTAATTTTCTTTTAAACCCCATCAAAGTCCCACCAAAGGGATCCAAATTAATATCGTTAAACCAGCGAACCATGCGCGACATGGGGCTATGAAAGCCATCATTAGTTAGTGGAGTGATAAACATAGTACTAATTCTTGTTTTATGTACTAAATTAAAGGAAAGAAGTTGAAGTAAATGGGGGCAACAGATGATACCATTCAAAAGCCTAAACACAACGTCAGCAGAAAGTAGGGATGCTGAAATAATATGAATATATCAAATAAATGATATTTTTTATACCGATATATTGAAATATTGATATTAAAATCTTACCATCGGATCGATATTTTTCGCCAGCTTTAGGAGCTGGATGATGAAATGCTAAATAAACAATATGGTAAATAATGCTAAATAAACAAGATTTTGACTATATTTTTTTTTAATTAAAATTAATTGTTTACAAATGTTGTTTTTTTGTTGTTTGGATTTGCCCTTACAGCCTCGTCGAAAACTTGATAATTTAGTTGAAAATTTGATACAATTTTACTGTATCTAAAATGGACAACTAACAATAGGATTCGATAGGGATGATATAAAGATCTATGTAAAATTCTAAAGTAGCTTACGTTATGACTATTGAAGTGAAAATGAAATAATAGATATACTGATTGGTCTGTATTTTTGCATATTCAAATGCTTTAATTAACTGTTTTGCTTAATTTTCTCATTTTACTTCTAATATTAACATCGGAAGCACCACTTCATTTTCTTTAAATGGACTTTTTTGCTTGTTCGGCTTTTATATTTCTAAAATTAATTATCATAGTTCTCAATTTACAAAAATCCCAAATCAGTTTATAAGGCAAGACTTTCTCCCTTTTCAAAATTTTTCTTCACAGTTCCTTAACCGTTCCTGGTCCCCTTTGATACGCTTCTCCATGAAAAAAGTCTCCGACACTAAATAAAACAACAACACAAAAAGTGAAATAACATGAAAAATAACGACTTAATAACTATAACAACAATATCAAACGATGAAGAAAACACAGAACTAGTAACAACTATAAGGATAAACTATCCAAAAGTTTAAAAAACTGTTCAAAAACAAGCAAAACACCACAAAACTATCGTATTTGCATATGTAAACAAGAAGGTAACGTTGTGACGTCACACAATCATATGATTGACAGTTCTATTTGCGAGCATTGGGTTAAATGGCATTGAGCACTCCTAACTAGTTTAAGGCCTTGCTCGGTATCAAACTTTGACTCCGGGATTCACAAAAAAAGTCTAGCACTTATTACTGGCTTAAATATAAGTAGATTGTATCAGTTCAGTTCAGTAGATTCTGACAAGTTTTCGTCCTATTACATCTGGCCCTTTCATTTCAATAATATCGTTGCCATATGGTAGCTTTTATAAGAACTACGCCCCTGGAAATTATTTTAAATGTGCTATTCTATTATACAGATATTTTAAATGAATATTGGTTGGATGGTTATAGTTGCTTGCTTATAATTTTATGATTATGTTCTGAATTGATGCTTTACATAGCAAATTGTAATGGTTTTAGAGGAAAGTCGTTGGAGTTTGTTCATTTTCTAAGGTTAATTTTTTATTTTCTGCATTTGAGTCTATTACATCGGATGTATATTTTTTTCAGGAGCACAAGAGCTTCAATCACCGGCGCTTCTCGCCCTGGAGTAACTGGCCCTTACTTACCGTGGGCGTCTGAAGAGAAGGCAAATATAATCTTTAAAGGACTAGAGATTGGGAGGGGAAGGGAAAACATCTGCAGGTATTTTGTTTCATAATCTAGAGACATTAGGTATGAACTAGCGAGAGAAGTTTTAGACTTTACCAGCTGGACGGTAAAGGGATGCATACGTAACGTGCAGCGTTCTGGGGTTAAATTGATAAATTTAACTACCCAGAAGTGCTACAAGTGCGCGGCAGCTTTTCGCCAGGAGCATTTATGGGCCGTAGGTTTTTTAATTTTCCCTTTTCCTCTTCTTTGTTTAGGTTTTCCAAGGCACTAGGGCGCCACTGAGTTTTTGTTAAAGAAAAATACGCTTACAGCTTAATAAACTCAGAACTTAAGCTGATATTTGATTTTAAAAAATGTTATAAAATTCTTTGCATGTGTTTTAGTAGGCAATAAAACAAACCATTCCCCAAAATAAAATATATTTATTCTTATTTTAGAAAAGCTTGTCGACAGCTAAAAGGATTTGGTCATTAATAAAATAATACCTACTTGAACATATGGGTAGTAGATACTTAAATTAAATTACAGTATGAAAGGTTATCAAATATTTTTAGTACCATTTTGGCAAGTACAGTTTAGTAAATATTAAATATACACCCTGCTACAAACAGTCTAAAAAATAGATAAAGTAAATCATCAGGTAACGCAACGAGGGTAGATACCAAAAAAAATCATGATTCTTTTCGCTACGCCCTAAAGAAAATGATACAAAACTTACCAAAACAGTTTTATACACTCTATTAAGTCAATATTCACTTGATAAGCCGCATGGTACCAAAAAAATATATATACAATTTTATATTCATCAGTAATCAAAAACATAATACGGCAGATTTAAAATAGGGGTAATTACGTAATAATATTACCTCTAAATACTTATTTTTACAAAATTTACATTAGTCCACAGGAGACTTTATACTGCGATGCTTTAAATAAAAGGGATTATGTAATAATAATAAATTCATAAATTAACATTTTATATATGCAGTTATAACCAAAAATCGGCGTACAGGCCTTACCCAGAGACAAAATGGAGTACAATCCACCGTAGCACGCGGAACTGAGTGCTTAGGGTGACTATCCTGACGGAGGAGGAAAGCTCTGAAAAGCTACCTTTCTAGATGTGGATCGGCATGGTACCAAAGGTTGTATCGAGGTGATGCGGCTGGACCACCTGGAGTAGGTAGCCCTTCAGACTCTATGGTGTTGACGATAGAAACTCATGAGAAGCCACATACATAGGGTTGCATCCACCATGAAACATCCTTTCAATTGTCGAAAATTATTCCTTTACCCGGAAAAAACCCTGTAATACAACAGTACAAATCACTCCAAGAAATTCGGGGAGAATAAAAGCTTTGCTTACCTCATCCCTATTGGAGGGTTACCAAAACGAAAAAACGACCATCGGCCACATTGTGACTTTTGCCACAATCACAAACTAGTAGGTTCAACTTATAAAACGAGGGTTATAACTAACGGCCCTCTCTTGCCAAGACTGTTTGGCCAAGATTGTCCCTCACGACCACCTTGTCCTTCCTTAAATTCACCCCAAAAACCTCCCACGACATCAATTTCTTGCCTCTCACAATTGGAACTCCATGTGTCACATTGGACCAATCAAAGCATTCGACGTCAGCCCGAATGTGCGCCGTTCAAAACTCGGCCTCTACATAATTATATTTTGGTTGTTCCCAAAAGTAAACACGATGTTTTGAAATGGCAATCATATTAGGAAATAAGAAGAAAAGAAACGGAAGATTCTCTGGACGTGCAGACACTGTAGCCTTAGAAAAACAAAGTATTCACTTCGTTAATTAGAATTTGTAATCAATTATTAATTAGTATTTTATTTTAGTTTACAATTAATCAAAATATACTATATACAATTAAAATGGGAGAAACGTGCTACAAGAATAGGAATTTTTTTATCAGGGCCAGTCGTTACGTAGTTCTTAAAGTACACGCAATGATATAGGTAATATTCTTAGGAAATGCTAAATTAAACAATGAATACAATACTGTAAATTGATCTTTTAGGGTGAATCAACTCAAGTGCAGAAATAAAATTAAGACATTCTGGACTCGCACAACATAGTGGGGTTGAACTATATAGAATAAAAAAAGGATGCCAAATTGCATAACCTACATCCTTGTAAAACATAAATGCTTGTTATTTGTGTAAGAAATTAATAATTTAATAAAATAAGATTTTATGAGATATTTAGTGTTTGCCTTAAAGTAATGTCAAAATTTTCTACAAAATCATCTTCACCATCTTGTCAAGAAAACCAAATGCACTAAAAAGTAATTTAAAAAACAATGTAGCATTTCAAATGCTACACTATCCCCTTCGAAAAATAAAAATATGTTAACTACAGTTAACATATTTTTTATCTCGTACACCAAGTTCTGGGTTGATATCTCACGCGTATCAAAACGTCCTACTGGAGTCACAGTTTGATAAGTCATAATTCGGGTACAGTCACAATTCGGCTATAGTCTTAATCGGTAAAAGTCTACCAAAACTTTAGTGCACGTCCAAAACAAAATTTACAACAAGTTACTAGGTATTCAAAGATATTCGACAGTATTCTAGACATTTTTTTTTAGAACTAGGTAAGATCTGCATTCCTGTTAATTTACAGAGACATCTGAATTAGAACCAAAATATGGTTTTAAATCTTTCACGTGCCAACGACCAGCGGGTGTGCCGTCTGCGTTGCGCAATTCATAGACTAAACGAGAGATTCTTTTTTCTACGGTACAAAGAACATATTTAGGGGCTAATTTACCGGAAAACTTATTTGCTGCGTCCGATAAAACTTTGTTGCGTCGCCAAACCCGTTCACCCTGTTCAAAACTAGCATCTCGCTTCCGGAGGTTATAAGACTTGGCATAGCGTTTATAGGCTTCGTGCAACCCCTTTCGAACTTCTTCGAAAATATCCGATAAATTTTTAACATCGCCGACGTACTCGTCGCGATCTCCGGCAGTAATCTCTATACCTTCGGTAGAAGTTATATCCCCGTAGTAACGACCAGAAATAGGTACATAACGACCGTAATTTAAAAACGCTGGTGAGTAACCAGTCACTTCGTGTTTGGCGGTATTAATGGCATGTCTAATTTTGGGTAATTCTTTATCCCAGTCTTTATGTTCTTCAATGTAACAACGGATTGCGGTTCCGACAGTTTTATTATTTCGCTCGACGAAATTACAGTGGGGGGAATATTTAGGGCTATACCAAATTTTTTGAACGTTGTATTGCTGAGAAAGCTTTTTAAACTCCGAACCGGCAAATTGTGAACCATTGTCACACAATATAAATTGAGGAACGCCTCTCTCAAGAAAAACTTCTTCTTCGATAAATTTTATTACACTCTTAGCTGTAGCTTGTCTAATCGGATGAAGGAGAGTATATTTAGTAAACCAGTCTCCCACGACGAGTAAATAAGCATTACCCTTGGAAGACCGGGGAAAAGGTCCCATTAAATCTACGGCAATAATTTGCCAGGGAAATTGTACGGATTTCTCAGCACCCATAAAACCCATACGCGGACTGTTAGCTAATTTTTGCGAAGAACACACCCTACAACCTTTAACATACCGCAAAATATCTTTTCTCATTCGCGGCCAATAATAATTATCTTGAACTCTACCTAAAGTTTTAAAGAAACCAAAATGTCCAGAAGTAGGTGGATCATGACAAGAACTAACTATTTTATTTCGCAAGTACTTTGGAACTAAAGTTTTCCACTCCTTTATATTAGTCTTTACTTTAGATCTAGACAAAGTAAGCTTATAAATTATATTATTTTCTACCTTAAAATGAGGGTAAGAATCGGGGCTTTTAACTATTTTTTCTTTCAACGTAATATACCACGGATCTAGCTGTTCTAAGGAAACGTCTATTAAGGATACTTGTGGAATCCTGCTTAAAGCATCAGGGACTACATTAAAACGTCCTTTTCTATGAATTAAATCAAAATTGTTCTGGCGCAATTTCATCGCCCATCGTGCAAGTCTTCCCGTAGGATTTTTTAGGTTATTCAGATAAAGTAAAGAGTAATGATCGGTTATTACTGTAAACCTAACACCCTCTATCCACGGTCGAAAACGCTCTAAATTAAATAACAAGGCTAGACATTCCTTTTCGGTTACTGTATAATTACGCTCAGTTCTAGTAAGAGAACGACTCGCGTACGCGATAACCCGTTCTTCACCGTCTAAAATTTGGGTAAGCACACCGCCTAAACCCGTATCACTAGCGTCGCTTTGAACAGTAAAAGGCTTAGTAAAATCAGGTTGACATAAAACTGGAGCAGACACCAAGGCTTGCTTAATTCTCGTAAAAGCCTCCTCTGCTTCATTCGTCCACTTAATAGGCTCTCTTTTTTTCTTACCACGTAATAAATCGTTAATAGGAGAAGTCAAAGTAGAAAAGTCTTTAATAAAACGACGGTACCACGAACATAGTCCAATAAATCGTTTAATTTCGGTACTATTCGTAGGACGCGGGTAATTTATCATACTAGAAATTTTCTCCGGATCGGTACGTAACCCGTTTGCGCCTACAACATAACCAAGAAATTTAAGGGTAGTTTTAAAAAATTCACATTTCTCTATACTAATAGTCAAGTTTGCGTCTTTAAGACGATTCTTTACTTCTCTTAACAAAGATAAATGCTCTTCAAAAGTAGACCCTAACACTATTATATCGTCAAGATAGGTAAATATTTTAGGCTCGAAACGTGGCCCAAAAATTTTGTCAACTAAACGTTGCTGTACTTGCGCAGCATTACAAAGTCCAAACGGAACTACTTTAAATTGAAAAAGACCTCGACCGGTGACACTAAATGCGGTTTTTTCGCGTGACTTTTCGTCTAACGGTATTTGCCAAAACGCCTTGCGTAAATCTATAGTCGATATAAATTTTGCGTCCCTTAACATATTCAGAATACGGTCGATACTAGGCAAAGGGTAGGAATCGTGACGCGTCTGCGCGTTAAGCATGCGCCCATCATAGCACAGTCTATGAGAACCATTTGATTTTTTCACAAGTAAAACCGGTGCACAATAAGGGCTATTTGAAGGTTCGACAACATCTAAATTTAACATCTCGTCTAGCTCCTTATTTAAAATTTCTGACATATAAGGTGACATAAGGTATTGTTTTTTCTTAAATGGCTTTGCGTCGCCAGTATCTATTGTCATAGTAATTTTATCTGTACGCCCCAAACGCGTTTCACTAGAAATTTCTTGAAAAGAATCGATACATTTTTGAGCGGCTGCTCTTTGCTCAAACTCTAGTTCATCTAAAGTCACCAAATAATTTAAATTAGTTTGATTCGTGCTTGATATGCTAGTTAAATTATTCTGAGTATTCCATGTATTATTTCTAAAGTCCAATAATAGTGAAAATTGGCGTGCAAAATCGCTACCGAAAATAAACCCATGGCGTATTGAAGGTGCAACTAATGCCCTAACTACACGACATTCATCGCTAATCACCACTGGTAAATCAACCAGGCCTATCACTTTTTGCGGCGAGCCGTCTGCAACGGAAATATTTTTTACACTCGCTGGGTTTATTTTAATTTTAAACTGATCTAAAATGTTTTGACCGCTAGCACCGATAATTGACGACGTTGCGCCGGAATCGAAAAGAGCAATTACTTCGGTATCAAATATTTTTACTGAAATATAAGGTCTATTGTCAAAATTCCTTATTTCCAACATTGGAGAAATTTCATTCCTCACTACGGGAAATTTTAAGTTATGATAAAAGTTTTTAAAGAATTCTATATATTTAGTTTGTTCAACAGTAGGGTAGCTTTTATTTTTAATTTTGGCCTGTTTATTTGCGACATAGTTTCGGCCGTAACGTATGCCGCTACGATTTAGTTTTTTGAACACCTGGTACAAGTTTTAATAGTAAAATTGGCAGCGCCACAACCAAAACAAAATTTATTTCTCTTGGCTTTGCAATTGGAGAAAACATGACCTAATTTATTACAATTCCAACATTTTACTTTACTGTTTCCTGAGGAGGAATTTTGTGTCGAAACGTGGCGTTCAAAAACACGAGACGGAAATTTTGAAATATTTCGTCTATTCCTATTGCCTGAATTATTATTATTATCCGTATTAATTTCACAGAGTTGAGAGGAAGAACGAGAAACAGAACAACGATTTTTATTTTTTATGTAATTAGCCTCCTCTAAACGTTTAACTAAATTTACCAATTCTTGAACGGAATCAATAGTACATAAAGCTAGCTGAGTAATATGTTCGGCTAAAAGGTTTTGTTTTAAAATTTTAACTTTAGTTGTTTCACATGGGGTTCTGCTTAGTCTCGAAAAAAGATTTTCTAGCTGAGCTACAAAAATTATGACCGACTCATCTTTGCGTTGCTTGCGCGATTTTATTTGTTCCCAAATTTCGTCTTCTACACACGGCGATAGAAAGTCTCTTTTTATCCTTTCTAATAAATCGGGACAATTTAAAACAGAGCTCTTTATGCTACGGTACCAAACAAAAGCATCGCCCACAAACAATTCAACAGCCGATTTAAATAAATCGCCTTCAGAAACACCCCGCGCGTCCGCGACTTCAGTTATGCGTTCAATAAAATTATACACGGCTTTTGGATCCCCGTTAAATTTAACATTCCAATCTGAAAGTAAAATCTGTTTATTTTGACACGTTATTATAGGGGGTGGAACATTTACTATTGATGGTCTAGGAAAACTTTGGTTACTTGTGTTCGCGGTATCGGTAATAATTATTCTAGCATGTACATCTGCATCTAATTGAAGGCATGTTGCGTACGTTTCTTCTTTATAAAGTTTTACGTCTTCGATATCATCCCCTTCGGTAGGAATTTTAAGTCTAAGAACGCGGTTCGTAACATGAGCAATTCGTGATTTTATTCTAGCTAGAAGCGTATCTTCGGGATTGCCTTCGAAATCTAAGATAAGACCGGTTATATCGACAACCGTCGCGTTAATAGCATCGCGTTCTCTGTCAAAATCACTTATATAATTATCTAAATCAATTTTATCAGCTCCTTGGGCTTCTTTCTGCAAGAGTCTAGCTAAAATTTTAATTTTTTCGGAACGTTCTTTTCTACTTCTAACACCACGAATATTCAATTCATAATCAATCTCAGGTAACAAAAGATGTCTAGGGGAAAATTGGTAATCCATTTCTATAAATATTTTCGGTACTATATTATTTGTATTCTAAATAAAATATTTCATAAATATCTAGTCAAAATCGCAAAGGAATGTATGTGTACCACAAAAAAAAGGAATTTCATACAGTATAAAAAGAGTAGGTAAAAATATCAAGAATTTTGTTATCATTCGTAGATAAGAATAAGTTTGTTTATGCTACCAAACACATGCAACTTGAGAAAATAAAATTTACTTAAATGCCTGGAATTAAAAAATAGTTTGATATTAAATAATTTTTAACGTTCTTAATTTGGAAAATGTAAAATTCGGAGCCACACGTTACTGGGCGCTATTTAACTTGCAGCGTTCTGGGGTTAAATTGATAAATTTAACTACCCAGAAGTGCTACAAGTGCGCGGCAGCTTTTCGCCAGGAGCATTTATGGGCCGTAGGTTTTTTAATTTTCCCTTTTCCTCTTCTTTGTTTAGGTTTTCCAAGGCACTAGGGCGCCACTGAGTTTTTGTTAAAGAAAAATACGCTTACAGCTTAATAAACTCAGAACTTAAGCTGATATTTGATTTTAAAAAATGTTATAAAATTCTTTGCATGTGTTTTAGTAGGCAATAAAACAAACCATTCCCCAAAATAAAATATATTTATTCTTATTTTAGAAAAGCTTGTCGACAGCTAAAAGGATTTGGTCATTAATAAAATAATACCTACTTGAACATATGGGTAGTAGATACTTAAATTAAATTACAGTATGAAAGGTTATCAAATATTTTTAGTACCATTTTGGCAAGTACAGTTTAGTAAATATTAAATATACACCCTGCTACAAACAGTCTAAAAAATAGATAAAGTAAATCATCAGGTAACGCAACGAGGGTAGATACCAAAAAAAATCATGATTCTTTTCGCTACGCCCTAAAGAAAATGATACAAAACTTACCAAAACAGTTTTATACACTCTATTAAGTCAATATTCACTTGATAAGCCGCATGGTACCAAAAAAATATATATACAATTTTATATTCATCAGTAATCAAAAACATAATACGGCAGATTTAAAATAGGGGTAATTACGTAATAATATTACCTCTAAATACTTATTTTTACAAAATTTACATTAGTCCACAGGAGACTTTATACTGCGATGCTTTAAATAAAAGGGATTATGTAATAATAATAAATTCATAAATTAACATTTTATATATGCAGTTATAACCAAAAATCGGCGTACAGGCCTTACCCAGAGACAAAATGGAGTACAATCCACCGTAGCACGCGGAACTGAGTGCTTAGGGTGACTATCCTGACGGAGGAGGAAAGCTCTGAAAAGCTACCTTTCTAGATGTGGATCGGCATGGTACCAAAGGTTGTATCGAGGTGATGCGGCTGGACCACCTGGAGTAGGTACCCCTTCAGACTCTATGGTGTTGACGATAGAAACTCATGAGAAGCCACATACATAGGGTTGCATCCACCATGAAACATCCTTTCAATTGTCGAAAATTATTCCTTTACCCGGAAAAAACCCTGTAATACAACAGTACAAATCACTCCAAGAAATTCGGGGAGAATAAAAGCTTTGCTTACCTCATCCCTATTGGAGGGTTACCAAAACGAAAAAACGACCATCGGCCACATTGTGACTTTTGCCACAATCACAAACTAGTAGGTTCAACTTATAAAACGAGGGTTATAACTAACGGCCCTCTCTTGCCAAGACTGTTTGGCCAAGATTGTCCCTCACGACCACCTTGTCCTTCCTTAAATTCACCCCAAAAACCTCCCACGACATCAATTTCTTGCCCCTCACAATTGGAACTCCATGTGTCACATTGGACCAATCAAAGCATTCGACGTCAGCCCGAATGTGCGCCGTTCAAAACTCGGCCTCTACATAATTATATTTTGGTTGTTCCCAAAAGTAAACACGATGTTTTGAAATGGCAATCATATTAGGAAATAAGAAGAAAAGAAACGGAAGATTCTCTGGACGTGCAGACACTGTAGCCTTAGAAAAACAAAGTATTCACTTCGTTAATTAGAATTTGTAATCAATTATTAATTAGTATTTTATTTTAGTTTACAATTAATCAAAATATACTATATACAATTAAAATGGGAGAAACGTGCTACAAGAATAGGAATTTTTTTATCAGGGCCAGTCGTTACGTAGTTCTTAAAGTACACGCAATGATATAGGTAATATTCTTAGGAAATGCTAAATTAAACAATGAATACAATACTGTAAATTGATCTTTTAGGGTGAATCAACTCAAGTGCAGAAATAAAATTAAGACATTCTGGACTCGCACAACATAGTGGGGTTGAACTATATAGAATAAAAAAAGGATGCCAAATTGCATAACCTACATCCTTGTAAAACATAAATGCTTGTTATTTGTGTAAGAAATTAATAATTTAATAAAATAAGATTTTATGAGATATTTAGTGTTTGCCTTAAAGTAATGTCAAAATTTTCTACAAAATCATCTTCACCATCTTGTCAAGAAAACCAAATGCACTAAAAAGTAATTTCAAAAACAATGTAGTATTTCAAATGTTACAAACGTGCCTCTTGTTGTTCTGTTAGGACGAGTCAAGAGGGGAATTATCGCTGGTTCTTCAGAGCAAAATGTGTGGAAGGGTCGGTAGAAAAGGAATAAATCCCTAACAGCGCAACGAGAAAAGGGAGTTCTCTGGTGAGGACTGGGTCATTGATGAGTCGAATGCGAATGGCTCTCTCTTGAATAGAATCAAGAATGTTAAGTGTCGAAGGTGATGCGGCTCCACATATGTGGGAGCAGTACTCTAGGTTAGGTCTTATTTGGGAAACATAGAGAGTGTATAAGTTCGAAGGGGAGAAGACTTTTCTGGCTCGAAAGAGAAAACCAAGCTTTTTAGCTGCTTATGCGGCTATTGAACTAATGTGTTTGTGCCAGCTGAGATCATGTTCGGAAGCGATGCCAACAAGATCGAACGTTTCATTGTTCTGTAGGGCTTGGTCATTCATATGGATGGGTTAAGTGTTGCCGGATTTTCTGCGTGACAGGGAGCAAGACTGGGTTTTGGAGACGTTGAACTAAGTGAACTGAGTAATTGTTTTTGGTTTTTGGCACCCCAGTCTAAGATTAATTGAAGATCTTGGGAAAGGGATAGGTGCATAGATTTGCGTCTATTATCCAGCTCTTAATTCGAGACTTGTCTGGAAAAATAAATGTTGAAGTGAAGAGTACTATCGTCAGCATAACTGCAGATGGGATTGATAGTTGAAGAGTGCCGGTTTGCTCGCGTTTGCTCGAGTTTCTCCAAAATTTCGTATTTTACTGAATTACTCGTTTTTTTATTTTATGATTTTGGTTAACGAATGCGTTTTAAGTAGGTATATATTCTGTATCTTTAAACAAAAAAAAAACAAATAAAACTTTTTCAAATCATCAAGTTTAATTATTGCAATTTACAACTTATCTAATCTTCCTGATCATAGATAACTAATTTATGACTGCTTTTATTTATATCGTTACTATTTTTTTCTACTAGCGTGCGCAATTCACCGTTTTCCCGCACTCATTTTGTCTCTGAAAGACTAAGTTTCCCGCACCGTGCGGGAAAATTTTTCCCGCACCGTGCGGGAAAATTTTTCCCGCACTGAGTGCGGGAAAATATTTTTTAATGTTTTATATTGAAATAAAATTTTGGTGATGTATGAATAATATTATTATGAAGTCTTAGAGTCATTTCCAATAAAATCAAGTGAGATATATCAGCGAAACACTAATTTTTCACTGTTTGTTGCAAAAATAGTAAATTTAAAAATACTTACTCAAAAAACCCTGTACATAGAAGTTGGCATGCCAACCATCACTCAAACAATTTTATTAAATTGTCAAAGTCACAATTTAACATCATTTGTAAACGCCAGCAGATATTGCACCGGGTCCCAGTAGCGTCCATGAAAGTTCAACACCTCTGTCTCTTCAAACTTCCACTATGCAGAATCAGTCAACTTCAACCTCTCTAGCTTCAGCAATTAATTTACACAGTGCATCCAATTGTACTTTTACGATAAATATATATAATAAGTAATAAGTAAACATTATATACCTGTTATTTTTTGTTTATTAAAAAATAATAAACTTTGTAAAAATGATGTTGGTTTTTTTAACGCTAGTAGAAAAAAATTTGATCCTAACTCATGCGGAAAGGCACTTTCCCGCACTCGACTGCTTACCCGAACTCCGCTTCGCGTCGTTCGGGTAACGGCAGTCGCTTGCGGGAAAGTGACTCTTTCCGCACTTGTTAGGATAATAACTATTTGCAATTTTTGTCGCGAAAATTCAAAAAATTGTCATGAACCCAGTGTGTAGCCTAATAGCCTAACCTAAAAGGGCTCTTTGCACCATTATTACCCGAGAGGGCGCATGAGAGGGCAGGGGGAACAATTGACTAACCCGACTGCAACAGACACTAAATTAAAAAAACACGCGTGCCACGTCCCGGAGCTTCTCTTCGCTGTAAAAGAAATAGTACTTTATGATTAGCACTAGTTTTGCAGATATTGCCGATTATATATTAGAAAGCCAAGATGAAACCCAGGATATTAGCCCCTAGTGGTCTTGGGGGCCACTTGTCAAGGCCGCTAAAGACCCCCCTCAAGGAGATGTTTACAATAGGCTGTAATAAACTGTTTAAAATCGCTTGGCAACCCCGCTAGGAAGGGGCAACTGACCATTAGATTACTAGGAATGTAATATATCGATAGTAATCTATGCAGTGGCGTGCGGTGACAGTTATAAAGGGGGAAGCGGTATGATAAAAATAATTAAAAAACCATTGTATATCTACTGCGACACAAACACAGTCTAAATTATTGTCTACATATACAGAAGATGGTCCCTCTATTGCAAAAATACAGGATTCCACCTCGAAAAATCTTGAGATATGCAAAATTTGTTAAATGAACGCGTCCGAACAAACTAAAACGCGCGGAAGGCGGTAAAACGATCTCTGTCCTAACCTAATTTGCCAGGTTTCGTTGCCTGTAAGCTGGGTTAACAGGAACTTACCTGTGACGTAAACCGTAAACCTTTTAAAAACAATTTCCTTCCGTGACCTGTTAAATTTCCCTACATTTTCCTGCGGTGACTTGATACGTACAGTAATTAAAATCACCGCTAAATTTTCACGCCACCTGTCGTTCCCATTGGCGATTGAAATTAAGAACATTGCGTCCTTATCGGCCGATTTCCTAATTACCATAGTAAGGAATGTTTTCGTTTCGTCTTTATTTTGATTATTGTGTTATTTTTCATCTTTATCAATTTTGTCTTCTAGTGAACCCTTCTTGTCCACTAATCAGCTATTTGCAGCTGTGACAATCCTGTTTGGCCTAATTTGAGTAGCCAATTTATTACAAATATGGTATCAGTTAGCCAATATAGCCAACTCTGCTAAAAAAATTTCAATTCAACAGTAGTTGCGTTTTATTTGCCACTTGTTTTAGCTGGGCTAAGTTAGTCAGAGAGAGATGGTATAATGAATAAAAGAGACAGAGCTCTGACTATCTCAGTTCAGCTATGACAAATGGCAAATAATAAGCAACTAGCTTGAGGTCTGTTCGTTTGTATTGCTCGAAACTGCATAAACCTTCATTATTTTTTGGATCACAGCATTCAAGAGGTAGTAGACCGTATCTTTGACATCACATGTTTATTTAGGAATAGTATTTAAGAAAGAGTTATCGACAATCTGTCGCGCCACCGACAAATCAAAGAAAACCTTACTTGACAGCCGATGGCAATATTCCCTATTATTTGCCACTGAGCTGAGCTGGATAGTCAGATCCTTGTGTCTGTTTTTTACCCTCATTAAACCTATCATACTATCTCTCTCTGACTAACTTAGCGCAGCTAAGATAAGTGGCAAGTAAAAAGCCACTAATGTCAACACGAATATGAGCGCAGAAAGTGAAAATGGTAAATAAAAATACATTGTTTTTCAGTCATTTGCGATGTTTTGCACGTATTTAATATATAGCTAAGAAGGCAATGCGTTAAGATGTTTAAAAACCTAAAAACAAACACAGTCCGTGGAAATCTTAAAACAGCGCATGTGCCATTTGCATAGCTATTTACAAAAAATCTGCAAAAGTTCAGGAAATTTTCAAAACCACTACCTCCAAATTAATTTAAAGCACAACACTAATAAAGGCAACAAAACTATATTACTTACCTCAAACTAAAGTACTTCACACAAAACGTAGCGAGCGCAACACACGAAAATATAATGCCAATACACGTCAAATAGTGATTGCAATCCCGCAAAGTGGGATTCCGCAATCCCGCGGGATCTCGCATCGTTTGACAGCCTGGAGGATCCCGCACCAGCTATCCGGATCCGCATAGCCATGAAAAAGTCGTAAACTCTTAAAAAATATCGCGAAAGCGTTTATCTGCCAAATCCGTGGTATTATAATATGAAAATTAATGAGATTGCTTAGGTATTATAAGTATCTTGCTTACCTTACAATCAAACCAATGGGGTTTACTATAAAAACTAGTAGAAAAGTAATAAACATTTAAAGTTCGTTTGCCCAAAGTTACTTGTTAATTTAATTGATAAGAAATTTGACTGATTTATAGTCATAGTAATATAGTTGAGGGAGGCTAGACTTTAAATTACATAATTTTGTTGACTGAAATACTGTTAATTTTTGATATTTATAATAAAAAATAAAGTTGGTTTAAGTTAATTAAATTTTATAAAATTGAAAACCTATGCGGGATCCCGCGTATAAACATTTGAAGTTCATTTGCCCAAAGTTTCGTGTTACTGTAATTAATAAGAAATTTGATTGATTTATAGTCATAGTAGTATAGTTACGAGATGCTAGACTTTAAACTATATAATTAATTTTTTTACCTGAAATACTGTTAATAAATTGTTGATTTTGATAATACAAAATTAAAGTTTGTTCAATAATTAATTAAATAACAGTTAATTTATCGAATTTTATTAAATTAAAAAAACCAATTCGGGATCCCGCGGGCTTAGAACCAATCCTGGAAATGCCCTGCAGTATTGCAATCACTAACGTCAAACAAACGAGTCAAAAGTAACTTGATTGGGGTAAATGCAGATTTTGTGGTACAACCCCAGATAAGTGTTATCTGGGGTACAACTACAACTTAATACGAGCGATATGAAGAAAAATATTTTCAATTATTGTAAACTAGTCTGTTCTTTCTTAAAATAGTCCACTTTATTTCGGATTTTTCAACAACTTGTTTCTTGGATTTATTAACTGCTAGAATAGATAAAATGACCTCTGTGTGACCTGCTAAGTTTGAACTCTTTAGATTTTAAGTACAACCTTTGTAAGTTCTAGGTACATAGTTTTTAATAAAAACAATAGTTTGGAATACTAAAAGTCCTTTTTTTCAATTGACATTTATTTTAGTAACCTTACAAGTCCGGACAATTAACTGTCAATTTGCGAGACTACAGAAAACTAAATTACTTAGTATTTGTCAATATAATAGTCCCTTAATAAGAAGTTTTAGATAGACGTTATCAAATTAATTTTTTTATGTTCTGGTTTTCAAAAAAACAATTTTTTGCGCTTTTCTCAAAATTAAATCTAAGGAACATGTGTGATTTCTAAAATAATCAATTCATTTAAAAACACCACATGTGTTTTTCTGAAAACACGAATCTTGTCTTAGAGAACACATCCCATAATAGCCAAAAGGTGGACATGTGGGGGTTCTTACAATAACTGATTCAACTATAGAACAGTGACAGATCACCATCTAAACGCACTTGTTAATATGGAAAAATATCATAGAGCCAAATTAATACAACCAGATATATTTTTTCGTAATGCCTGGCCTTACAGATTAGTGTCTTGGCTAAACTAGGTTCAAATTAACGCAACGCATTTTTTTGTGCGATATAATTGTTAAAATCTGTTCGGAATCATTAATCACTTACTAAATAATACACGTCCATGCGCTTTATTCTTTTATAGAGGCTAATTACGTTTCATCAAAGAAGAAAAACTGCTCTAATGACGTAACGAAGCAATGTATAAAACGGTAATTAATCAAAAAGACAATAGGAATAAGCCAAAAAAAAAAAAACAACCTGTGTAATTATCGATTTGATTTATTAATAACGACGTTTCAGCTACAAATACATTTAGGTAAATAATTTAATGTACAGCCATGCTACCAGCATTTTTTTATATAGGGGATAGTCAATAAATAAATTAATTGGAAAATTGATTACCATTTTTTATGTATACTATGGGGTGTTGCAAAACTTTACTGGGAAAATCTTGCAGGTTATTCTTTGTCCGAAAATAAGGAGAAAATGGAATGGAAAAATTACACTAGTTTACAAGAAAAATGTACCTCGTGAAAAAAGTGTTTTTTAACCTAATTCTAGGCCATCATTTATTTTTCCAAAGAAGCGTTTGTGAAATATTCGCAAAAAACGTGTTTTTCGGCTCTTTTTCCAGTTATGGTCCAACATCTCGAGAACGGTCGACGCAATCGACCTAAAATGTACACACATTTCGAGGTATGCTTCTTTTTTCACATAAATATTAATTTTGAATCAATTGGAAGAGTATTTTTTGAGTTACAGCTACTGAAAGTTGAAAAAAACTGCTTTTTTGAGCTTTTTTGAAAATTGCATTGTTTGTTTTATATAGTTATTGGGAAATTTTTTTTTCATGTTTTTTCAGTTACGTATCGTCGCTGATCTTACCAAGAGGCGAAAGCGACACTTTCTTCGATTTTGAGTTAGGTGCATGATGTGATTACATTTAAAGGTATCTATAATCTGACAAACTGGCGAACCTCCAGCTCGAGTAGTTTTCAGTATACAGCAAATCGTCTAGAGGCATAAGCGACACTAAACACATTATTAGGATCAGACGAAGGGGCGAACATCCACACAATGGAGTTTTGCCTAATTATTAGAGCCCACAATAGCACTTTTAGGTGTTACGCCTAACAGCTAAAGGCTTTTAATATAGATTCGACAATTACTATTTAAGTGAAAAACTAATAAAATAAAGGAATTTTTACTTTTAGTAGCCATAGAGATGGAACATTCTCGAGAATTTATTTTTCTCGGTAATTTACCGTTCTCCGAAAATATTCCCCTGAGAACATTGTCATGGCACATCTCTAAGTACCTACTGTAAAAAAATTTGTATGCTTGCACACGTTTACAAAAATATGTTTTTTCTTTAATTTATAGAAGTTTTTTTTGTATTTTTTTAATATTACTAAAACTAGTTGTTGTTCCCGTTATTAAAAACATAAGAGCTTTCTTAGTTTATACTTACTTAATACTTATTACTATTAATACTTGTGTTATAATTTAGCATTAATAACACAAATATTTGTGATTTTTGAGCAAAACGAGTTTCTTTTTTATTTTTATGTTTAAATAAATATTACTAAAAATATACTTTTGATGCAGTGACATGCCGTCGAGGGGGCTAGAGGAGGCTCAAGCTCCCCCCCCCCCCCCACCCTCGTTTTAACGGCGCCCTTGCGCCCCTACGGAGATTCACTGCCTACTATGACCACATACTCTATAATAAAAGGAAAATAATTTACGGCGCCCCCTGGAGATTCACTTCCTACTATGACCACATATTCTCCAATAAAAGGAAAAAAATTTGGCGCACCCAAATCATTGTGCCCCCTCCGCCTCTAAAGACACGGCACGCCACTGTTTTGATGGTGTTTGACAATAAGTTTTGTTTCTCGACCGTTTATTACAAAAAAATGCCTAAAAGGCCACTTACGCTTTTTGTTTAATTCATACGTTAATAGACAAAAGCAGGCGAATATCCCATATGTTATTCAAAAGAATCTGACGAATGGGCGAACCTCCATTTATTACCTATTTAGGGGTGATAGGGCATGACTTTTCAAATTCTATATATGTCTTTCGCAAGCATGTATCTTGACCTACCTTATACCATAATAGAGTAAAATAATAACAAACTACTTAAAGAAAGAGCGTGCTCCAAATAGGACCTATTTTTTTTAAACTGCTCTCCTGCAAAATTAGCAACTTGTCGCTTTCGCCCCTTGGTAAGATCAGCGACGATATGAAAGATTATTTCGTCACGAAAATATATTGCCAAGTTTGTTCAAATCGGTTGTAAAAGGTGGAAGATATTACCTACTGATTAAGTGAAGGCAGACGATTTCAGCTTTTGCCATGAACGCCCAGAAGTCCGGAGAAATTAGGTGAACGAAATTAAGGTAGTAAAGGCTAACGTACTTAATTGAAACTAATTTCTCCGGACTTCTGTGCGTTCATGGCAAAAGCTGAAATCGTCTGCCTTCACTTAATCAGTAATATCTTCCACATTTTACGACCGATTTGAACAAACTTGGGCAATATATTTTCGTGACGAAATAATCTTTCATATGCAATTCAAAAGACTTGAAAAAAAAATTCCTAATAACTAAATAAAACAAACAAAAATGTGCAATTTTCAAAAAAGCTCAAAAAATTCAGTTTTTTTTCAACTTTCAGTAGCTGTAACTCAAAAAATACTCTTCCAATTGACTCAAAATTAATATTTATGTGAAAAAAGAAGCGTACCTCGAAATGTGTGTACATTTTAGGTCGATTACGTCTACCGTTCTCGAGATGTTGGATCATAACTGGAAAAGAGCCGAAAAACATGTTTCTTTGCGAATATTTCGCAAACGCTTCTTTGGAAAAATAAATGATTGCCATTTTCGTTTTCAGCGACCTCGAATTAGGGTCAAAAACACTTTTTTCACGAGGCACCTCGAATGAAGGTAAAATTTGTAAACTAGTGTTATGTAATTGTAAATATTCGATTAGCACGGGACACGTGATACTTTGAAGAAAGCGCTCGGCGGTTTAAAAACGA
This sequence comes from Philopedon plagiatum, assembly GCA_963971165.1. Taxonomy (NCBI): domain Eukaryota; kingdom Metazoa; phylum Arthropoda; class Insecta; order Coleoptera; family Curculionidae; genus Philopedon; species Philopedon plagiatum. The sequence goes on from OZ020189.1 coordinate 1,774,457, forward strand.
CCTGGTGACCCTTTCGTAATATCCTTCGGTAGTCGCTTTTAAAATGCTTTTTAAAAAAACATTTAGCACAGCTGATCCAGAACCCAATCTTGACGACAACCATGTGGTAATCCAAAATTTACGTCATTAGCGCCAAGCGACTGAAAGTGCTTAGCATTTGATTTTATTTTGGTTTTTCTTTTCCCTATCTTTGAAAATGTTTTATAATAAATAAATAAGAACCAAAATAAAGGTAAATTTTGTGACCCTGTTTCAATTTGTCTTAGATTTGGCCAAAGAATTGTGTATAACTGTATAATAATCAAAACTGCGAATAAGTAAAGATAATAATTGAGCCAACCTAGCTGGAGGTTGGCTTCCTTTTTGCGTAAAAGGTTACAGATATTTAAATTTTTTTAATATACAGTATGCCCGCAGATGGGGTTTAGAAGAGGACAAATGGAACAAATTTTGCAAATTTTAAAAAAGTCACTTCTAATAAAAGATTTTGCTCTCCTAAACTCCTAAACTAGATTCACGTGATGAAAAATAATATTTTTATACAGGGAGTATAAAAAATACGAAAACGTTATTTTGCATAGGAATAAACATACCTTGTTTATCATTTTTTACCAAAATAATAAATATGAAATATTTTTTAAATTAAACTCTAAGTCGAAGTAAAGATTTTATTAAAAAATTTAAGTATTAAAAGTAATGAGTTTTATCACAGTATTTTTTTACCCAACTATTTTCTCTCACAGCTTTAACCAGGGTACTAGTTTCTACATATTATTAAACAATAATGACACTTATGGACATGTTGGTCAATGTCTTTATTAAATGAAGCAATTAGATATACAGATATAAACTAAGCAATACAATAAAGATATCAAATTTCAAAAATTCCACCCCCATATTCAACACATTTTTCTAATTGCTTCCTTAGATATCTGAAGGAATTGCTGATTTCTTAGAGGGATATTGAACGAACAGCCTGGGTAATTCTGCTTTCTAGCACGTCAGTGTTATTTGGTAATGGAGTGGCATAAACAATTTGTTTTAAACATCGCCATAGAAACTTATCGGCCAATGTTAAGTCGGGGCCACAAAATTGAGCCATTTCTAACAATCCACGTTGAACAAAATCTGCTCTTAAGTACCTTGCGAGCGTAATGTGCTAGACAGCATCTTGTTGAAAATACATTTTTTGTCGACCATTTAATGGCAAATTTTTGAGTTCATCCCTCAAAAATGTATTCAGCATTTCTAAGTATTGCAGGTATTATTAAACAAATATGGGCCTATAATGCCATGGACAGATATCGCGCACCACACGTTCACTTTTGTAAAATATTGTCTTCGCCTCATTACTCTAAATTCTGGGTTTTCTCGAGACCAGTACCAGTAGCTGACACGCTGGGATGCTCCAGTTCCATTAGTAGAAAAAGTGGGTCCGGAACGCTTTCCGGACACCCGAATTAAAAAATTTTTCATGTCATCGAAAAATGAGTATTTCAAATAGTATTTTTTGATAAAAAATTTGCGAAATATTCAATATTTTTCTTAAAAAGAAATATTGAAATTTGAAAAATTGAATAATAAAATGTCAGTTGCATGCAGTGTTGCCAAAGTTGTCTGAGTTTCCTATAGATATTCTGTGCTCGATATTGCGGCATTGCGGTTTGAAATAAGTTACGAGGAAATCTATAGGATTATTAAGAATTTCAACGTGTGTATATAAATATATTCCGATATCGATGAAAACTGAGCAAACCTGAGCAAACGCTCCGCGAGTAACGCAATATAACATAATAATATTACAATATTATTACTTATTTCCAGTTTTAAACGACGACAGTAATAACAACTTACAACTAATAAAAATATATTTTTGATTTAGTGCCAAAGTTTTACAAAAAAAGAATAAAAACACCAAAAAACAGTAATAAATATGGCAACACTGTTTCCATAATCCGAAACGTCAATCAAAATTGATTTTTACCATAACCTCAAATATGTTGCAAAACCATAAAATAGTTGATAAAAATCATGTTTTTATTACTAATAAAGTAATTTCTGAGTAAAAATATTGTATTTTCCACATTAAAGTTCATTTGTACTGTAAACGTAACTTATATTAATATTAATAAAAAATGTATTAAAATTCCATAATTAAAGGTGGAGAAGATGGTGTTATGAAACCCAAAAAGTACATTTATCAGAAAACATAATAAATTTATGAAAATTGATATTTCCACTTAAAATTTGGTCTCTCACCCATAAACAAAAATCTAGTATTTTCGCTTCATCTCTCTTTTCTAATGTTTGGTTAAATAGGGTTTGAACGAAAATAATTTATTTTCCCTAAGATCATCTGAATAAGAGTTTTTTCACAACTTCTAAGGCCGGGTTTATCCAACTTCTTAATTCTTAATTCCTAACTCATAAGCAAGTTCACAATGTACTATTAAGTGACACTGATTACCCAGTTTCTTAATTCTTTATTCTTTATCCTTAATTTTTAAGAACGACCTTGAAAGTTGCCAATTTTTAACTTTTACGAATTACGAATAAAGAATTAAGGAAATATTAAATGCGCATGCGGCTTGTTCAGCTGTTTTAGACAGATCTTGACAAATGACATTGTTATCCGGGTTAATTTGACGTTTGGTGATGGACGACAGTCTTCATGATTTTTGTATTTAATTTTAATATTGAATTTAACTATTTATAACACAAATAAACAAGTTGTGTTTATATTTCCTATGTCAATTGTGACATGTATTGTCCAACTGTCAAGAGCTGAAAAAAGAAGAATTGGAAAAAGAAGAGATAAAAATTAAGAATAAAGAAACTGGATAAACCTGATCTAATAACTCACTCAAATTTTACGAAATGCTTAAGAATTAAGAATTAAGGACTAAAAATTACGAAGTTGGGTAACCCAGGCCTAAAAGATGTTTAGCATGATTTCTAAGGGCCATCATAGGAGTTTCTTACACAGGCTAAAGAACTAAAACTGTGGCAGCATCGTTTTGGTCATATTTCTTCTTCTTCTTCTTCTTGATATTCAAAACAGTTCTTTGGAAATTTTTATTGCGTTGTTGATTGTCGTTTCAGTTATTGAGATTCCTACAAATTTCTGGCTAAATTGTTCTATGATGTAGCGGTATAATAGGTACTTGGTCATCCCCATAACACTGGACTATAAAAATCCTTTGTTCAGTAGACAGCATTTTGATGAGAGGTCATTTTAAATTAAATGAATGCTTCATTTAATAAAGAGATTGACAAACATGTTCATAGGTCTGGTGTCAGTGGTGTGATTATTGTTTAATATGTAGAATCGAGTACTCTGGGTAAAGGTGTGAGAAAAATAGTTTTAACCTTAAAAAAATAATGCGATAAAACTAGTTACTTTTAATATTTAAATTTGTTAATGAAATCTTGTACTTGGGAAAATCATAAACAAGGTATGTTTACTCTTACGCAAATTAACGTTTTCGTATTTTTTTGCTACGTGTATAAAAAATTAAGATTTTTCATAACGTGAATCTTATTTATTTTACAAGATTTGGTTCATTTATTTGTCCTCTTTTGAACCCTTTCGCGGACATGCTGTATAGTGTATACGATGTGTTGCATATAAATTGAAAAGTAAATTCCGTTGGGACACCCTTGATAAAACTTAGTTGTCTTATTCTTACATTTGTCAGTTTAAACCTTTGGTTGTGACATTATGCCAGTCTAGCGTTGGAGAATATATATAATATAATAATGTCCACTATACACAAACGTGAATCTCACTTACATATACTTATTTTTTGACTATCCCCTATATATTTCTGAGAACCGCGAGTAGTTCTTTTATAATATACAGAGAGCTAACAGTAATGATTATAATGAGTAGTTCTGCTATTGTTTTCAATTTTTTTAATTACTAATTCATTTGTCCATTATATTTACAATAATTATCATTTATTAAATTTATCTATATACAGTAGTTTATTTATTGTTTCACAATTTGTCTTTATTAAGGATTTAAAATCGTTTCACATAACGTTTTGTATACGTTATTTATGTATTGTGTAATAGTAATTAATATTGTATTAACCTTTTTTACTAATAACACTTAAAAATATAAAAAGGTAATACTTAGGAAGCTTACTTAAAAATGGATTTACAAATTTTTAAAAATTCCTTAAGTAAAAGTTTTTGATCAAACATTTTTTGAAAATTATTTTTCCATAATATATAATATTATGATTTACATTTTCTTTGCCGAAGTGTTAACTTTAAAAATATTATGGTATTATTCAAGAATAGAGTATTTTCAAAATTTACATATCATTGTTAATGAGTCTTATTACAGATCGCCTGCCAGGCACCCTAGTTTAGATACTTTCGATATTCAAAGAAAATTTAATTATTTATAAAAAATCGTACATTGAATTTGTAGTCTAAACGTTTTTTATTATATCTTTTTAAGGAACTGGTGCTTAGACTGTGCATAAGATGTACGTTTTTTGTCCAAAGGTAAGCCTGTGCATAATATGCAAATTTTTGATTTATACTTTCTATCACAAACGTGATGCAAAAAGTTTTGTGAAACTGAAAATAGATAAATACATTAACTGGTGTCTTAAACAGAATAGAACCTCGCAATTTTGTAATCATATTTCATATTTCTTTCTAATTTAAATAAAAAACATCTTTTTGTCCATGATTTCAATTTAACTATGCCTACATAGTGAGCGCTTACAGAAGCTATACCTAACTAACTAATGCATTTTGATAACTTAAGTTTTATTATCACATTTAATTTAAGTCTAAAGTTTATTTTGTTCTATATACAAAAGAGTTTAGGGATGATTTAAAAATAAACTACTCCTAGTAGGTTTCCAAATATTGAGCTTAAGTTTTCCATGTCCGTTTTATTATTCAACTTTTTAAAAAGCAGTAATTTGTAAAATATCTAGCAAAACTTTCGAAAATATTTTTTTAACAACACTTTTTTTGAATATTATATATTTTAAAATGGTCTATTGGGTTTTTCATTAACTTTATTGCCACAATTTTCAATGAATTCTTTAGGTATTTTTCGAAGCTGCTTTGGTTGGTTTGGGTTGGATATTTGGAAAAAATTAACATAATCTTAGGACTTTGAAATTTACCTATGTTAAGTTTACATATAAGACATGGTATATACCGCGTGATCCATAAGTTCTTCCCATATGGGATTTTTGTGTTATTAGACCTGGTAGACAATTTTTTTTTGGGAAATCTTCTGCATGTTCTGCATCTTCTGCAACTAAAATATCATCAAAAAGATTTCAAAAAATCTTTACCATATACGAGGGAAAGTCTAAAATTTAAATAGGGCTAACAAATCAACTACCTTTATTGTTAATTTTTTTGAAAATTGAAGCAGAACTTTTTTTTTAAATAAAAGTTACGGTTGTTAACAAATTTGCGAACAATTTAATGTACAGGGTGTCTCAAAAAGTTTTTTTAAATCTTATTTTAATTTTTTTTTCCTTTTTTTTTGGAAAACTTAAGTATGTTAGCAACGTTTTGAAAATAAAAGTTGTTTATTAAGAAAAAAAAGTTTTAGTACAGCTGTTATTATATCGAAAAGACCCATCATGTAATTAATGCCTTTAACAAAACCTTATTTCCATGGAAATCCTATTTAAATTGTCACCAATTTTATTGTTTCAAAATAAATGTATTTTTTACGCTAAAATACCCCAAAAATTAAGAGAAAATAGAAATAGTTCCAATAGTCGGCGATAGCTATAAAACACATAGACAAACAGCTATAATATTCAATGATAGACATCCAGAAAAAATCATATCCTATAGAGCGGTTGGAAACATATTGCAAAAAGTTTTAGACGCGGGAAGCGTTCAAAATTTATATAAAACAAAGCACAGAAAATGGGTTGCCGATGAAGAAAATGAAATGCATGTCATGCAATAAGTCGTGGAAAATCCAAAGTTATCATTGCGACATTTGACAGAGGTATTACCAGCAAATGAAGATAGCAGGCGAGTGTCAAAATCCACAGCTTCAAGAATTTTGCAAAGGAACAAATACCATCCATATAAACTAACATTTGTTTTTACTTTGAAACCTGATGATTACCATTTATGCTTACATTTTTGTATGTTGTACCAAGGGGAACTAGAGGACACCTTCCAATTTCATAAAAGAATTTCGTTTTCGGATGAAGCGACGTTTACGTCTAATGGAGTAGTGTCTTCTCAAAACTGCCTGTGGTGGAGTGATCAAAATCCAAACTCTCTCAACTCTACCTCAATTTCTTACATAATGATTTATTTATATTTCTTCACCATCTGCCATTGCAAGAAAGACAAATAATTTGGTTTCAGCAGGATGAAGCGCCATGCCATAGTACACAGGTGGTTGCAAAATTTCTTAACCAAAATTTTGAAGGTAGATGGTTGGGGAGACGTTCAGCAACACCTTGGCCAGCGCGCTCTCCAGATCTTTCACCACTGGACTATTTTCTTTGGGGCTATGTAAAAGAAAAAGTTTACAGACGTAGACCTTTTGTTGACATAAATCATTTAGAACGGGCAATAAGTCAGTGTGTCAGAGAAATTTCCAAGAATTCTATAAAGAATTCTATGGCAGCTTTTTCAAAAAGAACCATAATTGTATCGAAAAAGGTGGGATCGTTGAAAAATATTCACTTTTTCTTTTATTTCAATGTTTTTATTTCTAAAAATGCTTACTTTTTAATAAATTATATAATTTTTAAATTAATTTTCAATAAATCACTCCCCAAACAAATTATGTTAATTTTATCATTATTTAAATTTAAATCATTAAGTAATTTTAGCGCATACTTTTTTATGTTGAGCTTAAAGAAACTTTTTGCGACACCCTGTACATGAAATTGTTTCAAAATTTGTTAACAACCTTAACTTTTATTTTAAAAAAGCTCTGCTTAAATTTTCCAAAAAACTGACATAATAAAGGTAGTTTATTCTTAAACCCTATTTAAAGTTTAGACTTTCCCTCGTATATGGTAAAGATTTTTTGAAATCTCTTTGGGGATATTTTAGTTTGGGAACATGTAGAAGATTTCTTAAAAAAAAATTACCCTGTCTAATAATAAAAAATCCCTTACGGAAAGAACTTTATGGGACACGCTGTATATATACATATATATATATATATATATATATATATATATATATATATATATATATATATATATATATATATATATAATTATATATATATATATATATATATATATATATATATATATATATATATATATATATATATATATATATATATATATATATATATATATATATATATAGAGATTTTTTGCTAAATTAGGACTTCAAAAAATTTTATACTTACACAATTATTTAAACTTTATAAGTTTTAAAAAGGTATTTTCAAAACATTTTCATTCGATAAAATATAATAATATACCCCTTCCCATTATACGAGTATAAAACATTTTTATTTTAAAATCATCCCGCGCAGTTGAGGAACTATACCACATTATTTACAAAATTTCCTTGACCTTTTCTTTTATTAACTCTCTTACCTTGAAAAATTAAAAACAATGTAGTTTTTACAAGATTTTAAGTCTCTATTTAAATACTTTATTTATTTAAAATATTACACCAGACGAGGCATGTATGTAGCAAATTAGAAGTACCCAATCTACGTGGGGATTGAGCATTTTAAATAAATAAAACATCCACACAAATCCTAAAATTAAAAAAAGTCGCCAACTAAATCGTTTTTGCTCTCTAGTTAGTAACTTTACCGTAAGAGGGGTAGCCAGGGTTAATTCCTACCAGTGACGTAACCCAAAATCATAGCCCCCCCCCCCCCCCGCAAAATCGAATCTGAACCTAGAGGTGCGGGGGTGAACGATACGCCACTGATTACTGCTATGCTGTTTTTTTTTTTTAATTCTGGTGGCTCAGTTTTATCTTTTTTTTGCTATAAGAACACAATGACTACTTATGATTAACACATATGTACATACAGGGTGTTTCAAAAAACATGTGCCGTCGCTTAAAGGGAGATTCTTTAAAAAGGCTAAGGCAAAAAGTCCATATGAACATGGGTCTGCAGATTCAGGTGTTAATTTTTTTTTCAGTTTTTTAAAAATATTTTCAAAATGGCTTTAGCAATTTTGTTGAAATTTACTTTAAATAAAGTTTAAATTAAGCATAATTCTATGAAAAGACTTTGACTGGTCCTCCTGGTTTAGTAATAAAAACATGTACGAAACTGATTTTTCTCATTCAAATATTGTCTTAAATTCTTAACAAAACTTACCTCTTCATATCTTTATATTTTTACTTCGTTTAGAACAGTGGTTCTTAACCGGTGGTCCACGGACCACAGGTGGTCCGCGAGAACAAAAATATTGTCAGCGAAAGATTTAAACATTGATTTATTTTACTGGAGATTCAATCGTGTATTAATCGAAAGGTATCCAGAAGCTGATTCGTAACCCATTTGGTATTCATGTTGGAGAGGTTGCTGAAGAAGTCCAGGAAGAGCTTATTGAATTACAAAATGATCGAAACGATGTAGACGCGTTTAAATCTGTTTCCCTTGAGGAGTTTTGGTGTAAAAAAGGAATTTCATATATTGAAATTCGGAAAATTGCCTTGTGCTATTGCTTCTGCTCTTCTCCACGACTAATTGATGTAAACAAGAATATCCTGCTTTGCTTGTAATTAAAAATAAGTCTCGGAATCAATTATTCAAAGTAAGTGATGATATGCGAGTAGCTTTGTGCAATATTATTAGCCTCAGGATTGCAAGCTTGCAAAGGAGCTGCAAGCTCAAAAATCGCATCGATGATTTGCCAAATTCAATTTTCTGTTAAAAATGTTCATTGTTTATATTATAATTTATAAATAATAGTACATTTTGCGCATGTTACCATTGAGTTCAACGAATATGTTGAAAGTTTTGATTCAAGTTCATTTTAGGATTAACACAGTTTCTTATTCTTGAGCCTTGTCATCCCTGCTAAGAAAAAAAATCTTAGTGGTCCCTGGTCCAAAAAGAAGTTGAGAACCACTGGTTTAGAAGATAAATGCAATTTTATTAATTTAAATAGGAAATGCTTTTTACTTAAAATCGATGTGTAAGTAGGTCTTTGTTTGGGAAAACTAAACCAGTAAGGCGGTTAATAAAATTGCATGTATCTGCTAAACTAAATTAATGAACATTAAAAAATTATGAAGAGGTACGTTTTGTTAATTGACAATACATTGTAACGGTTTTTTTCATAAATAAAATATATTATATAATAATATACAATATATAATACATTCTGAACGTTCCAGCGACGGATTGGTGAGCACTAAGTTATGAGTTAGTAGTGTGGTTCACTTTTCTAACACGGCGCCACCCAGTCTGCATAACGTGCTTTAAGTGAAGAAGAACCCCAGACTGGGAAATGATCTCTTAGGAAAGAAGATGTTAAAATAAAAACCAGATTATAATTGACTATATTTAATAAGTCTTTTTAGTACATACTTACTTCCGAAAAATAACGTTTCTGATCGCAAATTGCATAATTGGAAGGAGGCAGAGGATTCGTCCTCATCCGAGGCGGCACCACCCCACACATCTGCTAAAGGACTGGTGAAATCCATACGGATGTTTCCAGCTCTGGATGTGTGAGACGGATACCCACGGTACCTAGAGTACTTAGGTTAAGACCTTCGTGGGCTGTCCGAAGATAAAAAAAAAACAATTTTTAATTAATTACGCATCCGAATGGTTGATTGATCAATCAAATTGACAGGCACAAAAATATAACACCAATATCAAATCAGAAAAATTTTGCACAATGGAATAGTTTATGAAAATATGTAATATTATTTTAAATGGGGTAACACTAAGCGTAAAAGAAAATAAAAATTATTACTTAAAGCATGGCAAACCATATATGGTTATATTATATGTTAATTCACACATATACATGGAATATACCTACTATCCTTTGCTATCAGCATATTTCTTTGGCAGGAAAAAATCCATAAATGTTTGTCCGGAATTTCTCAGGAACTAGCCATGAAACACGTATTATTCAGGCAGGAAACAAAAGTAGGTAGGAACAAAAAGTACTCGAACTTTGTGCACCAGTGTGTACTCAACAAAAAACTCTAGAATAACAATATAAAAGTAATAAGTAATGGCATATCATACATTGTTGAAGGTATCTTACCTCAAAATATCTTTGAGAGTTTTTGAATCAAAACAGGCATTTTTTGACGAAAATACAGGAACTTCAAGGTAGATAAAGGCATAGTCTAATGAAAGAACTGAAATAAGAAACGAATTTTCAAAAGATGGTCACGAAAGAGCTTGATTATAATTAACCCACCTGAATGAAGAATGAAGGCATGGAGGAATATGACTAATATAAACTCTTTACCATTCAGCATCAGCACAGTATCCAAAAAACTTATTAATAAGGTAATAGAAACTCTTCAGACACGAAAGGACCATTTTATAATGAAAAACTTAAGATACAAAAGCCCATTTTGGGTAAGGGATGGTTCTCGTGTGAAGATTATGTCAACGAACTCGGAAGTGGTACCTTCAATATAAATTTATTCCAAGTTTGAAAAAGGATAGAATTCAAAAACTACATTGTATATACAAATTAACATAAGCAACCAAATTTTTGCCCAAGAAGAAATACGCATACTCCGTTATAATGATTATTTATTATGCTTGCAATATATAGTACCTACTGAATTTGATACTTTTGCCATATTAATTTACATAAAGTTGTAGCGAAATGCTACAATATGCTATTTAATGGAGATACGAAAATGTGAAAAAATCAGTGGCGCACAAATATTTTATCGTCTTCTCATATGCACGCCTTTGAAGATCAGTCAAAGTCCTTTCACAGTCAGAATTATGCCTAATTTAATTACTTTACAGAAAGTAAGTTTTATCAAAATTGAATTTATCATGTTGAAAATAAGTATTTTGAAAAAATCGAACTTAAAAATTTAACACCCTGTATCTTTGAAACAAAGCATCTGCGGACCAATGTTTATAAATTTTTTGCCTTAGTTTCTTTTAAAGAATCTCCCTGTAATCGACTGCACATGTTTTTTGAAACATCCTATATGTATTTTTATGTACCCACCGCAGTCATTGGTGTAAAAAAAAAACAACGAAATAGTGGGAACGGAGCTGAAAACTACTTTGAGTAATTATTTATTTTGCATACTAAACAATTATTAACATGGTGAGAGGTGCTGAGTATGCTGCTACAGCAAAATCTTGTCAAACCAGAACATTTAAAATGTTTATTTTCTCATTTTTTATGCGTCTCACCCATATGGTATCTTTTTCTTGCCTTTAACGGAATCTTACTTTATAACTTTTCTATAAATTGATTTTAATACCTTCCTAAAATAGCATTTTAATTATAGAAATTTATAGGTAATCGTAAAGTGCATCAATTTCAAGATATTCTTATATAGTGCTCATTTGTTAATTTTTCAAATTTACGATCATGCCAACATTTATTAGTTTACATTATTTAAATAAAACAATAATATGGTTTGAAGCTTAGATTCAATATTTATAATGAAGGCAGTGGCGTACGGTGACAATTACAAAGGGGAAGCGATCTGATAAGAATAATTAAGAAATACACCCCGAAAAATTCGTAAATATGCTCAAAATATGCAAAACTTTCCAAGAGAACTCGTCCGACGAAACTAACACTTGCGGAAGGCGGAAGGAAGATCGCTGTTCTGGCGCCTGTCCGGTTTCTCGCGTAACGCGTGCTGTTGCCAGTAAGAGGGGTCAATAACAATCTACATGAAAGCGTAATAGGCAGGGTTGCTAGATGGTTGTCACTGAATTCCCCCAAACGATTTTGAAAATACCCTAAAAATCACTGTATTGCAACTAAAATTCCCCAAATAAAAATAGTTTCATTCTTAACTGTTACGTGTTATAAAAATATATTATCTTTAACTATTTCTTAAATTTTATCTATTTTGGTTGAATATTTTTACATAAAACTTCTACTTTTATTGCCTTTATTATTTGTTAATTTTTTTCAAAAAATTAACATACATGCCAATTAACAAATGAAATGACATCACAGAAAAAATGGTTATGACAAAAACATAAGAAAGAAACGCAATGAAATGAATAACGAAATCAGAAATAAATAAAAATAGAAAGATAGTTCGGCGGGGAGTCCCCGTTTTCCGATCTCAGTACAAAACGAAACAGAACAGATCATTTAGCGTTTGCCGCGTTTGTACGTTTGCTGCTTTAGCCAGGCGCCAACTCGGGAGAAAAATTAAACTAACTGTATTTTTTTACTAGTACTTGTCTGAGAAAAGTGACAGAGCTTAGTTTCAATAATTTTTTTTAGTTTTTATTATTGTTTTATTCATAAAAAATATTCTATTTCCCTCAAAAATAAAAATATTTCCCCCAGATTTTCCCCCGTTCACATGAAGATTCCCCATATTTAGGGGGAAATCCCCCAACCCGGCAACCCTGGTAATAGGCGAACCGCGGTAATTGCGAAACGCCTTTCCAGGCCACGACGGTGACGTGCGAGAAAAATTGGTTGCTTTTACGCAGTAAAATTTATTACATTTACGTATGATAAATTATAAGAAATTAAATCCATATTTTTATAAAATTATGGTATATTGTTATTAATGTATAAAAATTTATTTTTTTATCTCCAAAAAGTTTGGGGAAGTGCTGTTTCCCCCGCTTCCATGGACCGCACACCCCTGATGTAAAACGAACAAAGACAGCGGCCCTGAAATACAATGGAAACAGTGTTTACTATCCCACGATAACCGGTTGGTTAAACAGCTCAAAACTTTGTAGCGACACCTCGATTGACCAGCTCGCGTGTTATGCTCAGGTTTCTATAGAAACCCGAATAGCCATTACAGTTTTAATTATCGACGTGTTTGGTACATTGCAGCTCCTCCCTACCGCGAATTAAATTTTTTAAGAAACTTTTATTTCGAAAGAACACAGCCAGTGCTGAAATTTTTGCGTCCCTATTAACAGAAATATACGGTGTTACAGCGAGAATTTTAATTTCGGTTTTCGTGAAGGGAGATTTTTGATGGCGAAGAAAAATAATTCGGCCTCAATTTTACTGTAACTGATAGAGGGCGCACGGATGGCACACTTCATACTTTAAAATGGCTTAAACTTTTTTGTGAGTGGATGTTGGATGTATAAAATTTTTGATGCAAAAATATTATTTGGTATTTAGTTTTCGGGGTCAAAATGGATCCAAATCGAAATCCCATGTGCTTTATCGGAAAGAGCTCGTCGAAATACGTGATTTCTATATTTTTTAGTTCCTTCGCTCTAAATAGGAAAGGATCAATCGATAATTATATTTTCATTTTTTACCATTTTTTTTTTCATGACATCTCTACATTCGAATCCCTCTGTACCTTTTCCTATCCAATTTCTTTCAACTTCTTCAACGCTATCCCTTGGGGATGTAATCAGGCTTTAAAATGAATCCCGAATGGGGGGAAATCACACGCATTTTGCACAGCTTCATACTTCACAAATTTATTTTCATACTGATTTCGACCAGCTTTCCAAAGAAAAAAAAATTATGAACTTTCTTACTTTAACTATTTTAACTTACGAAAAATTTGTTGTAAAATGTCCATAAAAAAGCACCTTTTATTTCGTCCAAAAACGTCTAACAAAAGATTTAAAATTACAGGAGAATCAAAAGTGTTTTAAATCACCAGCGGCAATTCGGCATCTCTAATTTGTAGTTTGGTAGAAAAGAAATTTGTAAAAACGATTAATATTTTGGACACATCTAGTGTTTATCTAGCGCCGACAAAGGTCTTCAACTGGAATTGTAGGGTGTCGAGAGAAGAATTTGTATAAAATTTAAATTAAGGTCGAGAAATATTTGAAAATTTTTAGTTTTATTTAAGTTTTCAAGTTTAATAAAATGAGAGGAGCATTTTGGATTTCTATATTAGTGACAAATTCCGTGAAGCAGGCCTCTCGAATAACCTTCACCGCGAACTTTTACATTTTATTGTCACCCGTCGTCGTCAATTTAAAAACTCATTAAAATACCATAGGTTCGTTAAGATAACAAATCATAAAAATCTCACATGTATTTAGATAAAGCCAATATTTAAAATTGCCTTTTTTAGAGACAGTAATAATTTACATTATTTGTTCAGATACTTATACAAGGTGAAAATTACCCATAAAAAGCAAATTTGATAGTTTTAATGATTCCAAAGAATTTTCCAAATAGGAGGATGGGCTGAAAAGTTTCTAGCCTGGCCCAAAGAGGGCGCAATTTACTCTAATATTGACACGTGTTTAGCGGTGACGTGCGGTGATAATAGGGATATATGTATATTATACATAAATTTAATATTTATGGCGGTCCCTGTTATCCATTTATTTTGGTATTTATTTACAAAAAAAAAGGATTTTCTACTGCAAATTATCGGTCAAATTTCGAAACTTGTGAAACGTGATCCCTTTGAAGCTCATGCAATCAAATATCCCTGCACTGAAAGTAGAAGGTTCCTAAAATCATATTTAAGTATATTTGAAGCCGAAATCAGTCCAGGAATCTTTTAACTTTGCAACAAAATCTGGCATTTTTGGTAAATTTTGACACATCATATCTTAACAATTTCGAGTAAATACACTATTCTTTGTTTTCATGACAATCTTCGAAAATTCAAAAGTTTTCAAATTTTGCATGTCCCCGATGCAAATAAACCTATTTATTTATAACGAAAAAATAAGCGATTTTAATTAGTGAGAGGTATTTTCAGATAATTAACGGATAAAATAAACCCAAAAAGAATCACTAAATAAGGAAATTAGTGTGGAATAATGTCGGTTAAAAATAGGATTTGTCGGAAAATATCAAAAAAATTCGGGTTTTACCCCTTATAAATACGCTCCTGGACGACCCATTCGGTATTTATTTCAAAGTGTGATTATCCCTTTATAAGGTAGTGTTGAAAAGTTGGAAAAAAATTAGATAGAAAAAATACAGTGATTCAAATGTACCGATGTCGAGGGCAAAATAAGTCAAAAAATCTAAATTTAATCGGCGATTGCTCCCTTCTTATAAAGAATGAAGAAACTAAAAAATATGGATATCATGTATTTCGATGAGCTCTTTCCGATGACGTATATGTGATTTTAATTTCAACCATTTTGACCCCACAAAAAAATTAAAAACCGTGAAATATTTATGTCAAAAATTGAAATTTCCAGTTTTTCCCGAATATTTCTATTTTCCAGTGACGTTAGGTTTAGGTAAATGTATTGCAAAAAAAGTATTTGAGATGTTATAGTTTCACTTATGAATCCGTTTTTCGATCCGACGGTTTGTATTCGTGTTATTAGGTACCAAAGAGGGGTCCGCAAATGGCATTTTGCGACCTAAAAAAATTACTGACCATTTTCTGGTCCTCTCCAGTTTCAATAAAGTTCTGAAGCTCCGGGTCCTCCACAATTTTTGAAAATCTACACCGATATAATCCACTTTTGCGACCTGTACCCGATTTCAGCGGAAATCGAGAAAATTTCGACTTTTACGTTTAATAGCTCCGAAGCGAAACATCCTGTATAACTGAATTTTTTACCGAAGCTAGTTGCACTATTCTTTTATCAACCCGAAAAATTCGATTGCTCCCCCTCTGACTGTTTCCGAGAAAAACAAACTTGTTCGACTTTGGGTTAAGCTTTACGTTAACATGTAGATTGACACTTATTTGTGTTGATGTCCTGACGCCATTATTCATTAAGGAAAAATGGCTGCTTTTTAAATTGTAATAAATTATACCAAAAAGTAAGCATTTTTCGTAGCTAAATTATCCCAGTAAATTTTTTCAAAATAGTTTTTTGGGGTTGTAATGACTTCCTTAAACGATTTAGGCAATAAAGAAATGTGTGCATTTTTCTTATTATAAAGGGGAAGGCGATTCTGTTGGCCGAGGAAAAGGCAGCGTTGCCATTTCAGTGCAAACGCGGCGTCAAATTAAAGCTAGTGGTCCTGAAGAACGCAAATATATGGGAACTAATTTTGTGCTAAAAATTTTGACAAAAATACCTAAGAGTTGTCAAAAATAATTTTTCTACCGCTAAGGAAAATCTGAAAAAATTATGACGCATTTTGCAAACTCGTGGTTATTACTTTAAAATACCGTGGACAAGACACTTAGTAGGAAGGTATTAAAATCGATTGATTTTGAATTTTAAATTCTTGATATAATTTTACATTTTGACAATACAGCTGACCAAATTAATCAACTTCGAGTCACTGGCTTTAAAATAAAGCTATTCGAATATTCGAATCGATATTTAAAAGATGACTTTAAGAATAAATTTGTTTTGCTATAAAAAATTCTCTGTTATATATATATATATATATATATATATATATATATATATATATATATATATATATATATTGTATATCTCCCATGGACCTGATAGGGCTATGTTATGAGGTTATAAGTTATAACTACTGAGAGTCAGAAAACAAAATTTAGCTGTTCAAAATTTATTCTTCTGCCTCCGCTGTTATTTTGTTCTATATCACTTTTACATTTAAATTTCTTTTTTCTAAATCCATACAAAACTTTAAATTCTACATAAACATTCTCTGAATATACCAAGCCATACTATACTTATGCAAATAACGACCTTGCGCAGGATCGATCAAATAACAAATGAAATTTATTAGACTCATCTTTAGCTCTGTTTTTTGTAGTTATTCGAGTTGCTAAAGTGATTTTGAATCATTTTAAAAATAATATTTGCCTGAACCATAATTGGGTTTTGTGAAAACATAGCTACGGATGAACATTGTTAGCCAATTACACCAAGAGTATATCTTTTATCATTATGTCACATAAAGACAAAAATACATACGTTAACATTTTGCAGTGTTTAACGATGTGCCGTCCATCATTTTCATATTCAACTCATTATCAGTCATCAATTTACCAATTCATTACATACGTCTCTTCTTTTCAAATTCCATCTCATGCTTCTTCACTTAAAGCAAAAGCAGCTAAGTTTACTTCTAACGCAGGTCTTGAAGCCATTGTCAGATTTATGTACCATTGTTTCTGCAAACAAAGAACAATCCATTTGCATTGTATCTAATATCACTCAAAAATGTAACTCTTTCAACTATAATTGCGACACTCTAAACAGTTCTTCACTTCCATTACTAAGTCCATACTCAAAATTATGTGACGGTGCTCCTTGCAGTAACATTGGAGCAGCATACGCACTAAGATCGTAGCAGGAAGAAAATATCCATGGATGCATGTGAGGTAAGAAGTGATGAGGTGTGTTTGGAGTTACGGGAGTAGGTTTGTCGGGTGAGATAAGTGATTCTATAGTAAACGACCGCTTCGGTCTAATACACGTCGTCTGCTCCGTTGGAGTTTTAGTTAAAGTTGGCGAGGGAGGCTCTATTTGAGGCACCAGCGACGTCGCTAATGACGCCGCTGGATTAATTACTTCAGCAGGATTCACAGGAGGTGTAAAAAATATTCTATTTATGTTGCTCAGCGCTGCAAGTTCGTTCTCCAACACTTCCTTGTCACTTTTTTGGAGTTTAAACCGCTTTCTCCTCCGTAGTAAGCTTCCGTTCACAAACATGTCAAAAGCAGCCGGGTGAAGAGCCCAATAGGCCCCTTTTCCAGGCCTGTCTGGCTGCCTGGGAATCTTAATGAAACAGTCGTTGAAGGAAAGATTATGTCTCAAAGAATTCTGCCACCTTTGGGTGTTTTTCCGATAATAAGGGAACCTGTCTGTGATAAACTTGTAAATGTCCGACAGGGGAAGCATTTTCTCAGGAGAATTCCAGATGGCCATTGCCGTGAGGGAAATGTAGGAATACGGAGGCTTTTGGTCACCATAACTGTCTCTGCTCGGCCGCGGCATAGTCTCTATCACCACCAAACTGACTCAAACTAAAAACCTTATCACCACATGTCACCAGGGGCACTTTAAACACTCTAAACAAGGAGATACTTCCAGTGTGGGTTTAGAATCGACACTGTTTGAACTGATCCTGTGAAAACATTTACTCAAGATTAAAAGGACGAGTTACGCCCAGCGTTTTCATTGGTGACTGTTCAACAATGGCAAAGTGTGCGCCGCCCCTTAATCCTCGTCGATTTTAGCTTGTTATCCTTCTCTCGCCAACCAATAGGAGGTAAATAACGAGCGATTTGTTCTGGCCAATGGGGAAATCGTTTGTGTTTAGTAATAAATCGCTTATTTAAGCAAAGACTCCGTATATATTATGGCCGGTACTTAAAAGGAATTTATGTTATCGTTTTTGAAGATGTGTCGGCTCGGTAAACACGGCTGTTTTTAATGTTTTGCCTTGTTTTTATTGAATACTATTAAGGAGGTTTATTAATAAGTTTATGTAAATTATAGTTTTTGGTAACGAGGCTCGATGTTACGCGCCTTTGTAAAAATTACGCTGGTTCGTTGGACGGATGGGAGTTCTTTTTTATTCTTATTAGAGGACTTACGAAAATTATCATATTTTATCATTTTTTTTAATCTTTATTTCTTTCTGACAAATAAAAAACATTTTTGGTGCCGTTCTAATATGCGGTCTACCGTCCTACATACAGTCTATGTGTGTACGCTATTATTCTAATATGCGGTCTACCTGCTAATAACTTTAACATTTAATATCTAATTGTGAGCAGTGCCTAACTCCGCCCGCATAATTATTCCAAAAATAGTGATCTCTCAGGTATGTTAATCCTGCACCCCAATTCCGCCCCGAGCGTATTTACTTTATTTTTGCGAGTTTGGGAAAATCCGATTAGAGTATTAAAGTAATAAAATAATATAAATTGTGTTTACAACAGTGAGGAAGGAATATCTTTGAGAAATTATCAATGTTAGATTTTGTTAAGATTGTTTCTTACCAGTACAATCAAAGTGTAAACATTGATAATTTCTCAAAGATATTCCTTCCTCACTGTTGTAAACACAATTTATATTATTTATGTTAAAGTTATTAGCAGGTAGACCGCATATTAGAATAATAGCGTACACACATAGACTGTATGTAGGACGGTAGACCGCATATTAGAACGGCACCACATTTTTGATCGTTATTGTGTAAGTTATTTTAGTTGGTTGACCTTACAAGGTCAAAGTAATAATTTCGATTGGTTATTGTAGCTTGATGTGGAGAATCATACTATGCTGCACACAGTTTTATAATGTGGAATCTAATAAAAGAAATGTTATGGATCGTATCTAATAAAATTATGAATAATGTGGCAGTCGAATGCTTAATAAATATCTGGCATTGCCATAGTTCTAATGATGGTTAAACCAGGACTGGAACTGTAGGAACTTCCACCCTCAATATTATGGAAAATTGAGACAGTTGGGATACCTATTTGGATATCAGTTGGGAATTTTTGAAAAATACATATTTCCTAGTATTTTGCCTTTCCACTCCTACAGAAGATCTGACTGTACAGACTACAGACTTATAAATTAATAGCTAGAGGTATGGTTAATGTGCATAAAGATCTTCGGTTTTTTGATTCGTTGTGTTGTAAAATTCTTTAAAATAAATAATTTGTTATTTTTTGCGCTGGTAAGAATAGTACCACCGGACTAATACTCTACATGTGAAGATAGTTAAAGACCAATTGATACCTATAATATCACAGATTGTTTCTTAGTTTTGCCTTAACTTGAATTTAAAAAAAGTCTTTATTAATATTAAAATTAATAACAAGATATTATTATTTTTCTTTTAAATTACCTCTCTGGCATACCTACTAAATGGGAAATTTTGGTTGCCCCAAACACCCCCCCCCCCCCCCACCCCCAACAGAATCTGCTTCGGTGTGCCGGTGTTCATGACCCTGGAACTGTATGAGATAGGAGAGTTAACAAAAGATCAAAGAGATAATATGTGGATGGAGTCACGAATAAAAGAGAAAAAGATTTACCTAATTGGAGGAGAACAGAAGATAACCAGTAACGTCGGAAAGGAGGTTAGATAAAAAATAAAGTGAAGAAGGAGAAAACGGGAAAGAAAAAGAGGAAGAAAAAGAAGAAGTTGCTACCAGTGCATTAAAAATTATCGATACTTCTGCATGAACGTCTGTTGCTTGAAACGACTTGAGTTCTTTTTACAAGCTTTTATTTAGCTTCACCTGTTAGTTTGTTTGTATTTTTGTTAGTATGTTTAGGTCAAATATCGTAGGTAATCAAAATTTCGGGTAGTTCTAATTAAGCTAGAGCTTTGAAATTTTGCATTCGTGTATAAGTCCGGAGACAATGCAACATAGTCAGGGCCGGATTATCCATTAGGCTAAGTAGGCTATAGCCTAGGGGCCCAAGGCTTGCGGGGGGCCCTTGAAATTAATGTAATAGACTAAAATAAAAAGAAAAATCGGAAAAAAATACATTTACCTAATTAGGCCAACGTTGTAAAAAATTGCGAGACTGTACTTTAAAATACTTTTAAATAACGTGTACCGAATAGAGAGTGTTTTAAGAGGTACGTACCTACCTACTTAGGAAACGAACCCTTAAGCCAAAAACCAGATGTGGAGTGGACGGGACTTTTAAGAAAGGGATGGTGCGTTTTGACCTGCCAAACGCGTAATATTAAAGACGATAGGACTAGATCAATATTTATATTTTCATTGCATTTAGATTTTAGATAACATTAAATTTAGTTACGAACCAGATCGGGTTTTAATCCAACGTATTTATCAAAACGGTATATAATATATTTTTACCATGGTATAATAATAAAAATCCAAAAATAATAATAACAAATAAATACAATAATAACAAAACTATTCCTTCCTACTAATATTTTTATCGATGGCAGTAACTAACTGTAGTGGGGAGCGATCATTTTCAACTTTAGAAAGGGTAAAAAGTCATAAAAGAAATTCATTAGGTGATGAAAAAACTAACGATCTTTCTTTATTGGCCATAGAAAGTGATCTTCTTAAAAAAATTCAAACTGAAAAAATTATTGAAAGTTTTGCAGCTCTAAAATCACGGAAACGAATATTTACTTGAATAAGGTACCAGTCAACACATACTATATTTTTTTTAATGAAGATACCCATGCTTTAATGTTTTTTGTCATTCTTATTATTTGATGTATATGTAGGGTAAGGTTGCCCATATTGAACCGGCTCCTAAATTGAACCCCCTCGATATTTTCAATTTATAATAAACCTAGCGCGACCTACTAGTAATAGTTGAATCAACACTCACAGAGGAGTTTATTTTTCTACCACGTGACTTCAATAGATCTAAACAATTCCATTCATGTTCTAACAAGTTAAACTGCTACCTGATATGTAATATTTTCTATCTGTTCTTAAGGAAATTTAGAACCTACAAGTAAGGTAAGGGCAACATTGATGTTAGTAATAAATAACATGTTATTTAAGGCATTGTTTAGAATAATTAAACCAGTTTAAAATTTATTCATTTTTAAATTTAGGGCTATAATTCAAATTTTGTTGTCGTTGCTCATATTGAACCTCAAACGGTATCCCAAATTGTACCCTGGTTCACTTCGGTATTTGGTATTGATATGTAATATTTTGGTAATGATACTTTTGTATTTTAGAAGAAAACGGAAAACCGGTTTTAGTTAGAAAAGAAGTTTTTTTATGTTGTGTTTTAATTTTTTTAATAAGTCAAGTGGCACATTTGTTATGTTTTAAGTTTTTCTTTAATTTCATTACAATAAAAGTTTTATTTTGTGACAAGTATTGTTTTTTTCTATAAGTACTATAACCTACAACCCTTTTTTGGGTATCCTAATGCACGAAATAAACTCGTATCCTATTATTTAATAAAATCCAGTGCTTAATCTTGTACAATATTGTGCAGGTTCAATTTGGAATACTGGTGGTTCAATTTGAGCAACACGTTTCCCAAATTGAACCACTTGCAACTAATTTTTCTATAATGAATTAAAAATATTCATGGGTTTTATAGATATTATTCATGGGTACCAAAATGTTTCTAAATGTCCAATAGACATTTCTGACACATGGAAATGACAATTTTAACATTTTTCGCCAGGCTACAGCGATTTTTGTAAAAATTGGTTCAATATGGGCAACCTTACCCTATTATGCTTTTTTTTAATAAAGACATTTAAAAAGCAACCATTTTTGTTTAAGATTTTATGAAAAAATATCTAAAACAAAATGTATTAAATGGTCCAAATAGTGGCCCTAAATCAATTTTAGCCTAGGGCCCAATGCACCGTTAATCCGGCCCTGAACATAGTATATATAATATTGCCTTATATCCAATATGGCGGACGCCCCAAGATGGCGGATTACCTTTTTCTTCACAATGCGTTTTATCTGGGCATTAAATGAAAGGGTTTGACGAGTAGAATTTGATAACAGTTAAAATGCCTTGTAATAATGACGCGTTAGCATAAGTGCATAGGTTAACATACCAAATTTAAAAATAAAATCTTATGTAAAAATAAGTACCTATGTTAAATTTATTGTCTTAGAAGCTTGTGAATAGACAAGAAAAAAATACATACCTATAAGTACCTAAGTAGGTACTTGTAAATTCTGCTAAACAAAATTAATGTCTGTATGAATTTTTGCGCGCGACAAGCTTCTAAGACAATAAATTTAACATAACATATTATATATGTTTCAGTAATAACTTTGATCCTACTTTTATTAGTATCCACCCACGTGAACTATGTCCACTTATAAATAGCATTCAGCATTGCCCCAATGAAAAAACTATACTTATTTTTTTCGTTTTAGTAAATCGGTCGTAAATAATAAAAGCTTGTTATTAAAAAGTATTTTTTACATAAGATTTTATTTGGTATTAGATTTGTAATAGAGAATTCACACAAGATCAGTGGACTTCTGCAAACAACAGCAAAAATTGGCGAATGGGTTTCGCAATAAAATTTATCAACAAATTCAGCATTCAAGCTGGATCTGATTGACCGATTTATGAAATCCTTTGACTGTTACTAGATCTTTTACCATTACCACAATTCCACAATAAGGAATATGCACATTTTTTTTTACTGCATAAATCGTTTAATGAAATCATTGCAAACTCAAAAAAATTATTTTGAAGAAAATTACTTGGATAATTTAGCTACAAAAAATGTTTACTTTTCGGTATAATTTATTACAATTTAAAAAGCAGCCATTTGTCCTTAATGACAAATGACGTCAGGAGATCAGTAAAACTAAGTGTCAATCTACATGTTAACGTAAAGCTTAACCTAAAGAATAGGTTTGTTTTTCTCAGAAACAGTCAGAGGGAGAGAAATCGAATTTTTTGGGTTGATAGAGGAATAATTCAACTAGCTTCGGTAAAAAATTCAGTTATACAGGATGTTTCGTTTCGGAGATACTAAACGTCAACACGTACAGGTCGCAAAAGTGGATGTAGGGGACCCGGAGCTTCAGAACTCTACTGAAACTGGTAAGGATCAGAAAATGGCACGTAATTCTTTTGAGTTTTTTTAGGTCGAAAAATGCCCTTTGCATACCCCTTTTTGGTACCTAATAACTCGAAAACAAAACGTCAGATCGAAAAACGGATTCATAAGTGAAACTTTAAAATAATACTTTTTTTTGCAATACGTTTACCTAAACCTAAAATCACTGGAAAATGATATTTGGAAAAAACTGGAAATTTAGATTTTTGACCCAAACATTTCACGATTTTTAATTTTTTGTGGTGTCAGAATGGTTCAAATTAAAATCCCATAACGTCATCGGAAAGAGCTCGTCGAAGTACGTGTTATCCATATTTTTTAGTTTCTTTATTCTCTATAGGAAGGCAGCAATCGTCGATTAAATTTCGATTTTCCGACGGTTTTTGGCCTCGACATCGGTACATTTGAATCACTCTGTATTTTTTCCTATCTAATTTTTCCCTAATTTTTCAACCGACATTATTCCACACTATTTACCTTATTTAGTGATTATTTTTGTGTTTATTTTCTTAGTTAATTATTATCTAAGAATACCTCCCACTAATTTAAATCGTTTATTTTTTCGTTAAAGTTATAAATAAATAGGTTTATTGCATCGGGGACATTTAAAATTTGAAAATTTTAGAATTTTCGAAGATTGCCATGAAAACAAAGAATCACAGTTTATTTACTCAAAATTATTAAGATGATATGTCAAAATTGAAATGCCAATTTTTGTTGCAAAATTGAAAGGTTCCTGGACCGATTTCGGCTTGAAGTATAGATGAATAAGATTTTAGGAACCTTCTAGTGCAGGAATATTTCATTGGATGAGTTACGCATTAAATGCAATTTTTATTGAATTTTCGATGACTCTACAACACTGGAATTCGTCATGTACTCATGATGAGTCATAAGTTCACTTTTGACGACACATCCAATGGGATCACATTTTAAAAGTTTCGAAATTCGCGCGAAAATGTGCAGTATAAAATCCTTTTTTTTTTTGTTAATAAAGACCAAAATAAATGGATATCAGCAACCGCCATGAACATTTAATTTATGTAGAGAATATAAAAAAATATTTCAGATTTATTTGGGTTATAAGCATGATTCCCTAGTGTTACAGCAGGATGAAGTCATTGATTTTCGTATAGAAATGTAAGATGTCTGATATAATATATCATTTTAATGACCGGATACACGAAAATCGATCTTTCATCGTAAAATTACACACGTTTACGGTTAACTTTTTATGTAAATCACAAAGTACTGAAAGTACCATCGATTTCGCCAAAGAAAATAATATTTTCAGCATTGTTATTAGCATCGTAAAAAAACGGCTACCGAATTATCTTCTGATCGAACACATTTTAAGACGATAATCGACCGTCCATTAAAGAGTTAATAACAAAGCAGCGGCTTTTTACGAGAGCCTTATTAATTCGAAACATACTGTATGGTGTTTGCTGATGGGCATTTTATAATTTGCAGAATGGGGTATTATTGCGGAATCGGTGAGATCTGTGGTAGTAGGGGATTTCATTAAAAAAAGCATACATATTTTTGGACTATTGTAAAGGGTGTTCCAGTAGGTACTGCAACGTTCGTTACTGTTATATTTTCAAGTTTTGGCTATCTTCGAGCATGTGCGAGTAAAAGGCATGAATTCGCGACTCGTGAGAGCACGAACTTCCAAGAAGTAGAAATGTTTCGTTGGCTCTTGAAATTTTAAGTTGTTATTTTCTCGATGATATTCCGAAAGGCACAGAGGAAATTGAAATCTAGTTTTATCCCTCCTGTTGGAGGGATCCATCCTACAGATGTAGCTTTGTTAGGGACTCTAAAAGGATGAGTATAGTATCAATTTTTCTCGACTTCACAAGAGGAGGTTATCAATTCGATCCGGATGTATTTTTTATGTATGAACGGATTAACCAATTTCAATCATTTTTTTTTCGTCCATCATTTTTGAGGTTACTGAGGTCAGAAAATCTCCTTTTTCCCACAGATCTTTAGAAAATTAACTGCAGGGAGGGGGAATTTCTCCAAAAACGTTAACTAACATCTCAATTTCGGGGCAAGCGAGGTCAGAATATCAAATCATTTCTATTTTCTGACGAGAAAACTTTTCAGTCATGTAATAATTGGAAAATTCGGGTTTATAGGTCTTCCGGCATGCAGTATGATGGAATATACACCCAAAACACCAACAAAAGTGGGCGGTTCTTCTATAAATGTTTGAGGTGGGATTAGCGCTAGAGAGCTAGGAGTTTGCCAAATCGTGAAAGGAAGATTAACTGCAGCCGTATACGTTAATATATTATCACCTAAATGAAGTGATGGTACCACCGATAAACGCTGTATATGGTCAAAATTTTACATTTCAGCATGATAATGCTTCAATACACACAGCAGGCATCGTGCAAAATTTTCTCCAGGAAAATAATATAGCTCCCTGGCCTTTGAAGAGTCCCGATTTGAACCCGATCAAAATCATTTGGGATAAAATGGTCAACTCTATGATAAACATGACTTTCGACCAAGAAACAGGGATGAATTACGCTACAGGATAAGTCATGCTTGAGATGAAGTAATGGGCGAATGGGCTTTAAGACGTAATAAACAGAGATGGTTCTATGACCAAATATTACAAATTTTGTGTTTTTTTGACAAATTTTGTGTTTGTACTTATTTTCTTTATCTTTTATTGAATTTATTTTATTATTTGGTTTTATTTTTCATTTTCAGGCGATGTTAAATATACTTTAAATAAAATATTTGACTATTTTCTAAATAAAAAAATGCCCAAAAAATTTAGTTTCTCCATATAAACTGGCCTTCAAATTCATACAATAAGAAATATATTTTGAGGCCACTTCGTGTTGAAAAATACAAAACGTTAAATTATGTAACCTAGGTTACTTTTTAAAAGCTAGGTGTTTTTACGTTTTCAGGTCTAAAGCACCTTTTAAAGTCTAGGAAATATGTATTTCCATTCCCAGTTTTGTGGTATTTCATTTGCTATAAAAGCCATCTCGTTTGTAAATATCGAGTTTTATCTATATTGGTTCAGGTATGACCAATAAAAGCCAATACTTTTAAAATGAAAGTATATTCAAAGCATAAATATTTTACTTAAAAGAGCTTTCACACAGAACTAAACTTCATTTCCACTTGAACCTATCTATACTCTATACATCCCCAAAATTAAACATTCGTCTCTCACTTGACTGACAAGTCACCACTATGGCCTTCAATTTAAGACCATAAGCGTCTGATGTAGATTCGGAGCAATTATTTCCTAACAATCGTTTCTAATAACTATAAATTATTACAATCCTTTATTATTACAAACTAATTAAATACAAAATCTTCAATCATATTTATTCTGCGATGTCTATCCAGCAGCAGCGTGTAATTTTTCGCAAACGAAAAGATCTCCTAATTTGCTGCGCAATTTAACTCGAAACGAGCTTTTATTACAGGTGCATAATTCCTCGGTAGTTAAGAATAAAAATAATACATTTCCACTAATGTCTCTGTAGAACTGTTGTTATTTGATAGCTTAATGGGCACCGGAAATGTGAAATTACTGGGAGTACATACTTTGATGCGAATAGCAGCGCTGCGTTCTTGGTTGTGTTATTTTTGCAATTTACAGGAGCAGTAAAGTAGCCTTATTATAAAATGGACTGCGGCGATTCTTTTACTATGTACTATTAACAGAAAGAATAAGGGCCATTAATATTTAGAGGTAAAAAAATCTTTACGAATACACTTGTAAGGAAATATATAGATTTAAATCGATTAAACTAAGACGTGGAATTAATGTTCGAACTACAACACTGACCAAGGAGTTTTCCTTTAAATAAGTTGATTCGTCGATGGCCAGCCACAATTTCTTATTGTTTACTTCACGCCGAATTGCATTTTCATTCGTTCGCAATGTTGCTTCGCATGACAATTTTTAGTCGGGATATTTTGCCAAAAAATTACACGTTTTTTTCTGGACTGTATAAAAACGCATATTACAGTACTCATCATATAAATTTAATATAAAATCTAGTATAAATTTGGCATAGGAGTTCTAGCTCCTTTCTTATATTTATGATTTGCAGTATTAACATGTTTTTGACACTGTGATCATTTACAACACAATAAGTCCCTACTGTGCACCACACGCCATACGCGAGACCCCTCATATTTTAACTATTAACTTTAACTATTAACTGCCGAATATTTTGCGATAACAGGTGACTTCTACGAATGTTTAATCACCTGTTTCCACCGCAAAGCATGTCGAGCTGCACCGTGCTCGCGAGTCGCGACACGTCGCGGTAGTTAATATTAATATATAATAAATAATTAATAATTCCGACGCCTATGGTCTGGCACCGAGATTTTTGAACTCTATTAATAAATCACGTAAGAGTTCAATGAGATCCATATGGTTTCATAAAAAACATTTTCATAAACGATCTCCTGGTTTAAAAATCGGCATAATTTTGGTACGTAAATTAAATTTAGGTTTCGTTTTAATAAATTTCCCGTGCTAAATTTAGAGGTTGTTTAGAGACTGGGAATTTTTGGTAAAGAAAAAAAAACATTTTGTAATTTGCGAAATAAGTTAAATTTTTGCTCCGCCCCCCTAAGAAACAAATAAAAACGATTAGGTATTTTATTTATTATTTTTTCTAAAAAATTTTCCATTATTTTGTGAAAAATTTTTAAATTTAAAGTAAAAAATGTGTTAGTAGAAAGTTATAGTCATTTGAATGTTTTTAAACCTAAAATATAGTTTTAAGAAAAATTCAAATGACTGTAAACTTCCACTAACACATTTTTTTCCTTAAAATTTAAAAATTTTCGACAAAATAATGTAAAACTTGTTTAGAAAGAATATTAAATAAAATACCTAATCGTGATAATTTTTCTCCCAGTGGGGGCGGAGCAAAAATTCAACTTTTTTCGCAAATTATAAAATGTTTTTTTCTTTACCAAGACATTCCCAGTGGGCTTGCTATTAAAACCCCTAAATTTGATACGGGTCCTATTAGTAGGAACAGAGATATGCAACTTTCAAATTTTACCAGCCGCCACTGGGTTTTAGGACAGAAAATGATTCGGTCTAGGCTAGAGATCAATTTATTTTACAAACTCAGCGTTTCGACATTTGACAATCGAAGATGACATCAACAGGTTCTTGGTTCCTTCGAAAAGTCCCTAGATCAGTAGTGGGTTGGTAGTGGGCCGAATCAAGCTGACACGACGGGTCACGTCGTTTTATTTTCGTTTGATTTTGGTGTTTCGTGTTTGTGATATTAATGTTTCTGTGGGTGTTTTTTGTATAGTGTGTGTTTTAAACATTTTACTTTTGGACTTTATAGATTTCAGAAACTAAATCTTTTTGGTGTTTATTATTTAAGAATGAAAACACAGTTTTGTATTAAGCAAACTGTGTTTTCATTCATATTTAAAAAGTGCACACAGCCTTCACACATTCTTTATTATTTAAGACTTAAGATGAACTGTGAGCACCGGTCCTGACCTTTTAGCCAACCTCTAAACGTAAAATAGACCAGTCTTCAGCAGGGTGCCATTAATGACAAGTAACTTGGCCACCGTATTCCGAGATCTAAGAAAAAGTTTACTATAGAGGGCGTGGACGTGCTTTAGTTTCCTAAGTTATGAAAGTTCAGCCATACTTACATAGATGGTGATGTCGGCGCAACGTCCAGAATCACAATCAGCAGGGTGGTGCTCCTGCAGTTTTAATAATGATATGAGAAGCTGATTTTTAACGGGAATCAGGGCTCACTAGACGACAAAATTGACAAAGATGCCAAATATCAGGATAATGAAGACAGAGACAAAGACGAAACGAAAACATTTCCTGTTATAGTTAGTACATCGGCTGAAGAGGACGCGACGCCACTTTCTTAATTTGAATCACCAGTATGAATTATAGAGTGGTCGTTACATCCTCTAAAAATTGGACTTGTTTAATTTTGGAGATTGTATTGGAATATTTTTAATAGGTCAGTTCCAAAAGTAATAAAAACCGAATAATTTAACACTCACATATATATATATATATATATATATATATATATATATATATATATATATATATATATATATATATATATATATATATGTATATATAATATCGAAAGAACATCAAACTTAATCCAACTATAGAACGTACCTCTGCTTAATTAAATCGCATGTACCATCTAATCAACTCAACACAAGTAGCTTTTAAATTAAGCACATTAATTGGATTGAAAAATGTACAGTAGGTTCTTGATTTCAGCCGACTTAAGGGTTCTAATCCATATTTTTTTTGTTATGTTGAGTAAGGGGGAGTTTGAGTTGACGTTCTGAATATTCGAGGCACACTCGATGCCTTTTTTAGAAAACTTCGAGCGCATCTTTTTGCGTCCGAAATGAAGCGGAGTACCTTAGTACCGATGTTTTCCGAGCCGAGCGTGTCCGCTTTTCTCGAAGTCAATCTATGGAGTGTGCAGCAAACATAACCTAATTTTCACTGTTTGACGTAAATGAAAATGTTAATCAAATAATGGTTATAATTAAAAATTCATAATATATTTTATAATCTGTCGTAGTCCGGTACCAATAAAGTTAATGTTGTCATAATAAAAAGTTTATCTAAATTTAGAAAGGTTTTATTGAACGGAAAATCTGATGTAGATTATGGAAAAATTTGGTATGGGAAATGCAAAGAAAGTGGATACTCCACAGATAAGTTATAATAAAAAAATATACAGAAGAAAACTGAAGACATTTTCCATATAGAGAAGCCATATTTGTATCTATTTAATAAAACAAGGACAGATATTGCTTACTCAGTGAATTATATAAGCCGAAGTTTAGAAAATCCATAAAGTATGTAAGCAATGTGAAAAGGATTACGCGATATTTAGTAGGTACATGGTATTGTGTATGGTAAGAATACATACATACATAAAACAAACAAAGTTAAAATACAACCGACAATATCAGAAAACAGAACTTCTGAAGTTATGTTGTATTCTCACTCTATCGCGTTCAAGTTGCTTTATCCTAATATACTTGCGGTATGACGTCACGTTCTCTAAACTCACTCCACTCGCTATGCCGAGCATCAACTCGAACTCCCACTAAATAGCGCGGCGCTATTCATCATTGCTGTGGATGTCGTAACCCAGGAAATGATGAGAAGCCTTCTGGAGCTTATTACTTTCGATGTCGTAATATGTAGCAACCGTTAAAGGGTTGTTTCGTCGGCGTAAATTGAAGTATTATTTATATTAAACAGCAAGTCGTTAGGGCATATAATAAATAAAAGAGGCCCCAAGACGGAACCCTGGTTCCCTCCTTATCTTAACAATAAACACTTAAAGAAGATGTTGTTAACCTTCACAACTGGGTAGCGATTAGACAAATATGGCTGCAAAAGCTCAGGTGGACTGCCCCGAATCCCGTAAAATTAGATTTTTTCGAAAATAATGTCATGAAGAACGGTGTCAAAACCTTGTGACAAATCTTAAAAACACAAAGTTTCCCTCTTTAAATGCCTCTGAAATGAATGTAACGACGTTACGTATTGCCTCAGTGAACAGTAAGCAGTTCAGGGCGCGGCTAGTTCTTCAGAGCAAAATCCGTGGAAGTACCGGTAGAAAAGGAATACATCCCCAACAGTGCGGTGATGAGCGAGAGAAGGGAGATTTCTTGTAAGGACTGGGTCATTGATGAGACAAATGGTTCTTTTGCCATTAATGGATCTAATAAGGAGTGGAAGAAAATCTCCGGTGTGTTGTGAGACCGTTTATTTTTTTACAGAAATATGCTATGGGTCCCTTAAGTCGGCCGTTTCAAACGATTTCTTAGTAATTGTTTGACTTTCTCTATATAACAATGCAAACATTACACGTTTTTTAAGCAACCAATTGTGAACAAGTACAACAAATCGTACGTAAAAGAAGCGGTGTAGAATATCTTTTTCAATGATTTATGGCTGGCTGTGTGTGCTGCTGAGTTTCACGGATACTATTGTAATTTTTAATTATACCTTTTTTACGCTTTGTTTTCTTCTTTGTTACCATTTGCTAATTGATTTTGTTTTGTTTTGTCAGATTTTCACGTAAAATGTAGAGACCAGAATAAGAATACGTGTACCAAATATCAGGAAGACTGCTGTGTGGTACTTCTGTCTTTATACAGGGTGTTCAATCCGAAATTACTTAAGGCGGCGTTTTCCAAATGGCGTCCATGTTGGCCAAGCTAATTTGATTTTGACATGGTTTTTGGCTTTAAATTTTTAACAATATTTTAAATTCATTAAGTATAGGTATAGGTTCATATTCTATAGCTATTTTTTACGCATTAAGAAAAGTTTGAAGATATTTTATGATTTATTTTAGGAAAACAATACGTAAAAAGAACATTGATGTCCTAGTGACAGAAAAACTATCACCATAGATCTTCTAACATATTAATATTCTGAATTAAATAATTATACACGGTAAAACTTTAAATAATTGACTGAAAATTGCTTGCAGGATGTGAATATATACTTAATATACTTATAATGTTATTGTTAAAAATCTGAAAGCCGAAAAACCACGTTAAAATGAATTTAAGTTGGCCAACATGGACGCTTCGTAGGAAATGCCGCCTTAAAAGCAGTTTATTTTTATGGAAAACGAAGACAAGAAGAAAATTATGGACGGTGGTGGACGAAAACGAATTCAAAGTATTAATGGTTCTACTACAGAAGTTACAAAGAAGCTTTAAGACAGAGTTCAAATTTCGATTTTTAAGTTGACCAGTTAGGTTTCAGTAGTCATGTTTGGTCGTATAATTGTTAATAAATCGTGAATAAAATCCTCTAATTAATTCTAATACTTCTGTAATTTGCTGCTGAAGTGAATTTTGGAGTTTATTTTTCTAAAAAACCAAGAAAAAAGCATACTCATTAGAGTTATGGAAAGAAACTACTTGCAGTCTTAACAAGAGGTAGGCAAGAGTTAGAACAAAATAATTTTTGACGCCCCACGTGGGGCAAATAAAAAACTTATTTTAAGAATATTGCAATAATAAATTATTCTTAAAACTAAAATAATTTGATTGCATGTGGCAACAGAAGCAACGATGCATTTTCAGTATTTTTACACCAAATTAACTCTGCTAACCTCTCCATTATTAGGCTCGTTTTCTAATAAAAGAAACTTTATAATAGTTTGGCAAACAGGTGCAAGCAGGATGTAGATAATAGTCTAGCAACTGCATAAGATGGATATCTATTAAACGTTGTATAAGTACAGGGCCGTAATAAAAACAGAAAAATAAAATGGACATTTAAAATAGCTATATAAAATGTGCCATATCGGTAAATAATTATATAAATTACATATAAAAGGTGTTGAAATTTGAAGTTGCTTTTTGAGTTACGCGGGACTTTTTTCATAGTTATCTGTAGGAGTGGGCAAAATAATCGATTAATAATCGATTAAACGATTGCAAAAATTTTTAAAACCGATTAATCGATTTTCTAGATTAATCGATTAATTTTAATTAATCGATTAATCACAATATAGTTTTAGGAAAGCAAGGAGCACACAGGACCCAATAGTCATAATAAATCAAGTTACAGAAAAATGCAAAAGCAAAACTAGACACACTCATGCAATATTTATTGATTTGGAAAAAGCATTTGACAGAATAAGACGAAAGGATGTATGGGATAGTTTGTATAGAAGAGGAATCGACAGTGAAACGATAGAAGTAATAAAAGCCATGTATGACACCATAAAAAATGTGGTGAGAACAAACAAGTTGTAGATGAGACAATTAAGAAAACAAAAAAAAGATGAAACCTGATGGGATGCTGCAAGTGAAAAAGGTAGAGATATCGGAACTGCTATTCGCGGACCACATGGTGGTACTGGCAGACTGAGAAGAAAACCTACAGCATAATATCAAACCTAATGAAGAACTAAAAAGACTAAAAATGCACATAAATACCCATAAAACGAAATCGATGATGATTGGACAAAACAACAAAAGATATGACATTAGAATAGAGGAAATGAGCATAGAGCAGGTGGAATAATTTAAGTATCTTGGAACAGTATTAGAAAGAAATGATAAACAGGGAAAACAAATAAATGATAGAACAGCAAAAATAGGAAGACTGTATAATGGACTGAGAACAACATTCTTTGGAAGAAAAGAAGTAACAAAGAACGTAAAGGTGGAAGTTGTCAAAAGGACAATAAGCCCATCATTACTATATGGTAGCGAAACATGAACTCTCATAGGTAGGGACAAGAGCAAGATTAAAACAGCGGATATGCCATTTTTAGGAAAAATAAAAGGAAAAACTGGAAGAGACAGAATTAGAAACGATGTATTTAGAAATGAACTGAAACCAATACTGACAAAAATCGAGAACAGACAACTAGGATGACTTGGGCACATTCACAGAATGCCAGACGAAAGAGGGTATACGAAGCAAGAACGCAAGGAGTCAATCAAAGAGGAAGACTTAGAAGAACATGACAGGACGGAGTGAGGGAAGTGGTGCACGAGAGAAGGATCCAAAGAAATGAAGTCAGGAACTTCGTCTGAAAAGTATAGTGTGCAACACGTTTGAAAATACCTTTTTATTATACTTCTTTGAAAACACCTTATTTTCATCTGTTTTAGTAATAATGTAAGATGGGCTTTTTCGGGCTAGCGCACGGAAAGAGCGCACGGAAAAAATTTTCCTGGTCTCCAGTTCCTTCAGTGTGCTGAATGAAGATACCGACTATTTTTTGGCTTTAAAATAGAAATATAGGTATAGGAAAATAAACTAAACTCAAGAAAGTCTATATGCTATCTGATATTTAATATGTACCTATTTTGTATTTTATTTCGTAAATATTTGAATATTTAGATGAATTTCTGAAATATTTTTTGACGTTTTGTCAATCTTATCTGACATAGACAAATTTAAATCACCTTTTAAATGATTTGAAAGTTACCATGAAAACGCATCATACCTGCCAAAGACCATATTGTCAGCGTTGTTAATTTTCTGTCAATTAAATTCATTCTAATAAAATGTTCTCTCAACCTGAAAAAGTGGCATCTTTCATTATTAATAGTTAATTTTTAATTACTCTAGTAGTTTTTTTTTTAAATTCCGATAACAGTTGTGAAAATAAAAATATTCCAAGTTTATTTTGTATGTATGTATTTTTGTATGTTATATTTTGTTTTATGTTATCGTTTTCAAAGAAGTATAATAAAAAATATCGTTCATTACACGTCCAGAAATGGATTTTCCGTGCTTGCTTGACTTCCCGTGTTCGGCTGCGCCTCACACGAGAATTTGTCAAGCGCGCACAGAAAAACCTTTTTTCCGGACTGGTAATGAAATATACTATTTCACGCTCGTTCGACTTGTGTCGTCTCAGTTCTGTGAAAAAAGTAATTTTCAAAACTTGTTGTAGGTACAATAAACTATTTACAAAATGCACCTAGAAGCAATTAGTAAAACAGTTTGAGTTGCTTAATCGGTTTTAGAGTTCAAGAAAACTAAGCAACTAAAACGTGAAAGAGAAAGAAAGTGATTTGAATTGAGTTGCTTTGGATGGCGCAAAGTCTTCGTATGATAAGAACATCTCATTGTAAACTCTATGATTATATAAAAAATAAACAACTGCGCAAAGAATTTTTTACTTGTTTAATATCTTTTTCAGTTCGCTAACCCTAAGTAAAAATATCTGAATAGACAACAACTGGAACTGAGACTGAAACCATTAAAAAGTTAAAAAGTAGTTAGTTCTTTCTTGGTTACATCGTAAGAAAATTTTTTCTTCAAGTAAATTTGGCCATGTCTTCTGTGAAACTGTTGTTAATTTTTTTTTTCAAAACTTGTAAAGAACTTTCAGACCTGAGCAAAATGTACACATAATTTGTCCTGACTACGGTTCTGTATACAGATATAGTATTCCTGATAATAATAGACTGAAAATTAATAAAGAGAGTGTTGAGGTCGATAAGGATTGATGGATAGATAGTACCTGATGGATTAGATTGTTCTCGATTGATTAGGCTATACAGAGAATGAATTTTTAGGTTTCTAAATATCCCGATTCATTTTTACAATTCTAACGCAATTTGCTCAGGTTTCTGCCCTTGAGCTTTTAATACGTTCCTGCGTCGCCTGTCCATTTTGGGATTAGCCAATACAAAAAAAAAATATTTAGAAAATAATTTTTGAAAGTTCACTTTTTCAAAAGCACAACAAAAATAGTAAATTTCGAGCAGTTCCAGTCAAAAGACATTTGATACACCTCTTTGTGGTTCTAGCTTATAATCTGTTTGGTGGTGTCAAGTAGATAAGCACATCCAAAAACACAAATAAAACTCTCCATGAAAAAAATTAATTTTACTATGAGTTCTTTCTCGTAAAACGTTCTAATAGCATACTTTCTAAAGCTGTGTTCAAAGATCGAATATATTCAAACTTATGGACCGATTATTCAATTAATTTCGGAATTCGTTCAGTTTCTTATTGACCACTAGTGACATCTTAATGACAAGTTAATGGCAACGGTGCTATATTCTGTGAAATCTGTCGACTGTGCGTACGGTACCAACAACTCTGCTTATAAAGAAGTTCGCTTTTAAAATTATCGTAGTAGCTGCTTAAAACAAGGAAAGATGGCGCTCAAAAAACCTCTTGTTTCGAGTCTAGAAACCTGAACAAACTTATGGTACGATGAATTCTTAAGGGACAAGTCCGATTGCACTTGTTCTCACTAGGGGTCACTAGATGTCTATTTTCGGTTCTGAGTGGTACCTTACTAATTTCTGAGGGTGCAAAATAATTGCTGAAAAATTGTATAAAAACTTTCAGTGACTTTTTATGTTGTTCAATAAAACAGAACAGAGAATAAATTAATAATATTAGCTATTGCACTTGGAACAACAAACTGTTGGACACAATAAAGAGAAGTAAATATATTTAGACAAGATGCAGAAAACCGGTTTTCTTTAATGTTTCAAAAAGTTGATTTTTTCTAGCATTTTTCTAATTAATATAAGTAATAAAACAACATTAATAACATATTATTTTACTTTATTCGTATTATTATTTACAAATTTGTTAATTCAAAAATAATGTGCATAACTTAATAAATATTTTTGACAATAATTTGAATTTTTTGCACCTATTAGTTTCGGATGTTAATAGTAATAATTATCATTTAACATTTATTTATAATTTGGTTAAATCTATTTTTCAATCCAATTTAACTTATGATTATTATTAAACTTATATTTACAAAGCCTAAATCTTGACTACTGGTGACAGATCTTCGTTGTATTTGGTTGTGCATGTTTAACCTTACTTTTATATACAGGGTTTTACAAAAGTCGGTTAGCACTGGCATCTCCGTAACCATAAGAGATAGAGAGTTGGTTAAATGGGAGCAAAGATGCGTAATTTGATGCTGAGATATTCAATAAAAATTGAAATTTTAGAATTTTGTTTTCATTCTTTTACGCATTTTGTTCTTGAGGTTACAAAAAATAAAAAGCACATTCTTAGGGCTCTTTTTAAATCTCTACAAAATGGAAGAATCAATTTTAAAATTGAATGTTTCATTTTGTACGTTGCATCATCAGGTTTATTTACTTATTTATGAAATTATCAAACCCAGACACGAATGCTAACCTATTGAATTTCTAACACGCTGTATTAATGCAAGTGTACCGAGCATACAGCAAATCCCGTACAGGTAAGTCACTGTAAGTCCGATATATTTTGATGTGTTCTTATTTTTATAAATACAACATCTCCCTTTTGCATTCCAATAAAATTATATCGTGATTTAAAATGGTAATTTTTGAAATACCCAGTACATATACAGCGTGTCCAGAAATTATTTTAACAAATGGGAAACTTTTTTATTTTTGACTTTACGGAAAAATGTTATTCTTCATAAAAAGTTCTGCCTGTTGAGAAAAAACACTTCCAGCATATACGAGGTGGCAAACAAAGAAAAAAGATAAATGCCGTAGAAGCAAAACTATCTTTAATTTTAATTGCAATGTACAATGACGCAAGAAAGTGTGGTCCAGAACTGAAGAGTGATCTAATATGAAATTTGACAAAATAACTTTATGGTCATTCATATGTAGGTACCTTCGAATTAAAAAAAAATGTTTTGAAATACATATTTTTAAAATAACATATTACCTACCAAAATAAACAACAATAAAATTTTATGAAATACTGCACTAAGCTTCAACATCACCACCGTTTCTTTCCATACAACCTACACTACGTCGTGAAAATTCCGCAACTGCATTTCTAATCATCTGAGGGTAAATTTATTGGTGGACACATTCTCTGATAATTCTCTCTAAATGGTTCATGTTTTTGAAAGGTCTGTGGGTATAAACTTCTTTTTTTAAGAATCCCCATAAGAAAAAACCTGGGGGAGTTATATCTGGGGACCTTGGTGGCCAAGCAAATTCTGACCTTCGTCCAATTCACCTCTGTGGAAATGTCCAGTTTAAAAATTCTGTCACTCTTGCAGAGCTGTGACATGGAGCACCATCATGTTGGAACCAAAGTGTGTTTCTTATATCCAGTGGTAGTCGATGAAAAAATTAAAAACACTTTTTTAAAAAAATTCAAAGGTCATGTTGAAGCGTAGTGTAGTTTTTCATAAAATGTTATTGTTGCTTATTTTGGTAATATGTTATTTAAAAAACATGTATTTCGAAACACTTTTTTTTAAAAACTCAAAGGTACATAAGAATGACCATAAAGTTGTTTCGTCTTTCATATTCGATCACTTTTTACTTCTGAACGACACTTTCTTACGTACTTCTACGGCATTTATCGTTTTTACTTTTTTTGACACCCCGTATATGGTGGGTCAAAATGCTTGGTATTTGAGTAATATTTTCTCAACAACCAGAACTTTTTATGAAGAATAACTTTTATCCGTACTTAAAAATAAAAAAAGTTTCCCACCTGTTAAGATGGTTTCTGGACAAGCAGTATAATAAAGAAATAATATATTTTTTTTAAATCTGAAAACATCTCTCAGATTTAGGGGCAATGAAATTACCATTTTTTAAAAATAAATCTTAAATATATTAGTAACAAGACATTAAACTAATATATGACAATGCAGGATTTTGCGAAAATTATGAGAAAATTTAAAATCCTTGTACAGTTTTTCTTCTGTGTCAAAGAAAAATATGGCAAGTTAGGTTGGCAACATTACCTTTTCTTTGTATATTCATTATGTTGGCACCGCTTTTATGTCTAATATTGGGCAAGAAATGCAAGGTTATACAATACTACCACTCTTTGTCATGTTTTTCCGTCCTTATTTGTCGTGTATTAAAAACCAGCTTAGCTACATTGTTGCAGATCAGGTAATAAAACGAATTTAACTAAATCAAGTGAAGTGTTGGCAACAAAATAATATCTCTGATATCAAACGAATAACACCTAACTATTCTTTTATGGAAAAATACTGTTATTTTGACATGGAAAGTGCCACTGACGTTACGCAACGCCTTGGGTTTCCTGACTAGTTAGGAAATGAAAATATTTCGCAACCAGAGCGGCGGAGGAGAAAGGACAAGTAAATTCTTCCGATAAGTTCTGTCTAAAAACTTTAACATAGCAAATTTTCATATACAGTCATCAATATTTTTAAAGGTTTTTTAATCTCATATCAAAATTTGAAAAAATATTGTATAAAGATCGTTAGGAAATGCGATTTTTTGAAACCTTCACTCAGGTTTGCTCCGATTTCGCTTCGTTTGTTTCCCATTTTGCCCACTTTAAAAATTGTCTACAAAATCCTGCAAAATATGGGTTCCTGGAGTAGAGCTCACGCATAGAAAGTAAAAACTGCAAACTTTAATCCTAGGAATCCATTTTATGGCACCTACAGATTTACCACAAATAAATAACTTATACCTAGTTTAAGTTAAAGAAATTGCAATTAGTAGCACTAATATTATAACAATTAACATAGTATTAATAAATTAATATAGTAACTGAGTTGACGTCTCGCATCGCGATACTATGACTATCACTAAGTACAAGAATACTTACTCAAAAATTGCTTAAAATGTTTATATTAGTTTGTTCGTTGCTCGGATTACTCGAAGTAATATGCGAAGGACATGAGTAACATATGAGACATAGCATTATAGGAGCATGTTTCCTAGAAAGCTTTGTATCCCTAGATACTAGACACTGATCAGGCAAGACCACGCTGTGAAATACTTAGGGTTAAAAAACATCTCCTTTCATATATTTAAAGCAACTTCATCTCCCAGTCGGGTAAAATATACATCACAGTCCAAACTACCTCACATCTCTAGTAAGGTCTAGGATCATAAGGGGCAGCATGTAACCCTACATATCTGTTATTTTTCCTATGTTGAAATCCTTCGCCAGGTTTGGCATTATAATATATGACCCTTCGTATACCAAAGGGATCAATATACCCAAAACTTCCACTCTTCTCATTATCAGGTTGAGTTTGCTCCTCATGGTAGGCTCGGGGAATGTAGTACCTGAACCCATCGTTGGTTACAGATACACCATCGTACTCTGGGAACTGTTTATCGTACCCATTGCCGAACTTTGGAGGAACGTACCTCTTGGTACCTCTGTAAGTGTGACCATTGCGATCAATAGGATAAGTAGGTCCATTATGGAATAGAAATCCTTTATTTACTGGGCTAACATAGGGATTGTAATCCAAAGAGTTTTGCTCGGGCTCTGTATAAGTTGGTAGGGAGTCGTAGGGAGAGGGAGAGTATCGCACACCTGCAGAAAAATCTCGTACAGGGCTTGCCGTAGACGTTTCGTGATATTGTAGGTTATTAATGCCTTCTGTGTCAGTGTTAGGGTACCCCAAAGACGATGCCGTCGATGTCCCTGTATACCTGAAGGTTGGTGATTCAGTAGTACTGCTAACGCCATTGAGGTTGCTTCCACCATGCGCAATTTCCACGTATAAGGGCTTCTCTGTAAGACCCAGCAAAGGAAGAATGGTAGAGGATGGTAGAGCGTTGTTAGAGATTTCGACATGGGGATGCAGAGTAGATGAACTAAAATAGGAGATGTCTGGTTTGTAGGTTGTTGGTGAGACGGTTTTGCAATTGGCGCATGGTGTTCCTGCTGTGGAAATGACCGGTTGTGGTGTTGTAACTGAAATAACAGAAAATTATACGTTCTGACCTAATTCTATATTATACAAGTGAAAAAATGAAATAACGGTATTGTATTTTAGGATTTTTGATACCGGGGAAAGAAAAATTATATGAGGAACGCAAAATGATTGAAAAAAATAATAAAATGTTGATTCACCCTTC
Organism: Philopedon plagiatum; assembly: GCA_963971165.1. Classification (NCBI taxonomy): domain Eukaryota; kingdom Metazoa; phylum Arthropoda; class Insecta; order Coleoptera; family Curculionidae; genus Philopedon; species Philopedon plagiatum. The sequence continues at coordinate 1,815,445 of OZ020189.1, forward strand.
ACTGCTCTATTATATTCAACAGTAACCACTGGACGAGCCGTAACAGGTCTTCCTTTAGTTGATAGCAGTGTTCCTCCTGAAGCAGGATATTTCTTGGCAAACTTGATCGCATCTCCAACTGGCATATTTTTTCCCACGAAGATATTTTTGCTTTTTGTGATTCTGTATCCTTCGCTATCGGCTAGATAGTCTCGTTGTCGTAGCATTCCTAAAAATAAGGGAAAAATTGTTATTTATATTTACGAGGATAGGATGAAAAGTTTCCAGCCTGATCCAAAGAGGGCGCAATATACCGTAATATTATTTTTGCTGTTTTCTTGGTTAGCTCGGAAACTTTTATCCCATCCTCAAAGGGTTCAAAAAGTTAAATTACGCGAAATAGTAGAATTATTAACCAATAGGATACCCCCAAAATTTGGTGTATCTATATTTACTAATAGCATAGATATTTACCATACTAAGGCTTTTTGGGCACCCTGTATATAAAAATAGTAAGCATAGCATCACTTTATACTATATTATATTTCCTAAAAATAATTTGTCTTTTCAAAAAATTCAAACTCAAAAAGTTTTTTTCGAAAACTCCAAAAAAAAAACGAGTAATTTTTCGTTCATTCACTAAGACAAGAGCGTTGGCTAGAGTTCTTGAAAGGTTCGAAGGGGACTAAACTAAGGGTGTGCTTTTTTCGGTCGCCTATTCATTTAATTTTTATTTACAAAATAATTAGACTAGTTCTCAGAATGATAGATCTGTCACCAACTTGTATTTCAAAGCGATTATCTGTAAATGACGATCACACTAAAATGTAATTAATTATAACACTATTGTGTTTGGAAATATATATATATATATATATATATATATATATATATATATATATATATATATATATATATATATATATATATATATATATATATATATATTTTCACATTTTCATCATCAAACTATCATCAACAAACCTGAGCAAACCCGACCACACCAGAATAAAACATAAATAGTAATAAATAAGGCGCTTATACAATTTATTTGGTGATAGATTGATTATTTGAGAACATACCTAGTTATTATTTCAAACATAAAACAAAATTGGACATAAGTTACGATGATTAGTCGTTTATTTTGAATAAAAAATGTTATAAATTTGGATATATATTATTATGTTTGTAAGCCCTCAAGCTAATCTGAGATAAAAATAATATCTGGAATTGAATTTCATTATCAGAGAATTTCGTTTGATGACAAAATTAAGTATGTTGGCAGGTATATTTATTCCCTTAAATTAATCCCTTCACGAATTAATAGAGGGTGTAAAAAGCTAAAACGCAGTAACGGTAGAGAGCCGGTCTGGTTACAGTCATGGTGGTAATCCTTAGTTTTGTAATATGAGTAGTGCGCGCTGTAAACGTTTCGAAGCAGTGTTTCTGTGTACCCATCCCAAGGGGTCAAAATTAAGTTTTGCAGCAGCGGCTCGTTATATGGAAAAATCAGGTAAGTTCGTACGAAAGTGGGTCATGCCTTACAAAAAATTGAAAAACGATGATTTTCAGGTAGGAGTAAAACTCGAAGGACTACTAAAAAGCAACATTTAATCATTTGTAAATTATTTGAAAAAATCCGACATTACAACTGCATCAAGCACACAAAATTCTTAAGAAAAAAGGAATAGCATTAGTGTAATGACAATAAAATGTAGAATAAGTGAAAGCAAGATCGCTTACAGATGCACACTACAAAAACCTTTACTGTCTGCAAACAATTGATTTGGGCAGGAGAATGTTGATGAAGCGCTATTTTGGGCTTCTGTTCCTAGGAAGAAAGCTTGGACTATCAAAGGACATCCCTTCGTTCAGGTTGGGTTTATTTGGGTTTTATGGTTTCGCATGTTGTGTATTACTTGTTCACTGATAATTTGAATTCACAGAAAATGTTAAAAATAATAAAACTGCTCTGCTGAATTCTGTTAATAAGTGGTATGGAGATATTACTGCTTCCTGGGTACTACGAGAAGATAATGACAAAAACACAGGAGTGTCTTATGCACAACTTGGAAACGCGATAATGACATTCAAACGTTGGATTCGGCCTTGCCAGTTCCCAGACATGAGTCCTATTGGGAATGTTTGGGCTAGTATAATGCGAAAGCTTAGTGGAAAAGGTGTATTAACACGGAGATTACACTCTTTATTAGGTTAGTGTGTCGTAGTATTTGAACTTCTAACTCGTAATTTTTAAACTTCAAACTCGTGTTTTTAATACTTTATCAGAAATTGAGCCAACGCTCTTGTGTTAACGAAGTACATGAACACTATGTATTATGTTTCTGAAAGAATGATAAAAATAGTTGGCATTATTATTACATTTTAACGTGTACGTACCATCATCATCTATCCATGCGTAAGTACCAATAACCGTCCCATCTTCCAGTCGTTTTTCTTTGCGGTACTGCCCGCTCAACGTTTGATATCGAAAGTACCTTTCAGGCCCTTCGTCGGTCTGGATGTGGTACTGCGAGTCGGTTGGGTCGTCGTACCCATTTGCTTCGTTCGGTATAATTGAGTATAGTACCTAAAAAAAGAAGAAAATTGGTATAAAAAAGCATCGATCAAATTTACTATTGCTAAGATCGGTCTAATTTAACAATCAGGGGTTTAAAGTGACAAGTGTAAGGCAACTAAGTTTTGTATTATATAGGGTGTTATAAAATTCACTGCATATATGGAAATGGGTGACTCCTGGGGTAGAGAGATAGTCAGTACTTTTTTTTGGTTTAATCGAACAACTAAAGTTTTCCCTAACATCCAAAAACTAGACCACACGCTCGCCCGGTGCAACGACGTTGCCAAAATTTTATTTTTGAGGGGAATATCATATTTTGAATTTGTTCTACTAAAAAATAAATAAATTACGCTATAGAACTGTCCAACAATAACCTAATAATAATAATAATAATTTATAATTGCCAAAAACGCATTAGAGGTACTTTAAAAAATTACTTACATAAAATACAATATAACTTCCCTACGTATTCACAACTGTATCTATTAGATAGGTACAAGATGTATTTTTGAGAAAAACATCTGGATGGGTTCCTTTTTTAATATCTTATATCTCCTAACATTTTTGAGGAAACTATATCCGAAAATCTGTTCAAAACATAAACTTTTCAAAGTTTTGCAGTCAGCGATTCTTTAAAATTTAACCGTATCACATAAAAACTGTAAAAGCAGCCGGCACTCATTTACTACTGACAAAATCATGGATTTATTATAATAAGGATTCGATATCCGTATACTGTGAGCGTATCGAACGTGAAGCCTTATATTTTGTTGTTTGTTTTGGTTTTGTTATTCTCTTGGGGGAGCAGTTTACAAACTACGAACATAGACAAGGCTACGAATTACTACGTAATTGAATCAAGAATGGTAGTAGAAAGAGATAAAATAGCATTGGAGTGTTGGAGCTCAGAAGTGTTGCTGTCTGTTATGGTTGTTTAGGAAAACGGCTGAACCTCGGTCTGAACACTCGGTTACACGTACGTCTTTGTCTAATGAACTAGAAAAGAAAAAGTGCGACGTATAGATTTATATAGGTTTATAAATGACTCGGAGCGACTTTACATAAACACCTTTAGAAATAACATAACCTATAAATAATAAAACCTTTTTAACTTAAATTTATTATTATTTAGCAGAAAAATAAAATATTTTAGGGCTTTTATTACTTTTAGTAAATCTTGTTATGCTTCTAACGTATTTTTTGTACAAAAATACAAGGTAAAATAAGATGTGGCCAATGTTTACAAATTGTGTTTACAGTGTCGTTTAGAATGGTTTGTTTTGGCTTCAAAGAATGTGAACTCATCCCGTATCCAGTCCTAATAAATCCATGGACAAAATGATAACATTGCCCACTGCAAAATTATTAATTTGAATCGCATGTTATCTCGCTCTTGCTTTCCTGTTCTGATCCCCCGTCTCTTTTTTCTTGTTGTTTTCCCGGTATTTAACAGGCACGTGATCAATCCAACTGTTTACAATAATAAGTGATATCCCTCTCAAAGATTCCGAGCGCAACGTTGAAAGCAATTAGGGAGAGTTTGCAAAAAGAAACACGTTAACTTATAACCGATAAAATTTAGAGTGGTTTCTTAATTAGAGTTTTCAACTGATTTTCTAAATGAATTTATAAGCTTACAAAAGATTTTGATTTTTTTTTTAATTTTTAGGTTTTTTATAAATTATGTGATAGGAACACCACTGTAAATTTTATTGGTTATGGTTTAGCGTGTGTGCAACTGCTAGTTTGAACTAGTTGAAACTGAAAGTTTCGACATTTTGTAGGCGCCAGTTTTGGCAGCAGTCATTATTTGAAAGCTGTCTCCTAGCAACTAATTTTTTTTGTTTAATTTATTGACGTCGTTATCTTAACTGCCACCCAGAGAATCGACAAGATTTAACAATATAGAATAAAAGCGAAATTTCGTAAAAATAATGATAAAAATGATCTGTGAAAATCTCGACGAAGATTATCTCGAATCTACTCTTGAAGGAATAGCAGAAAAAGTCGCAGAAGTATCCCAAAAATCTCCTTCCTTCGGTTGCAAGAGAAAGATTGTATATACGTAAAAATTTGGCATCTGATGCAATGCACAAAATATCACTGCTGCAGTTGTCGAAAAAGTATAGTGTGCAACACGTTTGAAATTGCCTTTTTACACTCGTTCGACTCGTGGCCTTCGCCTTTGACTCACACCCACAAACGTCTTACTCGTGAGAAAAGAGTCATTTTCAAAATTTGTTGTACAATATGCTGAATTCAATATCCAATTCAATGATACTGAATCTCAGGGTTTAATTTCAATAAAACCACTCATTCAAGAAAATTCAGGGTCAATTTTGTTTTTTTTGCTTACAACTCTTTATCATAGATTTTAGGAAAAAATTTAAAGGTTAAATTCCAACGAATTTTGTCCAAATTTTGGGTTTCGATGAAGGTTACCCGACCAGGTGCCATCTCTTTAGAGAATTAATAAAATAATATATATGCATAAACAAAAATAGTCAAAACTATAATGACCGTTAAAGGAAAACATGGTCTGACCTTTGTAAAAAATTATATTAACATAAAATTGATGACACACAATTAAAAAAAGAAGAGACTGTGTTTGTAAAAAGGTCAAATAATACGAGGACAATAAAAAAATTGCATTTTTTTTACAATGACTTGAATTTTTAAAATTACAATTTTTCAAAAATGCAGTTTTTTTCAAATTTAAGTTCTAGGCTCTAATAGATATTCTCTTATCTAGCCCAAGTACTAACGTACTGTGAGTGTCTGAACAAAGGGAGATGCAATCTACTGACACTGGATTAAAAGGATTGGAGGTTGGGAAAGGAAGGAAAACCATCTGCAGGCAATTTGTTCCAAAATCCAGAGACCCTGTGGAATGGTCTAGGCTTAGTAGAAAAAAATATTTCTCGAAGAAATCTAATAAAAAAGAAGTTTTTCAAAAGACCCCAAAACTTATAGATCTGAAAAAATGCAAGACGTAATTTAGTTATTAAAAATATTTCCTTTAAAATACCAGAGTCATTTCAAGGAACGTAATATCTTAATTTTCAAATTTTTTTTGTATAGTGTAGTACTTAGTCATAGAATCTGCATACAATGTAAACAAAACCCGAAAAATAAAATTAGGTCCATATAAGGAAGGGAAATCGCCATAATGTCACGCAAAATCACGAGATTTGTCATTGTTTATTTCTGTTGTGACCTAAAATGATTAAAATTTCAATTTCTTTTTACGTGACCACAATACTTGAAAAGGTTCTGACGCCGCCATAGTACCACGAACCGAATCATTACCATTTTTTATTGCTTGGGAATGTTTGATTTGGTTCCTTTACTTGTCTCAATTGGGAACGAAGAAGTTTCAGTCAATCTGTAAAAAAATTGGTATTTTTATTTTATAAATTGTAGTGAAATATGAAAATTTGTATTTTCATAGAAAAATAAGGGGTTTGTTATGAAACACACACCGTTAGTCCAACCCGAAATCGACAGATCGAAAGAGATAGTTTCCTTTAGTCGATAGTAAAGACTTTATAGGCTCTTAGTACATTTAAAACATTTTTTTTTCAAATTTCTAACATAGACCGTTATTTGGCCGAACACTTAAATTCGGTTACTTAACAAAAATCAATGTTATTATTACAATTGATAAAAATTGCACAAGCCAGGGGTCATTTATTGCATTACGGTTCAATCTCGACCATATTCGGTAGCAGGAATTTTGAAACGAAACCCACTCGTCTTGTATATAATATGTAAGAAAGGCTGGCCCACGCAACGGCAATTTACTATTAAATAAACACATTATGTCATTTATAAACATAATCTACTTTTTTTTATTTACAACAAGATCAATTTTATAAGACCAATTTTATGTGACCAAGAAAATTTAAACAAAGAAATTAAGGAAAAAATTACCATATGTTGGCAATTAGGAGGTTACGAGTAGGTTTATTTTAAAATTGGCAATGACATTGATTTTTTTTGTGCTTGTACGCATTTTTTATGAGGCTATTGTTTTGTGAATATTATAAATAAAGTTTTTAGTGAATTTGGGATAATTTGTGAAGCTTGGCCTTCACTCTCCTGTATTTTTTTTTTTCAAATTTTCCTACGTTTTTGTAATTATTGTGCTTCCGTAGACTGACAATAAATTACACGCACCGCAAATGTTGGGGATGTTTTTGATTTAAATAAAATATATTGGCAACAGTTAAGAAATTTATATTTTTGCTAAAGCAATAATCTTTGTTTGTTGTTCTTTCACAAACAGAAGTTAAATTCCAACAACGGGTTCTAAAGTATAATCAGCCATTTAAAAACCGTCAACAATAGGGGCGTGCGGTAACAATTATACAGGGGGGAGCGATCCGAATGGGTTGTTGTGATTTCATCGTATTTTCCTAAAAATTTCGTTATAATTTCCTCTACCCGTCGGATCCACTTGCTTCATTATGGCCCCTGAAACGTAATTCAAGCTCTCCCAGAAAACAAGTAACTGCAGCTGCAACTGCAACTGTTAACCGAATAACTATTATATATATTTTTTTAACTGATAAAGCCTGCGGCATTTACTATTATTAAAACTGGTCTGCAAGACCAACCATTAATTTTTCTCTAAATTCTTAAAAACTAGAATCCTTGTATACTAAAGTTCACCCAATGGAGTCCTAAAGGTTTATCAGTTGTGACTCATGGCCATGGCACTTAGCACTCACACAGTTGCGCACTGTACTCTGTTTTCAAAAGTCTATACTAGTTCAAAGGGCTTGGTCCTCGTCGGCCTTCTAACTAGGTCCTGGTTGTCAAGAAACCGAATGGCTTCGACGTTAACATGTTGATGGAGTCGAGACTCGTGCTTGATGGCAAATCTTTTAATTTCACTAGTGACATACGTGATACCAATATCGCGATGTAAGTCACTATTACATAATTATGTACCACGGTGCATTAACTATGTTCCGTAGTACTTTATTTTGGAAGGTTTGGATGCGTTTGATGTGGCTCTCCTTGGCACAGCCCCATAACTGGATGCCATAAACCCAGACTGGTTTTAAAACCTGGTTATATATCATGATTTTACAATGTATTGACAGATTATCGTCCTAAGAGTCAATATAACTGTCTATATTTGAGGCCTAGTTCAGTCAGTTTAGTTCTGATATGTTCCTTCCATCTTAGTTTCGCATCTAAGGTCATCCCCAGGTATTTGCCAGTATTTTCATAGGGAACTATGATACAATTTATGTTGACTGGTTGATGATTGCCTATTCTTCTATTGGTAAACCACAAATAGATTTTTGCTCATTAAGCTTAATCTTCCAATCTGTGGTCCAATTGTAAATCTAGTCGCTAGCTTGTTTGAGTTGTCTGGTTACTGCATCTAGGTAATAACTATTATATGTTGTAAACTTTGATTAGACGTTATGAAGTTTGTTACTAATTTTTAATTGATCGTCCAAACTATGTTCTTCCCAGATTGTTCTGTTTTTTCTATAATTAGAGGGATTAAATATGTTTAACAATCAAGCACTTGAGGCTACAAAACCAGGTACCTAGACCGTAATTTAGAAACTGGATCTTTTTTGTATCAGTTGTAATATAGTACCCGTTGAAGCTATAGTATAGCGAACCACGTGTTGTACATTGTACTAATAAAAAGTGGAAATACTCTTGCAGTGTGTTATTTTAATATTTAAAATGAATTTCCAACAAGTAGCAAGCTCGTCGATCGAATACTTAGATTATTTTTATGTTATGTTAATAGGTAATACGATATACAATGTCATGCTTTTTACCATCCATCACCTAGAAAAATAATTCAATGTCGCTAATGACAATACATTATTATGAAGTATATTTAACCTTCGATTATTTTCAATTGGCTTTACATAGATTAGTCATACGTATCATCATTGTGGTTTTATTAATTCTTATTGAAACTAAATTACACCATGGTTTTTCCAATAATTAGTTGCTCTTATCAAAATCAATTAATCAATAGAAATTAATTCAAAAATTTTGTTTTAATACCTCTATTTTTAAGGCATTTATTTCAGAGAAAAATCATAATAGCAGCGCGCGCAAACGTTTTCGTACGGCGCACAGTGGGACAGGAGACCCTAAAAGTTGGTATTAATTAATCGACTGCCACTGTATTTTTAAGTGCAGTGATTGTTCCTTGAGGTTTCTGGACAATTCATTCTTTCAGTCATTTCTGTATGAAAATGCTTAATTCGGACATCCATATTTTTGTACCCTGACTCATAATATTAAACAGTTCTAATCTAGACAACTCTAAGGTCTATTATTGCGATCCTGCAACAAAAACGAAATCTATGCTATACTTGACATCACTTATTTTACTTTAAGTCCTTCGAACTTTGAAAACTGCAAAAAGCTGCAGCTAAATTAGTATTTTTTCAGTTGCTCACTTGACCAGGAATACAGTAATATAAGAAACTCAACTTAGGAAGGCCTTAAAAAGTACTTTATCAATCATACACTGTTTGATTTTGACTAGTAAAAGTTTACTTTATTCTCAGATCCTTAGAATACTAAATACAGTAACAAAACAAGTAAAGACTTATTATTTTAATATATAAAAATACATATCTGTAGGCAACTCATCCATTATTAAACTTATCTTAAAAAATATTAGATGCATAGAAATGATCTTTAATTGCTATGCATAAAAAATTTAAAAAGCATAAATTTCTTTTGTTCAAAAGATAATTTCTATTATCCATTGTATTTTTTAATAACAATAATGTATGTCAGGATAAAAATGTATAAAATACGAAGGTGTCTTAAAAAAATGATGTTGCATTTTTTTCTTTAAATTCACTCACCGCAATAGTCTAGGAAAATTTGATATTTCAATAAAGAATGCTAACAAAAAATAAAACAATCGCATTTTTTTATTTGTATTATGTTTATTAGTAAGTGAGCTACAATTATACAAAAAGTCCAAGCTATTAACCAGGGGCGTACTGGAAGCTGGAGAAGCCCTGCTTCTCTAAACTTTTTCGAGGTAGAAAAATAAATTTTTATACAGTATTAATGCATAATTTTTAACATTATACTATAATTTTATAAAAATATGCATTTAATTTCTTGTAATTTGTCAGAAATCCCATGTAAAATAACATTTTTTATTGCTTCTCAAAGCAACCAATTTCTCTCGCATCGCCGTCGCCTGGGCCTAGAAGCGCGTTTCGCAATGACAGCAGTTCGCGTGTTACGCATTCATGAAGGTGATTGACCCCGCACACTGGCAACGACACCCGTTACGCGAGAAACCGGGCAAATTTAATAGCCTGGGAAGGAGCTATTTCAACTGCCACCCAGAGAATCGACAAGATTTAACTATAAACATAGAGTAAAAATGACAATTCATAAAAGAATAAAAATGCTGTGAAAATCTCAATGAAGATTATCTCGAATCTACTCCTCCAGAGATAGTGCAGAAAGCCGCAGAAGTATCCCAAAATCTCCTGCATTCGGATTCAAGAGATGGATTGTATATAGTACAAACGTAAAAATTTAGCACATTTCTTTACCCTGTATGTTCTTCTCGCGAAGGAATTAAAACCTAAAATAAAACATAACCATTGCAAAAGTTAGTGTAGTTTCACATTAACAATAACAATAATTTATAGAGTTACATTAAGTATATTCAAATCTTATGTTACTGATTATTTGAACAAATATCAGAAGAAAATTTAAAAACAGTCGAAGGTCTAGTTTGAAAAAAATGAAAGTACAATATAATATATTTTTAGTTTAAATATTGAGTCGTACTTCTAAACACATTCATGGGAAAATAATTTCACTTTTAAAAACGATACTCTGCGCTTCGACATCGATCGCGAGTACGCGAAGGAAGAACTATCGACGTTTATTTTTAATAACGTGCAGTAATAAGTCTAAAACGGAAGCAGGAATCTGTCTTTGAATACGATTTTTTTTATAAAGTTGTGAAATTTCGGGGTTAATGTCTTTACTGCCTGTTGCTATCTAAACTCTTTAGTTTAGATAGCAACAGGCAGTAAAGACATTAACCCCGCAATTTCACAACTTTATAAAAAATCGTATTCAAAGAATTGAATTTGAATAGAAAATATTTTCTATTCAAATCTTTTAAGGAAAAAGTGACATTATCAAGCCTGGTAATGGCTCCTATTAATTTAGAGACAAAAGTGGAAAAGTCAGTAAAAAATGCACGAGACATTTTCAGGTGAGGTTTTACGAAAAATATGAGTGGTCAAGCGGCTGCAAAATATTATCGAAATTATTCTGCTCTGTTGGCCCTGTTTATTTTTCAATATGAAACTCACTGGAACTCAGTCGGCATTACAGATTTATATAATTTTCAGAAAAGTGTGTACTTAGTATATTTATATACTATATAATTCCCCATCATACAATACAATATAAAACAAAGATATTTCGCAGACTTGTTGTGCTAGCATCCCTATCTGCGAAGAGTCCATCAAACTGGGAGTTGTGCCTAACTCTTGTAGAGGCCAGAATGGTTGTTGAATAACAGTATTTAACCTGTGTTCGAGGTATAAAAGAGCTTTGTTTTTACTTGTTGTTTAAAAAATGTTTGTCATGTCAAGTTTTTAACTAGTTTAATGATTATGCATATTTGGTCTTTGATGGAAAACAATACAAAAAACCATCTTGATTCAAATAGGAACTTTAGATATTACTGATACATTTTACCAGACTTCATTACGCTAACATATGTTTGGGATTGTAGAAAGGAAAGAAAAGTTTGCATACGTGGTGCCGCTCTTGTAAGTGTCAATGATCATCAATATTATAAGATGTTACTCGGTTAATAGGTAATATAGAAAATTAATTGTAATCATCATCATCATCAAAGTCTACGAATACTTTTTCTCCATTTTACTACGCAATATACTTAATGTTATTGAAAGAGCGTAGAATAGTGTATTGAATTTTTTTAGGCAGTTACAGTAATAAATTACAAATAACAGGATGTATTAAATGGGAAGATGATAGTTGTTTTATGTATTGTTCTCTTAGGATATAAGAAAATGTTCAGAGTATTTGTAATATTTTTTTATTTGAGGGAGCCTATGTAGACTTCAAGCCCAAGTAATAACGTCCCGTGGGCGTCTGAAGAGAAGGAAAAAGGTATTTTTTGACACGGGATTTAAAGGACTGGAGGTTGGGAGGTGAAGAAAAAACATCTGCAGACAATTTTTTCTATAATCTAGAGACCCTGGGTATGAATGAGCGAGAGAAGTGGTATGTTCTAGGATTTTGTAGCTGGACAATAAAGGGATGCATATTAAATAAATATATATATATATATTTTTTTGTATTGTTGAACTTTAAAATTGGTACTAATTTTAATTTATCTGAGAATCCATGCAGACTTCATGCCTAAGTACTAACGTACCGTGGTGGTGTGAACAGAGGGGAAATGTAGTTTATTGACATGGGATTTAAAGGTTTGGAGCTTGGAAGGGGAAGGGAAAAGATCTGCAAGCAAATTGTTCCATAATCTGGAGACCCTGGGTATGAATGAGTGAGAGAAGTGGGATGTTCTGGGCTTTTGTAGCTGGAGAGTAAATAGATGTACACGTAACGCCTCTTGTTGTATTATTAGGAACAGCCAAGGGAGAATTATAGCGGCTAGTTCTTCAGAGCAAAATTCGTGGAAATATCGGTAAGAAAGAGAGAGATCCCCAACAGCGCGGCGATGACCGAGAGAAGGGAGTTTTCTTATGATGACTGGGTTATTAATAAGTCGAATGGCTCTCTTTTGAATGTTGTGTCGAAGGTGATGTCAGTCCCCAGATGTAGGAACAGTACTCTGGGTGGTCTTATTTGGGAAACATAAAGAGTGTGTAAGTTGGAAGAGGAGAAGTATTTTCTGGCTCGAAAGTGAAAACCAAGCTTTTTAGCTGCCGATGTGGCTATTGAAGTAATGTGTTTGTACCGGCTAACATCATGTTCGAAAGCGATGCCAAGAACATCAAACGTTTCATTGTTCTGTAGGGTTTGGTTATTCACGTGGATGGGGTGAGCGTTTCCGGATTTTTTGCCTGACAGGGAGCAAGACTGAGTTTTTCAAGCGTTGGACTGAATAAGGTTCTTGGAACCTCGGTCTACAATTAATTAAAGATCTTGGGAAAGGGATAGGTGCATAGAACTGTGTCTATTATCCAACTCTTGATTCGGGGCTTGTCTAAAAAAATTTATACTAGTGTCATTTAGAAGGACTAGTTAACACCCATTATTATTTTTTTTGCATCATTTTATTTAAACCAGTTAATTTTATTGCTTTTCTCTATTTTATTTTGAAAAACACTATCGATTTTCCTAAAAGGAAAATTTTATTGCTTTAAGAGAACTTTCTCCAATAAAATAATCTGAATAGCTTATCGTTACTTCATATAAAGCAAAATGGAAAGTAATAGGCCTTTTTAAACTGACCCAGGATGCGGCCATTCCTTACAAGGAGTTCCTATTAGGTGTATCCTTAGTGTCATCGCATTTGTTTTTAATTGATGTGTAGACGGATAAAAAGGGAATGTTAAAATATTAACTTGACAAGAGTGCAGTCTAAATATTAAAATTTTATTAAAAAAATCATTAAAATGTTTACACGAAGGTTTTTTTGGGCCATATTAGTCTAAGTACTATAGCATTGTGGGCGAGAGAGAAGAGAAATATATTCATTCGAAACTGGATTTAACGGGTTGAAAGTTAGGTGAGTGTAGGCCATTTATTCCATAATCTGGCGTCCCTAGGTATGAATGAGCGAGAGAATGTGATGTTTTGGATTTTTGTAGCTGGACAGTAAAAAGGTGTGAGTCGACGAGTGAATCAGGATTTTTTTTTAAAATTATCTTCCGAGTTATGTTATTTATAAATTTTAATAGTACAGTTTCAGCAGTTTTGAATAACCTGTAAAAGCAGGAAGCGCTTTTTCGCATGATATTCCACATCTAAATTAAGTTAAAATTGTATAGTTTCGTAATAAAACAATGCCCAACTCATCAAAATCACTAAAAGGGTCAGATAAGAGCAAATTATTTTCCTCAGCATGAAGATTCAACTGAAATTAAAGTTATAAAGTTATTATATACCTTTATGTTTTCATTTTTGTTTCTTGTATTTAAGTTGATTTTTAATTTTTTTTTATAAATATGAAATTTGAAATAAACTTATAGTTATAATTAAATAAATTTTATTATAAATATAAAATTATATTCAGGTTTCAGCCCTGGCATCAACCGTACTTCTTCTTCGCATTAATGACCTGCTGTCTTCAACTACCAATCCTATTCACAGTTATGCTGACGATAGTATTCTTCACATCAACATTCATTTTTCCAGACAGGTCTCCAATTAAGAGCTGTATAATAGACGCATATCTATGCACCTATCTCTTTCCCAAGGGCTTCAATTAATCTTAGACTGGGGTGCCAAGAACTTTGTTTATTTCAACACCTCCAAAACCCAGTCCAGCTCCCTGTCCGATAACATTTACCCCATCCACATGAATGGCCAAGATCTACAGAACAATGCAACGTTCGATCTTGTTAGCATCGCTTTCGAACATGATCTCAGCTGGCACAAACACATTAGTTCAATAGCCACATCAGCATCTTAAAAGTTTGGTTTTCTCTTTTGAGCCAGAAAATACTTCTTCCCTTCCAACTTACACACTCTCTATGTTTCCCAAATAAAACCTAACCCACATCTGGGAAGCGGCATTACCTTCGACACTTGATTATATCCAAAAGAGAGTCATTCGACTTATCAATGACCCAGCCATCACAAGAAAATTCTTTTCTCTCGCTCATCGCCGCGCTATTGGGGATTTATCCCTTTTCTGTCGATATTTCCAGGAATTTTGGTCTTATAATTTCCCCCCTGACTGTTTCTAACGGAACAACAAGAGGCGCGTTACGTATGCAGCTCTTTACTGCTCAGCTACAAAATCCCACCTCTCTCACTCATTCATACCTGTGGTCTCCAGATTATGGAACAAATTGCCTGCAGATGTTTTCCCTTCCCCTCCTAACCTCTAATCCTTTAAAACCCGTGTCAATAGACTACATTTTCCTTCTTTTTAGCGGATTTTTGACAAGTTGTAATGTGATAAGAGTAACAGGAATAAGGATGTATACCTATCGCACGTCTTATTGTTCTGCTAAGAACAGTTGCGGGGAAATGATAGGGGTAGTTCTTCTGAACAAGATCCGTGGAAATATCTGTAGCAAAGAGACAGATCCCCACAAGCACGACGAAGAGCGAGAAAAGGGAGTTTTTTTGTGGATACTGGATCATTGATAAGTAGGGTGGGTCTACTTATCAATGCTGATGCCTAACGTGCCCATTTATTTTTTCCTCAGAACGGGACGTCAACGGTTTTTCGCCACAAATGGTAGATAAAAGAAAAACACATTATCCACGATAAATTTTATGGTAACTTTAATGAACAATGCACGACATGTAAGTATCTGTTATTTATGTAGTGTTGTATTTTTCAGAGGAACAAATTTTCTTTAATATATCAGGTGATGATTTTAAGTAAGTGTGAAATTCTTGGCACATTTTATCAATATTTCACAAATTTTGCTTTCAAATTGATGTCGCGTTTGCAAACTTACTAACAACGGGACATTTTGAATTTTTCCTTGGGGACAACGGGACAGAGTACCGAAAAACGGGACAGTCCCGTTCAAAACGGAACGTATGGCCACGTTAGTGATGCCACTCCCCAGATATGGGAACGGTACTAACTAGGTCTTATTTGGGAAACATAGAGTGTATAAGTTGGAAGGAGAAAGGTATTTTCTGGCTCGGCAGCTTTCTCCAAGTTACCGTCACTTTCAGGAAATTTTAAAACGTATTTTCGGAGTCCATGGCCTTCCGAAGGAATTTAGAATTCTTGCTTGACACGAGTTAGTAATAAAATATTCATATTTTTGCAATTAAGTCGCTGCTGGGGCTATCCAAAGTACATAAATATTTTCGCAATTTATTCACTGACACGTTGAGATACCTACTAATTAGTCTAACTCGATTTCCTTGTTTTTCAAATCGTTTTAAGTTTATTGTTGCTTTTAAGAATCAAAATTCGCAGAAATGTATATTTAAAATCTGATATAATTGTCAAAATACAAACATTTTATAAGTTTGACCTTGTAGCAATAGTTTGTCCTAGTATCAAGTAAGGTTGTATTTCTAAAAAATACCCATTTTTTTTCAGGGCGATCAGGTTTGCTCAGGTTTTAGGAAAGAGGTTGGTCAAAGTAGCATTTAAATCTTTGACCTCCCCCTAGTTAAACTGTGAATTA
This sequence comes from Philopedon plagiatum, assembly GCA_963971165.1. NCBI lineage: Eukaryota > Metazoa > Arthropoda > Insecta > Coleoptera > Curculionidae > Philopedon > Philopedon plagiatum. Next base: position 1,831,372 of record OZ020189.1, read on the forward strand.
AAAAAGAGAAGGAAGTTTTTTTTCGGGTAAAAACTAGGTCGTTCAATCCAAGTTGGACCGGTCCAAGTCTTCCGAGAATGTACTTAAAATTTAGAGTATTCTATGTTAAAATGATCATCAATTAGTGAATACAGCAGTTCACGGTTGCTATTTACCTTTAAAGAACGTGACATAACCAATTCATTTATTAATGTAACAATTTCTTCACTATGGGCGCGACCTTTATCGAAAGTATTCTGTGTCGGATAAATTATGAAAGTTTTATACCGCAAGAAGGCTATATGTACCTATACTTACGGGTATAGTAAATTAATGCATATTATTATGTTACGGTTAATTTGGATACTTCGCTAGTTTACAAACTAACCAGCTAGTTTGCAAACTAACTAAAGACACTGTTATTTTGAAGGAATCAGCCATTTCCCACAAAATAGCAGATGGTTTATAAGCTAGCTGGTTAGTATGCAAACGATCGATTTGCTTCAGTTAAGATGAGGATTTTATTGAGGTTACCTTAACCTAAAAATTATGTTTTGTTTGTTGTCCAGAAAATCTAGCGAACGGTGGATCGGAGGGCACCCTGAGGTCGGAACAGGGTTAGCACCTGGTTAGGGGCCCTGACCAGTCTCTTTCCTCGCAGGCGAAGAGGGATCGGTGCCAAAAAATCCACTATTGTTCCTTCCTCTGCGCATGAGTAATGAAAAATCTGTACATAAGGAACAATAGTGGATTTTTTCGCACCGATCCCTCTTCGCCTGCGAGGAAAGAGACTGGTCAGGGCCCCTAACCAGGTGCTAACCCTGTTCCGACCTTAGGGTGCCCTCCGATCCACCATTGGCTAGATTTTCTGGACAACAAACAAAACATGATTTTTAGGTTAAGGCAACCTCAATAAAATCCTCATCTTAACTGAAGCAAATCGATAGTTTGCATACTAACCAGCTAGTTTATAAACCATCTGCTATTTTGCGGGAAATGGCTGATTCCTTCAAAATAACAGTGTCTTTAGTTAGTTTGCAAACTAGCTGGTTAGTTTGTAAACTAGCCAAGTATCCAAATTAACCGTAACACATATACCACTCATTAATTTTATGGGTATTTTAAACGATTAATGTACGTGTGAAATAAATGGGTACTGAATGAGGTTATGGATTTGATTGTTGTTAAATATTTGAATTATTTATTCATATAAGTTAATATAATAGGTAATATTAAACGTTTAGGTAATCTTACATAAATGATTAAGTACATTTTAATAAAAAAAGGTTTACATAAAGACTTGGATAACAACGTGTTTGTAATAATTTCAATACAATATAATTTTGCCAATAATTGTCAATATAAATTTACACTCTAAATTCTTTAGGAAATTTTAGGGAGAAAAGACCTGCAAATGTTGCTATTTTTTGGATTTGATTAGGTTTGCTAAGGTGTGGTCAAGCTTGTTTCGTCTTTTTTTTTAACTATTAAAACTTGATACCTACCGTGACCCCCCCCCCCCCCCCCCCGGGATTTTGAGATTGTCATACTTTTTAATTATTAGTTGTCAAATCTTTAAAAATGTATTACTTTTTTTCATTTTGCCCCCTGAGAAAAGAGTCTGCGGGCGCTCATGGCTGACGCTACTGTTTTCTTGTTACTTGAGAGTTGAGACATAGTGAAGAAAGAACACAACGCATACTAAAAGCATACTCAAACTAAACTAATTGTTTTAAATTAAAATGACTTGTACAAACATCGACATTATTTTCCCAATTTTCACACAAAATTACAGAACAATGGCACGACGTTTTCACTCCACGATTTATAGAACAATTTATTCTCTGTCCAGTAATTGTTTTCATATTAACGACATTTTAATTTGTCAAAACTCATTAAAATGTTTGCATGCATAAGTAGAGGTTTTTGTTTACGAAGTATACGTAATAGGTGCTAAGTACCATAGTAAGTGCCTTCCACATAATGCGCTATGAATGTACTTTTGGTTACGAAACTTTTTACAATCGCTTGATCCGAAACTGCTTTTTCCTTTCATATCGTATTTTGTTAGAAAATTGCACCGTGTGGAGTAGTATAGCAGTATAAAAATGTAGATTGAGGTCATTAAAGGTCATATGACTCAGTTCATTAAGTTATTCATTGAGCATAGGTACTTCGTGAAATCTAGATCCAATAAAACCGACACGAAAACAAAATCACCATTCGGCCACCCTGTATCTTGGTTACTATCAACCCTTGGATTGGGTAAGTTTAACCAAATAGCATTGTTTTGACCTGGGAAGTCTGCTGTTGCACTATTTTATGTACCATTACATACATTGCATACGAAATTTCAAATGCGATTATCTCGAAGATGGTTACTCCTAGCGACTTCAATGAAGTATACCTTTTTGACGTAAAAGAAGTAGGATAATGGAAAAGTTTTGCCATTTAAAAGAAGTGCAGTTGCCGTAGGTGGCGGCCTCTACTAGTGACATCAAAAGTATGAACGAATTTGAATTTCTCGCCTAAAAAAAACATAAATCCCCAATTTCGTGCCGCTATGTCGTTTTATTGAGAAATTATTGGAAAAAATCGAAAACAAAATTTTAAAAAATCTGCTGTTGCTCTGTGTATCATCACTTTTGGACCACCCTGTATATATTATATACATAACCCTTGTTTTTAGAGATTTTCAAGTGGATAGAGCTGCATCCGATCGGTTTCATCCATTCGAAAGTGACGACGAAGTCGTAGAGACTGTAGAGTCTGTAGATAAAGTTAAGCATTGTACAGGGTTCTTATAAGTTATAACACTTATACTTGACCTATTTATCTAAATAAATTTTATTGACAATGTCTTATAAGACACGATTAAAGATTTTTGTCTACTCTTCATAAGTTTTTCAATTAGCTATAGGTACTTCAGTCTGTGCATTCATACTAGATAATTCAATGACAAATTAATCAACTGCAAATAGAGTATGTGAAGGGTATTTAATACTTAAACAGTATGTGTCGCCTCTCATACACAAATCAGTTATGATGAGAAATGTGATTTGCAAGATGACGTAATTTTATAAAAAAATCGAAAATTTTCCGCCGATCACATTTCTGACAAGATTTCTTGTAAAAAAAGTAAATATTATCTAGTTGTTGCTTGGCAACGAAAAATAACTCTAAGGAAGTATTCATGTCTGTTCTGTAAGGAAATAATGTTTATTAATGTACTGCAAAAGTCATTAAAAACACGAATTTTAGAACACTTCACTTTGAACATTTCATTTTTTTGTAAGTAAATCTAATATGGCAGTACTTACTGCCTCTGCCAGTTTTGGAGAACTTTCAGGAACGGGAAATTCATCGTCACTCATTATTTGATACTTATTTACTAAATACAAAATGAATGAAGTCTACTTACTTGTCAGGGGTACATGTAAATATGTAAAAATGAGAATTAGTTCTCTAAACCACCTGAAGATACCTTAGACTATAAGGATTTGAACAAATAATGTTAAAACAGCTATTCTCCAGGCTATATGCCCCTCCGAGCGCTGGATTACATACCAAAATTTGCCGTATTTTGACTAACACTGTTAGACAACAAAATACTTAGTTTGACTGCAAGAAACTACCAGGAAGAAGGAAGCTTTTTCTTTAGTTAGGATTAGGTTTAGTAGGCGTACTGACGAGAACTAAAGAGTTCGAAACCGGTCTGCAGGTAACGACATCCTAACTAAAGAAAAAGCTTCCTTCCTCCTGGTAGTTTCTTGCAGTCAAATTAAGTATTTTGTTGTCTAACAGTGTTAGTCAAAATACGGCAAATTTTGGTATGTAATCCAGCTCTCGGAAGGGCATATAGCCCGGAGAATAGCTGTTTTAACATTATTTGTTCAAATTCTTATAGTATAAGGCATCTTCAGGTGGTTTAGAGAATTAATTCTCATTTTTACATACATATTTAAATTCAAAATGTAAAAGAGTTTGATTTTTTTTTAAACCAACAATAGTATATTGTATAAGTTTTGAAAATGATTTTTTTCACACGAGTGAGACGTTTGTGAACCTGACTGAAGGCGAAGGCCACAAGACAATTTAATCGCATTTTTAATATCTGCGGCATAAGGGTGCTCGTTATGTACTCTTATGAAATTAACCACAGGAATACTCAAACAATTATTTCTGAATATTCTTGTGGCAGGACACGCTAAATTATTATGCTTTTCAGTTTGTCCTTTGTATTCGATGAATTGGTATGAATAAATATGGAGGTTACACGTGTATTAAAATTGTTCATATTTCTGTAAAATTCGTGTAACCGTATCTAATAAAATTTTAATAAATTAATAAATTATTTAGGATTTTTGTTTTAATTTTAATATATTATTTTACATAATTTAGAACAAAGGTTTATATTTAAATTAAGTTAATTTTAATAAATGACTACTTAGCAAATACGTCAAACAAACAATAAAAAATCTTTATTTTACGTCGTACGATTAAAATATTTTTTATACCAATATTTAATTATAATGTTACGCATTTTGGGGGCCACTCTCGAAGATGTTAAGTTAAATCTTTTAAGTTAAAGAATATATCCCGAAATTTACCACAAGGGTCTTAATAAAGTACGCAAAATTGGAAAGGTTTATTCTGCCGCTCTCAAGTGAAAAAACGCCCATGAACAAAGACCCACAAAGCTACCCAAGCAAATGCACACCTGCCACTAGGCGCACTAGCGCCTAGCCGGTGGCGGTGCCGGGAATTTCGATCCCGAATTTTGCCGAACTTTGTCGATTGTATAGCGCTAAATTTGAATACAATGTTTTTTCGGATTATAGTATGAGTATGAGATGAGTCGTGATGGGTTTTTAACCCACTCCCCAAAAGGAAGAGGTTCTCAGTTCGGCCCGTATTTTTTTAGATATTTTTTCGCGCAGAACTCCGACGTATGACTTCATCTATTTTAATGAAATTTTTTGCATTCGAAAGAACTGTTCTCCAAGTTGGTTCCATTTAATTTTTTTCGCGATCTTCCTACCGTAAGGGGTTGGAAATTAAGGGTTAGTGATTAATTTTGGTCAGATTCTGCCATAAAGTATTAACAATAATATTTTGATGGCAAGACATTGACAGCAAAGTGATTGCAAACAACTTATTATTATTCTTACATAAGGTTACCACTACCAGATTTCAGGAAACAAAAAGCGGGAGTTGCCGATATTATAATTTTCGGCGCCTTCGCCATTTCGTAAAAATATTATTGTTTGAAAAAATTGCTAAACATTTTTTGCTGTATTAATCGAGGGCGGATTTAGCAATTTTGTAAAAGTTGTATATCTCTGTTGCTACTTACGGGATCCATGCCAAGATTAGGGATTTTAATAGTGAGCCTACTAGGAATGTTGTGATAAGAAAAAAAATATTTTGTAATTTGCGAAAAGAAGTTGAATTTTTGCGCCCCCCCCCCCCCATGAAAAGAAATGAACACGTTGAGGTATTTATTTATTATTTTTCTAAACAAATTTTACATCATTTTGTAGACAATTCTTAAATTTTAAGAGAAAAAGATCTGTTAGCAGAAAGTTATAGTCATTTGAATTTTTTTTTAAATTATATCTTAGGATTAAAAAAAATCAATTCAATTCTCATAATCCTATACATCACGGCGATAAAAAAAAACCTAGGTACTTAAAAATGAACGATCTATACAATGGCAATTAAGAAAAGTGACAAAACGTTTTATTTAATACTTTTAAAATGCCAATAAACTATGAATTGCACTATGCGACGACAACGATCTAGAACGAGAGAATTGTTTCGAATGTAAGAGTTCTACTTTTACTAACTAGTCGGACGAGAAACAGTGGCGTAATTTTTTTTATTTGACGCTATGGATATCTGTAACAATGCTTAGAGCTTGTGAGTACCCATATTACAAGAAAACATTTAAAATTATATCCAGAATAAAGTTTAACAACCCTTCCCTATCTGAGATAACCAGCCAGAAAATATTTCCCCTCTTCCAACTCATATAGTTTCTATGTTTCTAAAATAAGACCTAAAGCGACATCTCGCGAATATTAATTTATTCGACAGGTAAAAAATGTTCTCATCAATAAGTAAATTTCGAACATATTTTCGGAAATTTTCCTGAGATTTGGTTTTTTAATGTAAAATACCCAAGAATACACTTAGTGTGCAGCCTCGGCGTTGGATTTTAGTAACTGATTTCTTTGATTTTGCAAAGAAATGAAGCTAAATTAATTAAGTATTTATAAAACTATGCCTTCTTATAAAAAGTTTCACTACGCGACACTGAAAATATGGGTTTGTGACATAAACTTACTTTCATGTAAACAAAAAGAGACCATGCCAGCAGCGGCTACAGCTGGCGACCATCGCCATGGATTTGTTATAAAACGTTGAATAATGCAATCACGTAAGGATTGCAGATTACTCGATTTGGTTGGAATACTGAAATTTACGGAGTCAAGTTCAATACGCAATACAATTCCGAATAAGTGGAACAACGCGTTCTTGTTTTGGGGTCCATTACATTTTGTCGAAAATAAATTACTTTCATTCTTGTAAATGACGTTTATAAATGGTAATAAAGTTTAGAATTTTGGTGTACAAGACAACTCAATTTGAATAAAATTAAGTTCACCATTAACCTCAGTAATAAATACGTTAAAATATTATTTGATACTTTTCAGTGCTTCTCTCTTTCTGAAGTCGGTTTATTTTTTTTTTAATTTTAATAGTGACATTCCAAGATGTCCAGGGGAAGAATCACTATTTTCTGTCTGTCCTATTTGCTGATTTCTTGTCTTCCTCGGGTGTCTCCTACATCTTTTGTGGTCCCTCCTTGCTTCCCATACTTGTCTCACTGTATTGTTATTTTCCGTTCTGGCCGAACCAACTATGTTGTCTTTCCTCAGTCTTTTGTATTACTGGTTCCACTTCTAGTGTCTCCCTGCTTATTTCATTTCGGATTTTATTACACTTTGTAACCCCTTCTATACTTCTCAGAGTCCTCATCTCTGTAGCTATTATTCTCGATTTTACTCTTTCTGCCAAGACCCATCATTCACTTCCATAGATTAATGTAGGCACCACTAATGTTTTGTAAAGTTTGATTTTTGTTTTTTTATTGACTTCCCTCTTATTAAAAAGACTGTTCGTAGAGCATGAAATAGTTTTGTTGTTTCTTGTATTCTATCAATGATTCCATCGCTAGCCATACTTGACTTCATTTGATTTGTCACACCTATTGATATTTCGTCGATATGTATTTGAAAGGTTTCATTTTCTTTTGTAATTGACATCATCTCAGTTTTCCTTTTATTTATTTTCATACCAAATTCTTGAAAGCTTGTCACCCATGTATCTACTGCTTCTTTTAGGTCTTTTTTTGCTGCAGTTAGGATTAGATAATCAGCGTATGGGAGTTCTTTTACTTCTATGTTCTAGAGATACCTGGTTCTTACTTTTTCCCCTTAGTTTTTGATCTGCCTTCGCTTGCAGTTACTAGGATGAACAGTAAAGGGCTGAGTATTCCTCCTTGTCTAACTCCCTTCAATGTGGTTATTTTTTCTCTCTCTCCTATTTTTCTGTCTTAGTGTAGGGGACTTTTATGGCATTACGTAAATCCGGATCTCCTCCTCTCTCTTCCAGTATTTTCCATATCCAGGATCTTTGGAGGGTGTCGAAAGCTTTTTCTAGATCTATAGGGCATAAATCAAGCTTCTTGTTCCCAATCATTATTCTTTCCGCCCAGTCTTGTTTAAGTGCCCAAACCCAGCTTGCTGTCCCTGTAATGAATTTTCTGCTCTCTCAGCCTTCTTTCCAGTATTCTTTCGTATACTGTTCCTGTCGTCGTTAACAGAGATATGCCCCTGTAGTTGTTGCACTGGGTGTTATCTCGTTTGTTATGTATCAGTAACACAGGAGCCAGGCGCCATCGCCAGTCTTCTCGGATTGTCTTGTTCTGCCATGATATGTTTATAATCCTATGCAATAGTTTTGTAGCATTTTCGCACATAAATTTTATCAATTCCGATTTGATGTTATCGATTCCTGCTGCTTTACCCGTTTTTAATTTCTGTATTGCTCTACTACTACTACTTCATCCGGGTTAATGTTTGTTTTAATAATATTGGTTTCTTCTTTCATTTCTTGTTCTATCTCTTCTTCTGTACTTATTGAAATATCAACTAGCTTTTTTTATAATATTCAATCAATATTCTTTATTTATGCGTCTGTTATCATCAGTTTTCCTTTTTTATCCCTTATATTCTTCGATGTAGTTTTACTTCCTTCCATTGGTGTTTTCTCTGGACAACTTTAGCTTTCCTTTCCTTGGGTTTTCATCTTATATCCGAAGTCTTCCCATTGCTTTTGCTTTGCTTTCTTGATTAATAATTTTATTTGTGTTCTCGTCTCTTTATATCTTTTGGGGGGAGGAACGAAGAACTAGGTATGCGTAGTTAGTAATGTTGCAGAATGTATGATCAATTTTTAAAATAAATTCAAAATAATTCATTGGAATTTCATGACTTTTCAAGTCTTTTTCAAGAGTGAATGGAATTCCATGATTTGTCCTGGTTTTTAAGGTTTCCAGGTACGAGTACACCTTGAAACTTAACAAATTTTATCGTATTACTAAAAAAAAATACAATTTTCTAATGGTTGATCTTACAATACTCCCAGGAATTACATATATAACGGGGTAAAAAACTACGAAGGTCTACGGTGGGTGCCGGTAACAAATAAGTAATTCTGATGTAGGTAGAATTAATCAACACACATACAGGAACAAAAACTTTAGGAATAATAATTTTAACCCACGAGAGCCGTAGATAATAACGAAACATTATAAATAACATTATTGTCTATTATTGTGCTTATTTACATGAACACTTTTATGAATAAGATTACATAATTACCATTACATAATTGGTGCTAAAAGAATAGTTTATGCAAAACAACTAGTCAAGATGAATTGCAAGAGATTAATTATCAAAATAATGCTAACGTGTTAGCACCTTATTCTCTTCCTGACAGAATTATGGTAATAAATGAAAATCCTATACGGAGAAAGTGAGTGCCGAAATTAAATCATTCGGACAACATTATAAATTACAATATTTTAAATAAGTGGTTCCGAACGCCCTGATTACGAAGTGGTTATTGGTTGCCACATATTAAAAAAACTATATTCACTTTTCTTTATTAAATTTACATCGTGCAACCATGAAAACCTATACTTTTGGATTATGATTTTACTAACTTGTTAGATTGAAATTCTTCTGTGCGAGAACACCTTTTCTGATCATGGTACAGTTCTTATAAACACTGGCATTTTATATAATAGTAATAATGAGAATAAATGAGAGAATTAGCGTGTTTTTAATGAAAATAATATTTTAAACTTAATTAACGACCTTACACAGAAGGAGTGGAGTATGATATATATTGTAAAAGTTTAATAAATCTTTTGAATGCTTCTATGGAACCTTTTTATACCGCTGTAATGTAAATTTTCCTTTGATATATGTAACTTGTGGGCTTGACAGAAAGAGTTGGGTTTCTCAAGAGGTAAGAACGTCAAGTCAGAATCTGAAGGATTTGTTTCAAATGAAAAAACAATATCCGCAACGGAGTGCCATTTACAGAGAGGCCAAAAGGCGTCATGATGTTTTGGTGAGTGAAACAAAACGAAACTATTTCCGGAACCAAATTGTTCCTTTTGATAATTCCACAAAAACAGCCTGGAAGGCTGTTAAATCTTTGGCACAACAAAATCAGCAGATATTGATTGCAAAAGTAAAAAATGGAGAAACTGTTATAGAAAATCGAGCTAATCTAGCGATAAGTTTCAATCATTTTTTTAAGAGAACAAATTCTCTTCCAACGCAATGTTGCAATAGCATTTATACATTTAGTTACAATACAAATGAATTTAAAAGTAGGTATATTGAAGACTAAAATCAAAACTAAAAAATCGTTTGGGCATGATGGTGTGCCCAGCTTTCTTTTGAAACTAATTATTGACACTGTTGCTGATCCATTATTATATTTGGTTAACAAATCCTTCGAAGAGGGCAAGCCCAAGCAATCTAGAAAAAAGGAGACGCACGGTTATTGGAAACCCATCGCCCAGTGGCTATTCCATCAAGTTTTTCAAATATATTTGAATATTTCTTTGTTGAAAGACTAAATGCATTTTGAAAAGGAAAAGTGTTTTGATACCTAACCAGTTTGGCTTATATGCCGGTAGGTCTGCGGCAGATGCTATACACCACTTCTTTACTGAAGTGACCAACCGAATGGAGGCGATGGAATGCCCTGTAGGGGTTTTTTGTGATCTCAGCAGGGTGTCCGATTGCGTTAACTATATCAAACTTATAGACAATATTCAGAGGTTGGGTATTAGAGAGCCTGCACTAAATAGGGTGTCTACTGAACTGACATCAGCATGTAACAATAGGTCAGATAAACAATTCTCAAAAAACCATCTCACACTCAGGTATATTGAACGTTAACTACCACAGGGGTCCATATTGGGACCTGTTCTCTATATCCTTTATACCAATGATTTTCCTTCGGGTTTGGATAAGGACTGTGTTTTTGCACTCTATGCAGATGATGCTTCCATCATGTTATCACATAAAGGTAACGAAATGTTGCAGTCCAAATATAATGGCAATCTTGGTGGTCATCTTTTATGATTTAGCGAAAATTCTCTATTTTTACAAACTTTTATTTACCCTCACCTGTAAGTATGTATGTGTGTTTGTATGTATGTTAGTATGTTTAAGTCAGATATTGCAATCAAAATTTCGACTAGTTCTAATTAAGCTAGAGCTTTGAAACTTTGTACACGTGTATAAGTCCGGTGACAATGCAATATAGCTTATTTAATATTGTTCTAAATTCAATATGGCGGGCGCCCCAATATGGCGGATTTTTCTTTACAATCCCCTTGATATGGGTATCAAATGAACTAACAGATATTTTGACTTTATTCTAGTAAAGATATTTTGATTTTCTTGATGAGTAGCAGGTACACCTACACATAATTTATGATTCATAGAAAGAAACCCTGAACTAAAACTGTCATAATAACAATTTCTTTAAATTCTTACTATTATTGGCTAATTAATTAATTTAATTATTATCCTTGTAACTGTTAAAAAATAGCATTACTTGCATTTCGCTTTAAACACTTGCTAATAACTATGAAGAAATTGTTTATAACTTACGTAATAATATGCATTACCAATAAAATAAGCTCGAAATGATGGTGTGTAACCTTTCTTTAAAACCATTCAAGCTTGTTTTTGTTAAATTTCAGATATTTGCTGTAATTTTTTTAAAGAGGTACAAGAAATCGCCGATAAGGACATAGTTACGCTACTGTCTTTGAAAAGGTTGGCCAGAAATCCCCAATTTTTAGATTATTTCTTTTTTACCGATGAAGCTAATTTTTCGTAGAATGACCTAACAAATGTTCATAACAATTACCTTTGGAGTCAAGAAAACCGACACGCTATTAGCGAAAGACATTTTCAGTACCAATTTTCGTTAAATATATGGGCAGGAATAGTTGGTAACCGACTAATAGATCCCGTATTTCTTCCCTTGCTATTAGAAGGCCAAACCTATAGCAACTTTCTAGAAATTTAATTGCCAATATTATTAGAAGACTTAACACTGGCTCAGTGAAACCAGTTAATTTTTATGCATGACGGAGCTCCCGCTCATTTTAGTGCCACAGCTAGAGAAAATCTAAATGCAGGGTATGGAAATCGATGGATCGCTAGAGGAGTTGAACCACCTAATCAACTGTGACCGCCGAGGCCCCTAGATTTAAATGCATTGGATTTTTATTTCTGGGGGCATTTTAAATCCCTGGTTTACAAAACCCTAGTGGGAAACCAGACAGATCTCAGAAACTGGATAATAATGGCTTTCGAAAATATTAAAAACACCCCAGGAATTTTTGAATGGGTTCGTCATTCAATGAGAAGACGGCTAGATGCTTGTACGTATTTTAGCAGACAGTTTTTCTGAATCCAGTTTGTTTTGTTTAAATTTAGATTAACAAATATGTTAATTAGAAGGGAAAAACTCGAAAATAAATTATTTGAATAAATAATCTTTTTTCCTTATTTCATTAGTAAATTAATTTTGTCCAGTTTATGTCCATAATGCATAAAAAAGTATAGGAGGTAAAAAAATCAGTGGCGTATTTTTACAAAAATATTATTGATGGTATCTCCAGGCCACTGGTGGAAATAAAAAAACTTTTTTTACGAAAAAGTGCAGTTAATTGCAAAATTAATTGACACCAAATTTCAATGCCGCATCTTCAAGGGTTTCCGAAATTTTGAAGAAAATATATTTTTAAAGAATTTTAACACCCTGTATCTTATTAACTAAGTCGTTTGGGCTATACGTACATATGAACTTTTTATTTTAAAATAAGCTCAGGAATCAGGTCATGGACTTTCTTCATGTACTTAAGGATCACCCTGTATAACGAAGGCATGCATTAGGAAAGGGATTCTCAAAATTCAACTCCTCAGGGGGTTAAAAAGGAATTCAGACATTGTATGGAGAAAAAATATTAGATTGTCCTATACCTACATAGAGGTGCTCCAAAGAATAAATGTTTTAACACGTGTTGTGTAGTTTTTATTAAACCAACCCCTAAGTAGGTGAAATGGGGGTTCAAAGCTTGTAATGGAGTAAAATTGTTATTCCGCGGACGAAGCCGCGGGTAGTAATACATAAAGGGTATAACTTGTATTTGAGCAAAGCTGCGGGAACAAGCTAGCAAAAAATATACATCAATTATAGTTAATTACAAACCATAAAATCGATTTGTAGCAAGTGTTATTAAAAAAATTGCATAACAGTTATGAAACATACCTGTTCCGATATATCACATTTTGTCGCAACATAAATCAGGGGCAACTAGTTCGTTTAAAAGTGGAGTAACTTACCTTTGCGTATTTTTAATCATTATTATTGAATTAATGGGGTAAGGATGCCCACACAATCAACCTAAATAACGTATAAACGCATTTTTAATTAACTTTTAACATATTATTATATTTATTACAAAATGTATAAGGTGTGCGTGTAGATTTCACCTTGGTTTTATAAATTGGCACTATGTATTTTGTACAAATAAAATTCTTTCGCACAAATCATTGGTCTCAGAACTAACTGAGTATATTTTATAATATAAATCAAGTTAAAAAGTGTTATAACTTTAATTTTGTAGGCACACCTTGTAGTTATGTATTTACTTAACACTACACAACAACTATTAAAGCAAAAATTTCAAAAATTATAACATCCAAAAAAAACTGTAGAATAACAACATTTTAGGTTAGATACCTTACAAAGTCGTCTACAATCCGTATAATGTAGGTCAAGCAACCCAATAAAATATAACATTTTCTAAAACTTTTAATATATCCGATATTAATATTACCGGACAATAAAATTATATTATTTTAATTTATGTGGGAAAATTAGTGCTGTTCGATTACTAAACTCATGATTACCTAACACTTTCACTATCTACCTTTATTTTCATTTCATTATGATAAATACACATCTAGGAGCTTTTTACTATGCATAAAAATGTAACTGAAAGTATTAAACACTTCATTTAAATATTTTAACTAATGTTTTACATTAGCTTATGTGAATTTTCATAAAAAAATTTTTAATTGTATAAAAATAAAATTGTAGACGACGAGTAATCAATCCCTACCATTTTGTTTTTTTTTAGCATTGCTTTTGCTAAGTTACTTGTAACAAAGACCTAAAGACATGATATGTCAAATAAATTTGCCGCCATTTCGAAGCACAAATTAAATCCAAACATTGTCGATCTTCATGATTTTTTTTAGTTTTTCATAATTTTTTTAGGTTTCCACTCACTTTAGCTAAAATTGTCTAGATGGGATCTGAGCTATTCCCATTCCCTTCACTAAGACAGCACTATTGCATTACCTTCTTAAACAGGAAATAAGAGGAAACAGGAAACTAAGTTTAACATAAAAAAAAAACAAAAGCACTTTATAATACTTTTGAAGCTAGTGGCAACTATTACATAAAAACGAAGATAAATATTCTATCCCAGATAAGCATGTCTGCAATTTCTTTCAAATCGTGTCAAGTGCCGGCCATACATGATTTATTTAGTTTTTTCGCCAATTCCATTGATTGTTTCACTTTCACTGAGTCGAGTACCATTAAAAGGCCGGATATATACGGAATTTTTTGACACAATTTAAGAATTCCTATGTTATTATTGGTTATTACATTACTACCGGCACTTGTCTGTATACGGTGCTACCGGCTTCTTGTGGAATTAACGGTGTTGATTGGATTAGATATTATGTAACAGTCTCCATTTTTTAAATTATTAAAAAATGGAAGTTAAAAACAGTTCATTGATTAGATTATTTTTTTTTGGTATTTCTCTAGATTGTTGCTTTTTGTCTAAATTTTCAACATTTTTTTTAATACTAATACTAAATTGTATAAAAGGAATGTCTTATCGAGAAGCTGTCGATGACTTTGCAGCAGCTTATCCAGTAGGGCGGAGCAATTTAATAGGGGATTTTTTTTTTTAAATTTCGAATAACATTAAGCCTGGGCGCTGGATTGATGCCTTTTATTGACCTAAATAAATTGCCAAACGCTGGAAATAGAGAAACTATATCTTCAGGTTCCTAGATGACCTTGAAAATTAAAAAAATTTTTAAAAAAAATTTCGAGAAATAATTTGCAGCCTTTCGCTTGTTTCTCTTCCAAAGCAACCCAGTATACACTAATTAGGTGGAGGTAGCTACCACTCGTGTCCCAACTCCCTCCCACCCACTATACTTTAGTCTTTAGTTTGCGGTTTACTTGCAGAAATTTCTCTTGATCTCAATTTGGGGTTACTTTTGTCCTAATGACGTTTTAGTTCGTATTAAATCATTCCGTGCAATAGTTCCACAAACTAAGGAAGATGGAAGAGGAATTGGAAGGTGGCAGAGTAGTTCTTCCTCGACCGAGGTGGTACCACACCACACATCCTCTTAAAGGGCTGGTGAAATCCCAAGGGATGCTTCCAGCTCTGGATGTGTGAGTCGATTCCCCAGTACACCCACGGTACATAGTACTTAGACTTCGGTCTTCGTGGACTGTCAGAAGATAAAAAAAAGGAAGATGCTTCTGTTACTATCTTAATATGCCAGTCAACAGCCTCAGAGTGACATGAAAATTTTACAGTTTCATCCAGAACTTCTAAGACCATCTCATGAAAAACTTCTTTACTAATATGCTTAGTTAAGGAGGGTTCAGTTATAATCACAGTCCATTTCATAGGTATCAATATAATATAATAATAAGTATCGGGTCAAGTTTTGTTCGGCATTTTTTTTTACTCTCGTCTTATTTTGCTTCTATTAATAATCTTGGAAACATATTACTACCTACTTGTATACTAGGGGTTAGAAATATTTAAGTTTTTTTGAGTTTGAATATTTTAACATTAAATCGCAAGATTTTGGTGGATACAAGATCTTCATGACTAAATTTATGTAAAAATACAAGATCACACACACCATAAGGCCAAATTATCATATTTTGAGACGTAAAATGCAGCTCTCCAAAACCTTGATATTTAAATAATACCAGAATAAACAAAAACTGAAATTACGTTATACGTGGACAATAATTATTAATTTTTGTAAAATGCTACAGGACGATTTTGCCTTTGGTTATTGTGTTATAATGTCAGTGAAAGTGAATGAGTAATGTTTAATTTTACAACGGAGCCGGCTTAGATTGTTGATAAATTATCTAGTACGCAGATTTTTCATTTGGCGATGATAATAATAAGTAATGATAATGATAATGCCTAAAAAGATAGTTTGACGAAAACGGGTAATTTGGAACATACGATGATCATTCGAAAAGTTATTGCTCCAAGTTTTAATAAGCAGAAAAATTCTTTACCATAGATATTTGCCACTTTTTGAAGAACTTTTCAAGACGAGACATTCTACTAACGTTTTTGGAAAACAATGTTTTACCACCTATTTTTTGGAAATTCCTTTCTGCAAAAAGTGCATCTTTTAAAACAATTGTTTTAAAAATGTACAAGGAAGATTAAGTCTTTTCGTTATTCCTTCAGAAATTTTCGAGATCCTGCAAAATCCGGTAACACTTATCCCAACCTACACATGAAAGGCCAAGTCCTGCAAAACAAAGAAACGTTTGATCTTATCAGCATCGCCTTCAAACACGATCTCAGCTGGCACAAACACATTACTTCAATAGACCTAGAGTACTGTTCCCACATATTTTTAAATTATGTATACAGGGAAAACATGTTCTAAAACTTATTTAAATATTGAAAATGGCCTCTCTGAACCGCTTGGCAATGTGCCTAGTTGTAATAAAATCTATTCATTGCATTTTGAAGCATAAATATTGGAGTTATGAGCTGACATTCTGTAGTAATTCTATCCTTAGTACTTCAATATTTTCTGGGTTTGTTACATAAACTTTATTTTTCAAATGGCCCCAAAGGAAAAAATCCATCGGCGCGGCATAAGGTCAGGAGATCTGGGTGGTCATTCTATTTCACCCCTTCTGTCAATCCACCGATTCGGAAATCTGACCAGCTCAATATCGACAATTATGTCGATTAACTGTGCCGATTCGTCAGAAAAAATTATGTTATTAAATTCCTTCCCATCTTTTCCATTCCGTTCCATCCGGCGATCAAAATCATCCTCATAAAGTTCTTGGATTTTATATAGGGATAAAAAACGCTATCATTAAGAATATTCTTGACAAATACAAAACCGACATCTGACTGGGTGGCCATTTTGCGTAAAGATAAATTTGGATCTTCTACAAAATGCTGCAAAATCTCTAAATTTTTTCTTCATTCATTTTCTTATTTCATTCTGAACACTCTATCTGTAATGTAGGAGATCAGCAACTCTAATTATTGTGGTAAACTCTGAAAATATGCCACATACCTAATTGAAATCCTGGCAGCAGTCCTCAAAAAGTAGGTTGGAGATCATATAGTTGCCCAGATTAAGAGTAACCCTGCAATTTCTGGTTGCTTTAAAATGTAAACAATAGTGTCTCCTTGTTTTTGAATCCATGATCTAGAATCACTCTGAAACATCGCAAATGCCAGAATTTTCCGATAGATTGTGGAAAATCGCGAGCAATCTTGTGCGACTCAAATTTTTTTTATTTTGATTTTTAGTTGTTGGTGCACGTGATAATAACCATTATTTCAAACATAATATGTTTGTAAAAGGTTGTGCCCCTCTCGCAACAGGTTTTTTATTAAACCTTGACAAAAACCAAATAAAAATTAAATTGCTATACACTTTAAAATATAATAATATCTCAAGTTATGTTAATTTTTTTTTGATTTTTGTTATTTACTAAAAACAAACAAAATTATTGAAATTAAAATTTTTATGGCGACAGGTTTTTTAGCACAAAAATAGATGTGATTATGGTTGGATCTGCGCCGAATATAAAATTATTAATATTATTATATAATATTAATTAATTGCGACCGAAAAAGTGAACTAGTTTTATTGCTTTTTATGATTATAGCCAGTTAATGTGCCAAGTATGTTAACAGGGAAGGTCCATTATATGATCGGTTACAAAATAAGCTTTATGATGCAAAAAATTGGTAATTAATACAATTACCGTAATTTAGCTTTACAATCAGAACACAAGTAGTATGCCCTTAAAATTTATTAAACCTCTTTTTCAACTTTTAATTATTGGGTTTTTGGATCCGGGTAGGTTTTTTGTAAATTTTGTTTCCTTGTACGTAGGATAATTATGATCTATTTTGCCATTAGTCTCATTTTTTAAGTTGGAGCCTAAATCAAAAAAATCCTAAAAAAATACATATACCGGGGTGACTTTATTACTGAGAAATAAAGGTATTTAAGTTTTTTTTTAGGATTTTCAATTTTTAAACGCTTGCCATTTAAAAACAAATTAAGATACGGATCTCGGGTTGGCCGTAAAATATTTATTTTTTAAAGAGCTATAAAATTATGTTCCACACGGCATAGGGTTGCATTTAAAATTGTTGACCTCAATTCCCTAGCGTCAGCCCTCAAGGGGGCTGAAAATGTTAAATTACATAAAAAAGTAGATTTATTAACCAATAAGACACCTAAAATTTGGTGTCTATCTTTACTAATAGCAAATATATTTGTTCATACTAAGACTTTTCGGTCACTTTGTATAATAAATCAAAGAAATCAAAATTATTTTTCGGTTTTTCTTTTAATTCGAACCCCGCAAAAATTTGATATGTCTGTCGAATTTTTGGCGAAGCGCGATTTTAAAGAAAAGGCACAAAATAAACTTTTTTAATGATTTGGATGTCTTTTATGTGTCCACACTGGAAAGTAGGAAAGTTATTGATTTTTATAGCAAACAACTGAGCAACAGCAATGTTAAAAACCCAAAAGTGTAGGTATGAGAGCTGATTAATTTTCTTTAAAATGCATAATGCAGGCGATACTATAGTATATATCAAGGTAGGTATAATAATCCTGAAGGCAAAATTTGGTGTCCGAGCCGCAGGCAAGGGCACCAATTGCACGTGGGATTAAAAGACCCTTTAGTCTCGTGATATATGCTATTTTTTGCACTCAAAAAATTATAGGACACAAAATTAACAAATATTTTTTAGTATCATTTTGCACAACAATAAGACACATAATAATCGTTTGTTATAAAATCATAATGGCTTTTTTCTACAACCGAGCGAAAAGTACAAATTTGCGCTTTCAAAAGAAAGCGCAAAGTTGGACATTTTCGAGGAACAAGCGTTTGTTTTACTTTGTCGCTCGCCGAGCGACAAAGTTACTTTGTCGCTCGCTTAGTTACCATGGACACCTTAATAATAATAAAGAAACGTCCAGCGTATCTGCGACTTTTGACACAAAATATAAACTGTCAAATTTGATATCAATAATTATTAATTACATTACAAAATATTTTTATAAAAATACCGGTTGTAGAAAAAATCATGTGTGTAATTCGAGCGCAAAGTGACATTGCCGCTCTCGCGAGATAGCCGCGCTCCGCTACGCGTCGCGCGTCTAACTTCTCGCTCAGAGCGGCAATATATCACTTTGCTCTCTTAATACACAAATAGCTATTGTACTATGAAAACTAAGACTTTGTTTAAAACTGTCAATCAATTTTTCAGTTTTTACCCGAAAGTAAGAAACTACCTATGAGCGATTTCTTCATCAACGAACTTGTGCGAGATGCTGCGGAGGACGTCTAGCTTCTTTCCGCCCGAATGAAAAGAAATATATGAAAAACCATACGAAGATTTTGCAACCTGGTGTCATTCCAAGAAATTAAATGAATAAACAGAAAAAAAAATCGAGGAGACTGCAAAGCTCGACCTTATGGTCCCAGTATTCAATGGTCAAATCGATGCTCCAGGTTGAAAACAATTTATAAACAATAAACAATAATTGGTAAATCGTAAATATTAATACCTGACCCAGATAATTTCTGAAGTTTTAAATAGGTTAGTTGTCAACGTTATAATATAATAAATATTCTGCTTCTAACGTTACTTTTTGGTATTTTTATTGTTACTACATGAATTAAAAATACTTTTTAAAGGAATTTAAAGCATTTTTAATCCCTCAGGGATTAATAGTGATACTTTAGTTCCTAAAAATAGGAACTAAAATAGCCTTTTTTAGCTACAGAGTGCAAAAAGTATATTTTTTAATCCCTCGTCTGATTGAACAAATAAATTTGCCCTAATTTTAACCCTTAGACTTCTCCATACATTTTGCAATATTACTCACCAGTACAAGTAAAAAGTTTATATTCCACATTTTAACTGCCCCTGTTAACCCGCAATACCCAAAAATCGTAAAAGGAAAAATCTCCTTCAGTTAAAAAAATATCGCACGCACAATTCCGCGATCTCTTATCACGGCGTTATCACGACGGTGTGGTGAAACATGCGCGTTCACTAGGTCCCCGATGGATGGCTTCTGCGGCCGGCATGTTCTTGGAGTCGCGAAATGATCGAGGTAGGCGATTTCCCCGCCAAGGAGTCAGAGGTCGAGCAAGGCTACTTCACAGTACGTGTAATCTACATACTGTGTTTATACCGACTATTTATTTTATCTATTGTGCTATACAGGGTGATTAATAGATATATTATTAATTGATAAATGGTTAAATCATATGGCTAGTTAAAGGTCTATAAATTATCTTCATAAGTGATGATTTGTTGAGGTTATATTAAAATACAGGTCTAGTTTGAATACAAAATATGCATATAGTATGCATACCGGGCGCGGCTCGTCCATAAGGTCATTTGGTTAATGACCCTGCTTACAATGTGTTTTTTAAACTAAAAATTGATCTTTTCTTTCAAAAAAGTGCAAGTTCCATGCGAGAACTCCCCAAAAAAGAATCAAGCCGAGCTTGCTCCGGACTCGCCGTATTTTAAATTGACCTCATGGGTGTTTACGGACTATATAAAATAATTAAATTTAAGAGAGAAATAAACATACGCGCGAGAAAATTTGTCGACGGCCCACCAATAATATTGCTTTCGGGGCGCGTGTGGCCGTCAACGCCGCCGCGCCGGTTGTCAAGTTGTCCCGGCCCGGGCCAAATACACTCGAATCGCTCCGTGAAGGGTCTTGTGCTCTTAAGGTATGATGGAATTTCAAAATTTTAAAAGATAGGGTAGGTTGAATAAAAGGGATTAAAAGAAAAAATTCTAGATGTAACAATTTTTCTAATAAAAAATCATAAAAATGGGCCTTTTTCGCTATTCGCGATACTTTTATACATTGAGTATAAGCTTACCTAATTTTATTTTAAGATATTTATGTAAGTACTAATAATAATATTATTGTAACTGTGCCTCTAAAAATAAAACAGTAAAACCTACAGTAATTACGACTTTGACAATAACTTGGCAACGCAGCACCCGACGCATTATTATTTCAGAATTGTATCCGAGCTGCCGCCAAGCTCTTGCCAGTCAGTGTTAGGTGAAATTAGAACGAAGGAAGCACAAGAGGGGCTATGCCGGCGAAGTGACGTGTTCCCTAATCACAAGTAAAGAAATAGGTTCGTGTCATTATAAATTAATTTTCGTGGAAAAATTTAAATAAAAATTAAATTTCGGTGAATTCTCAATATTTTTATATATGATACATATATCCTTATTTTTTTATCTAAAACATCCCACGTAGACTTCAAGCCTAAGTACTAACGTACCGTGGGCACCTGAAGAGAAGGGAAATGTAGTCTATTGACTCGGGTTTTAAAGGATTGGAGGTTGGGACGTGAAGGGAAAACATCTGCACGCAATTTGTTCCATAATCTGGAGACCCTAGGTATGAATGAGCGAGAGAAGTGATCTGTTCTAGGCTAGGCTCCTTAGCTATAAAAGTACCATATTTTTGGTCTTGTGTGTCCTCTGCCTACATGTAAAAATCCTGCTGTGCTACGGTCCAAATTTTTTGGCAAAGCTTGAATTAGTTTTAGACTTAATTTTTTGAGGTTCGACAGCTTTGGTTGTCAAATTGTTTGTTAGGCATCAATCAAAGTTTATGTAAAATTCTGTTATTGTTCTGATTACATTATTGATTTTCCAAATTAATTAATTTATTCAAACGTTCTTTGAAAATGATTTTTGAATTACTGAGAAAAAAGTACTCGAATAGTTCTTCTTTATAATAGTGCAAAAATATCAGTAATACGTAATTACATATTGTAAGAATTAATCGCGACCGGTCCAAGCCAGATTGAATCGGCCCGAAAATTAAATGAGAAATGAACACTGCACTTATTAAACAAATATTATTATTCTATTTATGGCGAGGACTTCCAACATGTCTTTTATAGTTATACAATGACCATCCAATTAAATTTTGCTGACATATATCGTAAAATATCTTGGTACCGTCATACTTTTAATCTGGGAATCGGGTACTAATCGTTCAAAGGCAAGTAGAAAACAGGAGACCGCAGCCACGATGCCGATTTATCACTAGTGCCAGATAATACTAAATGTGATCTGATCAACGACAAGGGAAAGTGATTAGTTCAACTCCCAATTGCCCAGCCTTACAAGTGGTAAGCCCTATATATTTATTTTATTTATATCCCCGCTAACCAATAAAGGGAACGGTGACGCCACCGAAAACACTTGTATTTGCACAGCTCCGATTATGACTTCAACAACTCTGTTGCTTTATTTTTTTTAATCTATTGATGATTTAAAGAAATCTCTAAATGTAAAATTTTTAGCGAAAATGTTTTATTTCTTTACTACGTTATGAACACTCTATACATACAGAATGCTTAAAGTTTTGTGGGTTTGTTTTCACAAGAACTAGTGGTTGAACGTGGGACCGCAGTATTTTTTACGGTTGACGTTTATTTGCAAAAAGTTCTTAGTCACTTCCTTTACAGTTTGATGCATTACGTCTTTTCCAAATAAAAAAAAAATGGCTTTTCTTCGTATTTATTGTCTTTCTTGGCCACATTTTTGGATGGTGAGTACTTAGATATTATAAAAATTGCACCAGTTTACTGACGTCAGAACATCTAATAAATTGAAAATCTGGTGTTCGGTTGGTTTACTTCCCTAGAAAATCCAAAATTTCTGATTGATGTTTCCTTAAAAATATTTTTCATCTGGGACGATGATATCAAACCTAAACTTAGGTACCATGGGCATCTAGAGAAAAGAAATGTAGTCTATTGATACAGGATTCAAAGAATTAAAGGTTAGAAATGGAAGGAAAAGCCTTTGTAGAATCTGGCTTTTTCTTAGACATGCCGATTTCAAAAATTTGCAGTTTTGTCACCGATCAACTAATGGATGTCAAACTTTAACAACTTATTTATAAAACATCATTGTTGTAACCATAACAACCATTTTCAATTTTGTCCACTAGAAGCTTTCTAGGCTAACTAGATACAATACCCCTCGTATAAATTACACCTATTATACCACCCTCTGACTTGAGACTATCGGTCTCCGATGGTCAGTTACGAAATGATTGATTCCTGATTACAACGGTACATTTAGCGATATTAAATAAAAACCGATGACTGGCACAAATATAATTTCAATTTGGTTTCAATATTATTCGGTATATTAACTTTTCTAAATTAAAACGTGATAATCTAGTTCATTTTCGTTCATAATAATAATAATATATTGTGTAAGTTATTAACCTTAGGAAAAAATAGAATACAAAATACTTTTTTACGACCGACCAGAAAATATACAGCTTACCGACCAAGATCGAAAAATGGGCATCAGGGACCGACAAAAGCTTTTGTCGACCCCTGTTTTTCCTTCTTTCTGTTCCCTACATGTGAAATATACTACAAAACTTGTGGAAAAGTCTGCCTTGCTCTCGCTACTATGGAAACGAGTTTATGTTGTTGTTTGAATAAGTTGTAACGCTCCTTACTGTGGTTTTTCCAAGTAGTTCAAATGGATCGCGTGAATTCGCGAGAGTATCGATCACGCTGTTTTGGCTGACGCTTGTGACTTGGGTGTTGTCATTTGCCCGTCATTTGTCTGATATCACTTTGATGTCACCACGTTTGAAGCCCTTTTTATAGAAAACTAAATTCCTGTCTGTTTTACAGACAAATCTTTGTTAGGGACTCTAAAGGCTATAAGTAGTATTGTTTTTTTCCCATTTTTATTATATATTTTAAATCGACGTGAATTCTAACCTATAATTTCACGTGATGGAGTTTGGCCTTATTGTTAGGCAAGACCCAAGCAAATGACATTAATTACCTGGTGACCTGGTGGTTTTATTATTTGACCGGCCTAATTACCTGATTAATTACGTATATGATTGATAGTTTTAATGCATCTTTGGTTGGACGTGTGTCCCTGTTAATGTCCCTTGAGGAAGATTGAATATGTGTCCCGGTTTAAGTCCCTTGAGGAAGATAGGACGTGTGTCCCTGTTCGAGCACCTTGAGATAGATTAGTGGTGAAGTATGCCCCCAAAGAACAACGTCAATATAAGTACTTGGGTTGGTTGTAAGTGCCATGAAAACCAAATGTTAAAAATAACCATTTTTGTAGAGAAAACTGAATTTAAGTGTTAATAATAACTATTTTTGAAGAGAAAAAAGACACAGACCTCGGGTTTGCGGTAAATATTCCTTTTGTGATAACGATTAAATTGAGATACTACACGGCATAGGGTTGCATTGAAAAATTTTGACCTGAACTCCCTGGCGTCGCCCCTCAAGGGAGTTCAAAAGTGGATTTATTAACCAATAAGATACACCTAAATTTTGATATCTCTATCTTTACTAATAGCAAAGATATTTGCCCATAATAATACTTTTCGGACATCCTGTATAAAAAAATTAATGAGACCAAAATGTGAGAACTAAATAGGAATATAATAAATGATATAATTTGATTAAAAGTGACGTATTAAAGGGAAATTTGGGAGGGTAAAATGGACCTTGACTTCCGCACCCTGTATATTGTCTGAACATTTTTCCATACTTTTTTATATAAAAAGTGCTAAAACGTAACCCTATACAAAATTTAAGACAATTATCTTAAATAATCGAGGTTTAACACAAAATAAAAAATTATCAATTCTTTCTTCTTCTGTATATTGGAAACGGTGCATTTTGGGGCATATTGACTTTTTTACCTAAAATCAACCCAGGAACCAGGTCCTAAAATATTTACTAGGGATTTATGAACACCCTGTCCAGTATTAAAGGTTTTAGTTTAGATGGCAACAGGCAGTAAAGACAGTAACCCCATAATTTGGCAACTTTATAAAAAAATCTTATTCACATACAAATTCCTGCTTCCGTTTAAAGACCTATTACACAATTACTGCAAGTTATTAAAAATAAACATCGATAGTTCTTCCTGCGCGTACTCACGATCGATGTCGAAACGCAGAGTACCGTTTTCAAAAGTGAAATTATTTTCCCATGAAAGTGTTTAGAAGCACGACTCGATATTAAAACCAAAAATGTATTATATTGTACTTTCATTTTTTTCCAAACTAGGC
This sequence comes from Philopedon plagiatum, assembly GCA_963971165.1. NCBI lineage: Eukaryota > Metazoa > Arthropoda > Insecta > Coleoptera > Curculionidae > Philopedon > Philopedon plagiatum. The sequence continues at coordinate 1,856,520 of OZ020189.1, forward strand.
CTTGGGCTGTTTTTAAATTTTATTCTAATATTTGTTTAAATAATCTGTAATTAGTAACTTAAGATTAGCACGTACTTAATGCAACACCATACATTATTGTTATTTTTAATGTGAACGCACCCTCAATTTCGCAATGGTTATGTTATATTTTGGTTTTTACTTTCTTTGCTAGAAGCATAAGAAATTGTGCCGAATTTAACCATTTTAAACACTGTGCCCGAGTTTCACTATTTCTGTTGTATACCTGCATGTACCACCACGACTGTAACTAGACTGGCTCTTTACCGTTACTGCGTATTAGCTTTCCCCACCATATTTTAATTTGTGAAGGGATTAGTGTAATCTTCTTCGAACCTCTCAAGTATTAGAGCCAAGGTTCATGTGTTAATGACGTATGTCTCTTAACGATTCACCGCCCAGTCTCTGGGGAAGACTTTTTTCAATAATCTAATTTTTTAATATCCCTAGTAACCTGACCTTATATTTAATACCTCTTAATACCATATTACTCTATTGTTATTTTACAAATCACGCATATTTTCACAACCACCTTCATCTTATTGTACTTGTGCCCTCTTATGGAAAATCATGAGAAATTTCTTAAGAATAATTTTATGTACGGTACACCATATGATCCGTCATTGTAGTTTAATATTCAATTGGGATTTTTTTTCTTTATAGTTCGTGAAGCGTAAGGTCAACAAATTGTTTTGTAAGAGTCAAGAGAGTTATTATTACTTGTCTGTATAATGAGAGGTGTGGCCCAGTTAGATATTTAATGAATGGGTGGTCGATTAAGGTATAAAGCTAACAGCAAATTGTTCTTAGAAGGGCACATTTAGCTGCATAAACAAAGAAATAAAAAATTGAAATAAAATGAACGAACAAATTTTTGCGCTGTCTCAGCTACACATTGCCAACAGAGATTTTTTTTAAGCAGCCGACGTAGACGTCAAGCTTAAGAAGTATTAACGTACTGTGGGCCTTTAAAGAGAAGGGAAATGAATTCTATTGATAGAAGACTAAAAAATTCGAAACAAACCTGAATAAACTAGATTTGGGATTTGGGAACAGAACTTTTTTATTAGTCGATACGGTAATTTTTACATGAGAAAAAACAGTAGACCTACTATCGCCAACATAACTCTAAATGGGATTGGTAATAGGAGAGAACAGGTCATTAGTGTGAAGGAGAAACAGGGTTGATGTAAGAACTAAACCTTGGGGAACTCCAGCATGGTGAAATTTTACAACGAAAAATAAATATTAAATCGTTTGCAATATCTTCCATGAACTTGGTACTGAATGAATACGGGTTACAGAAGAAATAGCGATTATCTAATTTCTCAAGCATGTGAGCGCAAACATGTGTTCTGCAAAATGGTAATCAACGTGTTGGTAAAAGCAAATAACCAAATGTTTAATCGTGAAATATCTGCTCGCGATATGCTGAGATCCGCAAGTGTAAACATTCGCAATCTCTTAATTATTTTGAGCCCTCTGGGCCACACTTTTCTGTAGAAAAATACTCCAAGGTTCATTAAAGAGATTAAGGACTTGGATATGGTTTAAATTTGGATCTTCTAGCTGATCAGTTAGGTTTTGACCAGTTTTTGCCATGCCATAAATAATAAATTGTCCAGGGGACTACGATCAATGAGAGCGGGGGAAGCACAGCTTCCGTAAACTTTTTGGAGATGAAAATATTAAATTTGTATACAATGCATATTTTAACATTATAAAAATATGATTTTAATTTTTTATAATTTATCTGAAATCTTACGTTGACAAATTTTACGTTGCAATAGTAATTATCCTAACTAGTGCGGAAAGAGACACTTTCCCGCACGCGAGTACCGTTAAGCAGTCTAGTGCGGGGAAGGGTCAAAATTTTTTCTACAAACGTTACAAAAAGTACCATAAAATATTTCTAAAAATTTAATTTTTCTGAAAAACAAACACAAGTTTAAATTTTACTTTCAGACAGGTTGAAGCCATCGAACCAACTGATCCTGATTAGCGAAGGGTCGCAAAGAAAGAGGTATCGAGCAATTGTTGGCGCTGCTGGGAAACAGTGTACTTTTTGAAGACGTGGACGCTTCTAAACTACAGCTCAAATTTGATGGAATATTGAGATTGAGAATTTTGTTAGACATGTCTTTTGTGTGTGATGGATTCCTCCAGGTAGCCTTCGGCAACAGACGTCGATTTCCATCCTCCTAAACGTTTAATGTTTGATATTTCTTAGCCAGAATTAGCCAGTAAAGTGGCTGCGGAACGTCTAAAACTGTGACCTGTGCCCTGTGATTCTGGATTTTTGAGTCCTATATAGGCTGCAATGTTGGAGGGCATTTTTCCTATCGTATTAATTCCCACACAGTGGGTACTGCATTTTTCATATTTGTAGTTCAAAAAGAATTAACGATGTGGAATTTGATGTGGGTGTAAGTTTACATATTTTCTGTATAGACTTAGAAACTCTCATTATTGACTTCTTTAATTATTACAAAGGATCTAGTAGAATGGTTCTTGGAGTCCTTTATTGTGACAATTATAACGTCTCCTTTGTCGTATATGTCGTCAATGGTAAGTTTAGTTAGCTCCTCACGGCGGCAGGCACCAGCCAGCCCAAAAATGCTTACCACTTTAATTAGAAGGTAAATCTCATCATATGCTTCTTTCATAAATTTCGCAATGTCTTCTTGTGTAAAAACTTTTGCTTTTTCTGCTCAAAAACCTCCATTTTGCCTCTTGATGTAGGCAGTAACTTTATAGTATTTACTGATATCTAAATCTTTCTTAACCTTAAGTACACTTTCTAACATGGAATATGGAGACCATAAAGTATTTGGCTTCCAAAGTTTAGACATTTCCAAGAAATACGCCAAAAGTACTTCTTCTTTCGGTGTTTTTACGGTAATTATTGATATTACTGTAAACAGCGAATTTTTTCATGAAATTTTGCACAGACCCTAATTTTGGGTCGTAGAACACGAATCCGAAGTCAGTTTTTGGCGGTCTCGAATGGTTTTTCCGCAAAAAATTTTTTTAACTTTTAGGTTACCTTTTTTTATAGATTCCTTTAAGTTTCGACACTTTCACTTAAACATATCTGTAAACTTATAATTTTTATTTTATTTCGTCACACAAAACACCACATTTAGCCAAAAATAGTTAAGAAAATTGCTTTTTCCTATATAAAATTCCATTGTATTTGGTATTACGTTCCCAGCTGTCAAATGTCCGGCGTTGCCAGGTTTACTTATTTTTCAAGACAAAGTTGTAAATTAGGAATAATAAAAAGTTGGCGGGAAAATGCGAAAATGAACCAAATTTAACCAAAAGGGCAAAAAGATGACCCCAACCAACACCCTGGGGCACCGATCCCTCTTCGCCTGCGAGGAAAGAGACTGGTCAGGGCCCCTAACCAGGTGCTAACCCTGTTCCGACCTTAGGGTGCCCTCCGATCCACCGTTCGTATCAAAAACTTTTCTAAGTCGGTGAATTAGGTGACAGATCTAATATTTTCGATATAACGGTGGTATAACGGTGGATCGGAGGGCACCCTAAGGTCGGAGCAGGGTTAGCACCTGGTTAGGGGCCCTGACCAGTCTCTTTCCTCGCAGGCGAAGAGGGATCGGTGCCCCAGGGTGTTGGTTGGGGTCATCTTTTTGCCCTTTTAGGGAAAATAAAATGCTATCTGTCTTATTTTACTCTCATATTGCCATCTCTTTTTTTGGATTTATTTATGGCCGGAAATTGTTAAAATTTGCGAGAAAAATATTTTGTAAACGTGGCAACGCCGGAAAATTGACAGCTGGCAAAATAATGACGTCTAGAGCGTTAAAATGGAATTTCCTATAGAAAACAGCAATTTTCTTAGCTATTTTTGCCTAAATGTGGTGTTTTGTGTGACGAAAACTAATAAAAATTATAAGTTTACAGATATGTTGAAGTGAAAGTGTCGAAACTTAAAGGAATCTATAACAAAAAGGTAACCTAAAAGTTAACCTAAAAGTTTTCCAAAAACAATTTTTTTTTGGAAAAACCATACGAGACCGCCAAAAGCTGACTTCGGATTCGTGTTCTACGACCCAAAATTAGGGTCTGTGCAAAATTTCATGAAAAAATTCGCTGTTTACAGTAATATCAATAATTACCGTTTTTACTTCTTTCACTTTACACCAATAATTGTATTGTGTTCGTATTGTTTTTCATCCCTGACTAATGACTTTTTTGGTAGCAAATCTAAATTTGCGACACGCAGCTTCCAGAATATCTTGGAAGCTCTTCGTCCGATAAATTATATATCGAAGACATTTTTATCAGAATATAAACGAATTCAAAATCTAAAATCAAAGTCACGCTCTGGTGAATTGTTGTAATGTGTCACTGTGACAATTAAACTTTAAATGTGTGTCGTCGTCGGTTACCATGTCAACATCTATATACGGGGTTTTTGAAATAAACCGTTTCAAATTATCTTCTTTTTTAAAATGTTTATAATAAACAGCAAAAATTAGTGTTTTTGTAATATACCTCATTTACTTTTACTAAAAATGAGTCTGAGAATTCATATTTATTCACCATAGTTGCATTTTATTATAAAATTATACAAAAATTATTTTTCCAGCATCGTGCGGGAAAATTTTTCCCGCACGGTGTGGGAAATTGTTTATAAACTTAAAAAAAATTAATGTATCTATAATAGGAATCCGTAATGATAATACATTATCAATAGGGAGTCAGTTAAATTCGTTGCAAAATAAAATTATAATTGATTATTTCAAAGATAATATTGATTAACGTGCTTACAAACCTTCGGAATAACATGTAACCTGTAATTTAATTTAAAGTTTCCCATAACATAAAGATCATAATCTTTTTTCATACTTTTAAATCCTGTTAAAGCTGCAGTAATTTTTCTTTACTTAAATTGAAAAAAAATGCACACAAACACGCCTCTATAAGTATGAAGTCATGCTTGTTAAATCCTTAACCTTCTCATAGTTTACGTGTTTTTAACCTTCTTAGTTTTGCGATATAATTTATAGATATTTATCAACAATTTATAGCAATGTTATTTTGTGTGTAAAATTAAAATATTTATAGGGATATTAAATCATTATAAGGACAACTTTATGGTAAATCATAGGAACTGAAATTTGTGTTTCAATCAGTGGCGGCTGGTGAAATTTCGAAGTTGTATATCTCTGTTCCTACTTGCAGGACCCGAACTAAATTTAAGGGTTTTAATAGTGAGCCCACTGGGAATGTTTTGGTAAAGAAAAAAATCATTTTGTAATTTGCGAAACAAAGTTAAATTTTTGGTGTGCCCCTCCTAGGAAAAAAATGATAACGTCTAGGTATTTTATTTATTCTTTTTTCTAAACAAATTTTACATCATTCTGTCGACAGTTTTTAAATTTTGAGAGAAAAAAAGGTGTTAGTAGAAAGTTATAGTCATTTGAATTTTTTTAAGCCTAAAATAAAAGTTAAGAAAAAATTCAAATGACTATACCTTTCTACTAACACCTTTTTTTCTCTCAAAATTTAAAAACTGTCGACAGAATGATGTAAAATTTGTTTAGAAAAAAGAATAAATAAAATACCTAGACGCTTTCATTTTTTTCCTAGGAGGGGCACACCAAAAATTTAACTTTTTTTCGCAAATTACAAACTGTTTTTTTTCTTTACCAAAACATTCCCAGTGGGCTCACTATTAAAACCCGTACATTTGGTTCGGGTCCTGTAAGTACGAACAATACAATACAACTTTGAAATTTCACCAGCCGCCACTGGTTTCAATGACACTGAAAATTATTCAGATTTATTTTAAATTATTTATTACAGACCCCTCGAGAAAGCAGAGTAATTAAACCCTTGCAGTGTTTTGTAAGTAACCCCACAAAAAAGTCAAGCACGGAAAGATTGGGAGATCGTGGTGGCCATCTTACAGGTTCCTTGGTTCCTATTCATTTTTCAGGAAAATTATTTTTTAAAGAAAAGCATATTATTCCGATATTGAAAAATTAAAAGTCGTGAAAAAAAATTAAAAATTTAACTACCTTTATTTCTGTAATTATTTAAAAGTTGTTCAAAATTACCAACATGAAGTTCTTGGCAGTAATAAAGTCGATTTTGTAACTCACTTCTCACATTTTCGAGACTGGCAGGTGTTAGTTCTTGGCAGAGTTCCAAAATCGACTTTATAACTGCCAAGAAGCTCATACTGGTCATCTTGAACAACTTTTAAAGTACTAAGAGAAATAAAGATATTTAAATTTTAATTTTTTTACGATTTTTAATTTTTAAACGCTTGCCATTTAACAACGAATTAAGATACGGATCTCGGGTTTGCTGTAAAATTTTTCTTTTTGAATACCTTTAAAATGAGGTACCACACGGCATAGGGTTGTGTTTAAAATTATTGATCTCAACTTCCTAGCGCCACTGGAAAAAGTTAAACTACATAAAAAAGTAGATTTATTCACCAGTAAGGTGCACCGAGAATTTGGTGTCTCTATATTTACTTATAGCAAAGATATTTGACAATATACTAAGACTTTTCGGACACCAGGTATACATACATGGAAAATATTTTTTCTAATATCAACTTTACTAAAAAAAATACCTATGCCAAAAAATTTTTTTTTCGAAGCAAGAAACTTCTAAAACAGAAAAAAGACTTTTTGGTAAATACAGACAGTTGGAGACTAAAGGCACCCTTGGCAAAATCCTCTCCTTTCAAACATCGACGATTACCAAAACAATCACTTAACGGACGTGATCGACCGGCAACTGAGTGGTTTACGTTTTTCTCTGATTTTAGTTGTAAACAGTCACTATGAACTAGAAGAGGTCTGATTGCTTAAAAGCTTTAGAATTAGTAAACTACTATTAGTTATAGACAATAATATTTTATACACAAGTTGTAGGAAATTTTATCTTCTCTAAAGTTGATAAGAGCAGTTTTTGCTCTAAAACTCATTGATGAGGAGATATTTGGAAAAAAACTGTTTCGCACATTTTTTCCATGGAAGCTTTTGGTTTTAAATATCAGAAATTACTTTAAAATGAAGTCACGCTTCACATATACCGCTGCTTGTAATAATATAAGTATGTGGTTTCCTTATTTGCGAATGTTTACGTGTTTTACACCCAAACAAACATTGTTTATTGCAGAAATTAAAATTATTAATTTATTTTTATCCTAATTGCTTAAATCAAAACACAGCAGGCGCGACGCTTATGGTATTTCTAACAATCGCACCTTCAGGAATAATAATAATGACTGATGAATAAAAATATTTTTAAGTCACTGTGTCATCCTCTATTCCCTTGCCAATATTGGCGGATAATTCGCAAAACCAAGGTATTGGTGTTTTAAGCAGAGCTGAGCAATATTTATACTATATATGTATATAAAATATGTAAATACTTTTTTTATTTAAATATTTGTAAATATTTAAATATTCAGTATTTAAATACCTTTTTATACAATAATTATTGCTCTAAAAATACCTAAAACATACACAGCAAGGTAAATTGTAGGATTTTCAGGCAAAGTTTACAAAATATAATTATTCGGTAAACTTTGGTTCAGGTACCATTCATTTCCAGTTTACTTTATTTAATCAAAACTACTGCACAAAAAGTAATCTTTTTTATGCAGGGTGTCCGAAAAGTCTTAGTATGGCCAAATATCTTTGCTATTATTAAAGATAGGTACACCAAATTTTAGGTGTATCGTATTGGTTATTAAATCTACTTTTTTGTGCAAATTAACTTTTTCAACCCCCTTGAGGGGTGACGCTAGGGGGTTTAGGTCGAAAATTTTTAAATGCAACCTTATGCCGTGTGGTACCTCAGTTTAAAGCTATTCAAAAAAGAAACATTTTATCGTAAACCCGAGGTCGTATCTTAATTCGTTTTTAAATGGCAAGCCTTTAAAAATTAAAAATCGTGAACAACTATTATCTCTTTCTCTTTATTTCTCTTATTACTTTAAAAGTTGTTCAAAATGACCACCATGAACTTTTTGGCAGTAATAAAGTAGATTTTGGATCTCACTTCTCACATTTTCGAGAATGGTAGATGTTACTTCTCGAAAATGTGAGAAGTGAGGTCCATAATCGACTTTATTACTGCCAAGAAGTTCATGGTGGTCATTTTGAACAACTATTAAAGTAATAAGCAGTGCCATAGCTAGATGTAGGCATAGTAGGCCATTGCCTAGGGGCGCCGGTGGCAAGGGGTGCCAAACAGTAGTCTATAAGCTAATTTGGTCTTGTTATAAAGGCATAAAAATCCTGGCTTGCCTTCAGTCAAATTTAAAATAGCTACGGCACAGGTAATAAGAGAAATAAAGGTATACTTATATTAGGTACTTATATTTTTAATTTTTATTTCGCGATTTTTTATTTTTAAAGGCTTGCCATTTTAATACGAATTAAGATACGGACCTCGGGTAAACTGTAAAATAATTCTTTTTGGTAGGACTTCAAAATGAGATACCACACGGCATAGGGTTGCGTTTAAAAATTTTGACCTCAACTCCCTAGCATCACTCCTCAAGGGGGTTAAAAAGAATACATTACATGAAAAAGAACCAATAAGATACATATAAAATTTGGTGAATCTATTTTTACTAACAGCAAAGTCCATACTAAGACTTTTCGGATACTCTGTATACCTATAGCATTGTATTCACATCAGATTGCAGATGCTATATGCCAACCTTTAATTAATACGAACGTTCATTTTATTTATATCACTACAGTACAATAAATACGAGTAAAACGGTTACGCCACTGGAAGAACAGTCATTTTGTTAATAAATGACTGATGCGTAAATTTTTTTTAAGTCACTGTGTCATCTTCTATTCTCTTCACATTATTGGGCGTATAATTCGCAAAACCAAAGTATTGGCGTGATACCTAAGTAATTTTGTAAACAAAAGGTACCTAATGAATAAATCATAAATCACGCATAAAACAACGAAAACGTACTATTAATAAAATAAACGTAATATTTGCACAAATTGTTTTACGGTTTAACATAGCAATAAATTTACACCTACTCTAAATAATTACAATAAATATTTACTAGCAAAAAGCTAGTAGCTAGACCAGAATTTACGAAAAATATTCATGACACCGTCTACTTTTAGAAGTTTTAGCTAAAAAGGGGTCTTGGGTACAATTTCTTGAAAGTTGTGAATTAGTTCTCAAGAGAAAATTACGAGGATGGCATGAAAAGTTTCCATTCTGACCCAGAGAGGGCGCAGTTTACCGTAATATTGACACGTGTCTACGCAGGAGTACTCTTCGTTAGAATTAGCGACTCGAATTAAGAACATCACCCGATTTTCTTACTACAATACCGAGGAATGTTTTCGTTTCGTCTTTGTGTTCATTGTCGTGTTATTTGGCATCTTTAGAAATGAACTGGAAAATAAAATTATTTTTAAAATCCAACTAAAAACTAAGGAGCAATTTGAAGTAGCAGTTGAAAAGTTCAACACCATCGTACAAAAAATAGTCTGGAACAACACAAAGGCATACACTCAAAAAACAATAGGAAGCAACTATCCAACGGAAATAAGAGAATTTGTCAAAGAAAAAAGAAGAACAATAAGGAGATGGCACCACACTAGGGATCCATCTGACAAAAATATTCTTAACAGCAACACTCAATAGTTAAAGGATACTCTTTAAATCAGCTAAGTACTCAAATGCCAGCCATCAAACTAAGGAAAGAGATAATAAAAATAGCAGAACATATAGCAGAAATTTTTCATCCAAATGATATCCAGTCCAATGTCAACATGGAAGAGTCTGTACTGTAAATATCTAAGAGAATAAAATAGCACTAGTCACTCCTAAAAAAGTAGCGAACGAAATCAAGAATAATTTAAGCGCAAAAAAGCCCTTAGGTTTGACCTTATAACAGGAGAGATTTTAAAACAACTACCAAAAAAAGTATAGTTTATAAACTAAAATTTTAAAAAACTATTTTAAACATATTTAGTTAATGCAGCATTCAGATTAAAACACATCTCTAGCGTCTGGAAAGTGGCTGAAGTCATTATGCTACCAAAACCAGGCAAGCCACCCAATGAAGCCAAATCTTACAGCCCCATATCACTACTACCAGTTATTTTAAAATTATATGAAAAGCTTTTCTTAAAATGACTTAAGATTACAATAGAGAATGGTAATCTAATCCCAAATCATCAATTTAAGCTCTCCACGATAGACCAAGTCCATCGAATAACAGATAATAGAATACTAGAAGAGAAGCTAATCTGCTCAACTATCTTGATATAGCTCAACTTTTGATAAAGTTTAGCACAAAGGGCTAATTAACAAATTAAAAAGAATATTACCAAAACAATATGTTGCTATCCTCCTACAATACAGATAGAGTGTTCAGAATTAAACAGGAGGATGAATACTCTAAACTGAAAAAGGTTGAAACAGGTGTGCCTCAAGGAAGCGTCTTTTATTTACTGTACACTTGTGATTTCACACTAACAGAAAAAGTAACCATCAGTACATTCGCAGATGACACTGCTTTATTAGTAGTAGGAATAGCCCTAGATGCAGCAACCAGACGACTTCAACGAGCTAGCGAGCAGATTTACAATTGGACCACAGATTGGAAGATTAAGCTTAATGAGCAAAAACCTATTCATGTCAACTTTACTAACAGAATAGGCAATCATCAACCAGTCAACATAAATGGTATTATCGTTCGCTATGAAGACACTGCCAAATAACTGGGGGTAATCTTAGATGCAAAACTAAGATGACAGGAGCATATCGGAATTAAACGGACTAAATTAGGGCTCAAAAGTAGTATTACCACTTGGGGAGAATATCTCAGATGCTAGTACACAGTAAAATCATGATATATAACCAGATTCTAAACCAGTCTGGGTATATGGCATTCAGCTATGGGACTGTGCCAAGGAGAGCCACATCAAACGGATCCAAACCTTCCAAAATAAAGTACTACGGAACGTGGTGCATACGTAATAATGACTTACATCGCGATCTTGGTATCCCGTAAAAGATTTGCCAATCAAACCCAAGCACAGGTCGCGATTTCATCAACACGTTAATGTCGAAGCAAAATTCAACTGACTTTTTACGCCGATTTGTTACTGTCGATGACATAATATGGATCCACTACACAACAACGGCCAAACAACTGTGGACAGCGGGACATAACCGACTCCGAAGAAGACAAAGCCAATTTTATCTGCCAGAAAAGGTGTGGCGACCGTTTTTTTGGATGCCAAATACATTATTTTCATAGATTATGTACCTCGAAAAGGGAAAAACAATAATCTCAGAGTACTATGCGATCTTACTTAGTCAACTAAACCAAACACTATCGCAAGAGACGTCTTGGCTTAGCTAAGAAGAAAATTCTGTTCCACCAGGACAGCGCGCTTAGCCAACAATCGGTAATTGCCATGGCAGAAATTCGTCATTTAGGTTTCCAGCTGGTTCCTCACGCACCTTACTCACCAGGATCGGATTTCAATTTGTTTCGGAACTTGGAAAAACTGTATTTTTTTTTGTCGAAGCGTCCACAGTATTTTACTACATTTATATCTTTAAAAAATTTAATTAACATTAGGGTTCCTTAGTCTACGTTTTCTCTAACTCCCATGCGTTCCATAAAAGAGACTGTTTTAGGAAAATCCAATTTATTTGAACAGTAATAGGCAATTGCCAACAAATTTACGGCACAAGCTACGGTAATTTTATTGGTTCGCCAGGTAATTGATTTGCGGAACTTATTTATATCAAGTAGGTGTACCAATAATTATTTCTGTTTCTTTTCTTTGTTTAGTGGGATACAGAGCAAAATAAAAGTTTAAAAAGGAAAAAGAATATTCTAATCCGCTGCATAGTATCTGAAAGCTTATGGCTTCATTTGCCGGCCACACCCATTTATTGCCAATTTAATTTTATCTTACACAGTACAATTTTTCGTTTTATTTTTCTTTTGTATGAATATTGACACAATATTAACCGTAGATTCATATTCTATAGGTATAGGTAGGGCGCCTATTCCGCTCTTGACCGAGTGGTGTCTTATGACGTCATCGAGCCTCAGCCAACGTGAGCATGACATCTCAAACTTTGAAGGACGATAACATTTTTATTTCTACAGATAATTAAAAAAGAGAAATACAGACATTTTTTACATTTTGAGGACTATTTACTAAGAGAAAATGAAAAAATGGAAACTTCCTAATTGTGCCAAAATATTATTGACAATTTTACGCAAAGAATAGTCATCTGTAGAAACATTCCGAGAGGGACATTTAGGGAACATTATTTTTAAAACATAGCTGTCATGTCTCTACTTTTTGCTAAAATAAACAAGCATGTTATTTGGCTAAAATTGTTGATTTTAATTAAAAAGTAAATCCCGAAGTAGCTTTTGGGACACCTTTTAAGTACTGTTCACAAATTAAACCTAGTTTTATCTTACCCCGTATATTATATTTAAATCAAACCGTGCAAGAATCGGCAAGTGGGTGTCTAAAGGCCGTGGGTACCGTCATTACCGCAGGTTCTGTACAAATAAGGCAACTGATTAAATGTACCTCTAACCAAAGAGACTTTGGTTGTTACAGATAAAAAGTTATATGGTTGTTGACCAGCTTAATAAAAAAAGACCAGAAACCGATCAAGGTGACCGCGCCGTGGGACTTGTTTTATGCGAGAAAAACATATACCTAATAAGCCGGATCTTGGGGTGCACATTTTGTGGCTAGAAAGTAAATCCTAGTAAGCATTTTATTCCTAGCAGGGAAATGCATCATTGGCGACGTCGCTGTTAGGTCGCATTTCCTTTATTGAGGGTCAAAATGCACACAAAATATGAAGTGACGTCACAACCCACTTGCAGATTTACACTAAAAAGGAATTGTATGTTTTTTTACACCATGTAGGATTGCATTCACACACAAGGCATTGTTATATAAGTTAAATTGAGGCATAACGTGCTGTAGGAATTGTGTTAAAAAATGTCGGCGCTGTGTCTGTGCCTACCAAAGACACAAAGACGTACCTTTGGCATGTGTGGTGTGACACATTGTAGGTACTGTGTTCTTGAAATTTTATAGTAGATTTGTTTGTGACAAAAAGTAGAAATTTTACACAAGGATTTTCTAAAGGCACACATGCGAGCTGTTGGTGGCACAATAAAGAAATGGTATATACATTAAAATAAATATTAACACAACAAGCTTATTAGCATTGACCATTATCTCGGCGATTTATACTAAATACGGAATAGTGTTACCAGATTCCTTATTTGTGTTACTAAAAAAGAAAAGTGGGAATTGTGTGCCACCGAGAGGGAAGTGTGTTACACATTGCCCAAGTTGCGTCTTTTTACACATATAAGGCAGAAATAGGGAGTTTTGCGTGGTGCAGCCATATTTTACTTTTTTTTTGTTAATTTTTTTAACCAAACTTTAAATTGTCTATTTCTGTAAGATGAAACAAAAACTTGATTAATCTCCAATGAATCAAATGTAAATATTACTTATCAAACCATTGTTATTGTTCAAAACCTAAAAATATTAATTTTTTTTTTCGAAACCCATATTTTTGAAAAATATTTTCATTATACATTATTTCTTTGAATGCCCCTGCTACTATTGTTGGTATACGGAAAAACTGTACGAAAAATTTTTCATCGCAAGAGAAAAGTAACTTTTGGTGGCTGGAAAAAGTCATTATTATAAATGGTATTATTAATCAGAATTTTGACATATTTATTTTAGCTTACTCGTCGTTAATAATTTCCCAAGAATGCTCATCTGAAAGAAACATTGAATATAAAAAAGAACAATTATCCCCAACTTGTGTATAGCAGTTCACATTTTCCCTTTTAAGCTAATAGTGGGATTTGTGGCAGACATAATAACTGATCTGAGGCAGACATTATTACTCAATTTTGTCGGCAATGTGTTGTTAAAAAATTGACAAGTGAAGGCACAAGGACCGGAACAATTCCTGAATTTCTCCTTAAATGTGTCGTGTCACGATGCTTCACTTTCCACATATAAAAGACACATAAAGGGTACAGTTTCGACACATGTATTTTTGGTTAGGCACATAGATCCAAAACAATTACGTATTGATTCCTTAAATGAGACCAAATTTTGCTTACTGGGAAGGCAGATGGCTCATTGGAAATTTTAGGATTATTTCTTCTTTTTAAAATTTTGTTCTTATCTTTCTCGTTCTTAGAAGAAAAGCAAACTGGTAAGTGATCTAAGGCGCACCATCTTTTAAAAAATAAGATCAAGATAAGTGAGATTAGTTCACTTGCAACATTACATTCCAAATCTTGTTTCAGTTTTTCCCAGCAAATCTGCACTTTTGCAGATTTTTATCTCTTTCTTTTATGTTATACCGTGAGTTTCCACGATCTGTAGGCTGACATGGTATAATAAATAAGGTTGGCCAGGTTGTTCTGTTATCAGAGGCGTCGATGCTGAACATTAAGTACCTACGTACGTAGTACGTATACGGTATTTGACAAAAATATTTTAATACCCTCGGCGTTGCCGTGACTGTGTCAAGAACTGCGCGGCGCAGTGGCGTGTCGTAATTTTGAATTTTTATTCTATGGAGTAGTCTTACAACATACATTAAAAAGGTCTAAATGGCACACAATTTTACCGTCCGGGCGGGGCATAAATCGACAACCCGTAATCGACCTCTGGTGCCAGGCAGCCTGCGCACTACTGGTGAGCGCGGCAAAATGCACGCACATTTTTGTTTTGTTTGTGTGGGGAACTTTTTTTTATCAACTTTTATTTTCGACTTCTTTATTTTTCGTTTTTTCTTACATTTACACGGTAAACGAAAATGCGTACCACGCGCAAACTGAGCGTGACAGACATGCGCATGGAAATTCTGGGGATATACTGTGGTGTACATTCGAACCCATTCACTTCTGAGAATATAGCTCCAATTGTAAAGCTACAACTACGTATTTAACTTCTTAACTTTTGTTTCCCAACTTCCTTTTCGACTTATCCCATTTTAAAAACTATATAATTTCCCGTTTTAACAAACACCGTTATCAACAAATAAAAAAAATTATGAACATAACCTACACCACTATATCCCTGCAAAAATACAAACTATCTGTTTAAATACAAATACTGCATGTAAAACAATATAGCCTGATTTTACTGGCCAATAAACATGCAACCTTTAAGATTATTTGCCACAAGTTTTATAAGAAATCCGACAAAGTATTAAAAACTTACCTTACCCTCAAAGGACGCAAGAAAACTGTGTTTCGATTGTGTTCTACTTTAACGCTGGCGTTATAATTCTACCATATTTGGATAGATGACGCATAGCGTATTGCTTATTATTGCATTTCCCGTTTTATCCTAGTATCCCGTTCAAATTCAGAATATTGTGCGTGGCACGGAACCCTCTATGCGCGAGTCGAAGTCGCACTTGACCGGTTTTTTATTTCGCACAATGAGGGAAACGCCAATGAAGTAAATTATTTTTGTCAAATACCTTACGCACGTACTTATCAAACCCAACCCGGCATCGATGCCTCGGGTAACAGACCAAAAGTGGCCAAGTTTAATAATAAATAAAACATTATTGCATTTTTTATTTAAATTTACAACAATAATTTCCTAGCGCCTTCGCCACAAATCGGTTGTTTTACCTCATGAACATAGGAAAAAATAAGCCGAAATAAAATTGCCTTTGTCAGAGTTATTAGAAATTAGAATTATATTATTTTATAATAATATAAAATATTTAATACTGAAATTTTTAATACCAGTTTTACATAAATACGTAGATGTATTACTATTATCAATTTTCTAATCATATTTTACAGGATGTTATGAAATTCGCTGCATATATTGGATACAAATATCAAATAATGTTGTTTAACAAAGAAAATCTGGGCGTATCGTAGAAGAATGGATTTAAGTTTTTTAAATGTGCTGATAGTAAAAAATACCGTGGAATCTTTTAAGTATTGTGTTTAATATGTTATTAGAACTTGAAACTTTTGTTAGTGTTAATTATTAAATTTGTCAAGCGTTGGTTTCTTGCATTAAATTAATGGTTGTACTGGGTTGGCATTGATTTTTGGTATATTGATATTTGTTAATCTTAAACGTTTTCAAACGAAGTGTAGTTTAAAGGGATTTTACTACAAAGGTAACAATAACATTATTTCTTATGCTGACTTGTTACACAGAACAAATTATTGAGATAATTGGCCAGCGCCGTAGATAGGTGTAGGTAGAGAAGGCCCTTGTCTAGGGGCGCTGGTGGCAAGGACGCCAAACAGTAAAAATAGAGTCTATAAGCTATTTAGATCTTGTTATAGGGGCGCAAAAATCCTGGCTTGCCTTCAGTCAGATTTAGCCTAGCTACGGCACTGGAATTGGAAACTTATTCAGTATCATGTGTTTCTTGTCAGTGGTGGGTACCGCTGATTTAAGAAAGTTAAGGGGCGATTACCAGCTTATTATTGCGAAGCGGCACATGAATATTTTTCTTCAATCTAAATTCGTACCAGAATTTACCGGTTCCAATAAATGCAGTGAATTCCATAACACCCTGTATACAATTTACTGATTATCATTATTACTTTATTACTGATTTTTTTTGTAAAATGTTACCAAATGCATGAATCCTTATTTTTGAGTCTTTATTAGTCCTGTTTTTATTTATCCATATTATTGGTAATACCATTTAACAAATATTAATAATTAAAAATATTAAATAACTTAAGTTTAATATTACTAAGTAAAATATTTACAGAATTTTTAAGTTAGGCAGGGGCAGTAAGGAAAAAACGAACATCAAAAAATGTCATTCCCCGAACTTCCTAAACTATTGGAACTAGTGCGCAACTTGTCTTTTTTTACACGCATACCCTTCCCTTATTTTTTGTTTTTATGCTGGAGATACATTTAAGTACATATATTAGACACCATAAACAATGTTTAGGTAATACATAAATCTAAATATTTGTGATATTTTATATCTAATTTATGTTTTTTTTTTTGACATTGAAGGTTATTGGTTATTTCTTCCAAATAGTTACAGTAATTAATAAAGAAAAATGTAACCTACTGAGGTTATGAATTTAGCTGATTTACTGAAATCAGCTCTGAAAGACAAATGGTGACACAGTACCTTTACTTTTTATTAATTTAATCTACATTTTATTCTACAGGATACCAAACAAACTCAAAAGTCTTCAGTCCGAATGTCTTCTCCGTCTCGGGTTTGGGGGTTTCATCTGAACTTAATCCTAGGTTGATAAACTTGACCTTAGGTCTGTAGCCGTTTTCATCTGCGACATACGTTACCACCCTGCTTATGCCATCTCGTCCGTTGACAAAGTATCTAGAAAAATGATAAAACGATGTTATTGACTGTTATCGACATTTATAGACCGATTATGAAAAATTTGTTTATTATTAGATTCGCCATTTTGTACAGATGAAGAGTAAATATTGTGACGTATAGTATACACGCAGAGTCACATTTTTGAAAGCACTAAAACCGTCAGATCTAAAATACTTACCCTCCAACTTTAGCCCCGTTTTTGTAGCCCTTCTCGTAGTGTCCTTGGAATCCTACTGTATAGTGGAACTTATACAGAAGGTCAGTAATGTCTTTCTCCTCGATTCCTGCAGGCAGACCATCCTGCATTCCTGAAAAACAAATACACCAGTATGTTAAGAACCCCGATATGCCACTAGTGCTTAACATAATGTCTTAATAAAAACTGAAAAAGGAAATACGAACACAGAAACAATATTTGATTTTTATCTTACCAGGATATTTGTCTTTTACAGGGATGCCTTGCTTATTTGCGCCTCCTACGTGAATGACACCATCTGAGACCGCGACAGGTGGGAAGTTTGACACTTCTGGTGGACTTGGCTGGGGAACCTGCAATGCGTTGGGCAATGCGCCATCTAGAAATAAAAAGTAAATATTTATATACTTCACATCTAAAATTTTGTCAGTGAACTTTTGCAGGACCCTGTACACTATGTTATAAAATAAATTATTTAGCTTGTAGCACCTACCGCCACCAATATTGTTCTGTCCGCCAACACCTGTGTATTCGGGATATTGAGCACCCTGGCTATCTCCTCCTGGGTATAGAGCACCAACAGCTTCACCGTTGGGGTATTGCGAATTTTGACCTCCGGTGGAGTATTGGCCTCCACCACTAGGATACTGGCCACTTTGAGTTGCTCCAATCGTGTTATAGTTTGTATTTTGAGGTTTACTAGCTGACTGGTATTCTGGAAGTTTGCTTCCAGGATATTGGGGACCTGTGATTATATTAGAAGGTATCAATTGTATTTATTTATTCAAAAGAAAGCATTTTTTTAGAAACAACAAATGAATAGTTTTTTTCTACAACTGCTCTGAAATGGGACACCCTGTATATTTTGTTTTCATTCGACTGATTAAAAATATATAATTGTTGGTAGGTATATCTTTTGGAATAACTTCCGAATTTTACATTTAAAAAAAGGTATAATATGTATTTCATAGTAGGCAGTGATACAATGATTTGAAACAAATGATTATGATAATATCCTTTCATGGCTGCTAGTCAGACCGCTTGTCAAAATTTGTAAGAGATCATTTAAAAAAATTATTGTTCTCAAGACCCTACTTGCTATTTATTACTGTGTTTTTCGTTTAAAAAAATGGCTGAAATGAGAGCTTATCAGAACTTTGAAAAGTTTGATATGTCAGTTTGCTATATTGAATCCAAAGAAAATTCGCATAATGCCGCCGAACTATATTTTAACGGTATTACGATTTCTTATTCATTATAAATTTAAAATTTGCTTTTTTTCTATATTCATTCTAGATATTCAGAGAGACGGCAACCTTTTCCAGATATATTTTTAGAATTAAAAAAATTTATTTATGGTGCGTTTACGCAGCCAAGAACAAAATCCTATAATAAGGAAAACAAGAAATCGACAAGGTTAACGTTTTAGGCTGCGTAGAAGCAACTCCTTCTACTTCGTATACGGCTATTTAAACAGAAGTAGAAGTAAACAAGGCTAATTTAGACCATATAAAGTCAAAATCGTTCAGAAATTACATCCTGGGGATGCTGAACGTCGTCCCATTTTTTGCAATTGGCTTTTGCATCAAACTCAAGCCAAGGTGAATTTTGAAAGATTTGTGATATTGTCCGATAAGACGTATTTCACAAGCTCTGATATTTTCAATAGACACAACCCAACCAGACATTGATATTAAGAAAACCATCATCTTTACTTTGAGCGGGAGCAGCAGGGAAGATTTGGTTTCAGCATTGCTTGTTTTATTTTGGAAAGGCAACTAACTTATAGAATTCATGAGGGAAACCTTTCAGCAAATCGTTACCTGGGTATATTGCAAGATGTTGTACCTGAATTGCTAGATGGTGTTCCCTTGTCGTACCTAAACAATATATATTTCCAACAGGACGGGACGCCTGCCCTTAATGCCGGAATAATATGCCCTTTATTAGCAAATAATTTTCCTGAAAAATGGATAGGAACCAACGGACCTGTAAGATGGCCACCACGATCACCCGATCTTTCCGTGCTTCACTTATTCTTGTGGGGTTACTTACAAAATAAAGTTTAGAAGTCTCAACATCGCACTATAGAAGAACTGCGTGAGGCCACTACACTCGAATTTCAAAATTTGCATGTTCTCGTTCGACTTACACAACCGTCTTACACGTGTGAAAAGGGTAATTTTGAAAACTTATTGTACAATTACCATTATTTTTTTTATCTGCACCTAGTCTTACCTTGAAGTTGATTTCCACCACTACCAAATCTGTTTTGTTCACTACTTGATTGTCCAGACGATGAAAGGGAAAGGGAAAGTGATAATGGACCTTCAGGCGATGCTCCCGATTGACCGGATTGCTGTTGTCTTTCTTGATCTTGCTTTTTGAAGATGGGGTTTTGGAATTCGAACGGCTTCGGCTCTTGGGTTGTTATGTAGCCGCAACTGGCTAAAATATAGTTTTTATATGTCAAAATTATAATTTATTCATGTCAAAATTACTTGTTACTTAATCTTTCAGAAAAAAACAATACTGTGTGTAATAGTGATTATTTATTTTCGAAATAACTTTTAAGAATTCCTATTACGAAAAAAAAGTACTACTATATAAAACATCACAATATTGAAGGACACAGATCACCTAAGGTTTCTTTTATATTAACAAAAATTTCTTTGCCCAATAACCCTTTTCAAAAATAAATACTACTTAATAACTGTCCGAAACTGGATTTTTTTTCAAAACCTAGCGATTTCTCAGACATTCCGTTTACAAAAATTCCCAGTTTTGTCACGGTTCAACTTACGGAACTTTAACAACTTATTTAAAAAACATCACAGTTGTAAACAGAGCAACCATATTAAAATTTTTTCTACTAGAAACTTCACAGGCTAAGTAAATACTAAATAAATATTTATTTTTCCTTACCACAAGCTGGCTTAATTGTAGGCTGAGTCGTGAATCGGAACGGTGCCGCGTTTCTAGGGGTACTCACAGCCACTTGCTGTTCAGGTATTGGCTGGGGAATAGCCAGAGGATTTGGGTTCGGTTGAACAATGGCTGGAGCAGGAACAATAGCTGGAGCAGGAGCAGGAGCATGAGCTTGTGGGAGTGGAGCTAAGCCTGCTTTCTTGCGGTACTTGCCAGCTTCGGGAGACAGTTCACCTCTTAGAGGCGAACCATCCAAGGCTAAAATAAAACACATATAAGTACATTTAAAAAATTTATATAAGAAATAGTTTTCATCTAGGACTGTCCACGTTCATTTTAGGACCAAGTACTAATGTACCATAGTACCGTGGGCATCTAAAGAGAACGGACTTACGAAAACATTTTGATAAACAATTTTCCAAAAGGGCATTAAATTAAAAAATGAGTTGCTTACCAATTTTTTTTAACAAATGGCATGAGAGCTAGTCCTCGTCTCCGACTTTTTCGCTGAGTTAGAGAAGAAAATTTTCTTTAAGGAACTAGCAGTAGAGTTAGGGATGCCATGATGCGAAGGCGAATACTAGTCTAAAAAAATGTATACTTACGGGCGCTTATACGAAGATTTCTCATGCTTAATATTTTAAATTTGCCATTTTCATCTGTGGCGTACACAGTCACGTGATATACTCCATCTGCCGTGATAAAACCGAATTCTCCTTCAATGATGCCGTTTACGTCTGAAATACAATAAAAATAGTTAATATGCATGTTTAACAATATTTTCCATTTCAAAATATATCCAAATTTTTGCTGTCGAAATGTAACTCCAGGGTTTATTGTATGTTATTCTATGATATATATATATATATATATATATATATATATATATATATATATATATATATATATATATATATATATATATATATATATATATATATATATATATACACGTTGGCGTAGTGTGAGAATAGTATTTTCAATATATATATGTATATATATATATATATATATATATATATATATATATATATATATATATATATATATATATATATAATCGTCGTAGTTGTGAAGGGTCCTAACCCACACAAATTCAAAAATTGGGTTAGGGCCATTTTTGACACAACCATAGATTATTTTGTCAATTGTGAAAGGTTCCATCAAGCACATTAGTAAGAACACAGGTTTTTGCTAAACTTGCTATTGGTTCTATCCCACAACTCGATAAAGTGAATAGTTCTATGTCAAATAGAACCATTCACTATCAACTACTTAACGTGATCTGTTCAGTGAAACGACGAACTGTAAAAAGTACTATCCCACAATCCTGAAATTTGACCGATATTCTTTTGTTCAAGTTAAATTGAAGGTGTTCTTCTGATTCTGCTAGATTAGCCATATCATCGGCGATCATCATTCTGTAATTTTAGTTTCTTCCATCTTCCAGTATCCCAATTTTAGTTTTTTCATCTTTTTCTTTGCTTCCTTTACTGCATCATCAATCACGGCTTAATCTGGCAACGGACTCAATACACACCACTGTCTGACATCTATTTCTGTTTTGAATTCCACAGATACTTCGTTGTTTGTTCTTTCATAGGTCTTATCCTCTTTGTACATTGCTTTTACTACCTCAGTTGTTTCCATGTCTACCCCTCTTTTTTCCAAAGTTTTCCAAATATCTTCCCTTTTTATCCTATCAAACGATTTTTCTAGGTCTATGAAACATGTGCATTTCTTTGTTTTTGCTCAGTATTTTTTCACTAACCTGTCAGATTGTAAATATTAGGTCTTGTGTGCTTCTTCGCGCTCTAAAACCACATTGTTTGTCCTCTATTGTGTTTTCTATTATAGTTTTGATTCTTTTCTCCACAACTCTTGATTGGCTTTGATTGGGTATTTCCTGGTATACTTAATAAGGTAATTCCTCTATAGTTCTTGCATTTTCTTTTATCCCCGCTATTATATAAGGACAATACAATTCCTGTTTTCCAGTAGCTCGGTATATCTTTATTCGTTATTGCTGTATTTAAAATATCTTGTAGCTTCAAAATTCCCTCTTTTCCCAGAAATTTTACCATTTCTGGGGTAATATCACTTCCTGGCGCTTTCCCTAACTTTATTTTATCTAGGGCTTCTAATATTTCTTCTTCTGTAATCTGTTTTATGTCTTGCATGTTAGTGTGTTTTCTGTGTTCGTTTTTTATTTCTGTTTCTATATAATTCTTCAAAGTGTTGTTTCCATCTTTTCATTATTTTGTCTTCTTCCGTTATGGCCTTTCCATCGTTGTCCTTTATATTCACCATTGTATATTCTTTTCCCCTTCTTAGTGGTTTTAATGTTCCATAGTTTCTTCAACACGAATTAAACAAAATACATATGAAAATAAACATAAATAAGACCAAGAATATGGTAATATCGAAAGAAAATAAAGCACATAATATCAAGTTACATACACAAAAGATGGAACAAGTCGATGACTATAAGTATTTAGGATATTTAGGTATTATTGAGAACAATGGGAAATTAAACAAGGAAATAAATGAAAGAATGAAAAAAGCAGGAAAAATATTCAACACAATGAAAACAACATCCTTAGAAAAAAGAGAAATTGAAAAGAACACAAAAACTGAAGTAGTAAAGAAAATAGTCAGACAAGAATATTAGCGAACCATGGACGATAACAGACAAAAACAGATCAAGGATAAATGCAATGGAAATGAGATTTTTGAGAAGAGAAGGCAAGACACGAAGTGACAGAATACGCAACGAAAGGTTCAGACAGCCACTAAGAATCGAGTCTATCATCGCCAAATTAGCGGAAGGCTAACTAAGATAGTTCGGACGTATATGCCGCAGGGCTGATGAATGACTCACAAGAAGAGTGTGTGGAAAATACTAGAAAAAACTGTAAGTGGAAGACCTAGGAAAACATGGGATGAGGTGATTAAAGAGGAACCTAAAAAAAGAGAAATAAAATCGAAAGGAATAATAGAAGAGACGAAAAGACGAAAAACCGAGACTGTAGTAACTAATAAAGAAACAAACCAGAAAGAAGAAGAAAATTAATAATGCAAATGTGGTTTTATAGTTAAATAAATTTCGTTAATAAACACACAAAGTTTTTTACCTATAATACCCAAAGACAGTTATGTGTTAGAACTGCTAAAATATTAGATTATTTTTTGACATCTGGAAATTGTGAAAGGTCCTAACCAACAAAGTTCTAAAATTAAAAAAAAAATCTTAAATATAAATGCACATATGTATTTTATGTTATTTTACTAACTTCATCTCCAAATTGTGGCCAAATATAATTTTTGGATAAAATAAAATGAGCAAAAAACATACTATTTAATAAACTAATAAATTTAAATCTTTAATTTCTTCATACTATTAGTTTGTGGGATAAGACCGTTCACTTCTACGACGACGAATATATATATATATATATATATATATATATATATATATATATATATATATATATATATATATATATATTCTTGGGTTTTATTAGTCCTGGATAAAATTAACAATTATATATTGGTTTTTACATACTTTTTATTTGTAGTCAAATTTAACGTTTCGGTCTTTTCTTCCTTTCGACCTTCTTCAGAAATGTTTATTGTTTGAAAGAAAATCCTTGGCAGATTTCTCCAAAACATACGAAAAACTTTTTTTGTTCCCTGCATCTTTAATTAAAACAAACAATTTAAGGGTAAAAAAACACATTCATGCACACGACATGCATCGGACTATATAAATGAAAACTGGCGGATGATCAGTATCATTCCGAAGTATTATTAGCGAAGAAACCCCTTAAATGAAATAAGCAAACACATATCTCCGTTTTTTGAAATTTATCCCCTAAAGGGGAAAAAAGGGGTGTAACTTCTTTTGCATAAAGACTATATTAATAAATTGCTGAAGGGGATGTGATATTCAGTTATACACTTCTTACGAGCGTGTTTGACCGGTCTTCAAAATTTAACCCCTAAGGGGGTGAAAAGGGTTACATTTTTTAAAAGATAAGCCTGTTTCTTACAAATCGTTAAAGGTGGGGGCGTTAAATTTAGCGAAGAAACCCCTTAAAAGAAATAAACACGAATGTCTCTGCATTATTTGAAATTTATCCCCTAAATGGGTAAAAGGGAGTGTCAAAATTGCTGAAGATGGGGATGTTATAGTCAGCATATACACTTCTTATTAGAAAGAAGCAAATGCGCTTTTGGCCGTTCTTGAATATATAACCCATGGAGGGGTGAAAAAAATATTTTTTCAGAAGAAACCGCTGGAGAAGGTGGAGATGTTAAAATCGCCCACGAATTCTATTCTCTAAAGGGAAGAAAGAAGGAATTTTTCTTGAAAAAGTATATATATATATATATATATATATATATATATATATATATATATATATATATATATATATATATATATACTATAGAATCCTAACGAGTTTCTTAAGTGAATATAGTTTAAATACCTGAAAGTCTATCAAATGCCCCCAGTTAATATTACGACAGTAAAGCTTCAAAGCGGGGACCAAAGTGCCAACTCATGTTCTTAACTTTTTAATAAATTCTTTTAGTAAACTTTTATGCTAAGAACCTTTTAAAATTCAGGATGAGAAAGCGCTTTTAAAAATAATATTTAAAAACTGAAAAACTTCCTTAAAAGCATAAGCTCGGTTTTTTTATCAACAGGGGCAGAGGTACTGGGCCCCCCGATAATTGTCGGTATATGATTCGACAGAGTGTCCTTGCGTACAAGCAAATAATAGGTAAAATGCATATAATACAAATAAATTTGAAATATAAAGGGTGTCCTAATAGGCACGGTGGATGTTTTGTATGTTTCTTAAAAATATATTATGGTCTTACATGATTGGACTTAAGCGAAACCCTTTATATTTCTATGTTGGGTTCTTGAATTGTTACAAGATAGTTCGGAGTAAGTCTGTATGTCGCTGAAGTAAAGGCGGAGTAAGAACGGTATACACTCCCGTGGCTGTGTACGTCTTGCGGAGCTTGAGTTACTCCAGAAAAAAGGTGACGTGTAGGATTTGGAAACAATCTTAGAATCCAAGGAAATATTCAATAAATAAATATAGATAAATGTTATGTTCGATTTGCCAAATTTGTAAAGTAAATTTCTGGAGTGTCTGGAGTTATTGTTGTTTCCCTTAGGGACAAATTTAGCAACTGTTTCATGGAGTGATATGTGGTATCTAAGATGGACAGGAAGTATTCTGTTTGATTGGCTAAGCTGCCAAAATAAAAAGATATAAGCTGGAAAAAAGGCAGAGAGCTCTCTTCGAGCTGGGCCTTGGAATAAAAAAAGGTCGTCGTAGACGGTGTAGAGTTGCGACACCCTAACATCTTGAAGGTATGGAGAATTCTAGTCCAGTAAAGATTAGATAAATTTGTAAAGATTGGATTTAGTTGAATTTACTTGAATTAGTGTTTGATTCCTAGTGTGAGAAAGAAAGGAAGGAAATGGTTTGACTGTGAACTTATCTCGGAGCTTTGATCTACCTTTTCAAATATTCCACAGTCTGGCGTATATTTAATAGCTTTTAATAGATCAAAGTTCTTGGATTTCCTTCGATCCTACAGACACTGCGTGGAGGATAATAAACCAGGACTTACATGCGAAAAGAAATTACCCCCCTGAACGATCATGCCAAAAGCGCTTAATTAACAGTTGTCGTGCACAGGTCAAAACACCTAGATTACCTGGTTAAGATGGAACAAGAAAATCATTGATAATAATTAAATTACCGCGTCTTTAGATGCAAAATATAAAATTTCTAGGTTAATTTTTTGAAAAATGGAGCCAAATTTAAATCCAGAATTACCTATTGCGGCACCCTGGATATTTTGTATCAAACTTTGGAGGAAAAAAGAAAACCGATAACTTCATAAACTCGCTTAAATAAAATATTGCCATAGGTCTGTACACAATATTATTCCTGCACAATCGACGCGCTGAACCTGAACAAGTCAGGGGAAACATTATAAAGCGGTACAAGAAAAGCTTTCATATTTTCCAAATGGAACAATGGATTATAATGCCATTATACAAACTCTATTCAACTTGCCTCTTTACATTTGAGTTAATATTGATTTTTTTGAGCATTGTTTAGCGAAGCCGCTGAAAAGGTTTTGCTGTTTTATTTTGAAAACGAAAAAAATTTCTATAATGGATTTTTGATGTGCATGGAAAGCTTTATAAAATGGGTTTTCTTAAAGGGAAATAGAAAGGAGGAAACATCATTTATTATGTTTTTATCGGAGTTAAGTGCTTATTAAAGTAAGTAGATGTTAAAAAATGTCAGTTTTTTTGCAAAATTTGAAAGGTTCCTGGACCGATATCTGCTCAAAATATACATGAATAAGATTTTAGGAACCTTCTTCTTTAAGTGCAGGGATATTGTATTGAATGAGTTACGCATTAAATGCCATTTTTATTGATTTTCGATGACCCTATGACACTGGAATTCGCCATGTACTATTTTGAGTCATAAAAACGGTTTTACGACGTTTTACACGTTTCGAAATTCGCGCGAAAACGTGCAGTAGAAAATCCTTTTTTTTGTTATCCAGTACCTAAATGAATGGATAACAGCAACCGTCATAAACATTAAATTAATGTAGATAATATAAAAAAAATGTTTCAGATTTCCCCATTGGCAAAGATTTGTTTATTACCGAATATAATGAGTTTACATTTTTTAGAATTTATTTTCGTTTAATTTTTATTAACCCATGCCCCAATAAGCCGAAAATCATCCTGAAGAACCTTGGTGTCAAGGTTCACAAGGTCAAGGTACTCACTTTTTATTCTTCTGTACACTATTAGCATCATCATCAGCGAAAAGCTGTATGTTAGATCGCATACTGGCACATGTATCGTTTATAAAGATAATGAAAGCCAAGGGATCAATCACGCTACCCTGAGCAACCCCAGAGGTTACCTCAGTCCGAATTAACCTCACTCACCCTTACCCCCTGAGATCGCTGTGAAAGAAAATTTTTGATCCAACGCACAACCCGTGGATCAATATTTAATGAGGCAATCTTAATAAGTTTACTGTGGGGCACAACATCGAAAGCTCTCTGGAAATCAATCAGAGAAGGGACTTGGAACCTTTCTTCGGGACAGGCAGGCTGCACACGAGCAGTCTTCCAGTTGTCTGGGAAAATACCCTTGTCATAGGGGATCCGAAATAGACGAGTTAAGATGGATGCAAGTT
The DNA here is from genome assembly GCA_963971165.1 of Philopedon plagiatum. Taxonomy (NCBI): domain Eukaryota; kingdom Metazoa; phylum Arthropoda; class Insecta; order Coleoptera; family Curculionidae; genus Philopedon; species Philopedon plagiatum. The sequence continues at coordinate 1,884,360 of OZ020189.1, forward strand.
CTGAAGCGCATTTTTTAAAGAACAATTGCTGGTATTTGGATTATATGCTTATTCCCTATGACTGAACCAGTCTGGCAGTAAAATTTTTGCTTTAATTAACACACACTACTTGGGAGTTAGTCTTGCTAGGGTTATAATATTTCTTTACTAACAGCCATCAGCTTTTACCTCAATGAACACTGGACTTACCTTTCTTTTCATGTCGATGCTGTTCGCCATCTATTGTAAACCCAAATTCGTATGGTACATTTTCGTCCGCGTTTTTCTTGCTAAGACCAAAAGTCAAAGTAAAAAGTGCAATGAAAAAAACCTGAAAAAAAAAAGTTAATCAGATAATGTACTTTAGGAAGAACAGAAGTCCATGTCCGTATTTTTTTCAGTGAAAATGCAAAGAAAAAACTGAAAGTTGTAAAAGTATTAGAATTTTTTTATTAGTACACAGTTTATGAAACCGCACCATCTTCCCATCGGGATTTAAATTTGGCACCGTTTTTCAACAATTTAACTAAGAAATTTGATATTTTGCATTATTACGGTTAGTCTTGGTCATTCGGAATTATATTTTTATTTTTATTACAGGAAATATAACTGGCGCCGGTGGCCGGTTCACTTGATCAAGTGCACTTATTGCCTTCCGTTGGAAGTAGGGTTTTTGTAGTTCAAAGACAGTTGAGTTGGAGTAATTGCTAGAGATCACTTGATGGTTTTGGTGATGTAGTCGTAATGTGCAGTTTGACGATACCTGATGGTATCGATACTTTTACTTTAAAATTTGGATATATCATTTATACATAACAGATAGCACGGAGTTCAAACATAAGCGAAAGGGCATAATATGTTTTTTACATCTAGTTTGGATACCCGAATATGATGCTCTTATGATTTGGTATCCGATGCTGATACTTTAAGGTATCGAGTGCAGAGTTTCAAATAGATACTGTCCTGCACATCCCCATAACGTGAATAAAAAAATAAGTATTGGGTTGTTCGTCGCCTTACCAAGGGGGTGGACATTCCTTAGGCCCTTTGAGGGCATTTTGTGGATCTGAGGTGCCACCCAAAATATTTCTTCCGGATTTTTTTTTGCGTGTATGTTGCGTTTGGATGGTTTGGCTGTTCGATGCCGCTACGCCCGGAAGAATAACACTGTTAAATGGATTTAAAACTGTAATGGCTAACACACATACTTCAGACTCGCCCAATATTCTTTAGGTAAGTTTTGTTCCACTTAGTAGCTTTAGAGCTCGGCACGAGAATACTGAATTTTGAGTTTTAATCGTCTCGGATAGTTTTGAAATATTTTCTCCTATTTTTTTTACTAATTAGGTCAACTTGTACGTCGTTACGCGAACTGTAACGGGGGGGGGGGGATGTTTTTTCGTGATAAATTTTTACTAAGCTGTGGGGTACCTATTCGTGGATCTACATCTTGTGTTAATGAGTTATTAACGTAATTATTACTTGATTAAAAGTTATACTGGAATTTAATCTGATTTTTGGGACCTTGTTTTGTCTACCTTAATACCTATTTTGAGTTATCATTACAGTCTCTTAGCTATGATCTCGTATCTTAAGAACTTACTGTAGTTTTATTTTTATTGTTTATAATGTTTTGCCACAGCTGTACCGCTGTACCGTGTGTAACCTAGATCTTAGGAGATTTTCTATATTGTATGCCACCCAAAAATACAATGCCATATCAGTTTAAACATGTCAAACTTAAATTTAACGAGCTTTTTGTGCCTAGCATGGCAAGTAGAGTTATATAATGTTGTCAAATAGCTTATATTAAAGATTTTACATTATATAAACTTGGCTACGTTACAAATATTTATTTTATTGTAAGATGAAATGGTACCAATAAATTTTAATAATGAGCCTTTGTACCGAATAACAGTGGCTGATTTTATAAGAACAACTTAATTGTTTTCTTCTTATATTTTTAACTGCAAAAGGTATTTTCTTTAATGAATTTTGTAAGCTTAACAGATTTCTGCACCTAGTTTTTATTTAATATCTTAAACCTCTTTTTTTTTATTGGCTTTTAATTGATGTTATAGCGCTCATGGGACAGTGTTTATCTGTAAGAATTTTTATTTGATTACCGTTATAAGAGTAAGGCACCACTTTATCTTTAATTATGTTCAATTATGTTGGTGGATTACGCCGGTTTTTCATATCGAACATCTTATGTCCTACTCTGGGTTACGCAAAACTAATTTTGTATAGTTAATTTTCTATATTAAGTTACGTTTCCCATATTTTCAGATGAATTTTTAGTAATAGTAACAGTACATTCCTTGATTATGTTTATTACCTGTGTATAAATGGATTGTGTAAATATTTTTGTACATGCGTTACATGTGTAGATATAATTTGTTTATAATGAAGCGTTTCTAATGCGAGTTTAATTTAAAGTATTTACTTGTGTTTTACTTTTAGTAGTAATGATATAAAGAAATAATTGTTTAAGGCCTCCAGCCAGTTATTTTTTTGTATTAGGGTCTCAACTGCTTTACCACCTTTTCTTTTTGCACGATCACGCCAAAATGTCAAAAACCACCCTTCTTGATGCTTGCGGTGCCATCTTAATGATTAATGTTGAAAATATTAATATTGAAAAGTAAAATGTCATTGTAGGTAGCGATAGGCGAGATTTCAGTTAGCGCCCCCTGATGCCAGTACTCCTAAGCCAACAACTTAGCGCGGGAACGGCAAACTTTCTTTAATATAAATTCTGTGTACTGTGAATTTAGCGCAAAGAATGATCATCAAACCCAAACAGCCAAGGGGGATATTTGGAGAATATTATTTTTAACACATATATAACTGCCATATCTCTACTTTTTGATAAAATAAACAAATATATTTTTTAAATTATTGGTTTTATTTAAAAAATTAATCCCGGAATACCTATTGGGACCAAACCTTTTACAAGAAAAACCAAAATGTTTTTCCTGTATCCAGGTTTAAAATTTAAAATTTTTCTATATTTTACATTAAACATGTCAGGTCTATCTGTATTGTTTACTGACGTATATTGCTAGAATTATTATCTATTTTTAGCCATAAAAAACATTAAATTATGATGAAGATGAAGTTCAATATTTATCAATGAAAAACATTTTTTTTTCATCTCCGATAAAAAATGCTAAACATGTGTTTATTTTCTGTTCATTAATCAACTAGTCAACATAATGGAATTTGTATTATTTAAATGGGAATTATATTAATAAATTCCATTACTTTAAAATGGGTGTTTTATACATAAATGAATTAATAGGGAGTTCTGGCTTTTATAATTAACGCGATTCGTAAACCGAAAAGATCTCAACACTGTCCATAGCTCTATAAATCCAGAACTATTAATTATCAATTAATATCGTTAGTCAATAATGCATTTAAAACCTAAAGGCCGTCAGCAGCGTTCAGATAGTTTTACTTCAAATAGATGTTTGTCGTTGACGTATCGGAACCATATTTTTGGCTTCAAAGGACTACTGTTTAAGGCTTGTTGTTCAAGCTTTTCCATAAATAAATTTGACACCAGTGGGCTCAGCGGGCTTCCCATTGCTACTGCTTCTATCTGCTTATAAATTTTGTTGTCCCATGTAAAGTAAGTTGTCGTTAAGCAATGATTAAACAAATTAAGAATAACTTTTTTCCGTAAAGTCAAAAATAATAAAGTTTTCCATCTGTTAAAATGGTTTCTGGACACGCTGTATTTAACGTGAATTAAAAGTAATTTTAAGAGATCGATGGTACGCCAATGGGCTGACGCATTTCCTTGTTTAATTGTCTTTTTACCACTTCTATTCTTCGTAGTTATATTATAGGTACACGATCTTTTTATTTTTACTGAAAAAATGTTGACAAACCCCAGTAGTGTTCAACCTTAATATCATCCAAATAGGTTGGACTAAATAGCAATATTTTGATGCCAGGATCAATGAACCACCCAGTATATATCTGTAATAATTTACCATAAGCCACTGGAGTAACAAAATAAAAACTTATACAAGCCGCTAGGACTATTAGTAAGTTGACAAAGCAGTAAACTATAGGGCTTCTGACACTTTTTTGAAAACCAGTCTTGCGGATTGTATTTAAATAATTTGGTGATTTTTATACCAAAATCGAAATACGAAATACGTAATAAATAAGATCAAGCATTATTAAGCGTGACAAAAAAGCTATTTATTAACTGGAATATTTAAATTTTGCGGCGAAAAGTCATTAGACTACCGATGGACTTACAAGCTTCAATTAACTTTAAATTGTCTTTGTTCGAAGCCAGTTATACCTAGTTTATTATATGGAATATGACAAAATAAATGTAATATTACATAAGTGTATAAAAAATGTAATAAATTAAAAAAACAACGTTTTTTCCATATTCTTTAATATTCTAATTAAGAAACATCATTATTTGGGCGATTAGCAACTTTGGTAGGTGTCAGACTTTTTTTACTGAATAATAATTTTTTTTTTATTTATAAGTTTAAAATGAAACCGAAAAAGTCTTTTACAGTATCTACAGTCGTGGTTAAAGAAGTCGTACAACTAATTCCCAGTCTAAACGTTTTTTAGCGTCTTTCTTACCGAACTGGAACATAGACCGTGACTTAGTTGGACGGTTATTTGTCAACGGGTGTACATGTTTTATTATTAAACCTTAAAATTGGTACTAATTTTCTTTTTATCTGAGAGTCCATGTAGACTTCAAGCCTAAGTACTAACGTACCGTGGGCATCTGAATAGAAGGGAGATGTAGTTTACTGACATGTGATTTAAAGGTTTGGAGGTTGGAAGGGGAAGGGAAGATATCTGCAGGAAATTTATTCCATAATCTAGATACCCTAGCTCTAGGTATGAATGAACGGGAAACGGGAGAAGTGGGATGTTATAGGCTTTTGTAGCTAGACAGTAAAGGGATGCATACCTAACGCGCCTCTTGTTGTTCTGTTAGGAACAATCAAGGAGGAAATTATAGCGGCTAGTTTTCCAGAGCAAAATCCGTGGAAGTGTCTGTAGAAGAGGGGTAAATCCCCAAAAGCGCGGCGATGGACGAGAGATGGGAGTTCCCTTGTGAGAACTGGATCACGCAGGGGGCACCCCCTAAATTCGCCACTGATATCATTATTTATAGGTGCATGTACCAGTAAAGGTCCTTTGGAGTCAGAAAACAAACCCAAGTCAACAGATTTAATGTAGTTTATATATAAATGTAAAAGCTGTTGAAAACATACACATTCAACCTGTAAAGCAATTATCTTGTACTCGCGTACTATGAATAGTAATAGTGTGTAGTAAAATAAATAATTGAAAAAAATGACATCATTCAAGTGATTTTTTTAAAGATTTGTTAATAACCACTATTTGCCAATTTACGTTAGTTAAGATGCGTTTTGAAGGTCATTAGTAACACTTTATTATCATATTATTATTATTATGGTTTATTGTTTCTTTTCCTGAAACCCAATCGGAGACTAACTTATTTGCTTATTTTTTATATGAGAACCTTTTCTTACGCATAATTAATTTGCATTGTCTTGTTCTTTCTGTTTGCTTTAAATTAGCTTTGAGAAAATATACATACATATATTATTTGCAAGTTTTCAATTGTGTATGACAATTTGTATTGCAAAATAATTTTATTTATAATTAACAACCAAAATGAATAAATAAACGCAATCGCTATTAATTTTCAAATTTATGCAGAGAGTATATATCAAAATTTAAGATTTATTTCAATTATATGCATAGTGCCTATTTTTTCATGTGCCCTTTATAATATTAGAGCCTATGACGTCATGCCTTTTAGAAGCTTCGGATACGGGGGTAGTTTAGGGTATTTTTTAAATACAAAATGTGTGTGATGCATCGAGGGAAAAAGTATTGGGAATGTCTGTAGACTACTCTAGAAGTCCCCCATTCAAATATATGCAGTGATTTTTATAACACCCTGTATACGATTTATTTTATGATGCATTTTTTTAAACATTTTTCGAGAAAACCGCTTAAAAATTGCTGTCCCCCACCCTTTTCACCAAGAGGATCGCTTAGAAAAATCTGAAACAAAATCATTAACATTGAGAAATAGGTATGAGCCAAAAATTATCAGGGTTGAAAAATTCTAGCGCGATCAATTGATATAAACAATTGAATTGTTTATTATTAAACTGCTGAACCATTGGATTTAAAGAAAAAGTTTTTCGACAATTGCTGTCCCCCACCCTTATCACCAAAAGGATTGCTCAGAAAAATCGAAAAAAAGCGTATTATTATTATTATTTCGCTCATTCACACCTAGGGTTTCCAGATTATGGAACAAATTACCTGCAGATGTTTCCCTCCCAACCTCCTATCCTTTAAATCCCGTATCAATAGACTACATTTCCCTTCTCTTCAGACGCCCACGGTACGTTAGCAAATAGGCTTGAAGTCTACGTGGGCTGTCTCAGATAAAAAATTAAGATGCCAGGTGTAATTTTATTAGACTGATAACTTGTGCGGGTGTACTATCACATCATAGACGTATTCGTCTATTTTTAGTCAAGGAAGTTTATCTACAAATGGTGCTAAAATCATTTTTGTCCATATTTTTTAACATTTTAATAATGTCAAGTTAAATTACAATAAATTCAAGGTTCCACCTAATACAGAGGACCTCCGGGAAAATCCCTTCAAAATATTGTTGAGCATATTGTGTTAAGTTCAGTAAGTGCTAATTAAAAATGTCAAATAATTTACATTATTTAGTTTCCATAACGTGGCTAAAAATAAATGTAGGAAAGATTCTTCGCCGACATGCTGTCTAATGGGCTCTTCTTTCGGTGTCTGATCATTGGCGATAAATTTAGATTATAGTCGATAATATTTCTAATTAATTCGTTATGGATTTTGATGTGGCATTTTATTATTTATTTTAAGTGCTGTTATATGATACTATAAAATCTCTAAATATGATTTTTTTTTTACTTTTTTAGACCATACCATACATAGTCGAAACAAATAGTCGGAGATACAGTGTGTCCCCGGATGGAGTTGACACGAAGAAAAACTCCTTGTTTTACGAGGAAAAGTCATTCTTTATGAAATAAATTCTGCTTGTTGAAAAAATGAGTTTGCCGTATAAAAATTTTAGATGAGATGTAGAGGGTGTTCATAAATTAAGACAACATGAAAATGCTCTAAGGGAGAGTCCATTATTTATTACTTTAGACAATATGTTTATAAAACAAAGTTGTTTAACAAGAATAAATAAATAAATAATAAAGCCTAAATACAAAATTTAAAATCTGAATTCTAATTTTTAAATTTACCTCAACTTACAGAATCTGTGCAATTGTGAAAAAAATTGTTATTCTACATATCCTCCTCCAACCTTAACATATTTCTCTAAATTAGAAATAAATTTACCATAGACCTTAGGAATGATTGCAGGTAAATTTATTTCATCCACTGCATCCTGTATTCGTGTTTTTAGTGTTTCTCGATCATGCGACAGGACATCTGCATATACTTTTTGTTTTTAAACACCCACTAAAAAATCCATAGGCGTTAGGTCAGGTGATCTAGGAGGAAAATTAATACGATGTAATATTCCCATTCATCTATCTCTTTATTGATCTATCAACCACTGCCGCGGTCGGCCGTGCCAAAAGTGTGGAATGAGCAGGGCATAAATTGATAAATGTAATAATACATTATTGTGAAAAATAAAAAACATAAAAATTAGAATTCAAATTTCGTTTTTAGGCTTTAATTTGGATTATAAATAACTTTGTTTTATAAACATTTTATCTAAACCATTATTAGAATGGTAGGTAAATTTGAATTACAACAAAAACAAAATTATAAATTATATCTGTACTGGATTGCATTAAATTTCTTCACCTCCCGGTTCAGAAATAAAAAAATAACAAAATAAGTGTAAAAATATTTTAGAATTACTCACTCATATGTTTTTATGTACCATCGTATGATAAAAAAAAATTACAGTCGCCTAAGGATAATTTCAGCCATACTCAAGGATTACTTGCCGTATTCACGAAAATATTTCTTTCAATTAGCGGATAAATGATTGTTTGAAAAATTGTGATGAACAGAGAACCAAATTTGTCGGTTTAAATGGATTTATCTTTCGGCGTCCAACAATTTTGTCACACGATGGTACCGAATCTAAAAGGTGACAAAGCAAATGGAAGAAATTTAAATTTTAGATTTTAAGTACTTTAGATTTAGGAGGATTTTCCACAACTTCAGAGTGTTAATATTAATTATAACATTAGAGTTTCGGTAATAAAGCCTTGAATTGTTTGTATAATGGTTTTATTGTCGATTTAAAAGGTATATTTTTAACACTTATAAGTCTATGATGTTATAAAGTCAATTACCCACATTTACCAGTTTTTAATATATTGCTGGTGTTATTTGGGAGACTTGATACAAAAGTAATTTAGTAGTAACCTTTTAGTAGACATTTAATAATTTAATTAATATGGTATTGTTATATAGTGGCCTATTATTATCCAGAAAACCTAGGATGCCCGGCGTTTGAGTGCTAAAAAAAAATTAATAGGAAACCCAGGAAAAGAAAGCCACGACTAAGTTTAACCCGAAGGTCCCACTTCCAGTTTTTCAACCAAACCCAAGCAATATTCGCGGAAATTCGCTTTAGAATAAAAAATACGGTTGATTGACTAACAGCTTTGTGACATGTGGGTAATAAAAATTAAAATTTTTTACCGCAATTCGGTTTTTATCAATTTCCGCACAAAATCTTTAATGAAACCCTAATAGTTATATGTTTTTGCAATCGCCATAATATTTGCTACCGGAAAAAGTATTCGCTGAAACTAGATTAAAAGATGCTGGAGATTGAAGGTATCTTGCGTTCTGGCAGGCCAAAAACATCTGAAGAAACTGTGCAAAAAGTTCATAAAATGGTTTGAAAGATCTAGAGCAACAATCTGGGATTCGATGTAAGTTTTACGTAAATATTTCGAATCTAATTTAAAATGACCGATTGCAAATAAATGCCACTCGTAGCGTCCTTCATTTTACATCATCTTTCACTAAGGATACGATACCCGCCTGATTAATGTCAAAGAAATAAGTTTCGTTGTTGACAATTAATTAAAAAAGTAGCTAAGTACTTGATCTTCAATTTTTCATCATTAGAATTGGTAAAAAACTAATTTCAGGCCAAGATCAACCGCTAATTGGACAAGTAAAACTAAAAATAAACATTGGGGCATTAAATCATAAATCTAAGGATTTCTAGTACCAATATTATAATTGTTACTGGTAAAAGTCGCATATAATTTTGACTTGCAAAAATTTATTGTTGCGTAAGGTCACCTAACATTTTAGATTTATTATTATAATTTGCCAGAATATTAACAGGTGTAATGTTGCGTAGGTGTATGCGTGTTTTACAAATATCCTTATTTATGTACTATCTTTAATGTATATTACAGTGGCGTGCGTGACAATTATAAAGGGGGAAACGATCCGATAAAAATAAGTAAAATTATTTAAATCTGTAGTGCCCAGTAAGCACTACAGATTAAATATCACACTTCAATACGCGTATAAGTGAGTTTTCTCACTTATATTGAAAAGTAAACATGGCCAGCAGAGCTGAATAATTTTTAAGAATATGTTGCAGCCGGTTAACCACTTATATATTTTTTTAAACCCCACGTGGAAATGTTTCTTGAATTTGTTTATCGACTTTTCCACTTTTGTGTCTAAATTAATAGGAACCACTGGTCAGCCAGACTTAATAATGCCACTTTTTTCTTGAAAGTTTCGACTAGAACATCATTTTTCTAATAAACTACATATTATGACACAAACAACAGTCTAAATTATTGTCCACACTCACAAAAGATGGTCCCTCTATTGCAAAAAAAAACAGATATACACCTCGAAAAAAAAAACTTAAATAAATACACTTAAAATATACTAAACAAAACTAAGATTAGAATTTGATAAAGTCTGTTCAAAGATATACCGTCTGATTTTTAACCGCAATGCCACTCATAAATCGTGTGCTTTTTACCTAATGGCGCAGGGTCGTATCCTCCTTAAAAAGGACTTCAAGAAAAATTAAGTGGAAGAAATGTGCATTTCTTTTAACTACAGGATTACCGAAAGGTGTTAATATAAAATTGAAGCTATTTTTCTGAAAGATTTTGAAACGTTTATATGTTAAATTGCTAAATATGTACTTGCGAAAAGAAGAAATAAAAATGTCGCATTATTTGGAAAGTTCTACAAGTGAGACATCAAAGAAGTTTTACAGAAATTAACCCCTGTATAACTGAATTTTTTATCAAAGCTAGACGCACTGTCCCTCTATTAACCCAGAAAATTTAATCCCTCCCGCACTAACCCTTTTCGAGAAAAAAAAATTGAAAAGGTGAACATGTCAAAAACCACGACAACATAAGGACAAGGTCAACTGCCGGGGGGGGGGGGGGGGGGGAGGGGGTATATAGACCGCTTTCGCGGTCTATAAAAAGATCAATTACAAATGAGTCTCAAAGGTTACGAAAATTAGGATTCAAATACCGACAATCTATAAAAAGATACAGAGCTGAAAACCGCCCTATCGTTCATTTGGATGAAACTTGGTTCGACACCTATGACACTCCCAAAAAAGGGTGGATTGATTCCAGTGACAATTGCCAAAACAACGCTCCTTCAAAAAGAATCACAATTATACACGCCAGTTGGGAAAATGGGTGAATTCCAAATTGCCTGGTATTATCAGCCAAAAATATTAAAGATTCCAGCTTGGGTTTGCTTGGCCACACAGCCCCCAATCTACTTGGCCCGGCCTGCAAAACACTGACTACTTTCCGGTTTTGTCCCGTAAATTATTATTATTTTATAAAATGTTATTTATATCTTATACAGATAATTATTATACCACAACGATTTCAAGAATCAGGCTTAACTTAAATCGTCTACAGGGTGTTCAAAAACCAAAAGGGAAACGTGTTAAAATACAGTGGCATAAAAAGCCTTAAGGTTTGGGCGGGGGAGGGGGGTTAACAGGTAGGTTACCACCTATTACAGGCACCATAACAGGAAGTGTTTACTTTTTTTTTGACAATGCTTTTCTGAAGTGGTATCCCCAAGGAAAAACTGTTATTCCGTTATCCCATTATGCACCATTTGCTTTAAAATTTTGCTTTCTTAAAAACGTACAGTCCTTTTTTATTTTTTTTTATAATTTTCTAGTTAAATTGTATTTTAAACCTTTTTTATTTTAACTAAGTGCTGATGTATCCATAAGATTCAGTTTTTATCGATTTTCTTGATATTTTGTTTGCGGAAAATCTGTAAAAAAATTGTGTTTTTTAGAAGTTACGCAATGTACCCTAAAAAAGCGTTTTTCTTTTACTTTGCTCAACTTTAAGAAAAGAAACAAAATTTAAAAACTAGCACTGCTCCCTTATTTGCCAACATAAGTAATAGTTAAGAAAATATGTTTTTCGAAAGAACAGTTTATTGACTTTTTGAGTTATATTTTTTAATTTTTTGATTTTTTTTTGAAGATACGAGAAAAATAGATTTTTTGCTTCTGTGTCGACACAAATTTAAGAAAAATTGAAAAAGTGCAATTCACATAAATTCATATAAAAAAATTAAATTACCTGAGTGAACTTCTTCATATTTTGCTACAAAAAAGATTATTTCGCAAAAAACAAATTCACTAAAAATACCTAAACTACTGAAACACTACTCTACACTAAATCAATAAAATTTGTACACATGAAGGCAGTGATTAGTGTTTTGCCATTCCCCCCGGAACAGAGATAAATTTTCAGAATCGTTAAGCTTTTATGTTCCCTCCCGCCACAGGTCAAGATTTATCTTTAAAGTATTAATTTCAATGTGGTCGGAGAGTAAGAGTTATAACTAAAGTAATGACAGCTTTTTGTTTCTGAGACAGCATACGTACAGTTCAAGTCTAATAATATACCGTGGGCGTCTAAAAAGAAGGGAAATGCAATCTATTTAGATTGGGCTTAAAAGACTGAAGCCGAAGAGAGAAAGTGATGGCAAAAAAGTCAAAAAATCTAAATTTAATCGGCGATTGCTCCCTTCCTATAAGGAATGAAGAAACTAAAAAATTTCGATAGCATGTATTTTGTCGAGCTCTTTCCGATAACGTATATGGGCTTTTCATTTGAACCATGTTGACCCCACAAAAAATTAAAAACCGTGAAATATTTGGGTCAAGCATCGAAATTACCAGTTTTTTCCAAATATATCCTTTTTCCAGTGATTTTAGGTTTAGGTAAATGTATTGCAAATAGAAAATATTTGAGATTTTAAGGTTTCACTCATGAATCCGTTTTTCGATCCGACGTTTTGTTTTCGAGATATTCGAATCCAAAGAGGGGTCTGGGTCTGCAAATGGGATTGTTCGACCTAAAAAAATTCAACACCAGTTTTAATACAGTTCTGAAGCTCCGGGCCCTCTACAACCTCCGAAAATTTACATCGATTTAATTCACTTTTGCCACCTATGCCCAGTTTTAACGGAACTCGCGGAAATTTTAACTTCAACATTTAATAACTCCGAAACGAAACATCCTGTAAAACTGAATTTTTTACCGAAGCTAGTTGCGCTATTCCTCTATCAATCCAAGAAATTCACTTGTTTTCGTTCGGACTGTTTCTCTTGTTCGACATTCGGTTAAGCTTTACGTTAACATGTAGATTGATACTTATTTTGGCTGATCTCCCGATCATTGAGGACAAATGGATGCTTTTTAAATTGTAATAAATTATACCGAAAAGTGCACATTTTTTGTAGCTAAATTATCCTAGTAATTTTATTCAAACCAATTTGTTTGGGTTTATGCAATAAAAAATGTGCATATTCCTTACGAAAATTTCATTGAAATATTCATCAAAGAGCAAGGTGTGCCAGCAAAGTCGTGGTAGGTATTTGTCCGATATTGAAATTCACACATAATCGTGCTATGTTAGGATAGCAGAATATCCGCATTTTTAAGAAATAAATGTGTTTTAACTAAATTAAAATGTGCGTTCATTTTGGGACACCCTTTATATAGTCGTACACCAGAATTATTTTTAGTGACTGCATTATTTTTGGCGGGTGTGTGAAAGTTAGGGGACCCTTGGTCAGAGAGGCGCGTGAACTATAAATTATATAAAATAACGGAAACTTACAATACACAACTTTTGCCTCAAAAATTGTTGTCTGCTTTGCGCTTTATACGTCTTTATCTTCGATAAGTCATTGGCAATATTTCTGATCTCAAATTATAAAACTCGTATTATGGATTTCTAAAGCTAGAACCTCGTTGCCAATAACAATAGATGAATATGACGACAATGTATAATCTATTATATTATCCTTGACAACTTCTTTCATTAGCTATCTCCTAATAAAAATTACTATATCATGTAAAAAAGAGTTTATTTACAACAGGTAAGTGTAATTCTGGCTAATTTTTTTAGTGTTTTTCAACTCGCCTTGTATTTTACCTGCCCAAATGGCTTTTGTGTATGGAACATAATGTGTAAATATTCGCCACTTTTTTTTTAATGGTAATGAATGAAACGTTCGATCTTGTTAGCACAACACAAACACATCATTTCAATAGCCACATCAGCAACTAAAACGCTTGGTTTCCTGTTTCGAGTTGGAAAATATATCTCCCCTTTCAACCTACCACTCTTTATGTTTCCCAAATAAGACCTAACCTAGTCGTTCCGACATCTGGGGAGCGGCATTGCTTTCGACACAACATCCTTAATTCTATCCAAAAGAAAGCCATTCGACTCATCAATGACCCATACAAAAAACTCTCTTCTTTCGCTTATCGCCGCACTGATGGAGATTTATCTCTTTTCTATCAATATTTCCACGGATTTCGCTCTCAAGAATTAGCTGCTATGTAATTCCCCTCTTGACTGTTTCTAACAGAACAACAAGAGGCGCATTGCGTATGCATCCCTTTACTGTCCAGCTACAAAAGCTTTTAACGTCCCATTTTTCTCGCTCATTCATATCTAGTGTCTCCAGATTATGGAACAAATTGCCTGCAGATGTTTTCCCTTCCCCCATCAACTTCCAATCCTTTAAATCTCGTGTAAATAGATTACGTTTCCCTTTTCTTCAGACGCCCATGGTACGTTAATACTAAGGCTTTACACAAACTTCTGATTTTTTTTACTCTTTGCTGCACCCGATCCTACCACAGAAATACATTCGTACGTATTGCTCATTATACATATTATACAGCTAATATGTTAATAGCATGAAACATTAAAAAAAATACATGTTTCCTATCACAATGACCTTTACACTATTATAAATAAATTAATAATAATGGCCTTATTATTTAATATAAAAAAAATTTCACTTGTCTATCTTCCTTTAAATTATGGCTTATGTTGCCTCGAGACTCATATAACTTACGTATCGTTTAAATAAGTTAATCTTGAGGTAAACATAGAAAAATATGAAGAATTCGCAGACAAATGACCCCGTGCTTCGATAAATGTTATGTTATACACTGCTCAACATTGGCACGAGGTGTTTAAAAAGCTTTAAAGAAAAATCTGTGTGAAATAAAAGTTATTTAACAGTTTTATCAAAAAAAGTCTCAAAAATTTATCCTACTTCATAAAACCATGTTTGCTTTTCATAGAACTAGCCGCTATAATTCCTCCTGTGACTGTTCCTGACAGAACAACAAGAGGCGCATTACATATGCATCCCTTTAGATACTGTTCAGCTATAAAAGCCTAGGACATCCCACTTCTCTAGCTCATTCTATTCGCTATTTTCTCATGATGCAGAACTTTTTATAAAGAGGCACTTTTTTTCATAAAATCAATAATAAAAATTTTTACCATATGGTAAGAACTTCCGAAGACACGCTGTATATATATATATAGAAAAATGGAAGATTTCTTGGCCTATAGGTAATATAATAAATGTAAATGCGAAGATTTACTTCTTCGCTAGTGCAGCGAAAAGGCCGTGAATGAAAAATAATTCTGGTCAAATCGTGGTCTGTTCTTCAGCCACCCTGGGTGTAAGCCTGCCCGCTGATGGGTAAGGGCCCAGAAATCGATAGCAGGAGGTCACCCAGACCAGAATCAAAGATAGTCCTCATTATTTTTATTTTTCATTCACGGCCTTTTCGCTGCACTAGCGAAGAAGTAAATCTTCGCATTTACATTTATTATACCTATAGGCCAAGAAATCTTCCATTTTTCTACTATTGTTGTACAATGGTGCATTTGTACCGTCGACGTCGAGAAAATCGACATTCGACATACTTTCGAGTATTATTGTGTTAGCAGCCAAACATTTTTGGAGCAACACTGGGTGAACTAGTTGGCGCGAGCCACTACATCTTACCCATCCTTTCCGAACATTTTGGATATAAGGACTCTCTTTGATTCTGGTCAAATCGTGGTCTGTTCTTCAGCCACCCTGGGTGTAAGCTTGCCCGCTGATGGGTAAGGGCCCAGAAATCGGTAGCAGGAGGTCACCCAGACCAGAATCAAAGATAGTCCTCATTATTTGTATTTTTCATTCACGGCCTTTTCGCTGCACTAGCGAAGAAGTAAATCTTCGCATTTACATTTATTATACCTATAGGCCAAGAAATCTTCCATTTTTCTACTATTGTTGTACAATGGTGCATTTGTACCGTCGACGTCGAGAAAATCGACATTCGACATACTTTCGAGTATTATTGTGTTAGCAGCCAAACATTTTTGGAGCAACACTGGGTGAACTAGTTGCCGCGAGCCACTACATCTTACCCATCCTTTCCGAACATTTTGGATATAAGGACTCTCTTTGATTCTGGTCAAATCGTGGTCTGTTCTTCAGCCACCCTGGGTGTAAGCTTGCCCGCTGATGGGTAAGGGCCCAGAAATCGATAGCAGGAGGTCACCCAGACCAGAATCAAAGATAGTCCTCATTATTTTTATTTTTCATTCACGGCCTTTTCGCATTACATTTATTATATATATATATATATATATATATATATATATATATATATATATATATATATATATATATATATATATATATATATATATATATATATATATATATATATATATATATATATATATTCTAAAGTGACTTACTTTAAAAAAATTAAAATGGGCAAATTACCAAAAATAGTGATAAGCGTTGAAGTAGTTCTGACAGTTTTATGTTTGTTTATTGTTTATGTCAAGGTAGGGTTGTCTATCTTCTCTTACACTTAAAAACCTCTTCCTAATATTTTTTTATTTCTAGTAAAGCATTTTCATCCGTTCATCGTTTTTTCTTCTTCTTTTATTGGTTGCTAACCTTGTTATTTGAAACAAAATCCCCGAAAATGATGATTTATTATAATACAATATATAATCCTTTTAAACAATTAGCTAAATGATTAAGTATGTACCTATTAAAAACGTTTCTTTTTGTTTCGTGGATTTAAAAAAAAATGAAAGCTCTTGATCTTGCAGAGTCAAAACATCCAAATTATTCTCTTCCTCATTGTGGCTTGATTTTTTTACTTCTTTAAATTAAATATATTTTCATAAGTGATTTTTTTACAAAATTAATGTTATAAAAACATGGGTGTAATTGGCATTAAAATTTATCTGAAATCTTGCGTAAATGTAAAAAATTGTACTGCGTAAACGCAACTAATATCTCATGCGTCGCCGTCGTGGCCTAGGCCTGGAAGCGCGTTTCGCAGTGACTGCAGTCCGCCTATTACGCCTTTATGTAGGTGGTTGACCCCGCTTACAGGCAACGGCACGCGTTGCGCGAGAAACCGGGCAAATTTAATAGCCAGGGCAGCGATCTTCTGCCACCTTCTGCGAGTTTTAGTTTGTTCTGACGAGCTGGCTTTTAAAGTTTTGGATATTTTAAGTGTATTTACAGATTTTTGTGTATTTCTGTTTTTTCTTTGCTATGGAGGGACCATCTTCAATGAGAATAAACAGTAATTAAAAATGGACCTTCTCTTCTAGTTGAAACTTTATCAGATCACTGGCGTCCCCTAAGTCGCAAGCCTGTACTAAAAGAAACAAAAAAACTTGGTGACAGTTTTAGCACTACAATCGATTGATAGCCCAAAAATGGTATCATTATTACAGTATACCTACAACCAAGGGCGTAGCCAAGGGAGGGCAGGGGGGGGCACGTGCCCCCCCCTGGCATGAGCAAAAAGCCAAGATTTACCAATGTGCCATTCAAATTTCCCGTGCTGTCGCAGCTGATTTTCAAAGCGTACTGAATGTACGGCAGAAGATTCAAAAATCGAAACGTTTAAGAATTTAAAACATTTAAAATAGCTTTCTCTGCAGTTTAAAATCATTGAGGGTGGTTAAATAAAACACTGTTTTTTTTTTCAAAAATAAAAAATAGTATTAAATTATTAACATTATATAAAAAGTTTTAATTTATACCAATAGACAGGTACAATCGGTACTTGTATACTACTTAATTACAAATTTTAAAAAATCAGTAGTTTTATGTATTACCATCAGTTTATTTCCTCAGATTTTTTTTCAATCGATCAATTCATCGGCAGCCTCCAATGAAAAACAAGTATTGTTTTTTAATATTTGTTTACAGTACTCCATCGTAGTTATATTCAGGCAATTTATATTTTCTTTAACGACACAAAGTACAAGAAAGAGTAGTACTCGTATCACACTAATTTCATCAATCGAAAAGCCACTAAACTTAATTCATAATATATTTTCAGTCACAATAATTTTTCAAAATTTTTTGTGCTTATTTGGTTTTAGTTTCGTTTTGAAAGTTCGTACTAAAATTAGTGGTTTTTCCAAGATCAGTACTGACGTACTGAATTTGGCCACTTTGTGCTGAATTCAGTACAATTGTACCGAAATGGCAGCACTGCTGCATGTGGCGCAAACGTGTGAAGTGGTAAGAAAGCTTTTGCTGTTAATTAATAATAATAATAATAATAATAATAATAATAATAATAGTAATAATAATAAATACATTTATTTGTGCCAAAGAAAAATAAAAGTACAATAATAAAGAATTGTAATAACAAGTACAATAGCAATAACTGTAATAGCCAAAGGAATTAAAAATTACGGGAACATACTAGTTGGCACAAATGGGTAGAAATTTTGATTAAAATTAATCATTCTTCCAATCCTACCCCACGCAAATATTTTTTAAGTTTACATTTAAAATTTATATAACTTAATTAAAGGTGGCTGCCGTGCGCTGTTCCTGTTCACTCTGTTTGTGTTCACGCAGATCTCAGATATAAAATAATTATCAAATTGTAATATAATTTTTCTTACAAAATTGGCCTAACAATATCCTATACTATACCTGCACCATAATCGACAATTTTAGCATGATTTCAAATTTTTTAAATTTATTTCAATTTATTTTAAATAAAACCGCAAACTTTTACCGGCTTATTATGAAAACAATTTATTGTTTTTTTTTGCAAAATAATTTGTTTTCATAAAATGTTTCGCAAAAATAAAATGTAGATAAATTTTATACATTCTTTTTGTTAAGCGATGTTCTGTTTTAGCAGGTATTCATTATTTTCTTTTTTAACTGATTCGAGTTTCTAATTTGCAATAATAATACGTATGTACTATATACTATACATTATTTATAAATATATATTTTTTTAAATAATGTTTTTTTTTATATTTCTTTACAAAAAAAGTAAAAAAAACTAGACTACGTACTACTACGTTGCGTCCTTGGGGTCCAGAAAATCTGCCCTCCCGGTCACCTAATTCTGCCCCCCCCTGCTCAAAATCCTGGCTACGCCCTTGCCTACAACATATTTGAGCATCATTTCCTGAATATGACACTATTAATATAAACTATGCAGCAGGAAACGTCACGCCCGTCAATGCATCATCACATTCTTCATTAATCTCACTGCGGACTTTTTATGCATTTTTTAAAGTGAAACCATTATTATATCGTGATGTAAGGTCAAGGTGCATAAAAATTATGTTGCTGTGAATAAAGAGACCTTTTGCAGTTTATTGTTTTTCTATCTTGTTGGTGTAGGCGTGAGCAGTAATTATGGTAATTTGTCTATAAATTTCTGGGGCGAATGCAGTCAAAAATACAGATAATAAACAAAGGGGTGGCTTTCGTCAAGATTCTGCCGCTGCCGCTCTTGGAAAATATTATCAAGGTCAATGGGATCTTCCAACTCTTGCAGATTTCTGCTGGCCATTTATAAGAGATGCCCGAAGGTCTGCCTTCAAGGGACAAGCGGATCGGTCACGAAATCGACCTTATAAATATATTATACAGGGTGCTAACGTGGCTAAACTTCAGAATATTTCTCCTTTCTCAATTTTAAGATAAAACGTTCATATAAGCATAGGTCCTAAACGACTTTGTGTTTAATACACAGGCTGTTGAATTTTTTGTTTAAGGGTTTTTCCTAAATAACTAGAAGACAGAAATTAGCAGGCGCGACCCGTGAGTTTGTTTTACAGGTCGGTCAAAATTTTGTGGCAACTAGTGATATCAACGCAGCAAGCAAAATACACTTTTTTAATTAGGGAAGGTTTTTTAATAATGTGTCTAGTTTTGCCAAGAAATTATTTACCTACAAATAAACACCGCAAAAATCATAAAATAGGTACTGTAGTATATTGAACATTGCTACTCTAGATGTTTATGACTTTTAGTATTACTTTTCTATGTCGTGTTTTAGTCTAAGATTGTTAGTGGCTTCCCGTTTTGATACGTCTGCGTCTCCTCGATAGAGGTCGCGCCTTGTACTAAAAGTATAATACAGGCTGCCAGCTGTAGTAGATTATGAGATTACCAATAATTTTAAAAATATTTTATTGAGGAACAAGTGCTAAACTTGTTGCCAATACACGTTTAAGAGCCGATCAAATTTTTTAAATTACAAAAATGTTTAAAAAAAGTCTACCCGAACACAGCCTCAAACCTACGAACTCTTGGTTCACTAGCTGAGACCCTACCTCTGGACCACGTTGCTAATGTGAGAAAACCCCTGCCGATGCCGTTATATTTGATGACTAACATATGCGAGGCGTGCGCCCGTACTATTTCTAATTAATAAAACAGTAATACATTGCAAATATATACAATGCACATATTAGGTACCTAATTAGTTTTTCTTTATCCAACCCAAATGTCTTGAAAGAGTATATTTCATGATTACAGTGTTTTTTTAGGGTATTTATTATACCAGTATATAGTTTCCTAGTACAGTGCAGTAATTTAGGAGTTCTAGGTAATCGATATGATTACAGTGCTTTTTTAACTTGTATATGATACTCATATAACTTTTGAGAGTATAATTTTGTATTAATTATATTGTATGCCCTGGTGCACTGCCTATACTTTAGGAATTCCATGTAATCGTTAGGATTACAAAGTGTGAGCATAAAGAAAAATCTGAAGAATAGGTTTTATAACCTGAGGTTTACGTGTTAGTGGACATGGATGAACTATTTAGTCAGAGAAGTGAATAGACAAAGTACAAAGGACAGTGCTTGAACAGAATACAGCTAGTGGGTTCAGCCCCTGTGGGACAATGAGTGTGCAGTCTGAAGTAACTGATTGGTCAACACCACATGAGGTGAGGACTTATAATATTATTTACAATATGTATAGGTAAACAGAGTGCAGTTTAATGTCCAATGTGAGAAAGGGAGGAAGTAAACAGTTTGACTATGAACCATTATTTAACATCTTTTAATAGATAAGAATTCCTAGATTTCCTTCAATTCTACTGACACTGCTTGGAGAGTAATAAACCAGGGCTAACATGCAAAAAGACCCCCCCCCTCCTACACAATTGTTCCAAGAGCGAGTATTTAAGAGCTGTCGTGCGCAGGTCAGGACATCTAGATTACCTGGTAAAGGTGTAACGAGAAGATTCATGCTATAAATATTTAAGTTACAGTACACAATGTTTTTAAATGATTTTTATCGGATTTATATCATCACTGCTAAGGACAGTATCTATCCATAATTAAACTTAAATTTAAATACGTTATGCTAATTGAGAGACATAAGATGAAATGCTATTACAGAAGATTTACAACCTCTTGAATGCAATCATAACTTAATTTTAAAACAATACGTATGTATATATCACATAAAATTAATGTTGAAATGTCAACTTCTAAAACGCATTTATTTTTGTCTTGTAATCTGTAATAAAAATAAATAACAACTTTTATTTTTTTAATACTGCTTATAATAGGTTTATGTAAAACAGTTTTAAGAACAGGTGATAATTCCTGATAATAATTTTAGTGGTAAATTTCTAGCAAAAAAGTTTAACTATTAATTGAAAAGAAAAATTGTTCCTTTTTTCCCTTTCATAATCGCTAAGAATTTAGCATTATCGTTATCATAAACTGCTTGTTCGCAGCAATTTCACTTTTTACTTCCTTAAAAGTTGCTGCGCCATCTTTTAGAGACCTGACACAACTACATCCTTTTATACACTCCTAAAACCTGCAGCCCACATTCATCCTTGCAGGAATATCAATACTTTCACCAGAATTAATTGAGTTCTTCATGTTTTAGTCTTCATATTTTCGCTCACAGAGGGAGCTATAGATTCATCCTGCTAAGTATATGCAGGAAAGCTGCTTATTGCAGGGCTTCTTTTTAAGTCTTTTTTGCTAGGGTTGATAGCTTAGTGAGAAATTTTGGGAGTTTACTGGTTTATTTATGGCTTAGGAATTTTTTTGTCCACTTATATATATATATATATATATATATATATATATATATATATATATATATATATATATATATATATATAAATAAATCAGTAAACCCACCCAAACGTTTCAAGGGAGACCCGCTTTCGTCCCCATTTCGATGTATTCGAGAATTTATCGATATTCTTTATAGTTTCTGGTTTTATTAATTACTAGCTGGTACCCGGTGCTTCGCCTCGTAGGTCCCTTTTTTGCAAAAGGTTCATTAACTTATATAAGTTATGTTCACAAAGTTACGTTTTTGCTGTAGTAAAGTAGTGCAAAATGCGCTTAATTCCAGTGGTGTTGCCGTTTTATTTATTGGTTGGTAATGTAGTGATATAAATAAAATAAATATGTGACACATAGGACATGTTAAGTACTTCGTATCCGTTAAAGTTTACTGTTACATAATCATTATTAATAACCCATTTATTGCATTTAGTTAGAAAATCTGGGTGTTCTATATCTAATGACGTAATTGGCAACTCAAATTAAAAACGATTCAGCCGATTTGCTAACTACCATAACGGGGAATGTTTTCCTTTTGTCTTTGTCTTCACTGTTCACTTCACTGTCAATCACCTGACTCGAATGTATTTACGTTTGATGTTCGGTATCAATCGTTCATTTTTAAGCATTGGAATTTGATTTAGATTGCGCGTTTACTTTTACGTGTCCGTTGCATGAAATTTTGTTTTGGAATTTCTAGTTTATATATGTAAGTATTTTGTTGAACCAAAATACCAAAATACAGAAAATCAGTAAAAAGTTTCATTCGATATGCCCTCGGATATGTCGTTCCGTGTGCTGAAATCATGGCACATGAGGACTAGTGATTGGATCATTCCGAGTAAACGATATTCGATCATTCAATAGTCTAGGGTATTCGGTCGTAGTGATCGAATCGTTCACGATTGACACATCTCTAATTAACATACGCAAATTTTTTCAAAATACAGTTGCCTGTTCGTTATGTAGACACTCACTAATGAAATATATTTCCATATAATCCGAATTTTTCCGCAAGACATCCTTTTAACCACTAAATCGCTGACGAATACCGTAAAATATCTTTGTACCGTCATACTTTAAATCTGGAAGCCAGATAATAATTGTTCCAACGCAAGTAGCAAACAGGCAGTACTAAACATGATCAGATCAATGACAAGGGAGATCATTATAGCTATCGCCAAAGTTCGTCTCTGCTGAACTGACTCCCCATTGTTCAGCTTTACAGCAGGTAAACCCTTTTTATTTTACTTATTTCACCGAAAATCAATAAAGAAAACGGTACCGCCACTGGAAACACTTTTATTTCCCAGCTCTAATCATTAGGCATGCCAAAAGAAATATTTGCATAAACAGTCATTAAGTAAAGGATTTACCGTAAAACACGCTATAACATAATAAAAATCCAAGACTGGGCTTTAAATATTCATGGACTAGTGTCACGACCTGCTGCATCTCTGCACAGATCGCTCCCAGATTTTTGTGCAAATTCCTGCTAAATAATATAACGTCTTTGAGAATTTGTTTTTTTTAACAGCGTCGTTGCTCAGGTTTGTTCTGGTTCATTTTGTGCTGTGAAAAACCAATGATTTGCCAGTATAGATACGTAGAAGAGACATATTACAGGATGTCCGAAAAGTCTTAGTATCGGATTGGGCAAATATCTTTGCTATTAGCAGAGACTAGAGACTATAAAGAATACAGACAGACACTTGAATGCACCAAGAAGCCGGTCTCCCTTGGGACATTTGGTGGGTTTACTGCTTTATGGTTTAAAAGTTTGTTTGTCCACCATTATATACACATGTAGATACATAGTATACATATTTATATAATGGTAGACAAACAACCAAAACCAAAAACCAGTAAACCCACCAAATGTCTCAAGGGAGACCCGCTTTTCGTTGCACAGCAGTGTTCGTCTATGTATTATTTAGTCCATGCTATTAGTAAAGACAGAGACACCAAATTTTCGGTGTTCTTATTGGTTAATAATATTTTTTTATGTACTTTAACTTTATCAATTCTCTTGACGGAAGTCAACCCCCTAGGAAATTGCGCTCAAAAATTTTAAATGCAACCCTATGATGTGTGGTACCTCATTTTAAAGGTCTTCAAAAAAGAAACATTTGACCGCACCCAAGCAAACCCGATGTCCGTATCTCTCAATTAGTTTTTCAGTAGCAAGCCTTAATTAAAAATCGTAAAAAAAATTAAAAAGAGAAAAACCTTTATTTCTCTTACTAGATACTTTAAAAGTTGTTTAAAATAATCACCATGGAACTCACTTCTCACATTTTTGAGGATGACAGGTGTTACTTATCGACAGAGTTCCAAAACCGGTTTTATTACTGCCAAGAAATCCATGGTGGTCATTTTGAACAATTTTTATAGGACTGCTATTGAAAAACAAATTAAGATACGGATCTCGGGTTTGCGGTAAAATGTTTCCTTTCTAAAGACCTTTAAAATGAGGTACCACACGACACATAATTGCATTTAAAATGTTTGACCTCAACTCCCTGGCTTCATCCCTCACGGGGGTTGAAAGAGTTAAATTACACCGAAGAGTAGATTTATTAACCAATAAGATGCACGTAAAATGTAGTGTCTATCTTTACAAATAGCAAAGATATTTGACCATATTAAGACTGTTCGGACACCCTGTATATAAAAATAATACCATAAGTATTGGCACGAAACAGCAATCAACGCAATATTTTCTTGTGTGCTCTTAACGCCACTTATCATGTGATATCTGTCAACTCCCCCATAAATTGACTTAAAAAAAAGAATTTACAAATCCTTAAATGAAACTAATATTGCACAATATTTTTGCCCACTTGAAAATACCCATTAACTCTTCTACGGCACACATATTTTAAATTTTATTACATAACTTTATTACTTTGACAAGCTCAATAATATTTTGTTTAATAATAAGCCGAAAAGGTCACATCGGAAAAGTAAATGTTCGTTTTCATCTTCGTTCTTTTAAACCGAGTAAAAAGGATAAAAGTCTATTTTTTTTTCGTTTTGGTCTTTATATCGTTAAACTTAAAATTATTTTAGAAGATCCATAAAATGTGAATAATTGTTAAAATCTACCTTTAGGCCATGTTTTTATGTAAACAATTTGGGTTTGTATAGTGGATTATGGCATTTTCGTATAATAGGTTTTTAAGTATATATACATATGTGCCGAAATGCAGTTATTGTGTTAATAGGGGACTTGCTTATGTCTCTATTGCATAAATGAGTTAAAAAGAAGATGCTATACGCCCAATAAGCGACCCTAATTAATGCCAGCACCCTACATAAAATTATTAAGAACAATATTCAGAGATCATTACTATTATTTTGCTGTTTTTTCTTTGTTATAGACCAGTGGTGTGCAAGATTATGTTAAGGCTTTGCAGTGTCCGGGGCCTTAATTTTAAAACGACGCCAGTGTGCCGAAAACACCATGTTTAGCATAAGGTCATTTGGTCAATGACCCACCTAAAATGTTTAGTGATCTAATAATTAATTTTTTAATTTTTTAAAACCAAAAGAGAATCTTTTGTTTCAAAAAAGTGCAAGTTCCACGCGAAAACTCATCAAGAAAGAATCAAGCCAAGCCATCGTCGAAAGATTATCCAAGCTTGCTCCGAGCTGGGACGTATTTTAAATTGACCTCATAGGTTTATATGGACGATATAAATTCATTAAAACTAAGAGAGAAACAGACATACGCGCTTTAGGAAGTTAAAAAGAGACACAGTTGGTCGACGGCCCACTAATCATATCGGGCCACTCCCGCTATGGAAATACACTCAAATCGCCCCGTAAAATATACTCTGTCAAAACATTTGGTTCGGAAAAAGAAAAACTAATTGGGTAGGTAATATGCGCATTGTATTTGCATTGTAATAATAATAATAATAATAATAATAATAATAAAGATGTTTATTTATGCCAATAAAAATAATTTAAATATAAATATAAAATTGATAAATGTAAAAAAGAAGACCAAAAAATGACAGTAGTATACTAGTTGGCATAAATAGGTAGGATTTTGATTTATAAGAAATCATTCTTCCAATCCTACCCCTACTAAATAATTTTTTATATTATTTTTAAAAGTTATATAGCTTAAGCCCCTTAGACTAGAAGGAATATTATTAAAAATTACAGAAGATGTATATTTAAACGAAGACTTATATTTTTCAGTATGGTGTTGAGGTATTTCTATTGCGTTCTGATTTCTAGTATTAACATTATGAATATTATTAGTGAATTCAATTTTTTCAAATAAATATCTAGGTTTCTGAGTTAAAATCATTTTATATATAAAACAGGATAAGTGGATTTCGCGTCTTTTTTCTAATTTAATTATATTATGTTTGTTAAAGGTAGGTGATATGTGATCATATTTTTTTAGTCCTATTGAAAAACGAACTCAGTTATTTTGAAGAATTTGTAATTTCTGTTTATCTTCGTTACTGATTTTTTGTGATAAATTATATCACAATAATCTAATCCACTTAGAATAATTGAATCAACCAGCCTAAGTTAATAATAATGTATTAATGTATTATTAATTAGCGGCTAAACATAAAAAATTATAAATACGATCTCTGTCAGGCCAGCGTTAGGCATCAAATATAACGGCATCGGACCGGTTTTCTTGTTACGACCTCAAACGTGACTTTCAACACGAAAAGTAAGTATTTATTTTTATTTTCTTTTGTATTTAATTTCTTAACCATATTTTCAATATATATTTAAATTATACCACTGAAATATGGATTATATTGACTAAATAATCTTATAATAAGAACGCTTTAGGAATTAGATTACATAGTTTGATAATGTAAACAAATCATATGTGTCCTTTGGTGTCAATTGTAACATGAATAAAGGTGACAATTGTAACATGTTACCAGTGGCAGTTGGTGAAATTTCAAAGTTGTTTATCTCTATTCATACTTATAGGACCCGTATCAAATGTAGGGGATTTAATAGTGAGCCCACTGGGAATGTTTTGGTAAAGAAAAACAACATTTTGTAATTTGCGAAAAAAAGTTAAATTTTTGGTGCGCCCCTCCCAAGAAAAAAATTAACACGTCTAGGTATTTGATTTATTTTTTTTTTTCTAAACAAATTTTACATCATTTTGTCGACAGTTTTTAAATTTTGAGAGAAAAAAATGTGTTAGGAGAAAGTTATATAGTCATTTGAATTTTTTGTAAACTTATATTTTAGGCGTAAAAAAATTCAAATGACTATAACTTTCTACTAACACATTTTTTCTCTCAAAATTTAAAAACTGTTGACAAAATGATGTA
Organism: Philopedon plagiatum; assembly: GCA_963971165.1. Lineage (NCBI taxonomy): Eukaryota > Metazoa > Arthropoda > Insecta > Coleoptera > Curculionidae > Philopedon > Philopedon plagiatum. The sequence goes on from OZ020189.1 coordinate 1,911,512, forward strand.
AAATTTGTTTAGAAATAAAAGAAATCAAATACCTAGACGTGTTCATTTTTTTGTTGGGAGAGGCGCACCAAAAATTTAACTTTTTTTCGCAAATTACAAAATGTTGTTTTTCTTTACCAAAACATTTCCAGTGGGCTCACTATTAAAACCCCTAAATTTGGTACGGGTCCTGTAAGTATGAACAGAGATAAACAACTTTGAAATTTCACCAACCGCCACTGCATGTTACAAGTGAAACCAATATAAAAAGTGTGTATCATCATAATGTATTTCTTGATAGAACGCTTTACAATATGAAACCAAACATTTTTGGAGATCTCATATCAAGCATACGGATGAAAAAATACTCGTATATTAACATAAAATTAATAATCTGTAACTTTTTCCCATAAAATCTAAGCCAACCATTATAAAAATCTCAAAAGTCAAAAATTTTGAGTTAAAACAGTCTTCTTCCGCATGCACGATATACTTAACTCAGGTGAAAAGTGAGGTCTTTTAGTAATGTTAACATACCCACGTTTCTTATCTAACTTTTTTCATTTTAAAAGAATATTTTACTTTGCATTTGTATATTTTCAATTATTGTTATTTATATTTTAATAGGAGTTACTAATACAGATTGTTACGACTTTGTCGCTTTTCTTTTGGTATATTTTTGTCGACTTTAACAAAAGAAAAACTACTTTTTTAGTAGTGTAACTCTTTGTTTATTTTTTAATGTTATTATTTGTATTCAAATATAATATTTAAAATAAAATATATGTTTGTATGTACTGTTACTACTGACACCTGTGTCCGTTACAATTGCCACCAGTCGGGTGTCAATTGAAACACTTGTCATTGACTTGAATTATATGTTCTAAACAAGAAACTAGATATTTTTTCTACATTCTGAATTTATTAGGTTACTTACAAAGCTCGGGAACATCCTCAAAAAAAAAATCAATAAATTATAACTGACAGGTAAGGTTGTAAAAAATCACATGTGTTTTTTGTTACAATTGTCACCGGCCTCCCCTACAGTTGATTAAATAAAAAAATAATAATATGGGGTTCCCTGCTTAATGTAGCTTGGGCATCAATTCAGTATTCATAAATTTCTGGACAGAATCTTGAATAAAATTCTTATAAGCTATATATTTTTGGAGTTTCTACAAAATTTGAATAGTCTAAATACTCCTCTAAATGGTAAATTTTACAAACAGAAGTAACAATAATCTTAGTAGAAGAAAATACGTTTTTTCTGTTACGGATCCACAAAGCAGGAAGCAAAGAATTCTAAATACTTAACATTTTATTCAAATCAATTAAATGTTATAAATTTACATAAAAAATACTTAATCTTCACGTTTTCAGCCTACTATAAACACGAAACTTAAAAAAAAATATTGTAAACATTGTTCTACGTGACCTGCTGAAACTATGAGAACGAATAGAATAATTATATCCTATTTAGAATTGGCATTTTACTACAGGAACCATTAAAAATTAAAGTATTAATAGTAATCCATCGTAAGCTAATAATACTAATTTAATTTTTAATGTCAATATACAGTGACCGGCAAAAAGTTCGCAACATATGGGAAAAATTTTTATTAGGAGAGTATCGGAAAAACTTTCCCAGGGGATCGGTTCTGCATGTCCGATAACCTAAAAATCCATTTTGACATACGTCACGTGACCACTGGTATAGCGTCAAATTAAAAAAAAAATTGTTAATTTACAAAAAGTGAGGTTAGTTGACGAGATATCAAAAAAAGTTATTTGAAAAAATTGCTTAGAATTAAATTCTAGGTCCTTGTTATTTAAAAAAATTGGAAAACTCAATTTTTTTTAAATATTTTTTTATCGATTTACAAATTTCCGGTTTTTTTCGTTTAGATAGCTTGGCTAATGTAAAGCCCATGTATCTGGATGAAAATAAACGAATGTAGTAGTTTTTTCTACAATTGACAGGACAAAATTAAAAAAAACAGGGTTTCGCCGGACGCTAGCTGTTGCAATGATTTGTATCTAGCAGCAGTGTCAAAATTTTAGAGACATTTCAATGAGATTACATTGAGAAAACCTTAATCGTCTTAAATATATCTGAAGTTCGACTTTTTGTAAAGTTAAGGGGATTAAAATAGATAATAAACAAAAAATTACCTGTTTATTTAATCGAAATTTTATAAACGAAAACCAATGTAAGAAAAACTTAAAAGTAGTCAAATTCTGTACTAACAACACAAAAAATCATTGTTTTTCCTTGGGTGCACAAAATTTAAAACTCAGTATGACCACCATTTCTCTCCATACATACTGTTGTTCTCGAGCGCAACTCTCGATTAACATTTCGGAGCATTTTACGATTTATTTGCAATACACAATTTATAATGACATTCTCTAAATTTTGTATATTCCTAAAGGGTCGATGATTGTACACAGGGTTCTTTAGGTATCCCCACATAAAAAAATCTAACGGAGTCAGATCTACAATTCTACAATTGACAGGACAAAATCGAAAAAATAGGTGTTCGCCGGACGCTCGCTGTTGCAATGGTTTGAATCTAATGAAATGACTGTATCAAGATTTTATTAAGATTTTTCGCACATAAATTTAACAACCAGGTCTATTTAGTTGTACTTAAAACTACCAAAGCAGGCTCTGAAATTAAAACAACCAAATAATCTAGTAGGTTAAAAACAACAGAAAAATGTCAAACAAATTATAATTTGTTTGATTTCAACCTATGTCATTGGTTTATGTCTCGCATCTTACTAAGTTTGATATTTTACATAAGTTTATTAATATTTTATTCCTTAAAATGGCACCCACACTACTTCTTCAGGAAAAGATAGAAATTATTTTAATTTCTGGAGATAATTACAAAAGCCATAGAGAAACAGCAGCAATTTTTTAATGAGAGGCACCCCGATAAATCTCTCCATTATTCCACAGTATCTCGTCTAGTCAATAAATTTAAAGAAACGGGATCGGTAGAAAATCAGTATAAAGTTTCCCATGAAAAACCGGTAACAGGTGACGAAGGTTCTCTGGATGTGTGTTTGTCGATCACAGAAACACTCCAATTAGCAGTTAGTCAAATATCGGAGATCACTAACATTCACGAAAGATCTGTGCGGAGGATATTAAAAAGAAACAAATTTCATCCGTACAAACCTAAATTTGTACAAGTATTAAAAGATAGGGATTATGACGCCCGCTTCGATTTTTGTGCCTGGTTCCAGGGTATGATTGAGGAAGATTTTAATTTCCCAAAGAACGTTCTTTTCTCGGAGGAAGCTACATTTACCTCTAACGGAACCGTCAGTTCACAAAACTGTAGATGGTGGGCCACCGAAAACCCAGACTTTGTAATTCAGAGTAAAGACCAATATAGTTTTAAGGTTAATGTGTGGTGCGGAATTTTCAACCTCAGAATAGTGGGACCTTTTTTCTTTAGAGACAATTTAAATTCAGAACGATATTTAGAATTTCTACAAACTGAGATATCTGACTTTTTAGACAATTTGTCATTAGCCGAAAGAAGAAATTTATACTTTCAACAAGACGGAGCTAGCATTCATTCCACAAATGAGGTGAAGAGATGGCTGGATCAAGAATTTGGAAACCAGTGGATAGGACGGTTTTCTGAAAATCCGTGGCCTGCGAGATCACCAGATCTGACTCCGTTAGATTTCTTTATGTGGGGATACCTAAAGAACTCTGTGTACAAACATCGACCCTTTAGGAATATACAAAATTTAGAGAATGTCATTAGAAATTGTGTATTGCAAATAAATCGTAAAATGCTCCGAAATGTTAATCGAGAGTTGCGCTCGAGAACAATAGTATGTATGGAGAGAAATGGTGGTCATACTGAGTTTTAAATTTTGTGCACCCAAGGAAAAACAATGATTTTTTATGTTGTTAGTACAGAATTTGACTACTTTTAAGTTTTTCTTACATTGGTTTTCGTTTATGAAATTTCGATTAAATAAACAGGTAATTTTTTGTTTATTATCTATTTTACTCCCCTTAACTTTACAAAAAGTCGAACTTCAGATATATTTAAGACGATTAAGGTTTTCTCAATGTAATCTCATTGAAATGTCTCTAAAATTTTGACACTGCTGCTAGATACAAATCATTGCAACAGCTAGCGTCCGGCGAAACCCTGTTTTTTTTAATTTTGTCCTGTCAATTGTAGAAAAAACTACTACATTCGTTTATTTTCATCCAGATACATGGGCTTTACATTAGCCAAGCTATCTAAACGAAAAAAACTGGAAATTTGTAAATCGATAAAAAAATATTTAAAAAAAATTGAGTTTTCCAATTTTTTTAAATAAAATCTTAAAATTTTGCGCAAGGACCTAGAATTTAATTCTAAGCAATTTTTTCAAATAACTTTTTTTGATATCTCGTCAACTAACCTCACTTTTTGTAAATTAACAATTTTTTTTTTAATTTGACGCTATACCAGTGGTCACGTGACGTATGTCAAAATCGATTTTTAGGTTATCGGACATGCAGAACCGATCCCCCGGAAAAGTTGTTCCAATACTCACCTAATAAAAATTTTTCCCATATGTTGCGAACTTTTTGCCGGTCACTGTATAATATCAGTAAATTTGATTAATGATCACGGTTAAATTTTAAAAAAATCTTTACCATATGCGAGAGAAACTCTAAAATTTAAATAGGGCTTAAGAATAAAGTAATTGTCCATTCTTTGAAAATTTAAACAGAACTTTTTAAAAAAATAAAAGTCACGGCTGTCAACACATTTTGGAACAATTTCACGTACAGGGTGTCTAAAAAAGTTTTTTTTAACTTATTGTTTTAATTTCTTTTTCCTTTTTTTTTCGGAAAACTTAAATTGAAAAACGTTTTGAAAATAAAAGTTAAGTTTATTAAGAAATTTTGAAAAATTTTGATACAGCTGTTATTATTTCGAAAAGACCCGTCATGTAGCTTAATGCCTATAACAAAACCTTGTTTCCATGGAAATCCTATTTAAATATCACTAATTTTAATGTTTCCAAATAAATGTATTCTTTACGTTAAAATGATCCAAAAATTAACAGAAAAAGAGAAAATAGAAATAGTTTCAATAGTCGGCGATGGCTATACAACATATAGAGAAGCAGCACAATATTTAATGATATACATCCAGAAAAAATCGTATCGTACAGAGCGGTTGGAAACTATTGCAAAAATTTGTAACTACGGGAAGCGTTCAAAATTTATATAAAACGAAGCAAAAAAAAATGGGTTGCCGATGAAGGAAATGAAATGCATGTCATGCAACATGTGAAAAATCCAAAGTTATCATTGCGACAATTGGAAAAGGTACTGCCAGAAAGTAAAGATGGCAGGCGAGTGTCAAAATCGACAGCTTCAAGAATTTTGCAAAGGAACAAATATCATCCATATAAGCCATTTGAAGACCACACTGCAAAAACGATGAATGTCACTTTACATTTATTCGCCAGAAAATGCGTTCAAAGATTTACAAGGAAAACAATGCTGATAGGTTTACCGCATGGCTACAGATAAAATATCATACGTAACGCAGTTGGTGAGTGGGTTTCGCACGCGAGTAATAGTTTGAGAATGAGCCGTAGGCTAGTTTTGCAAACTATCACTACACGCGCGGTAAAAACATAGTTACCACCCTTAGCATATGATATACTCGTATTATTTTCTTAATAACATCTAGACTTTCAACAATTTTGCAGTGTGACCTGTGCCAGTAGATTCTACTACCTTTGGGCTATTGTTTTGTATTTGTAACTAATGTTGCGAAAAAAAGTGACATTCATCGTTTTTGCAGTGTGGTCTTCATTTATTTTTGCTTTAAGATCTGATGATTACAATTTACGCTTAAATTTTTGTGTGTGGTACCAAGGGGAACTACAGGACACATTCCAATTTCAAAAAAGAGTTTTATTTTCGGATGAAGCGACGTTTACGTCTGATGGAGTGTCTTCTCAAAACTGCCGGTGGTGGAGCGACCAAATTCAAATTTTACCATTGAACGTCCATTTCCTTTCATCAATATCAGCAACAGAATTCAAATGCATTTTACTCAGAAACAGTTGCTTCTATCGACATTAATAGAGTGTACATTTTTTAAGTAAAAACGGAATTCTATTCAAAAATTGTGTACACTGAAGTATAAAAAAGTTGGGACGTTTGAAAAAGGCATTTAATGCCGTATGTGGCGCCCCCTGCAAACTACAGCAAATTTTAGAACGAATTTGCTTTTTCCGTTTCAAAAAACCACTGCCCACCAAACTTGGTGAATTTATGATTTATGATCCAGGGAAGTCACCGCATTCGTTGCCAATCACTCTGTATAAAGTGCAAAAATTCCTACACAGCACATTGCCAGTTGCAATAACATTCTTAACTATTGCATTTCTTGCAGACTCACTCTGTACATCGCCTGCCATAGTTCATCGGCTAGAAGAGAGCGCTTTCAAGGTCACATCCTAGTTACCTTGATTCAGAGACTCATCTTCACTTTCGTTTTCATTGGGCATCGCTTCTGAACGGAATTCTAATGAGCACATGCGAGATGCGGGGTACCACTCGTATAGTAAGTAACTTTTATGCGGTGTTGCCATCAGACCAATACCAATAACCAATAAAATTAGCAATACTCAGCCTTTTCAACAAAACAAGGCGGTTATTGATTCATTTTTTTTTCTTGTTCAGCCTACTTAGATTTCAAGCCTAATACAGTGGCTTGCCGTGACAATTAGGAAGTTTCCATTTTCTTCATTTTCTCTTAATAAATAGTCCTCAAAATGTAAAACATGTCTGTATTTTTCTTTTTTAATTATCTATAGAAATAAAAATGGTATCGTCCTCCAAAGTGCACGCTCCTAGAGGACCTGTCAAAGTCTTGTTATAGTCAGAGTTATGCTTAATTCGAGCACTTTACACAACGTAAATTTCATTAAAATTGCTGAAACAATTTTGAAAAAACTGAAAAAAAATTAACACCCTCTATCTTTGAAACAAAGCATTTGCGGATCCATGTTCCTATAAACATTTTGCCTTAGTTTCTTTCAAAGAATATCCCTTTAAGACATGGCATATATCTTTAGAAATATCCTGTATTGGATTCCAATTGACTGCTACATGTTAGAAAGAAAAATCGTCATTATTTTTTTTATATTAGAAGTTATGTTAAAACCCATAATAAAATTTACTACAAAATTAGTAGGATCGGCAACTTTGCTTTTGTGGTAGGTAACTGTTGTTAAGAGAAACTGGTATTTATTGAACAAAAATAGAAATACCGGTAGATACTGAAGAATGACGACAAAAAACAGATAAATCAAAACTATTTTTAGTAATTTTTTATGAATAATACATAAAAGTGCAGACGTCTCATGATAATTTATTAAACATCTAAGTAACTTCAAGGAATAGATTAAAAGACTTCCTCGTCAAATAAAATTTAACACTTGACAAAAATTCCTTGGTAAAAACAAAAGTAGGGTCAAGATCTCCCAAATTTATGGGGCTTCGAGTATATTCCACATTGCCTTTGGATCTCACATCATTGGAATTTGGACCGCTTAAAAAGAAATTCAAGGAAATTCTCATAGACAGGAGTTATTAGCTCTGTTCGTAGAGAAATCATAAACCGATCAGCGCCAATCAAGTTTCAGCTATTTGGTCACATGACAGTTTGCGGACTGGTTTCCAGTAATTTTATTGGCTCTGACTAGTTTGTGATTCCTATGCGAACAGAGCTAATATTCACTGGATGACTTATTTGCCTATGCTAAACTTAGCTTGTAAAGTGTATGTTTTGTTTTTTTTTTGTTTACTTTCCTGTAGGTCTTAAGATTCCTTTTAAATTATATTTTTTCAGATATAATACCTATTATTCGATCGATGTGCAATATTTATTTCATTACTTTTATTTTTATATACTTGTTTTACTGTATTAGATTTAAATTAATTTATATCATATTTGTGATCAACGGAATACGTTTTAAATAAATAAATAATTAAATAAATAAATAAATAAATAAACTAGTCAAAATTTAAGTGGTCAACTGGACAACCTAAATTTAAACGAGAACCTAAGTCCTTAACCTTTTTAGTGATTACCGGAAAAAAAATTTTAAACTAAAAAATAGCGCAGTAGTCATCTTAATATGCAATTTTCTAAATTAAGACAAATTGTGGTGTGGTCTATTTATTTATATATTTTTAAATTCTTTTCTCTCATTATTAATTTTGACCAAATGTCAATAACATTACACGATTATCTAATATATTATTCAAAATTATCGGATTTTTATACGTATCATCTTCTAAAAAAAGAAAAAACCGACCATGGCCCACATATCATAATGTAATAATTAATTTTTTGTGTATTTTTCCTATTATTAAATTAACTTTAAACAAAAAAATTGGGAAATACCTATATTACTTACTACGTTCAATTATCAGCATTACAACGACATTTTATGCAATAATGGCCGACATAACCATCAACCAACCTCATTTTATCATTTATATCAATAAGTGACTATATTTTTTCCTCCCCCTCTTTTCGCATGCTTTAATGGTAAAGTCAATAAAGAATAATTATTATTGACAACACATACACTTATTATTTGTAAAAGATCAAATAAATGACGAATATGAATCGATCTTGTGTAAAGCCATCTTTACTGATATGTAGAGTTATAAAGAATTCTTTTAGTCTATAAATTGTAGATCGATAATACTGGTTCAGTTCGTACCCACAAGCACCTGATGCACTAAAATTTTCTCGATACTTCAAGGCTGATGGTACTCATCCTTTAAGTTGACATTTAAAGATCCTAAGATCTTTGTAAATAGCTTTATTCTCACGTCACAATTTTTTACGTATTTTATGCTAAATAATGATTTGCAGTGATTATTATTGGGTTTCATACAAACGCGCCAATCGAGCCGTGATTAATATCTTAAGTGGCATTTGTACCGTGAAATTTAAACCGGGTTTAGTGTCAGAATGCACCTTGTAGTTCTGGTTAAGCTAGGTTTAACTCTGGCAAGCGATTTTTTCTTGAAAATTCGAGAGATGACCAAAAATGAAAATCCGCTGAAAACCGCTATTTTTTCGATCAACTTCACTATATAATAAATTATAGTTTAAAAACCTAAAAAACACGCTTTTATGAGTGGCGCACTAAAAACTTAAAAATAATTATTTTCCTGTTATAGAAAATCGGGGTGTGCAGCGCGCGCATCGTGCGGAAAGTAAAGCAACTAACAAACTGCTCCTCCCTTTACGCCGCACACATGGATACCCCGGTTTTCTGTTAACTATAAAAGGTAAATAATTATTTTTAATTTATTAGTGCGCTACTCATAAAAGCGTGTTTTTTACAGCACAATTTTGTTTTAAAGTATAATGAACTTGCTTGTAAGTAGGGGCATGATTTTACTGCCTGCAAGTCCATACAGAGAACGTGGCATTTAGATTTTTCAGCGTCTGTCTTATCATTGGATTTCTCTAGCTGCGCTCTTTCTTTATCTTGTCTGTGTTTTTTCCCACTTTTCTTGCTCCAAATTCCCTGCTCGGTACTCAACACAGAGATCACACTGATCTTTTCCGTGGCCAAATATGCCAATATTTTTGTCTTGTACATACTTTGTAAAAGTGTTTCTGAAAAGACATTTTTGGTTGGAAGTTTTACAGTGATCCTGATACACTTTGTACAAATCGGAAAAAAAATGCAAATAAATCTTGCTAATAGAGCTTCTTGGTGTCTTTACGACTGTAGTGACTGGGAAGCTTTGGAAGGTTATCCAAAAATGTTTTCCAAAATCTCTACACTTTCCTCAAGTTTAAGCCGAGTTGATTTTCTTTTCCTAATTGGTATTTTCTGCGCTCCATATGCTGCGTTATTCCGCCAGTTCCCTACCATCCATTTTTTGAGGCCAAAAGTGCTTAGAAACATCTGCTTGCACACTGCTAACTTCTTGACATCAACATTAAAAGTGTAAAACAAGGTTTGATTTCTTTTTGAGACTTCAGCCAAAGCTCTTTTTCTTTCTGTTTCCATTTTAGCAACCAGATTCACAACATAAACTTTTTTTTGTTCCCAAGTTGTCAAATTTTCTCAAGATGCTTTAAATATGGCAAATCTCTGAGTTTCGTTTATCTAACTACATTTTCTTTTGTCGGATTTCTTACAAACATCAGACTCGCAGGTTTGACTCATAAGTCTGGCATTTCTTTGAAAATCTTGAAAGGTGACATTTTGATTGTTTGGCGTTCTTTAACCCAAGTACATTTTTCCCCTTACACGCAAAATTTGATTTGTCCTCCCTTTTCTAGTGCCCGTTTCAACCAACTGATCTAAATTGTCTTCCGTTTTCAAATTTTCTGCTTGGGTTTGCTTGGGTTGCGCTTCGGCTTGCCGTTTTACTATTATCTTCCGTGTACTGGACAAATGCACGCTCTGCGTATATATATATATATATATATATATATATATATATATATATATATATATATATATATATATATATATATGTATACTTTAAAAGTTATAATACCCATGGTATAGGAGCCGCCAGTCAAAGTTTAAATCAAAGCACTAAAGAAAGATATCTTGCCTTCAGCTTTCTCACACTTTATGAACCCAATCCTGTATTGCCAAATCTAATTTAACAAATAATGGCGGACAATTTTTTATTTTGTAGGGCACAGGCATGCTCGATGTGTCACTATCGTATAGTCGAAGCAAAGAGTTATTTAGATTTCTTGTGACATTTTCACTGTTGTCAGTGTTTTCAACACGCTTTTATTAGCTTGACTTGTAACATCGTAATGGAATCTTACAACTCACTTTTCACCCACTTCTAATTGTCGTATCGATTCCGGTGACAATACAAAAAATCACTAAAAAAATATACAGCATGTCTTAGAAATGTAAAATTTTTTATTATTGATTTTACGAAATAAAATGCCTCTTTATAAAAAGGTCTGCATGCTGTCAAAATCCAAGTGAAGCTAAAGAGACAAAATCATTATTTAAAGGTAAACTGCCACTGCAAATGTACAATACAATGATACGTTTTTTGTTTTCATTAAAAAATATAGATACAGCATGTCTTAGAATGGAAAAAAATTTATTATTGATTTTACGAAAAAAAGTGTCTCTTTATAAAAAGTTCTGCATCGTGAGAAAATAGCATTGCCTTTCAAAAATTTGATCTAGTACATACAGGGTAATTGGTTTGAAAAAGGTTATGAAAAGCGCAAAAGTCTGAAAAAACAGCCATTTTTTGAATACCTTGGGGCGGAGCATTAACATCAGGTCGGGGAATGCCATTTAAATGTACTAAAACGAAAAAAATAAGTATAGTTTTTTTCACTGTGCCATTGCTAAATGCTATTTATAAGTGGACGTAGTTCGCGTGGGTGGATCCTATTAAAAATAGTATCAAAGTTATCACTGAAACAGATATAATATATTGTGTTAAATTTATTTTCTTAAGAGCTTGTCCCGTGAATAGAGAAGAAAAAAATACATGCTTAGGTATCTACTTAAAATTTCTGTCAAAACAAAATTAATGCCTGTATGATCTTTTCGCGCTCTACAAGCTTTTAAAACAATAAATATAATATATTATATCTGTTTAAGTGATAACTTTGATACTAGTTTTATTAGGATCCACCCACGCGAACTATCTCCACTTATAAATAGCATTTAGCAATGCCACAATGAACAAGTCATACTTATTTTTTTCGTTGTAGTACATCTAAATAATAAAAGACTGTTTTTAAAAAGTATTTTTACAAGATTTTATTCTGTTAGAAACAGTCAAAGGTAGAATGATAAAGACTAGTCATTCTGAGTAAAATTCGTGAAAATATCTATAAAGAGAGACAGATCTCCAACAGCGCGGCGATGAGCGAGAACGAAGTTTTTTTGTGAGAGCTGAGCCATCGATAAGTCGATGGCCCTCTTTTGAATAGAATCAAGGAGAAGTGTCGATGTTGGTGCCGCTCCCCAGATGTTGAGCAATATTTTAGGTTCGGTCTCATTTAGGACACATAGAAAGTTAGCTATGTTTATTTCTGTAACTTTTCATTTCGCGAAAGAAGTTCCCCGCTATAACTTTTATGGACTTTCTAATTTAAAATTAAAATAATTTAGTTTAAATAAAATACTTTTCTAAACTTTATAGTTTATTTTTCAATACAAACTCAACAATCACTTATTACGGTTTATAGGGGAAATGAGGTAAATGGGTTGCAGATGGATGGAAACCGGTTTCGTCAGCAACGTATCTGAGTCTATAGGTGGCACCATCGGTACCAATATATTGATATTCACCTCTGACAGCGATGGATTCTTCTTTACTTCCAGCGTTTTTAAGTTCCCCGTGTTCTTGGTGGGAGATTCCGTTGCTAGTTTCCACACTGGAAGCAAGTAAAAGAATTATTAGATAGGGAAAAAGTAAACGCTTATAAGAAAGAGAGTTGAATTTTCCAAAAATAATTTTTGAAAAATTCTTAGAAAAATCTTTTTTGAAAATAGTTTTTTAAAAACGCAATGTTCTGAAAACTCATTTGTCGAAAACACAATTTTTTGAAAGTGCAATTTTTTTAAAATACGGTACATATAAATAAAGTTTTTTTCAAAAACATTTTTTCACATAAGTGTTCTGAGAAACATTTTCCAAAAATTGTCCTTTTTTCTGTTCTATTTCTAGGAAAAGAATTATTACTTCTTCTTCGATAAGGATATTCTACACAGATGAACAATTACAACTATTTTCATTAAATGGAGATTTTGTGATTTTCCATCAGCAAAAAATTATTCGGTTAGTAGACGAGAAACCTAATATTTTGCTTTGGTATCAAAAAGATTAATCTTTTTGATACCGGAAGTTTTTTTTTAAATTCAAGTATCCTTAGACTTGTATCACCCGAAAGCAAAAATAAAAATTAACAACCACATGTTTGTAATATTAAAACTTACGCCCATTGGTATTCACCAAGTCCAGTATTATCTAGGTTTTGTCTGACGACCTGGGCATCGCCATCGGGGTTAGCGGGAGCAGCTACAGCGACGGCCACAAGACCGAAGAGGACAAGTACCTAAAGAAGTAAATATTACTTATATTTTCATGTTTTTGAATTTTACTGTATACTTCCAAATGTGTGTCACAGATTGGATGATTTTTTATCTATGTCAGATTAAGGCAAATGAGACTGTAACATTTTTCAACATTTTGGGTTCTTATAAATTATCTAGAATAAACTGCACATTTGCCAAAGGTGCCTTCTTGCGGTCACAGTAATATTCAAATGAAAGGAAGCTAACGTTAGTGAATATTAGTACAAGACCCTATGTTACTCAAACGTAAATCTTGCAGCCGATCTAGAAGACTCAAGTTGTCGCCATTTGAAGATCGAAGTTCTGGAAGCGGTCGCCATCTACAGAACTCTCGTGTCGCGCCGTAGACAAAAATTATGATATAAAATAACAAAGAACAATTTAACGAATGTTAAATAATGAACTGAACAATGACCTGGACAAGCGTTTACTAATACAATAGATCTCGAATTGAAAGGATATAAAAAAAAGATAATTGTTTTGTAATCTATCAATTCCCCAATTACTTATAAAAATAACGTTAAAAATATACCCTTACATCTGTTAACCCCGTTAAGTTACATAAGTCCCTGACTGCATATTAATTAAGTTCTCACACGACGAGAAAACACACAAACGCGTCTTTAAAGGAAGTTACCGAACACCCCATTTTATACAAATTAGAACAACTTCGCAACGGCCAGTTTAAGACTGCCTCGTATGTAAAATTCGTAAAAATATTTAAAATATTTTATGGAAAAATCGGTATTGATATGTTTAAAATAAATAAATATTGTTTATTGCAGTTTATTATAATATTTATGTATTGTCGGGGGAGGCTAGCGTCCCAGAGCCCCTATGTACCGGCCCCGGCCCCCCTGCCGAAAGGTTAATAAATTTTTAGGTACATTATTCCTGTAATTTTCTTCAAAATAACATTTTTGTGTTTGTAATGACTAGCTTAAATAAAATACGCAATAAATAAATGTAGTTATTCTCTCTTAAAAAAAATAAGTTTGATTTATACCTATTGTTTCTAAAAGGAAAATTCTCACTTACTACTTTCATGGTGAAACAAGTTTGAATGTTGCTGTGATGTTCACAAAACTGAAGCTGTTACCCTTAAAAAATACAAATTCATTTTATATTTTTTTGCAGAAGATATCTCCCCCCTCCCCCGCAGGACAATAAGACAATGACTGCATTCGGCGCGATAAAATATTCAAAATTTTTAACCTTCCGCAAATTTTGAGTAGTTTTTATAAGGTTATGAGCATTAGTCTGCCTAATTTGTTTTATATGCACATTATATAATTTTTAAATGCCAAAGTAATATTTTATTCATATTATGCCCTTTAACACATCCGCAGAATTTTTTTACATTTTCAAAAATTATATACAGTGACCCTCAGCTTAAGTGATGCAGTTGCATTCAAAACTATTTAAGTGCCAAACTAGAGATTAAAATTCAATTTTACTTAACGCCATATACTGAAAATTAATAAACATGATGTAGCCAAAAACATTTTTTTATTTTAATAAAACAACAAATAATACATTATTATACATTAATATTAAAACTGCATGATTTTGCGTCACAGCTTAAATAATGCAGATATACTAGTAGTATAAATTAAATATTTATAGCGGTTGCTTTTATCCAATTAATCAGGTCTTTATTAACAAACAAAAATTTCTACTCCAAATTTTCATTCAAAATTCAAAACTTACAAAACGTGATACCGTTTGTTGTGACGTCACATGTCACGTAAATAAAACTGTCATAATGGCTAGTAAAGTAAGAATCAATGTCTCATTTTAGAATATTCCTAAGCGTGTTAAGTTTTTCCCAGGTCGGTCAATTCAAAAATTTAACGTTTTTCCTCAAACTACAATTTTTTTTTCTTTACCAAAACATTCCTAGTAGGTTCACTATTAAAAAAGATGAACTTGGCATGGGTCCCATAAGTAGCAACAGAGATATACAACTTTAAAATTTCACCCCCCCCCCCCCCCCCTCCCCGATGGTATTTAGATATTTTAAGGCAGCATTTAGCTGCTTGTGCAAAAAAAGTTAGGATAAATTAAAATTATCGCTTCTACCATGGCAACGATCCCAAGCGTATATTCCTCGTATACCGCGTTCATGAATGGCTACTTTACAATTGTCCGCATATTGTTAAAACTCCACCCCAATCACCTAATCTTAAATTGCAAATTAACGGTAAACGTTAAAAAATACGGTCATATAACGAGCGAAAATAATTTAAAAATGACGCCTTATAAAGTGAATGAAACACGGGATTTACTTTATTATTATATTATATATTACTTATTTTTAAAAGATCAAATAAATGACGAATATGAATCGTTCTGGTGTAAAGCCATGTTTACTGGACGATTATACAGAGTGTCCCTGTAGGTACTTCGGCATTTACTTTTTAAATAAAACCAACAATTTTAAAAAATAACATGCTCGTTTATTTTATAAAAACGTAGAGACGTGGCAGTTCTGTTTTAAAAATAATATTCTCCAAATGTTCCCTTTGGTTATTTCTACAGATGACTATTCAATGCCAACGACCATGACAATTGTGGTCTAATTTCACCAATAACGTGACGAATGTTTTGCTGCGGGTCAATACTCGTCTGCGGATTTTTAGAATAGACTTTTTCGTAAAGGAAGCCCCACAAGAAAAATCGAGAGGTCCGAGTAAGGGGTCCGCGTAAGAATACCGAGTAATTCCACCTCTGTTATCTATAGCAGTTTGGACTCGTCAATGCATACTTAGAATTAGGTAATTTACCTTATCTTGGTCCAAGGCATCCCATAAATCCAGAAAAACTTGCCTTAGTGTCCTTACGTCACGAAGAGGCGGTTGATGACCAATTACTGCTTTTTTAAGCATCTCTCAGACATATTTAGTACAGTTTAGATCTGGAGAGAGTGGAGGTAACGGCATATGGTCAATTTCATCCAATGGCTAGCTGCTTTAAAACTACCCTGGCTTTATGTTCTCATCTAAGAATCTGAAATTGTGTAGCGTTTTTATTTTACGCATATTTTCCCATAAGGAAAAATGCTATTGCGGTCATTATTTACGTAAACCTTTTCATTTAAGTCCTTTATGACTTTCTTATTCTGTCTTTATAACAAACTACTTTCTACTTTCTGAGGAATTGCACCATGAACCCTACTATTCTAACATGACATTTCTTGGTTATCCGCTTGAAGTAAGGTTAGTCACGGCCACAACTTTGTCATTGTTTTTTATTATGAAATTTGGTTAGGAAAAAATAGGTTTTTGAGCAGAGGCTATAAATATAGGAAGGACAAGGAAATCGCGTCTTTTGCCGTTTCGAATCTTCGAAGAAGCAGATAGACGAGACCTATTTCAGGGAGGCTTTCTTTAGAACTTTTATAGATTTTTAAATTAAAATAAATTATTTTAAATAAAATACATTTCTAAACTTTTTTAATTTATTTTTCAATACAAACTAAACAATCACTTATTGCTCTGCAACAGGTAAATGGAGTCCGGATGGTTGGAAACCGTTCTCGTCAGCAATGTACGAGACTTTGTAGGTTTTACCGTCGGGACCAATGTATTGGTATTCACCACGGACAGCAATGGCTTCGTTTTCACTTCCGGCATTGATGAGTTGACCTTGTTCTTGTTGAATGATTCCGTTGCTAGTTTCGACACTGAAAGAAAGTAAAACAATATGTAAAATAATGTACTTATTCATTAGATAGTAGTAAAGTAAGCGCTTAGGAAAGATAGTTATTTTTCCTGGATCTATGTAAAATTCCCAAAAATGAATTTTTGGAAGTTACTCGTAAAATAAAACTTTTTTGAAAATAGATAGTTTTTCAGAACCACAATATTTCCAATTTCTTCAATTTCCGTGAAACGGAATTCTTATGGAATCACTTGGGTGCCAGTACGTCCGCCTGTCACAGGCGATTTTCTCTGAAACTATTCGACGTAACAATTAGAAATTTAGCACAGAGATACTGTGGTGGCCCAATTATAGACGTGAAGTATAAAAAGTTGAATTTTGATTCTGTGGATTAATTTTAGAGGGTAAATTGGGTAATGCAAAAAAATGGTTTTCAAGAGCATCGTGTAGGGTGAAATGAAAGCTTATAGAATCACGAATTTAACAATATACGATGTATTTTTTTATACATTTTTTTAAACATTTTTCGGGAAAAACGCTTAAAAATTGCTGTCCCCCACCCTTATCACCAAAAGGATCGCTTAGAAAAATCTGAAAAAAATTATGAACATTGAGTCTTAGGTGTAGATTGAGCAAGAATTATTAAAAAGTTAAATTTTGACTCTGCGGGTCAATTTTAGGGGGTAAATTTAGAAATGGAAACAAAATTTTAAGCGCTTTGTGTAGGTGTCAAATAAAAGCTTATTGAAGCACGAATTAAAAAATATATATGATTCATTTTTTTAAACATTTTTTGGAAAAAGCGCTTAAAAATTGTTACTCCCCCCTTATCACCAAAAAGATCGCTCAGAAAAATCTGAAAAAACCATGAACATTGAGAATAAGATCTAGATTAAGCGAAAATTGTAAAGATTAAAGATTAATTGATATAAACAATTTAATTGTTTATTTTCTTACAACTGCGGAACACTAATTGTGCTCGTATAGCTTGCACTTGACCGATTACCTAATTAGGAAGATTTTTCAAAAACATTTTTTTTCAAATAAGTGTTTTTCGAGAAAACACTTTTAAAAAATTTTCCTTTTTTCTGTACTATTTCTAGGAAAACAATTATTACTTCTTTTTATATAAGAACAACTATTTTCATAAAATCGAGATTCTTTAATTTTCCATCAAAAAGAAATTATTGGGTTAGTAAACGAAAACCCTAACATTTTGCATTAGTAGGTTAATCTTTTTGAACTATAGAAATATACTAGAAGTACCTTTTTTCCAATATCTCAATATTTTTGGACCTGTGTCACCCGAAATCAAAAATAAAAATTTACAACCGCATGTTTGCAATATTAAAACTTACGCCCATTGAAATCCATCAACTCCAATATTATCTAAGTCTTGTCTGAGGATCTGAGCATCGGCATCGGGGTTAGCTGGGGCAGCTACGGTGATGGCCACAAGGGCAAAGAGGGCAAGTACCTAAAGAAGTAAATATTACTTATATTTTCTAATTTTTTAATTTTATTGTAACTTAAATGTGTACATATAGCTCAAAAATTGAAAAAAAAAATTAAAGATACTGATTTTTCTTCGATAACGTCATTTATTAAGCCAACTAAACATTATTTTTGACTTTTTTCGAAAACATTTTAGAAGAGTAGTTTGTTTAGGTAAAAAAAGTAATTTTCTTGAAATTAACATTTTTGTGTTTGCAATGACTGGCTTGAACAAAATATGAAATAAAAAATACAATGACATGCATATTCTTTATTTAAACAATAACTTATATACATATATTATTTCTAAAAAGAAAATTGTCACTTACTACTTTCATGATAAATTTGAATGTTGCTCTGATCTTAACGAAACTGAAGCTGGTACGCTTAAAACTATTAAAGTTCATTTTATATTTGAAGAAGATATCTCTCCCCCACGCTCGGGTTTAAAACAATGATTACATTCGGTGTGATAAAATATTCAAAATTTTTAACCTTTTGCGAATTTTTATTGGTTTTTCTAAGGTTATGGGCATTAGTCTAAATAATTCATTTTTATGTGCATATTATATAGTTTTTAAATACCCAAGTAATATTTTATTCATGTGCTCTTTAACATGTGCAAGAATTTTTTAACATTTTACAAAGTATCTACAGTGACTTACAGCTTAAATGATGCAGTTTCATTTAAAACTGTTTAAGAACGAATTTTACTACTAAAATGCATTTTTAACGGATCTAAGGCACTAGAAATAAAGATGTACACGTTTGCTAAAAACTGATTTATTTATTTCAACAAAAAACTAATAAACCACAAAAATGTGATACATTAATATTACAGGTGCATAATTTTATGTTTCAACTGTAACTACATTTTTTAAAAAACAGGTTTTTAGAAAGTACTTTTTTCAAGAATTATTTCGAACAAGACCTCGAATATTCATATTAAAAAAAACACTTTTTCAAAAGTAATTTACTACAGAGGAATGTAGCAGACGCAAGAAAACGTAAACCTGACCGAACGCAAAAACGGTTCGTTTAGATAAGTTCAGGGTCTTTCTGTCATTTTTTCCTTGACATTTTTTAGGCCAATAGAGTTCATAATTTAATGGACTCCGCAAAAAATAAATGGAAAAAGACTTTCGGTCGAATTGGTTCAAAATTTGGGATTATGTAGTTTAGGTGATGTAGATCAAAAGTCTTCATGGGCATAAAGATCGACTCTTGATAAGTTCCGAGGTATGTGGGCTCAAAGTGGGTAATATGCATGGATTTATTAGGACTGGATACGGGATGAGTTCACATTCTTTGAAGCCAAAACAAACCATTCTAAACGACACTGTAAACACAATTTGTAAACATTGGCCACATCTTATTTTACCTTGTATTTTTGTACAAAAATACGTTAGAAGCATCACAAGATTTACTAAAAGTAATAAAAGCCCCAAAATATTTTATTTTTCTGCTAAACAGTAATAAATTTAAGTTAAAAAGTTTTATTATTTATAGGTTATGTTATGGTATTTCTAAAGGCGATTATTTAAAGTCGCTCTGAGTCATTTATAAATCTATATAAATCTATACGTCGCACTTTTTCTTTTCTAGTTCATTAGACAAAGACGTACGTGTAACCGAGCGTTCCCAGACGTTTTTCCTAAGCACCCAGCAGACAACAACACTTCTGAGCTCCAACACTCCAATGCTATTTTATGTCTTTCTACTACCATTCTTGATTCAATTACGTAGTAATTCGTAGTCTTGTCTATGTTCGTAGTTCGTAAACTGCTCTCTCAAGAGAATAACAAACAACAAAATATTTATATTATATAAGGCTTCACGTTCGATACGCTCACAGTATACGGATATCGAATCCATATTATAATAGATCCATGGTAATATGTGATCCAATTGTAGTGCTTAGGCGCATGGGTTTGATGTTAGTTATACAGTGACAGGCAGAAAGTGTGCGACATATGGGAAAAATTGTTGTTATTATTAAATATGGAAAAAAATCAACTTGGCCATTTATCTCTGCATCACTTGAAACCCAAAAAACGATTCTGTGATGCCGACTGTCATTTGACATTTGGCGGGAAATTTAAATTTTCTGGGGTTGTATAGCCAGAAGTCACACTATTTGTAAAAATATCGAAAAAGTTTATTTGCAGTATAGTGCAGAATTTGGGATGGTTTGGGAAAAATTTGAAAAAGTCACTTGTTTGTCAATAAAAATACTACCATTAATAAATTTTCTGTTGCCGCCTTTAAAATAGATTTTTTGCCTTTAAGTAAATGTTTTATGATCAACTGTGATGATCTCCAGTTATTTACTACGTTTTTATTGAAAAATAAGTGAAAATTTTTGTTTTAGTGGAATCCTGTCGCATTGGTGATTTTCTAATATTCTTAACCAGTATTTTAAATTTTACGGATTTATCTATTAAAATACACTGTAGAGGCGTAATTTATTACACAAAACTAAAGAAAAAACTCGTGTGGTAATATTCACGGATAGAAACATTATTTATTACTAAAACATAATACAGAAAAATAATATTAATTGTCATTTCAACATGTCCACCGTTCAGTTCTATGCAGCGAGTTGTCCGAGAATGCAGTTCTTTCAGAACATTTCTTAGCAAGTATGACGTAATACCATTAACGCACTGTCTTACAACATCTTCCAAATGCAGAACATCCCTAAAGGGCCTCTGGGCATAAACTTTCCGCTTAAGGTAGCCCCATAAAAAGAAATCCAGAGGCGTTATATCGGGAGATCTCGCTGGCCACGGGTTGGCAGAATATCGCCCAATCCACTGGTCTTGAAATTTCTCATCCAACCATTCCCGAACTTCCAGCGTGCTGTGAGCGAGAGCACCATCGTGTTGGTAAAAGAATTCTCTACGCCGTTTTAATGGTAGTTCATGTAAACAAATTAGTATTTTTGTATCTAGCTTTCTGATTTTGTCTAAAAAAGAAAGGAATGTGTGAAGTCTGTGTGTACTTTTTAAGTATGAAGGAAACAAAACTTTGTATTAAGTGCAAAGTTTAATTAATTAGCATAGCGCTTTCGACCCTATAGGTTATCATCAGTGCTTCCTGAAATTAAGGAATAAACTGGTTTAGATACAGATAAAAGAATTCAATTCAGAGATGAGTTTTATTTTTATTTTGACATTGAAAGTGAGAAATTTTTTAAAATTTTAATTCACTATTTATTTTTATTTTTATAGGTTAAATTAGTTTATTACTCACTTGTCAGGATTCCAGTCAGAAATCCATTTGAACGAACAACAGTTATACACATTAAAATATTCTTACATTACACACGCAACAGTAAGGTACCAGTGTTTTCATCATAGAAAGACAAATAAAGAAATTTAGTGAAAAAGGATCAATCAGGAAATAAGGCGTCTGTGTGGGGGTAGAAAATTTCTATTTAACTGTACATAAGTATTGAGAAAGAGTTGTTAGTTTTTAATTCTGTGTAAGATCTGATAAACGATCATGAACCACGAGGTTGCTAAATCGTTAGGGGAAATTTTTGTAACCAGAGAGAACTGGTGTGAAGCTTGGTTAATTTCGCGAAATTCAAATTTTGATATCACAAACCAATCATGTATAAATTCTAACCCTATGAAAAGAGTAGGTGGTAATTTATGTTATATTTAAATATTGAATCAAAGGGAAAATCTGAGGTATTCTGGAATAAAATAGAGAAAAAAACATATAAAAAAGAAAGGTCCAACAATTTCGGTGTTTAATATCTCACACCATTCGTTTGCTTTAAAATGGCACTGATTTCTAGCCTCTATTACGAAATTTGGGTTCTCGTCCGCCCACCATCTACAGTTCTGTGAACTAACCAGACCACTAGATGAAAATGTAGTCTCGTAAGTAAAAATAATATTTTTAAAAAAATGTCTGTCTTCTTCCCTTTTTCCTTCCATCCAAAAAGAAAAATCTAGTCGAGTGTCATAGTCTTGTAATACATGAACAAATTTTGGTTTATAGGCACTAAATTTATTTTTTACTAAAACTTTTCTCATCGACCGCTCTGACATTCCAACATGTTCGCGCCGTTGAGACAGCGGCATAAGAGGGTTTTCCACAGTGGATAAAATGACATCCAAACTTGCATCCACTGGTAACCGGCCTACGATGAGGAACTTAGTATTTACTATCAACCGAACCATATTCTTTAAATTTACTTAAAAGTCTTGCCACTGGTGAATGATGAACATTTTTTCCAGGATGTCTAACATTAAATATTTCTCAGCATGACGCGTTGACAGTTGTTCCACCATAGTGAGAAACTAACAGTACATTATTTTGGCCAAGAAAATATGCGTACACAAACTTCAAAAATAAGTGGATACGACTTCAAAACCAAATTGGTTCACGAGTTGTAAATTAAAAAGGAATTATTTGGGTCCGTATGAAATAGCTGCACAAGTACTTGACGAAATGTTGGAGGAATGGAGGAAGAAGATGCTGAGATTGAAGAGAATTCTCAAAGGTCATCAAAATAGGTAATTCTTCATTTTCATACAAATGGACGCCGAGGACGTCTTCATTCTGTAAAAATTCTTGCTTACTGGGCTTATCAATAAGACTACAAGTAGATACAGTATTTATAGGCTGAGGCACAGGAGTATTTAGATCGTTTAATGCGTTTAAATATTTCTAAGGGTTCTTTTAAACTGTCCACTTTGTTTAATTTTCTTGTCACAGAAATTTTTGTACGCTTCATGTTTGTATACAGATAAATGGAAATGAGGTTAAGTTGTATAACGCAGTATTAGTACACGTTTTAATGTAATAAACTACATTTTCATGTTATAAGAATTTTATAATAGTGACAATTTCTAAGATTATAAAATAGTTTTAAAGTGAGCTACACAACCTGCTATAAAATGTAGATAAAACTATTTTATAGTAGTTATATTAGCAATTATACTATCTATACAGCTCCTGTATACATCTTTTATAACTGTTTTAAAAGGCTTTGTAAAAGGCGATATAAATATTTATACAACGACAATAAAACGTAGATACATCTGATTGCCGTTTGTACTTTAATATTTGTTGTATATTAATTCTTACAACTATATTATGGGATAATTTGGTTCGTTCGCTGAAATGATTTTAACTCTGGGCACTATAGAATTGACTTCTTCTTTAAATAGCACTAACGGATACCTATATAATACTTTTGTCCTTTTGGAGATCTATTTTGCTTGTTGGGGCATACTCTCCAATAAAAGGAAATTTGGGACCCCTCAAATCACTGTGCCCTTCCTCCCCCTCGCCCGGCACGGCACGCCACTGGTGCCCGAGCTGCTTTGTCGCTGGTGTGCACCCCGTGCACCCCCCCCCCGGGTAGGGACGGCCCTGATTATATTTAACTCTCATCTACTCATTTCACAAGGAAAATTCCATATAATTTTGAAGCAGTTTTTGAACTAAAAGCTAGAAAATATTAATTTGGGTACGCACAGCTACAGCAACACCGAAATCCACCACTATAACAAGCTGGTACTTTTTTTAAGGAATGAAAACTAAAGTGCTTATTAAAATAAATACAACAATTTAAGAGATTTTTAATTTATTTTTTACTAAAAACTAATAAACATCTTATTGCTCAGCAACAGGCAAATGTGATCCAGATGGCTGGAAACCGTTTTCGTCAGCGATGTAGCTGACTTTGTAGGTCTTACCGTCGGGACCGATGTATTGGTATTCACCACGGACAGCGATGGCTTCGTTTTCGCTTCCGGGGTTGATGAGTTGAGCTTGTTCTTGGTGGGAGATTCCATTGCTGGTTTCATACCTATCAAATAAATAAGAATAGGTACTTATTATGAAAAGAAATGGCATTAGCACATGCATTGCTTCAAACTTGTCTTTTAGTAGAACATATAATTTTTAAAACAGTTTGAAAATATGTTTTTTTAACTCAACTTTTACCTTTTGTAGTTTAGGTAATATTCAGTGGCGGTTCCTGAAATTTTAGATGTGTCGTATATCGGTTCCTACGCATGGGACCCACACCAAATTATAGGATGCTACTATTGTGTATTCTAGAAACATTTTCGTAAAAAAAATATTTAATTTTAAAATTTGCGAAAAAAAGTTAATTTTTTGGGCCGCTTCACCTGAGATCTAAGAAAGTTCTTACGAAAATTTTACTATCATGTTTTTTTTCATACATTTTAACAGATTTTATCAATAGAATTCACATTTTACCACCTCTAATATCCTGAAATTAATTAGTTTTTAAAATGTTTACCCTAAAATATTTTGTCTAAGTAATAATTTAAAATGTCATTTCTTTAAGGAAAATTAGAATATTTTCACCAAATTTGGAATTTGTCGATAAAATTTGATATACTTTATGGAAAAATATGGAACGAAAAGTTTTCTTCAGAACATTCTCAGATCTCAGGTGAAGCGGCCCACAAAATTAACTTTTTTTCGCATATTTCAAAATTAAATATTTAGAGTACCCAACAGTAACATCTAATAATTTCGTGTGGGTCCCATGCGTAGGAACTGAGATACGACAATCTAAAATTCCAGGAACCGCCACTGGAAATATTATTAAAAAAGAGACAAAAATATCCTGAGCAAACCTGAACAAATATGAGCAAACTAGCACAGATTCGCCCTTTTTGGGATTAATCAGGAGTGTTTAGGTCTGTTTTGTTTACGTCTTAATTGAACGTTCTTTGAGCTATTAAAAACTGACACCTACTTATATAAGCAATAATGTATTTATTTAGAAAAAATAAGGATATTTTCCGAAAAAGTTTTAAAAGATTTTGATGGAAGTTACAGAAGATTTTACTTACGCCCAGTTGAAGCCATCAAGGCCAATATTGTCACTGTCGTGTCTAAGAACGACAGCATCAGCATCAGGGTTGGCTGGGGCAGCTGCCACAAGGGCTACGACGGCGAAAAGAGCAATGACCTATAAAATAAAAAATGCAGTCAAAATGTGGGTAAAAAAAATCGTAATTTTCAGTTATTCTAAAACCTTGCCACTTATCAATTTTTAATGGTTTTAATAATAGGGAAATGTATTACCAAAAGAAAGTAGGTATTTGAGATTTTAAAATAAAAAAAAATTCGAAAGACAAAAAAAAAATTGTATACATCAATAATGCATAATTTTTAACAATATACTATAATTTTATAAACATATGGGCGTATTTCTTATAAATTATCTGAAATTTTATATGAACACAAAAAATTTTACTAAGTAGGTATATGCAACCAATTTCTCTCGCATGTGCGCCGCCGTGGCTTGGGCTGTCGGCGCGTTCCGCAATGACCGCAGTTCATGTATTACGACTTCATGTAGGTTGACCCTGCTAACAGGCAACGGCACGCGTTACCCGGAAAAACGGGCAAATTTAATAGCCAGCGAGTTTTAGTTTGTCCAGACGAGTTCGATTGGGAATTTTTGCAATTTTAACTGTATTTACGGATTTTTTGATGTGTAGTCCTGTTTTTCGTTTCCAATGAAGGGACAATCTTCTGTGAGTGTAGACAATTATTTAGACTGTGTTTGTGTCGTATGATATTAAAAAAGGATATTCCAGTCCAAACTTTCCAGAGAAAAGTGACATTATTAAGTCTGGCAGGCCAGTTCTTATTAATTTAGAGACAAAAGTGGAAAAAACATTTTCACGTGGGTTTTTGCGAAAAATACGAGCAGCTAACCGGCTGCAATATATTTTCAAAATTTGCCGACCCTGTTTACTTTTCAAGATAAGTGAGAAACTCACTGGAACACATTTAAATAATTTTCACAAACCTGTAAAACGCCATGTCAATTTTAATTATTTTTATTGGATCGTTTCCCCCCTCATAATTGTCACTGCACGCCACTGGTATACAGTGCAACAATGAGTTAAATTTTATAAAAAAAAATAACGAAAACAAAACCCGGTAGTTGCCTAAAGTTTTAGGATTTGCCTATGCGAAAAAGCATGCAAATATTCAAGCATCGCGTTGTTCGGATTAAGAAATTGGATAACATTTGAAAGTGGTACATCGATACCATCAAGGTTACTAAAGGATTAAGAGCCTATACTTAATATGAATAGATTTGAATATGTATAAAATCAAATACTCACTACTTTCATGATTATGGTTGCTGTGTTATGAACGAAACTGTATCTGACATCTTTTCGAAACACCCTTGCTGGTTTATATATTGAAGACGATCTTCTCCTTCTACAGCGATACGCAAAAATTTTGAATGATTTCTACAAAAGCGTTACTCCAAATATGCAGATTTTTTAACCTTTTACATGTTGCATAATGTTTGCTAAGGTTATGGAAGTTTAATTGTTGTAGATCATAAATAACTGAATGTGTATTGGAAGCTTCTGTCATTGACCTTTGAGATATATTAAGTACCCAGGAAAATTATTTTATTGTGATGATATTTTGTATAGATATTTATCATGACAAAAACACAATATGATTATATTTTCAGTTTCACATACCTTTTTTTATTCTAGTTTTTTTGCACTAGCTAGATCGTTGGCTTTAATACACGGGTGTTTATTTTTAGGGGTAAATGCATGGGGTATTTACCCCGGTATTTACCCATACTGGGTATCTATCTGGTTATTTTCGTTTTTTAAATTAAAATCCTTTTATTTTATGGGTACACATGAGGGACTAGGTATCTATACTTTTATTTTTATGAAAAAAATTGAAAACTCTGCCAAGAAGTAACACCTGCCATTCTCGAAAATGTGATAAGTGAGTTCCAAAATCGACTTTACTTCTGCCGAAAAGTTCAAGGTGGATATCTTGAACAATTTTTAAAGTAATAAGAAAAATAATTATTTTTAAAGGCTTGCCATTTAAAAACGAATTGAGATACGGACTTCGGATCTACGGTAAAATGTTTCTTTTTTGAAAACCTTTAAAATCAGGTACCACACGGTATAGCGTTGCATTTAAAATTTTTGGCCTCAACTTCGTAGCGTCACCCCTCACGGGGGTTGAAAAAGTTAAGTTACATAAAAAAGAAGAATTGTTAACCAATAAGATACACCTAAAAGTTAGTGTCTCTATTTTTACTAATAGCAAAGATATTTGCACATTCTAAGACTTTTCGGACACCCTGTATACAAAATAATACTAGTTTTTTAACAATATATCCAGTTTTTGGGTAGGTAATTAAAATCTGGATATATTCCCGGGTAAATACCCAATTTTTATTTATCTACCTGCTGGGTATTCACCCAACTCGCATCACTAGGTGCTAGTGAGACATCAAAGCTGGCTATTGTCAGAATAGAGAAACGTGTCTTTTACAGACTAGTCGCGTTTTGGCCTAGTGAGTGACGATTACCGAGTAAGAGTTTGGAGGTTTGGAGAGAACCAGGATGAATTAATAGACTTGAAAGTGCCATCGAAGTTGCTCCTTATCGCGGTGGGACGGAAATGTTTTAGATGGTATAAAGTTAACCAGAAGAACTCCACTTATCCATATACCGGGGACAATGACAGGTCAATATTCACACTTCAACACAGCACTGTTTCTATAAGTGTACCTCTAAGTCATGAATTAGGTGACCGGTTCATATTTATGGACGACAATGTCAAGTCACAGCGCATTAGACCTAATCAAGAAGCCCTGGAAAACCAAAACATCACTAGTGTGATTATATAACTAGAGCCATTTTCAACCGAAATAATCCACCAATCAATGCCCAAAAACTTTTTGTCGCAGCTACTGAAGAATAGAGGAATATTTCCCGAGAAACCATTAATAATAATTTGTTTGTTGGGATGCATAGGCATGTTATTGTATTACTAAGAAATGGAGACACAAATACTCAATATTAATTTGTTGTAGTACTGCTTATTTTGGTTTCTCTTTAGAATTTAATATTTTACGGCCATATTCTCCAACGCTTGTCCGATCTAATTTGACAACTAAAAGTTTTACACTGACAAATATAAGAATAAGACAACTAAGTTTTATACCATGACTTTGTTTCTATGTTTTTTCGCAAATTTATAAAGAAAAGGGCAATTTTAGTACGTACTTTCGACAATAATAGAATTAAATTCATTCTAGCAACCAGTTCCACGATGAAAATCATTTGAAAACCAAGCAAATCAGTGAAATTAATACATACGATTTTAATGACGACTTATTAACAATCACAGGACAAAACTTGTTAAAACATAACTGATCAACTAGAATATCTTAATTTAAACCAGTACTTAATCTTAATCTCTTCTTAGTGAATCTGAACGTTAATTTTTAAAATTTTTGTATCCCAATTATTTTTTTTTAGTTTTACATAATAATTGATTTGAATAAAATTCAGTTATTTCATTTTTGTGAACAGTTATATTTAATGTTTAACACTGGGGTTTTATAATATTCTTAATACCTAATTGGGGGTGCAAGACTTTTAAAAGTAAGTGTATTTAATTAAATAATTGCAACTTTGTTTTAAATTTTTTGGCTCACACTGTTAACGCCAATGCCAAAGATACCTCTAAACGTCAAATATATTTATCAATTGATCAAAAGTTTTGAGCAACAAGGCCGTATGTAATTGTTTATTATACCGGCTTGATTTTAAAGTTAGGTTTCAATAAAAAAAAAACAAGAAGTATGTCATGTCACTCACATCACGCGCTGCGAAAAATTAACTTTAATAGGACTTAAAATCTTGACTTATGCACGTTCAATTATGTCTATAAGCTACCTATGAAGTAACAAGTATGTAAATCCTTTTTATTATGATCATGACTAATAGTATTGATGACAGCAATTTTATTTTAATCGACTTTATTTAACTAGGATTAGCAGGCGAATAAATTGCATAAAATCTTATTATACTAAGCCAAACAATACAAATAACGTTGTATAATAGCTATTATGTATATATGTTTGTATAAAAGCAATAAAAATACAAATTTTCGTAATAAATTGGAGATTCTAATAAGAAGCAGCTATTTTTCCTTTGAAGGCAATAGCTTTGATTTGTAAATGATTAAAATTTTATTTTATTTCGCTACTTTTTTAGGTTTTTAGATAATCATTACATTAATCGGATCAAATTACTGTGGATAATTTTAAAAGTAATTAATAAAAGTCTCTTTTTCGATTACTGTTATTGTCAATATATATACGTCACTGATTTTTTCTCAGTTTCGTATCTTAATCAAATAGTATGTTGTATGTATGTAGTATTCCTTTTAATTTCCTTTAAATCAGTTATTTTCAATGAATCAATGAATTTAGAAGGAATCAATTTTATATTATTTCACTAAGCAAATTAAATTCGAAAAAAAAACGTAATAATAGGTACAGCTAATAAATACATTTCGTCATACCGCTCTACGCGGTTGGCACTGTCAGCAAAGTCGCGTCGGCGCGGACACAGTTTCCGACGATGCTTTATTCCAGATAAATTCAAATTCAATTCAAATTCAAATTCTTGTTACAAATTAAAAATCTTTACAGTCGTCAAAGCGGCACTATGGAATGGCTTGCCTTTATTCACAAAATCACAGGTAACAATCTGATATTGAACATATAACACAGCACTTAACAAAAATAAAACTATTTTTACTTTTAAATGAAAGACAGAGTACTTGTTATAGTTTCACAAAATTTATTCAGTTGCCTGACATGTGTTTCGACCCTCTCGGGTCATTTTCAAAGACATAAATGTGGTAAAACTGAGCTACAAAATCGTTTAAGTAGGTAGTGGAATTTAAATGGTATCATAAATTATATTATTGACAAAGGACCTTAATGTTTTTAATAGTGGGATTTTAAAGAGTTGTTTGGTTAATGTTTATATTCTTAATTATGGTATTTTGGATATTTATCTAATTGCACTGTTTATTATGGTGTATGCATTTGAAGGTATCTCTATTTGGTTATTGACTATTTGTTTGATTTTGCTTTTTTGATAGCTAATGTTTCGAGTAAATGTAAATTTAATTTTCTGCTTTTGTTTTGGATAAATAGTGGTTTTATTTTGTTTGATATTGTATGGTTATTTAATATGCAATGATCCGAAATTCCTGTTTTATTTTGTTTTTTTAAGATAGACGTAGAATGTTCTTTGAGTCGGGTTTTGAAGTTTCTACCTGTCTGGCCAATATAAATAGCATCACAATTATCACAATTGATTTGGTAGACTCCACTTGCGGAAAGTTTGTCTTTTGATTCTATTTTTGCGTTTAATATTTGTCTACCTAAGTTATTTTTGTTAACTTGTATTGGTGTTAAGTTAAGTTTTTTGAGATTTTTGGATATTTTCTGGCTTGCGGTTCCAGTATATTGGATTGCGCAGTATTTATTAGGTATTGTTTGGTTGGGTAGTCCCTTATAAAGTAATTTTTGTGTTTTTTGTCTCTCTTTTTTCCTTAAGATATTATTTATGATGTTTGTACAGTATCCATTGTTTATCGCTATAGTTTTAATTATATTAAGTTCTTTTTCGTACTCTAGTTTGGACAGGGGGATATTAACTAGTCTATGTATCATGCTATTGAAAGCTGCTAATTTTGTTTGTTGGGGTTGGTTAGAATCTGCTGGTATGACTGTGTCGGTTGTAGTTGGTTTGCGGTAGATTTGGTATGATAAATGGTCATTATGTTTTTTACTTGTGAGGTCTAGAAAATTGATGGAGTTGTTTATTTCTTTTTCTATTGTAAATTGAATTTTATGGTTGATGTCATTAAGAAAATTAAGGAATTGGTGTAGTTGTCGTTCTGTGCCTGTCCAGATGCAGAACACGTCATCGACATATCTACACCAAAAATGTATATTTTTTATAAGTGTCGAATTATTATTGAATATGGTTTCTTCGAAACGTGCCATGTATATTTCAGTTAGGAGCGGTGATAAAGGGGATCCCATAGGTAGACCATTTTTTTGTAAATAAAATTTGTTATTAAATCTAAAATAAGACTGGTCGATGCATAAGTTAATTAGAGCAATTATTTCTTGTATGTTCGTGGATGTTTTACTGTTATCTAGTTTATTTAATATAATATTTTTTATTTCGGTTATAGGTATTGACGTGAAGAGACTTTTTACATCGAATGACACTATTGTGGCGTTTGTTGGTATTTTTAGATTTTTAGTTTTATCTATGAACTCGTATGTGTTTATATTGGCCAGACAGGTAGAAACTTCAAAACCCGACTCAAAGAACATTCTACGTCTATCTTAAAAAAACAAAATAAAACAGGAATTTCGGATCATTGCATATTAAATAACCATACAATATCAAACAAAATAAAACCACTATTTATCCAAAACAAGAGCATAAAATTAAATTTACTCGAAACATTAGCTATCAAAAAAGCAAAATCAAACAAATGTAACATAGTCAATAACCAAATAGAGATACCTTCAAATGCATACACCATAATAAACAGTGTAATTAGATAAATATCCAAAATACCATAATTGAATATAAACATTAACCAAACAACTCTGTAAAATCCCACTATTAAAAACATTAAGGTCCTTTGTCAATAATATAATTTATGATACCATTTAAATTCCACTACCTACTTAACCGATTTTGTAGCTCGGTTTTAACACATTTATGTCTTTGAAAATGACCCGAGAGGGTCGAAACACGTGTCAAACTGAATAAATTTTGTGAAACTATAACAAGTACTCTGTCTTTCATTTAAAAGTAAAAATGTTAATCCAGTTTCACCAAGAATGTAGCAGTACACACATCAACTTTATAAAATAAAACCAGTTTAGAATAACATTAAAATTAAAGTATAAAAGATTTTTTTTTGCTTTAAATTGAGTCAACTTTTTGAAAATAATGAACAGTTTTAACCATAATTTATAATTATTGCGATATATCACAACATTCTGATTCCATAATTTTATTGTTCGAATTTTTTAACCTTCTATTACCTATATCTTTTCAACAGATAGAGAGGCATTTTTTTTTAATTTGTAGATAATTGCATTATCTTTAAAATGAATTTATAAACCATCATATTTGAACGAAAACGTACCATTTGAGACATAGGTACCAGAAACTGACAAAAAACTAATGTTTTCATCTTTTTTCAGGATTATCAAAGGTATTTAAAAATATTAAATATTTCCACAAGTTGTATATCTCTGTTGCTACTTACGGGACCCATGCCAAGTTCCTGGCTTTTAATAGTGAGTCTACTATACTCAGATTGCCGAACAGATGGAGTGAACAGGTGCAACGTACGCATCTGATGCTAAAGTTTTTAATTTCTCACCTCCTAGAAAACGATATTTGGCCTACTATTATCTATAGTCTATAGTCTAACCCGGCATCCCCTGATACGCGTCGATCACTCAATTTTATTGCTCCATCTGTTCGGCGGTGTAACTTTAGGAATGTTTTGGTAAAAAAAAATATTTTGTAATTTGCGAAAAGAAGTTAAGAAGATAAGGGCATCTCCGTTGTTTAAAGGAATTGAGGGTTGAGACTTCGTATTCGAGAGATCGTTCCCGCCCATAGACAAGATATATTTAGACCATCACAACGTATTCGCGACACCAGCTGAATCCGTCCAATGTATGGGCGAAAAAGTGCGTTTGTGCGCAGTGGGCGCCAGTCAGATTTTTAAACGACGGTCCTCTCGAGGCATGCGCACTCGGGACGTCTAGCAAAAGTGGTTGTTGAACTCAATGACGCAACGCGGCGAACAGAACCGGGCCGAAAAAATCTCAGTCATTTGTATGTTATGGTATTTTTGGTTGGGGTGGCGAATATAGCGAACCTCTGAAGCTTGTTATTTCGATACAAAAATAGTCTTTACAAAGTGTTACAGACATTTCATATGTTTCGCCAATTATGTATCCAACTTTTAAATATAAGGAATTATTTCGTAGTCTATTTCTTACAAGTAGTGCATAAATAGAAATAGTTTAATTCCAAATTTAAATTATATGAATATGTGAAAGAATAGGAGGTAAAAAATATAATTTATCTTAAATGCACTCCGGTGTTGAAGTGAATACACACACGGAGAAGTAGAAATATTTGTCAGTGACGTATATTGAGTGTGGTCAAGGTGTCAGAAAGGTACTGATGGGGTGTGTGTGTATTAGGGGCATTGTATAAGGGGTAAGATGGTGTAAGAAGGTCATATATAGTGTCAATGCCTCCTTCCCCTATATTGCATAAGGGTGAGTGTGTCCAAAAGGCATATTTGCGCTTTCGCCAAAGGGGCACTAAAAATACTAGTGGATTAGGGTAGAGGGGAGTATTTGAAAACGGATGGCGAAAGAAAAAAGCGCATTCGACAAAGGATCGCTAAGATATCAGTGGATTAGAAGGGTGAGTGTCCAAAAGGCATATTTGCGCTTTCGTCAAAGGGGCACTAAAAATACTAGTGGAAATACTAGAGGGGAGTATTTTAAAAGGGATGGCGAAAGAAAAAAGCACTTTCGCCAAAGGATCGCTAAGATATCGGTGGATTAGATTGACATGGGGCCGTAAGTAGTAGCGCTTTCAGCAAAGTATCAAGTGCACACACTGTAAATAGGTGTAAAAATATTTACATCTTACCCTAGAACTTGCTTTGTTCAATAATTATACAGGATGGGATGCCAATCCAATAAAATATACACATGTAATTTTTTTTATTTACTATTTTACTTCTTAAAACAGTTGCATATTTTATTTCTATTGTTTAGAATACTATGTTTATATTTTATTTCAACTTTCAATTTTGTAAATGTAACGTTTAAAAACATTAAAGAGACGCACTGTATATATATAAACTGAGCTATTTTCGAGGAATTATCGACAGTTTTGTATAGCAAGACAACTCAGATTTAAGCCAACAAACTATACACTTTTTGTTAAAATCTCACTAATGGTTACATTTTTATCATTAATAAAAAGAATAATTACAAGTAATATATTTAGCATTTATTACTCGATAAAAGATTCACGTCATGTAAAATAAATTTTGAAGTACGGTCCTGTCTATCACAAGGCAAACGTTCGACAATGCGCAAGCCCGCAGAGGACCGTCTTTGTTTACGGATTCAGCTCGGTAAATTTGCCGCATTCGTAATTGACATTATTTCTCTACTATATATTTTCTCTATGTTCCCGCCACCCCCAGTGCGGTGTTGCCAAATTTTCTCAAAATTCCTTAAGCTAGGAAAATTCCCTAAATAGATTGACAGATAACGTCAACTAAAACACTTTTAAAACTGTGTGTTAAGGTAGTTTGCAAATTTTATCGGCCTCACAAATGTGACGTGAAAGACACCTTTGGTGTTCATCTTCTACCTTCTATTAGTGTTAGCAAACTGCTAAAGCTACCAGTTATGTGGGCACCAAAATCGTTTCACGCAGTGTTATTTTCTATTGTGCACAGCTTTGGTTTCAAATATAAGAAAACAAACAAAATATGAATTTTTCATTTATTTTTTTAACAAACAATCAATAAATATAACTTATTGGTCTGCAACAGGTAAATGGAGTCCGGATGGTTGGAAACCGTTATCGTCAGCAACGTAGCTGACTTTGTAGGTGACACCGTCGGGGCCGACGTACTGGTATTCACCACGGACAGCGATTGATTCGTTTTCGCTTCCGGGGTTGACGATT
Organism: Philopedon plagiatum; assembly: GCA_963971165.1. Taxonomy (NCBI): domain Eukaryota; kingdom Metazoa; phylum Arthropoda; class Insecta; order Coleoptera; family Curculionidae; genus Philopedon; species Philopedon plagiatum. The sequence goes on from OZ020189.1 coordinate 1,946,464, forward strand.
TGACCTTGTTCTTGTTGGGAGATTCCGTTGCTAGTTTCGTATCTGTACAAAAATTTTAAATGTGAAACCAGTCTAACTTAAGAGTTACATTGCTATAACTTCTCAATTTTATTAAATTAAAATAACAAATAATAGCAATATCTGTAAATATTTGAAAGTGCACGCTTTCGTATAAATAGTCAAAACAGAATTTATTTTACTTTAAATTCCCCACCCTTCATAAAAGACTTAATTTTTTTTTGTAAATTCCCCAGCTCTTTACAAAATATTTTTTAAGCTAATTTTCTAGTTGTAGCAACATTAATTAAACAAAACTTTTTCTTTAATCTAAACTTAAAGTTTTGTTTATAAATGAAATAATATTTTCGGTTTCAAAATAGTACGTACGCGAAGCTAAATCCATCAGTTCCAATGTTGTCTAGGTCGTTTCTGAGAACTTGGGCATCAGCATCAGGATTGGCTGGAGCACCTACAGCAATGGCCACAAGGGCGAGGAAGACAATTGCCTGAAAAAAGAAGTTTATAAGTAATGCAATAATGGTATATTGTCCTATCGATATCGCTGTTAAAGGTTTTTTTTTTTGGCTCAAACTAAGTGGTAGATTTCCAAGTAATTTTTGGCAGGGAGGAAAGCTACAGAGCTTTTAGTAAATAATGATTGTGGGGGTATGTTTCGGCAAATGTTTTATTATAACGTGCTACATTGTGCCTAGAGAAGTAGGTACTGCAAAAGTGGGAAGCATCAATAATAGAAAAATCTTGAATGTGACCACACGCGACTGGTATTATGGTATGTTGATAGGATTGTATGCTTTTGTATTTTGGCACGTGCAACATTTTTAAATTAATAATTGTTTATGTAAAAAATAATCTTTTTTTATTATTATTTGGGTTAAATGATGTAGCAAAGCAACGAATTGAAATCCAGTCATTAAAATGTTCGGGAAAATTATGTATTATTACGAAAAACCGTATAAAACGAATTAGTATTAATATGAATTTTGGCCATGAAAAGTCCCGATTCTATTGAATATTTATAAGCTTGAAAGTCGAAATTTGAATAATTACATTTTTTCTGTTGTCAGCCGTGTAAGAATCGGCCAGAAGCTATTTTTCCTAAGGCTGCTAAATCCCAAATTACGACTGCTTTGGGTTTTAAGATTGGTAATTTTCAGGAATTTGCTATAAAAAGAAACAATGAATTTCCTGTACAGGTACATGCAGACGACAAATAATTGATTAAATATATCAATTTTATTTTACAACAAATAGATTTATCAATATTTGAAACAACACTTATAGATGTCAAAGAACGTGGTAACTAAGTTTGTATTATAATTATGCTTTTGATTTTAATTTTAAATTTATGCAGAAAATAGTTGTTTATTATAAAATTCTTAATATTTTCATCTGGCAAATACAAAAAGTTGTTGCCAAGAGAACGCCAAACAAAAAGCAAAACAACTGTTGTTAATTGGGCAACTTTAAACTTTGGTTCAGCCCCGTTTTTTGTCGCCATTAAAACAATGGTAAAACAGTTAAAAATGCACAAATATGAAGAGATTCCTTTAGTAAAATGCAATTTTACCAGCACGGCATTTTTTGAAAATCCCGTAGAATGCGAAATATTTCCAAAATTATGAAAATAAATTTGAGTTTCCCCATGTTTTTTCAATAAATGGTTGATTTAAAGATGCTAAAATTGTCTGTTAGTTTATCTCAACACTGTAGATGTAGATGATAGAAATGGGTCTTGGTTTTCTCTTGGAACATGTAACTAAAGTAAATTTTCGAAAAACTGGGAAATAAATTCTTAGCTCCAAAATTAGTTGTCTTGTTCTTACACTTGACAATTCAAAGCCTTAGTTGTCAAATAAGACTGGTCTTAGAGATAGTGAATCTGCCCGTTTAACAATAGCACTTATTTACTACGATTTTTCATTTCCGTCGATCTAGCGATTCGGAAATGAACCAAAGCAATACTTTAATGAGTTCATTTAAATACTAGGTACTATCATAGGTAATTGCAATACCTATGATAGCCTGGAAGCCTTAGTTAAACTACTAATTGCATCTATTAAACAGTATGATAATAATATAAATAACAAATTTTCAGTTTTTTGATATAAAAAATATGAATTGTATGAATAACTACAGCTGATTTTAGGAATGTATTTACTTAACTACCAAAACCAAGTGGTTACCTAACAGAATTAAAAAGATCAATGCAAGAGAAATAAATATTTATCTTACTATTCACAATCAGTTAGTATTCCAATAAATTAGATAATAATCGAAAGTGGTTAATCCGCGGCAGCAGACAATGAAAATAAGGTTAAAAAATTTGTAGATATGTAAATTGCCAATTAACACTATTAAGACTACTTACTACTTTCATGATGACTAGAGGTTTTGTAGTACTGATGTCAACTAATCTGTTGTCAATGTGCTTCATCAAAAAAAAATCTTCTTCTTATAATGAAAGAATCTTCCCCCTACCAAGGCGATCCTCGTTTTGACATAATAATTCGATTTTTGTAGTTTTTATTAAATAATAATTAGAATTTCTTGACCTTTCGCATGCATAAACATATTGAATATTATTCAGTTTTTAAGGTTACATTTTTATTGAGACAATAAATATATTGGTAATATGTATATGGGACATGTATGTTCTAAAAATAGTATAAATTAATAACATTCTTAAACAATTAGAAAAAATTTTGATCGTCTTCTTCTTCTGGTTATTATCCATTTTGTTGCAATAATATTTCCGTTAACGGTTTCAATATCTCTTGGGATCGTAAAAGAAATTTTTTTGGCAATCCGGAAAAAATACGGATTATGCGAGATGATTCAGGAGGAGATGTTCATATTTTAGGTACCTAGGGCCTAAATACATATAAAAACTTTTATTAACATGGGCCCGATTCCTAACCGTTATTGAGATATATTTATAATACATTTTTTTTCAAAAAAATGATCCGACAAAAAAAGCACTGAACAATATGAAATAATGTTTGTACGTATTTATTGCTGAGGTTAATGGTAAACTTAATTTTGTTCAAAATTAGGTTAATAAATAATTAATAGATCTGGCACTACAATTCTGCCAACTGGGATGGTCTTCTAAACTTCTTCTCTGCTTTCCTTTGGAACTCTGTCTGTTTTTTCACTCTCGATCCCTTCGAAATTTGCTCTCATATCACAGATATCATTCTAGTAGGTATTGAAAGTTTTGTTCCACATACCCGCAAGAAACCTAAACTCCGCCATCAAAAGTCGTGCTTTTCCAAGGTTTGCAATAACGCCAGGCGCAGAAAAGTCCAAGATCACAGAAGGTTTCTTCAAAATCCTACACCCGAAAATTGTCAAACTTTCACTGAGGCAAGAAATCAATATAATCAAACTATCTTAGAGTACAAAATGCTTTTAACAACCGCATAAAAGATAAAGTGCTTTCCTGTCCCAACAGCAGCAAATCTTTCCGGTCACTTGCCAAAAACATTAAGTAGTCAAAAATTTTGTAAAAACACTTTTCCTCCCCTGACCTCCGACACCGAAATTATATCCACACCTTAAGGGAAAGCTGAACTATTTGCCAAATAATTCGCTGCCAACATGCGGCTTTTGTCAACAACTAGAGGCGCGTTACGTATGTATCCATTTACTATCCAGCTACAAAAGCCTAGAGCATCCCACTTCTCTCGCTCATTCATACCTAGGGTTTGCAGATTTTGGAACTACACACAAAAAAAAGATTCCTCAAAATAAAGATATAAGTGGTTTTAAAAAAAATATTTTACTTAGAACTCTTATGTTCTTAAATTAAAAACATATTTTTGTTCTGAAGATTTTAAAAGTATTAAAACAAGACAAAAATTTCATTAAGTCATTTATTTACATTGATGACATTTATTTCAAAATAAGTATACCATTTCTCATTACAAAACCATGAGTTTCAAGATACAAAAAGCATATTAGGTCACAGTGTAAAATTTTAGTTCTCTTGTATTGAGGTATTTAGACATAAAATTAACAAAGCCATTTCTTAGAGTAAAGCCTAGAGAAGCACTATTTGTGAAATCTAGGTTTCATTGGATTGGAAATTGAATATTTTAGTGGAAAAACCCCTATCTCATTATTAAAATCGTAGCTCTTGTACCAAGCCCGTGAAGACCTCACTGTAACACCACATAATTTCAATAAAGTACGAGTAAATTTCCGAAATACGTGCTGCAGCAACCGGTTCGAATATGTGCAAAAAAGAAAAAGACGGGATCTATCTGGCCGGTAAGATACGCAAAACAAATCCGTTACATCTCGCTTATTGGTACGAGACGGGAGTCGACCTGCATCCTGCATGTGTTTGTATGTGTGGTGGTCGTTCAGTTTTCATGTCGCATACTATATAAATTTTTATAGATTTTGTGAACTGTATCGGTGGAAAAACAGAATTGGTAAGTATGAGACACAATTAAATTTTGTTTACAACCTATTGCAAATAAGAGGATTTATCAGAACTACTGAATACTGAAGGTATAATCGATGCTCTTTGGTATAATGCCCGCCATGTGCATTTGTTTGTTTCTTGACCTACGAAGGGTGATGCAATGAAAATAATATGTCCACAATTTAAATGTTTTTTTTTCGATTTTGAACGATATAGGTAAGTACAACGAAAACACACAAGAGACAAAGCAAATTTTTACATATGTAGGGTGTGATTAAAGTACGTAAAAAAACTTTAAGGAGTGTTTTCTTGAATGTTTTTGAGACAAAAAGTTCACATAAACGTGTGCCCCAAACTTTTATGTTTTGGAGATACGAGGTGAGGTGTAAAACATTTTGATAGTTCTTACTTATAAATACCAGCATCGCAGATTTTAAAGATTTTTTTTCATACTTGTAAAATTTGGAATTCTTATCACGAATCTAAAGACAGCACACAAAAAAAAGTTCTCTTGTTTTAAACCCGCGGCGGTTTCGAAATATTGTGAAAATCACCGAGGTCTCAAATTAAGGTAATATAACTCATATTATGATAAACAAGTTCTCATTTTGAGAACAAAGGGTAAATTAAGATCATATGTTTTCAAATAGGGGAAGGCTACCTTAATTTAAGAGAATCATGACTTTCATATATTTTGACACCACCGCGGTTTCGAAAGAGAGGAAAATAATGTCAGTTTTTAAATATTTTTATATTCTTTTTATTTTTATTGGAGAGGTTAATAAAGGGAGCAAAAGGGAGGATCAATTTACCATATCGTGTTGTATGTCGTTTTCGGGGTTTATTAGGATGAGGATTTTAAAAACAATGTTAGTTTTTTATTATTTGCGTATTTTTTCATATTTATTGGGGAAGTTAAAAGGGGAATAAAAGGGGATACATTTACCATATCCTCTTTTTTTGCCATTTTTAGGGTTTTTTAGAATTGGCATTCTAAAAATTGTAAGAAAGCTTTTTTACTGTTATCGAACAATTTAAAAATGATAAAATAATGAATAGATTATGATGTGGAAGTATTGATTCAATTTGCAGCATACTTATGTCAGCGGTCCTTTTTAAACGATTTTTATGATTACAGGTTCAATGATCCTTCGATTTTTTTTTAACATTACGTACCCACAAAACATGTCATGTGACCAAAAGAAAAGGGAGGACTTGTAACAGAGAAATAAAATCATAATTTTGGAAAACACATTACCATAATATTGTCAATTATTTTGGGATTGGAGTATATATTAACTTTTGAACTAGGATTTTTTTTGTTGAAAGGAAACAGATGCAAAAACATTCTTTGCGTAAAGTATATGTGTTGTTTGGATGCTGCCTTTAGTTTCTTTACCACAAGGTATATAGGTAGTATTACCTGTATCTTAAAATTAATAATATTGAAATAAAATATCAACATATTTCTTTATGTTCTCAATAGGTGTAAGGATTTATTGTACCAAACGGTATTATTTGCATTCGTTTGTAATGCATTCTATTACATATTGTATTATTTATATCAGTCTTAGATAACGAAAGAAAGGGGATGGCTAATACCCATAAATGACAATGAGAGTCATAAAAAATGTATCAATCACCCATAATTAAATTAAATGCTAAGACGGTACCACGTAATCTACACAGGAGGTAAACATAAAGCGACCATCATAGTCGATAATTATACTTCCCATATTTGGTTTTTCGCTCCTGATTGATTCATAATTATATTTGTGGTATTATTTAAAGCTTTGAGATGGTGTCTCTCCTTTCTTCTTTTCTCTAAGTTGTCTGCAGTATTTCGTATTAAACTAATGTGTTAAGAGTTACCTATTACGTTTCGTTTATATATGTTTAATCTACAAAAAGTATAGAAAGTAAACATTTCTACTTGTGTTATTTTCATATGCAGGCCTTAATAAGTTAGCTATTTAAGTTTTATTTATTAGTGTTACCTACACTAAGCCTACAAAAAAATAAGAAATTTGATCTTTAATTTCATTTGTCCATTTTTTCTTGTGTTATTAAGGGTGCTCTGTCTACAACAAGGACGGCAGATTAACTAAAAAACATTTTTTTTAATGAAGAGGTTTTTTTGATTTGTTGATAATCCTTTACCGTATAGAACTGAAGACTACTTGCCTAAATAATTTCACTCCTTAGCCTGAGTTATATGGATTTATCGTAATTAACCTTGGCGATTTAATAGATAAGGACAGTTATAATTAAATCGCCAAGGTCAATTAGGATGCAACCATATAACTCAGGCTAAGGAGTGAAATTACTTAGGCAAGTAGTGTTCAGTTCTATACAGTAAAGGAATATCCTCAACTCAAAAAAAAACCTTCATTAAAAAACTTGAGTTTTAGTTAATCTTCCGTCCTTGTTGTAGACAGGACACCCCTAACATATAGTAATAAGTTTTATGTTACACTATTATTAAATTCATGTAAGTTTATAACCGTAAGTATAATGCTAAGATTTAAAGGTGTTGTTTCAATAACATCACTAATTTCTACTGTTTTTATATTTTTATAAATAAATATCCTTTGTTACATCCAAAAACAAAACGTTTTTCATTTTTATACCACATTTTACAGAACTATTTACCCCCTTCGTCTAAATAAACATGGTTCCTCAGTTAAAAACTGAAAAACGGATTTTGCACCAAATTACAATTTTTTAGGGTTTAGAAAAGTGTGCTTTTGTTATAGGAAACCACATTGTTTTTTATTAAAAAATTACATGTCCTGGTTCAAGAATTTCTAATTTAGGAGAACCTTTTTCAGCAGGATTAGCAAACCGCTTTTTTGGGAAAAGTGAAGCGGCTTCCAAAAATAAAGTATTTTTATTATGGGCAAATGAATCCGAGCGCTTATTCTCAATCCATCGTCAAACATTTAAGAAAAAAACTTTAACGAGGTTGCAGCTTTTTCATAATGATATGTTTATTTTCATTCTTCTCTTTTTCTTCAAAAATAATACGTTTTTTTAATTCTGAAGAAAGGGAAGCGGTTTACTTCGCTAATTTCGTTTAATTGTCTATTATGGGTTTTTATCGTTATACTACTTTTTTCGAATCTCAAATTTAATATATTTATTTGTTGTAACGAACGGATATGTATGTCTCCATTTTTAGATTTTTAAAATGTAAGAGAACATGAAAACATGTATTCAAAGATATTTCTCCTTAATTTTCGGTTTGGATCATTTTCTTTTTTAAATCCATACAAGGCCTTAAAAATAATAGATTTTTAGAAACAATAATGAAGTAGAAATCACAAAAACAATTCAAAACTGCTGGTTAATATATCATTGTATTTGTAACTTCTGCTACATTATTAATGTGTTAAAAAACCGGGTTCTTATCGTCGGTTACTTTTAAGGTCATTTATGGGGTTGAAAAAAGAAAATGACTCAGAGTGGAAAATTGAGGACAAAAAAATTGGAATTACTTTAAAGTCATTTCTTCATTTTCTCTTACATTTTAAAAATCTACTAATGATGCCATACCATATCCCTTCATCACCACAAATAAATATGATAAATTCGAGTTTTGAAAAAAGTATGAGGATAAAAATCCGTAACTATAGACATTGGATGAAATTTTGGAGTCAACCGCCTTAAATCACCAGTTCTTGAAGTAAGACATTATTTGTCTTTAATTTAAAATAATGCTGGCGTTGAAACAAGAGCACAATTTCGTCATCCTAAAGCATTGTGGCTTGGTATAATATCCTGAAATTTCTATTTTTGAACACCTGAACTCATAAAGCAAAACATTCTCGGTCTCAAAATGAGATCCCAATTTTTGTAATTGAACGTATTACGTATTGCATTATAAGAAAATATGATTTTAATCTAAGATTCTAAATTACTCTCGGAAACGTAATGAGTTATCAAAACATGGTCTTGTAATTTATCACGTTAAAAAACAATTTCTTTACTCTATGATGCAGTTTTTTACACTAAAACTCTTAAAACCTTATAAAATGAATTCATTTCCTTAATAAGAAAATATCAAGGTTTATCATGTAGATCACCACATTTTAAATCGAGGAATATTTCTCTTATTTTGAGAACATGACAAATTTGTAGTAATATTATGAATGATTACAGTTAAAAGATATTGCTCTCAATATATGTAACTGATTGTTTGATCTCAAATAATAAAGAACATTATATAAAGTCAAAATTGCTTTAAGGCGAAACCAGTTCTTTTGGAGTAAATCCGTGAAAACGAAGAAATTTGTTTCTTTATTGGAGAGAATATTCTTTTGCCACATATGAAAGTCACTATGCTCTCGAAATGAGGTAAACGCGTTCATTCTGAAGTATCTTTTTTTTGAGTGTATGGAACGGTCTGCCCGCGGATGTTTTCCCTTCCCCTCCCAACCTCCAATCCTTTAAATCCCGTGTCAATAGATTACATTGGCCTTCCCTTAAGACACCCACAATAAGTTGGTTATTTGGGAATAGGGAACATAGCCTATCATTGATTTCTTCGGGATCGAACAAACAAAATCCCATGGTTTCGGGATTGATCACGAAAAATTGTAGCATTAGTAAAGGTAAATTAATTATTTTTCTTTGTAATATTGTAATATTAAAATAAAAACAAAACAATGTTTATACAGGAGGACACATACAAGTATTATTTTTTTGTATTCAATTACCTTAATTACCCTTGGGGCGTAAAGGTTTCATATTCCTATATTAATTCTATTAGTAAGTGTAAATAAACCTGGCCCGTTATTTCTTGTTCTTTGCCATTCTTTTTGCATAGTTCCAGGATATTCCTCATTTCTTCAGGTTTTCCGCTACTTTACTGTCCCATGTTCTTCTTGGTCTACCTCTTTGCCAGCCATACTGTTTTTGTCTCTCTCTCTTCAACGGGGTTTTTTAAACATATTTTAGAATTTATTTATCCCTAGATTTAAGAGCCCAATTCCGTTTGGTTGGGTTTGATTGTGGCTGAATTGTGATTCCAATCCCTAGTAGTTGAAATATTATCCTTATCCTTGCCTAAATATAAACGTTTTAACTTGACAAAAAACAATTATCTGCACAAAGCCACCCTCTGGCCTGAATTGATGATAGATTTAAGGGTCTTTCACCCCACTGTGCGACGTCACTGAGAAGCTAATAGATGTATTTGGATCTTGAAAATAAGCCTAGATAAATACAGAAAGCATTTTTGTGGCAAATTTCACTTTTTTTATCTAAGACATCCCATATAGACTTCAAGTCTAAGTACTAACGTACCGTGGGCGCCTGGAGAGAAGGGAAATGTAGTCTATTGACACGGGATTTGAAGAATTGGAGGTTGGGACGGGAGGGGAAAGCATCTGCAGGCAATTTGTTCCATAATCTGGAGACCCTAGGCATGAATGAGCGAGAGACGTGGTCTGTTCTAGGCTTTTGTAGCTGGACAGTAAAGGGATCATGCATACGTAACGCGCCTCTTGTTGTTCTAAGAAAACTGTCAGGCAGTAAATGGGGCGCCAAGCCTTCCGTTCTTAGAACCACCGCTCAAGCACTCTGCTTCTCCACAGCGGAATACGCAAGCCCTGTCTGGTCAAGATCGGCGCATGCCAAGAAGGTTGACATAAGCCTCAACGAAACCTGCAGGCTGGTTACAGGATGTATGAAACCAACACCCCTGCCAAAGCTCTACCGGGCGTCAGGCTTCAGCAGCCCCAACTCACGCAGGGCGGCACACGAATTCGGTGACAAATTCAAGAAAACCTTCGATGACCGCCACCCTCTTTTTGGACGCTATTGCGGATCTCAAAGATTAAAATCCAGACACCGACTCCTTAGAGGCACCCTGGACGAACCCCCTCCAAGCTATCCTCTAACTGAAAATCCTCCTAACGGTGTCTTATGTAATTTCAAGACGTGGAAAATGCTAAACCGCATCACAATCGGGGTTGCCCCCGTGAAAACCAACCTAATCAAATGGGGCCTGACACAACCTACTGACGACAAGTGCGACTGTGGAGAAGTACAAAATATGGAACATCTTCTAACCTGCACTAATTGTCCCGCAAACTGCACCTTGGACGATCTTTGGCTAAGCAAACCCAGAGCATTGGACGTGGCCCAATACTGGGCCGAGAAATTATAAATAGGCTATTCCGGACACGAAAAAGTAAGTAAGTTGTTCTGTTAGGAACAGTCAAGGGGGGAATAATACCGGCTAGTTCTTCAGAGCAAATTCTGTGGAAGTAGCGGTAGAAAAGAGATAAATCCCCAACAGCGCAGCGATGAGCGAGAGAAGGGAGTTTTCTCGTGAGGTTGATAAGTCGAATGGCTCTCTTTTGGATAGAATCAAGTATGTTAAACTGTCGAAGGTGATGCCGCTCCCCAGATGTGGGAGTAGTACTGTAGGTTAGGTCTTACTTACTATTTCGATTAGTTAGGAAATAATACCTCCCACCTCCCATTTATCTACAAATTTCGTTATAATATATACCGCATTTAGAGAGACCTGTGCATTGTGTATATATCTGTGAAATCTAACTAAATTAAAACAAGTAGGTACTTCCACAATTTTCCATTTATTTTTTTCTAACTAACAACTGAACAAACATCTTATTGTGATGCAGCAGGTCAATGGACTTCGGACAATTGGTCTACCGTTTTCGTCAGAAATGTAGCTGACCTGTAAGTAATATTATCAGGGCCAAAGTATTTGAGCTGACCATGCACAGCTTCGTTCCCATTTCCAGCTCTGATGAGTTGTTCTTCTTGGACGATGCCGTACTAGTTCAACGAAATTTAATATCCTCCTATTCCTAGAATAACTGTAAAGGTAGTTATGGTTCAGTCGTTATGATTGAAAAACTTCTCTAGGCTTTATAAAAATTTTTTTTGTTGTAAACGGCTCGAAAATATCAGCAAAAATCAATCTATCAATGCAAACTTAAAAAAAATAATAGCAACTTTCATAAGTTGCTATTTTTTCTTAATTTCAAGAATCTCTTTTTACTCTTTTACCTTTTCGGACAACATTTTGTAAATTTGCCTTTTTTACCTTCACAACTCCCAACTCAATATGTAGATGTAAATGTCTTTATTTTGCAATTATGTCTGATCCAAAAATAACACTGGGCGGAGGTTCGTAATAAAAATTTCCATATCTGAAAAAAATCATGAAAATACATCATCAAACGTTGTTCAGTCTTAATAGAACATTAAAACAAAAATGTTTTAAACGTCACTCCAAATAATGCTAAGGCGGTCTTTAAAACTCGCTTCAGGTACAGTTTTAGTTCGTCAAAAATCTCATTATCTTTAATTTACGTAAGTATAACCCTTGCAGCAGATATTTAGACTAATATTATTATCCCGATGATATTTCAAAGCTGCAGTAGTGCTAAAAAAATTAAAACTTACGCAAAATTGTATCCATCAACCCCAATATTTGCCGATATTTGTTTCGCCACTTGAGCATCAGCTTCAGGGCTGGCTGGGGCAGCTACGACGATGGCCACAAGGGCGAAGAGAACAATAAACTTAAAAAAAGAGAAACCATTGAAAGTTTATCAAACCTTAATTAATTTTACTTTGTTATTATTTATTTCATTATTATTTACAGAATCAGAACATTACGAAATTTGTGGTGGTCATAGATTTGATAACAAAGATATATTTAAAGATACTATTAAATCAAACTGAGCCTCAGGACTCTACTTTATCTTATCAATTTATTAATGTACCTAAAAATCAAAACATAAAATATTTATATCTTCAGTACTCTACGAAATATGAATCACATTTCTTTACGTTTCATAATTTTATCCACAAATAAGATAAGACTTCTTTTAGTAAATTTAAATATAATGAAAAAGATAATGAAAATTTGTTTACGCCTTACTACTTTCATAGTGATGAAGTGTGGCTGTTGTACTATTTGGCAGCGAAGCTGGACCTGACGATCTGTCAACAAAACTATCTTTGTTTTATACTGACTCAAATCTTCAATCAAACCCTACCCCACCAACCTTTAAAATATTGCGGTAAATCCACGTATTTATATTTTAACCTTCACGACCAGTTTTTTTTTAAATATAACTTCTTTCAATATATTATAATATAATTTTGGAATGTATTAAAAAATTTTGCAAACTTGAACCTCCAAATGATTAGTTAATATAGTTAATTAATATGCGGCTGCAATGCATGCAAGCGATTAACAAAAGGTATTTTTCGTAAAGAAAAATGTACACAATGTCTTGAAAAAAGTAGATTTGCTTGGAAAATCATTTAAAAATAACTTTAAGCCAACGTAATTTCATTTTAGTACAATTTTTTTCTTTATTTTTCTTTTGTATGAATGAATGAAATCATTATACACGTTGAAACTTTAAATAATCAAGTGAAAATTCCTTGCAGGGTATAAATATACTTACAGCGGGTTGCAGAAAACTTTTAATCCAGTGTTAAATCCTAATTCAGGGTTAGAAACAAAAGATATTCAGTTTAACACAGCGTTAAATTTTTTTTCTTTCTGCAACAGCCCAAATTTTGAGCTAATCCGGGATTAAACAGACAAATACCACTAAAAAACCAAGGTGTTGTTTACTTTTTCATTTGTTTTTAACCCAGAGAGCACTTAACGCTGAATTAAACTAATTCCACAATATGGTGGGATTAAAGTCATGTTTTTTTTAACATTTTTGATAAAATATTGGTTACTTTGGCAAAAGTTTATGTTCCAATACAAGAACTTGAAAGAAAAATCCTTCCTTCAATATTTTAAAATAAAACTATATACACTTTTATTGCAGATGGGCATCTAATTTATAATAATGCTTACTCAGCAGGTTCCTACCTTCACACACTAACAAAAAAATGTAGGAAAAATAAAGTTCATCATCTATAACGTGGATTTTACCAAAAAATATAACTTTCATCTTCAATACCATAACAAAATTACTCTTTATAATATTATTTTGTTGTTGGACTTATTCAAACATATTCTATTGCTAGTCTTCTATAAAAATATAGATATTCTGCTAAATTTCCTTCTGCTTACTTTTCTTCAATCACATAGTTTTCTTTAACACCTCTCTTAGTTTAAATAGCAAACCCTTTTGTGGGTTTAAAAATAATATAACAACTTGTAGAGGTAGGTACCTAGTTATTTTCCGAATTACTTTCGTCCTAACGTCGAAAATTATCTTATTTACAGCAAGTAAAAACACTGGAATGCAAGCAAGTTTGTATTTTTTGTATTAATTGTTTCTTTTATGTTACTCACGGCTCTCTCGATAACAGAAAAATAAAGGGCTTAAAATTTTTTAAAACAAAACACTGACGTGTAACCTAACCTCAAATATTTCAAGATTTAGAAGTAGCAGTGTTGCCAGCCATTACTTTATTTGGTACTGGATTTTAATTGAGAAAGTACTAAATTTAATGAAAATGCACTAGATCTTCACAAAACAGGCCAGACAATGCACTGACACAGGAGATATAAAGAACTTGTACTTGGTATAAAAATATAAAATATGTAATTCCCAATTTTAAAAATGAAACAGTTACTTCCAATCTCTGAAAAAGGTAGGATCTAATCTGCGGCAAAACAAAACAAAAAATACGAGACCTGTAAAATATGAGTAGAGTATCTCTTAAAAACGTCGGATGGCATTTTCTACTAAGGTTTTAACTCAAGTGTACTAGCGTACCAGGGATATCCTTAAAAGGTTCTAGATCTAGTACAATTGTAGTAGACTGGCAACACTGTTCACCACCGGACCAAGGCGTGTTCGATGAATGGCATCGATCCGGACGACTTTACGAGATTTAAGCGAAATACGTAACTGAATCAAGAATGAATGTAAAACGAAATAAAATAGCGCTGGAGTGTCGCAACGAAATTTGTTTCAAGTGCATATTCAACTTTCTTAAATTTAAAAATATCATTAATGCCACAGATCAAACTTAAAAAAAGCATTTCAATTAGGTATAATTATAATAAAATTTATAATTAAAATAATAGTTTTTATTATGGAATCTTTATCTAGTTTTACAAATTTTCAGGGAATAATGAACAAAGATATAAAGTAACTGATGCAAACTTATGTTTTGAAAAATCACAAAACATATTTTATTTATGTAAATAACAAATTTTTATTTAAAAACTATTTTACATTGATGTCACCAGTAGGTATTTCTTAAGCCCATTTGTACATCAAAATAGGATCTGAAAGGTTTTTTCTTGTGACTTATCTGGTACCTGTAACAAAAAAAAAACAAAGCAAATAAAGTAAAAAATTACACAATTAAGTACATAATAATTTTAATAAAAGCACTAGGTATGTTGTACAGTGTACACGTGTACACCCAAGTAAATAACTTGTTTATTGATATTTTATTCTAAATAGTAACAAGTATATGGGGATATGGGCTTTATAGGTATTCACATGATAAAAATGGTAGTCAAGTAAATGTGTCAATAAAAATTAAAGTTAATCAATCATGAGCAAAAAGTTTATTAAAAGAAAAACAGCAAAATTTTACTTAAACGAATTTGAGGTGGATGAAATAAATACTCTACAGTTTGCTTGGGTTTGAGCGTGACACATGGTTATTGGTTAAAGAAATTATAATTGTAATCTATTATACTACCAGCAATTTAGGTTTACAAATTGACCAGGATACTCACCCAGACAAAAATGTTTTGTTAGCTTAACTGGACAAAAGTTATATAGTATGCTATTACGGGTAGGTATATAAACACAGAACTTGAGGTAAAAATAAGGAACAAAATTGTACTCAAAAATTTTGTAACGTACCCAACCCAACCTATTTAACTAAGATATTAATGACAATATTTTACCTTTATCAAGAAAATAACAACAAAGGTTTCGTTTCCAAATTTATTCCTTGGCAGTAAGGTATTTCACCGAATATTGATTGTGTCTAGGATAACCTCTCAAATAACATTCATTTAGAACTCCATTCCTTAGGTTTATCAGGAAGTATGTTTTTGTGCTTTACTTATCTTTCATCAAAAGCCCGATTTTTAGGATTAGGAATTCACATTCTTGAGAAATATTAGGATCCTACGGATGTACCTAAAACAAACACATAAATGGATAATAATGTCAAGAGTATAGTAGTTAAGGAAGCTGAAAAGCAGCAAATTTTTTATGTAAAGCATTTTTAAGGCAAATCTTAAAAATTAACAGAAAAATTATACAAATTTTGCTGGGTCTATGTATCTGTACGGTATTTTATGGTTCAATGGTTTCATACAACTTACCTTATACTACATATACATATGTTCAGAAGTTCATTTTCTTCTATATTTGTGTAATTTTCCTATTCGCTTTGCCTATTTTCCCAAAAAATTTTTTTTATTCAAAATAACCTCGCTTTAACAAGAAATACAAAACGCTTTGTTGACATTAAAATCTGACGTTTATCGTACGAGTTTTCCCGAAGCTGCGACCGCTTCCAAATCTAAAAGCCGATGTTAAGCGATTGCTGTTTCAAGTAGGCCTGGGCCGGCTTTGATTAAATCTTGGGCAACTTGACCAAAATTTAACACCGTGTTAAAATTTAACACGGTGTTAGTTAATCATCCTTTCTGCAACCCGCCGTTAATATACTTATAATGTTATTGTTAAAAATTTTAAAGCCGAAAATCCATGTCAAAATGAAATTTAGTTGGCTACCATGGACGGCGATTGGAAAATGCCGCCTTAAGATTAACAGTTTATTATTCTTGAACCTTGTGGTCCCTGCTAAGAACAAAAAAATCATAGTGGTCCCTGATCCAGAAAAGGTTGAGAACCACTGGTTTAGACAGAGTACATCCTCTACCTAATTTTTTCATTTTTAGCCGATGCCGCCTTAAATTGCAATTTTTCACAGAGGGCCTGTACTGAAAACTAAGGCGAGGCTCAAAAACTAATCACCATCAAACTACGTTTATAGTATTTATATATTATATTTTTTCCCTAGCTAAGAAAGTAAAATTTAAAAGAAATTAGAAAAAAATCAGTTATTTTTGCGATTTCCTGTAAAGCCTAATATGCATAATATCACTTATTACACAGAATAGATATTCCAGTAAAATCGACTCAATTAGTTTTAGATAGACTCTACCCTGCCCTAACCCTTCAAAAAAAAGAACACTAAAAAAGAACAGACCAACAGTTCAACAAGCAAAAGGTTCGTCTGCAAGGTTTTGTTTTAGCAGAACACTAAAAATGTTAATTGTATCCATTAAAATGAGCAAAAAATATATTAACATAATTAATAAATTAGATTTATTATTAACATAATTAAACTATTTTATTTTTTGGGTCTAACCTTTTATAACTCGTTTTCTTTTAAATGTACCTAATTCTTCAATTTTATTATATGATTTGAAATTTAAATTTTACTACGTAATTCAGCGAACTGAAAACCTTTACCGACTTTACCCGAAAATAAAAGTTAGTTCTTTTGCAATACTCTGCTATAGTGCATATGTCCTTTTGCATGGGTTTGCTTAGGTTCGTTTATACAGGATGTTTGGTAACGAATGGGCCATACTTTGGCGAGGTCTTCGCTGGCTTAATTAAGGTCGATTTAACCTAGCTCTTTCTTAGCACAAAAGTTAATAATAAGAGAGATACAGGGTGTTAAAGTTAAAGTTTTATTTAACAAAAATCATAAACATTAGGAATTAGGTGTTAATTAGGGTTAATCTGGCTTTCAATCAAATTCGAAGACATGTATGGTGGTCATTGGCGTAACTAGAGGGCGGGCCCCTCAGCTTGTCGTCAAGAGTAAATGAAAGTATATTATAAAAGTATCATATTAGCACATTGAACGTAATAAAATATTGACAATGTTACAGTTGTAAAAGGTAATGATGCCAGTTTTATTTTCTTCTCTGATAATTGTTTTTAAGGTAATTGTATTTGGAATAATTGAAACACCGAATTTTTTAATGAAATTTTGCATAGACCCTAATTTTGGGTTGCAGAACACAAATCTGAATTCAGTTTTCGGCGGTCTTTTATGGTTTTTCAAAAAAAATTCTTGTTTTCAGGTTAGGTTTTTCTATGGATTTCTTTAAATTTCGAATGTTTACTTAAATCACAGCCTTCTTAAACAACACATCTATACAAGTCATAACATACTATTATTCTGAAACATATTTAAGCAAATTTATATAAGAAAACCTTAAAAAACAAAGAAAACATTAAACAATCAAATAAAAATAAACACGCAACCCGTAATACACATAGTCCATATTTCTCATGGAAAGACCAATTCGCCACTCAGTATGTTAAGACTGTTAAGTTTTTAATAATTGCTAATATTATCTACTACCAGAGACTATGAAGAATATGGACAGACACTCGAATACACCGGAAAGCAGGTCTCCCTTGAGACATTTGGTGGGTTTACTGGTTTATGGTTTAAAAGATTATTTGTCCACCATTATATATACATGTAGATCCATAGTATACATATTAATATAATAGTAGACAAACAAACTTTTAAACCATGAACCAGTAAACCCACCAAATATCTATACAATTTTTCTAAGAAAAATAAGTAAACGTGGCAGCACCGCACAAAACAATAGTGCTGACAGGTGGGCAAATAGTGGCGGCTGATAGCGATTTAAAATGGAATTTTCGAGAAAAAAAACAATTTTCCGAGCTAGTTTTGATTAAAAGTGATATTTTTGCAACGAAAAAAAGATAAATTATAAGCTTACAGATGTGTTTAAGTGAAACTGTCGAAATTTAAAGATATCCATAGAAAAACCTAACCTAAAAGCTAAACATTTTTTTTGGGGGAAGTCATATGAGAGCGCCGAAAACTGATTTCAGATTCGTATTCCACGACCCAAAATTAGGACCAATGCAAAATTTCATCAAAAAATTCGGTGTTTCCATTATTCGGGATAATTATCGTTTAGATGACTTGTTAATTCGTTAAAAGCGTTTTGGAAACTCCCCTCGCTGCGTCAGTCGAGAAGTAACAGGTATAGAAAAACAAAATATTACTTGATTGTAATTGGTGTTGTGTTGTATAAATGTGGCCCCAACTGCCCCCCCCCCCCAGAAGCATGTCCTAGTTACGCCAATGATGATAGTGTTCCTGTTGGACAAGCTGAAAAGCTCTGTTACTATTTTGCTTCTTGCTAAATAAAGTTAAACAGACGTAGATTTGCCAGATTTTCAATTGCACTTCCAGAATCCTTAAAGAAATAAATATTTTATTCACAGGAACATTTACATAAACAAAAACAAAAGAAATGCCTAAAAAATTGTCTATTTACTTTTTTCAACTAACAAATAAATGAACATCTTATTGGTCAGCAACGGGCAAATGTTTTCCAGATGGCTGGAAACCGTTTTCGTCAGCGATGTAGCTGACTTTATAGGTCTCACCGTCGGGACCGACGTATTGGTATTCACCACGGACAGCGATCGCTTCGTTTTCCCTTCCAGCGTTGATGAGTTGACCTTGTTCTTGGTGAGAGATTCGGTTGCTAGTTTCGTAACTATAAGAAAGTTTAAATGTGAAATCAATCTAACTTATGAGTTGCATTACTATAATTCTGTTAAATTAAAATAACGAGTAGTTCCCATAGTACTCTGTAAAACATTGACATTTGTAAAATGTTGATTGTCAACTATACTGTACAATTTATTATCTAGAACGGTCGATCTCGAGAGAATTAGATAAAAATCCGGAAATCGATACAAAACACTTTGCTTTCCTTGTACAATCAATAAAATTCTTATTCTCTCTCAGACCTTTTGAGAGGTCTCATCAGTAAAGTTGCGGTGAACTAGGATACATCCCAATAAGAGTTTCCGCTCATATGTCCTGTAAACAATAGATTAACAGTCACTTGTCATGTTTTGACGCATGACAACTGAAGTTTAATCTATTTGTTTTTGTCATATTTAGTGATTTTATATTGAAACCCAATCAATAAATACATACGCGTAATTGTATCCATCGACTCCAATGTTGTCGTTGTCATATCTGAGGACGTGGGCATATTCATCACCCAAATGGGGAGGAGAAGTGGCGATGGTGATGGCCACAAGGGCAAACAGAGCAATTACCTAAAATAATAACAAAAAAAACATATTAGTTGAAATAAATCATGTTCATTAGTAAACGGTGTCCCAATTGGTACTTCGGGATTTTAATTCGGCGCCGTTTCTCAACAACTTAACCTAGAAATTAAATACTTTGCACGTGTCATCTAGAGACTTGGCAATTTAATTATAATTAGACCATGGGCACCGCCGCGCCGTGCGTTAGCTAATTTAATCTTAGGAGAAATTAAAAATAATGTAGAATTTTTCAATAACATTATTGTATTGTATTGTATTAAATGGGGTCGCTCGGCTCTGGTAGCCCTACATCACTTCGACCAAGTTAGATCTTTTGTGAATACCCTACATTATTTACCCATCCATTCCCAAACTTTTCGCGAAGTTTAGGATGTTTCTGGGGGCGCATTTTAATATATCTTCGGGCGTGAGAAACGCTCCCTCAAGATATTGCAGCCTTTGACGAGTTATTACTCTGCATTCACAGAGCAAGTGTTCGGCAGTTTCATCTGCTTCGTTACAGAATCTACAGTGTTCTTCATCAGTCTTTCCCATCTTTTTGAGGTGATACCTCCAAGGGCCGTGTCCAGTAAGAAGGCAGGTAACCAGTCTATGTTCATTCTTTTGAAGCACGAGGACCTTTTTTTTTGTGTAGTCAGGCCGATAACTAATCATTCTCTTTGCCTGTCTTTGTCCTGGAGCGTTCCTCCAGTGGGCTGTTTTCTGTTCTTTTTCCCACTCCCTGAGGCTTTCCGTACGGTGACCTCTAGTGATGCCGCAGAAGGGTTCAGGTCCGTAAAAAGCTGCTTGTGCTCCTTCTTTAGCAAGTTGGTTAGCAATTTCATTGCCTTCAACACCTTTGTGGCCCGGCACCCACATCAGAGTTGTGCTATTGTTTTTTGCCAGTTGGTTGAGGGATTGTTGGCAGTCCCATTCCAGTTTAGGGTAGAAGGTACATGAAGCTAGTGCCTTTATAGCTGCCGGACTGTCCGATAGAATGTAGATTTTTGCGCCTTTAAGGCCTTTGTTGGCACATTCGGTGGCACATAAATCTATCGCGTGTATTTCTGCTTGAAAGATGGAAGTTGCTTTGCCCAGAGGCTTTGAAATTCGGCATTTTGGCCCAAAGACCCCCGCTCCCACCCCCTCTTCTTCAATAACATTAACTTTCCTTTAAAGCTCATTTCCACCTTGGAGGTTATGTTAACAAGCAAAATTGTAGGATTTGTGGAAGTGAAAAGCCCCGAGCGATTTAAGAAAAACCTTTATATAATCTTCGAGTAACCATGTGGTGTGCGTTGTGGGCTGGAGGTGTTATAGGACCATTTTTCATGAAAATGACGATGACGAAACGGTTAATGTTAATGGCCGCAATATGTTAAAAAACCTTTTATGGCCTCAGTTAGATAATATGCTCCCTAATAATATGATTTTTCAAGACGATGGTGCCCAGGCTTATAGCCGGGTTTTGATTTCAGCTGGGGCAACTAAAGTTTTAGGGGGGACAAACTTATGATGTAATATTGTTCTAAAGTCCAGACAAATTCAAGAGGCCAGACGTAAACATCGTGATCGCCGCTCACCGCACTTCCCATTGGCCAAATCGCCGTTAAATGTCAGCTTCTTGTCGAGCGCCTGCATTGATTCACATCTGCGTGCATTTGTTCATATCTGGCCTATTGGTTTTAATTTTATTTTAGTTGACAAGACAATGATTTCAGTTATTTGGTAGCCCCAAGCCAACTATGGCAACCTCCCCCCCCCCCCCCTGCTACGGGCTTGGTGGTGCCACGTATCATTTATTTGCATATTTTAGTCAAAATAAGAAAAAATCTGGTATGAAACACGTTAGGAAATGCAATTTGGTTTAACTCGTATAATTCTGAGGGATCTTGTTTCGCTCATCCCTCAAACGTTGCACTCGTTAAACAAAGTAAAGCTTATAACTGGGTACATAATTAGCTATTGTTTAAACATGAGACATGCATATTACGTCTATAAGTCATCTTTAAATTAAGAACATGTCAATAATTTATCAAGAATCCTAAAAAGGAGTCGTCTTAAGCATGTTAAAGATACAACCGTGATATAGGATTAAAAGATTATTATCTAATAATTAAAAGCCCGTCATTTTAGTGATTGTGTTGTTGCAATTTTTTAGATTATAATTTTATTTCGACATTACGAAGTCAGTTTAGTTTAAATAAGTTTTAAAAAACTGCATTTCATCAGCGTCGTAATGATTGTTATAAAATATCTTCTCGGGATTCTCAAAAAAATTAGGTTTAAGATTTAGTACTGGTTAAATTGAGACCTTCTTGTTAATCAGTTAGTGTTTGACAAGTTTTGTCCTGTCACTGACAAATGCTAAATCAAATAATATAAGTTGTGAAAAATTTTTCCAAGAATTTTTTTCCAATAACATATTTTATTGGTGTAAAAAAATCTCGTAGTAGTTAAGCAGCTGGTGGCAGTAATTTTTAAATGATTTCATCATTTGGCAGATGTTGATTAAAGCAAAGAATTTATTGTCTTTATGAAAAAAAAAGATACCTACTGCGTTCAAGAATAATTACTTTTTTTTTCAATTATTATTATATATAAAAGTATTATTAATAGCGTTAATTATTATAATTATTTTATAAAAAGCACGAAAAGTTACTTCTGCCACTTAGATAGCATTGCATTAGAAAACTGCAATTTCGCAAATTTGTTTAAAAAAAACACTATGAAATCATTTAATCGTGTCTGTCTGTAAGCCTAATTGTTTTATTAATTATAAAAAACATAAAAATAGAAAAAGCGGACAATATGAATGCTGAATATTCGAAGGCAGACAGATAATGAGATATGTTAGCCAAAAAAATTTTGTTTACAAAATTTATTCATATATTTTCTTTAAGTAATTGCTAGATTTTCTTGTGTGTCCTTGCGTGTTTATTTCTTAATTACTACGGGTACAAATATGTAGTACTTTTTTATATTCTATAGGTTTCTCAATGACTTATGCGGAATTTTGAAACTTGAAATTGATTTATTGAAGCACAGGGTTGTTTTAAGGAAAATTTATGCCAGCATATCTTGTGATCAGTTGCACAGTTAAAAACGCTGCCTGTGATGACTTATGGATATTGTTACACTTTTAATATTTACAACTACCATAAGAGCAAAATTTACAAGTTACAATCTAATTTTGTTGTAGTATCTACAAGTTTTGTAAAACAGTTAGTTTTCGGTTTTCTTTATTTAAACATAGGGACTTAAGATGTCTGTATTTATAATACATTCTAACCCTAGTATATAATAGAAAGTGTAAATATTTATTTTTGGAATAATACCTTAGAAAATAGAAAATGTGAATATTTCCTTTTAGAATTGTAGCATTAATCAGAAACCTATATGTCTGCCTCCTTTTTTATATTATTGTATAAATTCTATTAAAATTAAAAATATATCAATAAAAAGACGATGAAATGTTTTAGTTCTGTTTTTCTGTTTCCATGTTTGTAATTATTATTTTTTAAAATGCAACAATCTGGAGGTCTGCCTTCCTTAAATTTATTATCTGTATAGCACACCTAATACAATATATCAATAGTAGACATGATAATATTATGTATGACTGTTTATTTTTTTAATTTTAAAATTTATTTTCACAAAAAATCAGCGCCATCTAAGCTCAGCTCTATCTTTTTGTATCCCGCATAGTTGTAAACTACATTACATATTACTGTGAACGACGATGAAATCATATACTGAAATTGCCACTAGCTCCCTAACTATAGGAAACGGGGCATTCCCGGACTCTGTGTTGTCTCTTTACAGTCGTCCGGGAATGTTAGGCTTTTCCAACTAGATACCTACACAATATAGGTACAGTAAGGATATAAAGTATGGAATACATTCAGTAGATAAAAAGAGACAAAATTTATTATTGATTTCTTGTTTTTAATTAAATATTTTTATTTTGTTATATTGCATTTATTGTTAATTTTTTCTTGTTGTAATAGAAAACCAAAATATTAAAAGATATTGTAACACAAAATAAAATCAATACTTACTACTTTCATTTTGATAAGTATTTGTATATGGCACTAGGTCAACTTGACTGAAGATAGTGTCTTCTTCAAGAAAATCAAACCAATTTATAATTGTCATATCCTCCTACCACTGAAAAGCATATGAAAATCGATTGAATTTTAAGTATTTCAATGCCTATTATATACGCCATAACCTTTACCAAATAGTTTTCGTATGGTAAAATTTACTTAGATTGTGATATTATGTCATTTTTGAACTTTATAGCCTAAATTTACAAATGAGGATCTTCTTGGATGTCAGTCAGGGTCAGTCGCTTTGTCACAAAGTTATCCTGGATGGCATAATGAAGAATACTTGGGATATACATTTTTTTTTTATTCTGTGCAATAGCCAATTCAAATGCATTTTTCTTTCAATCAATTTCTCTAATGTTAAAATCATATCAGAAAAAGCAAATTATTTCCCAGGTGGATAATTTTTGAAAAACTTCCCCAAGGAGTTCTCATTATAAATAAATGAAATAAAAATTGAAGAATTTAAGGTATTTAATTTATTTGTTAATGACAAACTTGAACCACATACTTATGTTATTTGTTTACATTATAATTTATAATTAAGCAGTACATGTTTACAGTTGTAAAAATTAACACCAGGTATATTATTAAGCAAAAGGTTTTTTGCTTCGGAATGTAAATTTATACTGACTGTCGACGTACTTGTACCCCTCAGCTTTTGATTAGAAATGGGTTTTTTTTCTCTACAGAATTTTCCTCATAATTCTCAGCGACTGCTGTATATTTCCATCCCCATGTCGCTTAATGATACTCGTAGATGTGTCGGTACAATGGTACCAGCGTCTGCAAAGACACTTGCGGAAGACCTCCGCATTCAGTGCCCAGTGTATCGTTCAGGGTTCGGCAATCTATTTATCGCACATCCCATTCAAAACTCAAAAAAGATACATTTTACAGGAAAAGCAAAAGGTAATCTTTAAGATTTCTTTTTGTTTCTAGAAAAATATTCTTGCCTTAAAAGCTTAGTTTGGTTTCAATTTGTATTTAATTAAAAATATTCGAAAGAATCCTTCTTAACATATTTTTTTTGTCAAAATGTTATTAGAAGATTTTAAAATATATTTTTTGAAATACGACAGTTTAGTCCTAAAATTAATAGTTACAAAATTGGTGCCGCCATTTAGCGAAAAATTCGTGATATTCGACGGCAGGGTTTTGTAAACAGATAGAGCACGCAAAGTAGATTTCGGTTTTAAAATAATCAGAAAATTTTGAGTTGCGACGACTCTGAACGGGATTTTCGATATATAAAATAACATGTCCTAACAGCCTAAATCGCTGAAGCTATAAATATAATATTTGATCAGTAGTTTTATTTTATAATGTAGAGACTCACTAAAAAAGGATTTTTCAAAATTCAAACCCTAAAGGGGTCACGAGGGGGTTGAAAGTTTGTACGGAGAAAAAATATTTATTGGTTCTATTAACTTGAAACTTCATAAAGGTACTCCAAGAAATAAATGATTTAACACGTGTTTACAGTTTTTAATAAATCGTACCCTAAGGGGGTAAAATGGGGGTTCAAAGTTTGTAATTGAGTAAAATTGTTATACCGCGGACAAAGTCGCGGGCGCAAGCTAGTTTTACATAGTTTTGCAATTAATTGCATTTGGTAAACTTTCCTATCGTGGCATCGTATTTTAACTACCGGCTGAACGCTACTAACTTTTCTGGTTGTAGACCCGTTCCTAAAGGGTGCTTTTGTGCAAAAAGGTTTATTGCCGCCGCCCCCCCCCCCCCCCCCGCCGGTTTCTTTCAATGTTTTACTATTTATGGAATAAAATTGACACAAACATCTTTTATTTTTTTTATTAATATTTAAGATTCTAATGAATTTGATTAAACCAAAAAAATTTATTCTAAATTTAAACAAATTCAAAAATACGTGTACGTACGTACATGCATACTAAACTTTTAGAGAACACATTAGTTTTTAGCGTTAAATTGGAATAGCTATTTGTTTAACTTCGGAGGAAAGGGGGATTTTTCCTTCCCCATGTAAGGTTTGCTGCAAACGCAAAGGGAGACAAAGTCGCTTTACTCCAGTTCAAGTGATTTTTTAACAACTCAGCAAAAAAAAAAAATTTGTGTTCGGTGGCATCAACTTCCCACAACCTGAGTAAACCTCGGCCGCCCTATCTACGTCCATTTGCCGCACTACTCGCGACACTAACGCCGCGATGCGCGGAGCTGAGTGGGCAAAATTATGAATTTTGAAAAACGTGTAAGTTCCTTACATCGTGAGAAATATTTTTTGTCGAGAAGCTTTTCCTCTAAGGTTCAGCAGCAATAAGGAAGTAAACAATTCAATTGATTTTGACAATTGACCGCGCTAGGATTTTTGAAACCTAATAATTTTCGCTTAATCTACACCTAATTTTCAATGTTCATGATATTCTTCAGATTTTTTTGAGCGATCGTTCTGGTGATAAGGGTGGGGGATAGCAAGTTTTAAGCGATTTTCCCGAAAAATGTTTAAAAAAAATGCTTTAAAAAGTTACAGGGTGTTTCAATATTGTACCGACAAATTTAAACAGGTGATTCCTTGACCAAAAAATAATAAAAAAGTTCCTAATAATATAGGTCCGGAAACCCTTCCGTTGTGTTAAACTTTTATTTTTTCTTTCGGTTTTTCTTATTTTCTGCGCACTTAAAGGATTATTTATGCAAAATTTGTATGTGTGTTACATAATAAAGTACCTACAGAATTAATCTATTGCCATTTAGAACTATCTACAGGGTGTTATTTTTTTGGGGTCTAACTCACTTTGACCCCCAGAACTTCTTTTTGATACGGCACTGACTAATCTTTTGTATAAAAACTTTTTGGATTTATCTTTTAACTTTTTCATCTATTGCACTTTTTCATATCTTATACGGTTCGGCTGATATTTGGCAAATCTGTTGTACAAGATAAAACATCATAGTCATACGCACAAACATTCTAGAGTAAACAATAATAGCCATTCAATTAAATCGATGAATTTTGCAAATTTTTTCCCAAAAATGTTCAAATCTTTGTTGCCTTAATGCCGCTACATGGTCTGCCAAGGATTAATAAAAATGGATATGATATGAAATTAAGATAATATTTCTCACTACAATTCTTAAATGTGATTCAGGTTTTTTTTTGTACTCACTAAAATAGCGTTCAATACTGCTTTATTTTGGTTGCCATTTTTGTCTTATTTTTTAATTTTAGAAGCAAATCTAAGGAACATTTTATTAGATTTAGTGGCGGCAAAATTTAGTTTTGCCCCCCCCCCCCTCGAAATTTCCTAGATCCGGCACTGCCTAAATCGACAGAAATTGAATCGATAATGAATAATTTTTATTTAACATTTAAATAGTTAAAGAATATCATTAGACAATGAAGGTATATATTTTTATGAAAAAAAAAAGATTACTGGCATTATCTTAATACTGGCAGTTTTAGTGGCAGAGTCCTAAATTACAGGCAAATCTGCAACGCTGCAGTACTTGTGTGACGCTAGAAAATGTGGATGTTTTTTGTCTTGCTTAACAAACTTGTTCAACTTTAGCTCTTGCAGACTGACATTTTGCCCCTTTTTAGCTTACAATATTACAAATAATAACAACCAGTTTGGCAGATCAATTAATATAGGTACAATCGTACGAGAAAATGCACACTTGCTTTCGGACTATCACAGCAGTAGTCCATTCATATTTCATATAGGTAACGTTTGTATGTTAAGCTTTTTACGTTACCGTGTATATTAACACTAAATATTGCTTATCGCCTGACGTCACTTGGCAGTAAAGGGCAAAGGGCTGCTTTTTAAATTTTAATAAATTATACTGAGAAGTAAAAATTTTATTAAAGTAATTTTCTTCAAAATTGTATTTTTGGGTTTGTAATGACTTTCTTAAACGGTTTATGCAATTTCCTGATTGTACTACTGCAAAATATAAACACGTATCCTTTATTTGTTGAGATAAATGCATCATTTCTAGATGAGTAAGTCATGAATGAATTAGTGCAGTATTGAAAACGGTACAATTATAATTAGAGGAGCTAGTTGGTATGAAGAAGGAAAAAGTAAGAGAATAAATTGCATGTTCTTTTGTCTGGGACTGGGAAAATAAATCTGGTGAGAACTAGAATTAGAAAAGAAAGGTAAAAATGCTGTATAGATCGAAATTTTCGTTCTCAATCAAACAAGCATGCAGACATGTATGGTAGTGTTCTTGTCGCACACGCTTAAAAACACTGGAATTCTCTTCCTTCTTGCTAAATAAAGATAAACAGCCGTTGATTTGCCAGATTTTCAATTGCATTTCCAGAATCCTTAAAGAAATAAATGTTTTATTCAAAGGAACGTTTACATAAACAAAACAAATTCTTAAAAAAATTTATTTCTCAACTAACAAATAAACAAACATCTTATTTCAAGCAACGGGCAAATGTGATGCAGATGGCTGGAAACCGTTTTCGTCAGCGATATAGTTGACTTTGTAGGTGACACCGTCGGGACCTACGTATTGGAATTCACCACGGACAGCGATGGCTTCGTTTTCCGTTCCAACGTTGACGAGTTGACCTTGTTCTTGTTGAGAGATTCCGTTGCTAGTTTCATAACTGTAAGAAAGTTTAAATGTGAAATCAATCTAACTTAAGAGTTGCGTTACTATCACTTTTTTTCTACCAAATTAAAATAACGAATAGTTCCTACAGTACACTCTAAAACATTGACATTTGTAAAATGTTGACTGCACACCATACTTTACAATTTAGTATCTGGAATGCTCGATCTCAAGAGGATTATTTCATCCCTTTTATTTTCGTCTTTTGAAAATTATTGTTAATCGATTATATTATAAATGAGAAATAGTATGTTGTACAAGTTTTGAAAATGACTCTTTTCACACGAGTGAGGCGTTTGTGGGCCTGAGCCGAAGGCGAATAGAAGGCCACAAGTCGAACGAGTGTGAAAAGGTATTTTCAAACGTGTTGTACACTATACTTTTTCTACAACTGTGCTGGGATTCCAAAATGCTATTCACTATATATTTATTTTACAAAAAAGAGCTATTATTATTATTTGTAAAGCAAATTGTAAAGATTATTGTAGACCTTTATTTATCTCTCACAAAAGTTTAGCTAGAAAACGGTTTGTTTAATGCATGGAAAAGATATAAGTCAAGTTAATAATTGCATTCAACATAATACCAGACAAAATTATAATTTTTGTCTACCTATGCCTTCCTCTAGTCTTGTGAAAAAATCAATTGAATATGATTCTAAAAAGATTTTTAATAAACTTCCTTCATGTATAAAAAATATATTGGTATTTAAAAAATTTAGAAAAGTTGTTAAGAAATTATTATTGGAGAAGGCATTTTCCTCATTAAATGAGTATTTTGAAGATACTTTGTCATGATCATTTAATTAAATCATTATGCAGTATTATTAGATTTATAGTATTATTGATTTATATACCTGTTTTATATTTTTAGTTTTTTAGCTTTGTCTATAAAGATGTCAAGTCTTTTTGACCATAAGGCATATTTTGATTTGATTTGATTTACGATTCCCGTTCGTTTTCAGCAGATCGCGGATCGTCTAAAACGATATCGATTCTTTCGATACCTCTAGCTAGAGATCCCTTTTCGGTCGATTTCGAGAAGAAGACAGTAATTGTTAGGTTAGAATTATTTGTTTTTGCAGATTTTGCAAGTTTTTTTTTGTTTAAATTAACGACTATAATAAAATTATTAATTGCTGTGTCGTTTCTAACATTTCACATAAGTGAAACATGTAGTACTTTTTCACATAAGTGAAACATGTAGTACCAATATATAAAAAATTATGTATCTAAAAAAAGACATTTTAGACTTTTCCAATTAAAATCGGATATATACTTTTGCTGTAGTGTAAAAGTGTGATTTTTAACATTTTTGATAACAAAGGAATAAACACACTGTTCAGAAATGATCGTTCTTTCAACTGATCTTTTTAAACTTTTCCCACAAAATAATCTTGGGTTATAATTTAATACGCATGCGTGCTACGAATACTACGGTTTCCGATAACGAAAATAGCGATGACATAGGTAAACGAATGAGAATACCGAATTGATCGATATCGCTTTGACTATCGAGTATCGAAAGCGCTATCAATAGCTGTCGCATCGAGTGAAAGGGAACCCCCAGCTCTGCAGCAGTGATATTTTGTGCATTGCATTAGAGTTGTCACCTAGGAGGGGGTAGGGGGCGCCCCCTTAAGCCTTGAAATGAATAATTATACAACAAAAATATGATCAATACTAATATGTAAAATAAAAAATGCAATCCTTTTTTGGCATTTTTGATTTGCATGCTGCTAGATTGTGTCTGAAAACATTCCTTACACATGTCACTGATATTACAATTCATTAACAGTCACTTGTCATGTTTTGACAGAACAACTGAGGATTAATCTATTTGTTTTTTGTCATATTTACTCAGGTGATTTTATATTAATCAATAAATACATACGCGTAATTGTATCCATCGACTCCAATGTTGCTGTCAGATCTGAGGACATGGGCAGAGGCATCACCATAATAGGGAACGGAAGTGGCGACGGTGATGGCCACAAGGGCGAACAGGACAATTACCTAAAATAATAATAAAAAGCCTATATGAATTGAAATAAATCATGTTAGGTAGTAAACGATGTCCCAATTGGTAAACTTTATACTTTGCCCGTGTCATCTAGAGACCTGGCAATTTAATTATTAGACCATGGGCATCGTCGTACGATAGCTAATTTAATCTTAGAAGAAATTAAAAATCATGTAGAATTTTTAATAAAATTAACTTTTTCTTTTAAGCTCATTTCCACCTCGAAGGTTATGTGAATAAGGAAAATTCTAAGATTTGTGGAAGTGAAAACACTCGAGCGATTGATGAAAAACCTTTACATCCTCTTCGAGTAGCCGTGTAGCGTGCGTTGTGGACTGGAGGTGTTATAGGACCATTTTTCATGAAAATGACGATGGGGAAACGGTTAATATTAATGGCCACCGCTACCGCAATATGTTAAAAAACCTTTTATGGCCTCAATTAGATAATAAATTCAAGAAAATGGCGCCCAGGCCTGTGGCCAGGTTTTGATTACAGCGGGGGCAACTAAAGTTTTAGGGGGGGGGGGGGGGGGCAAACTTATGATGTAATATTTCTCTATTAGACAAGATAATGGTTTCAGTAATTTTGTAGAGTGGGCAACTTTTTCTTTCAGAGTGGGCATTGCCCACTCTGACCCCCTCCCCTCTAGCTACGGGCCTGATGGCACCATGTGTCACACGGTGAGGAAAACTTTAGATTTGTTAAGGCGCGTTTTCACTGGTCGACCTAGGTCGAACAACTTGGTAATTCGACCAAAAATCGAGAATGGAAACTCCATTTCTACCGAAGCGCACGACTTACAGTTCGATTCGACCAAAGTAGAGAGCCTTCTACTTTTGCCGTTTCGACTTATGACGTGTCAGTCGACCTACCGTGGTCGAACGTGAAGAAGTCCTTGGGAGCGTGGAAAGGACACGATTTGGCAAATAATTTTAGTTAGTTGTTAAAATCTTGTACGAAGTGTTAAAAGGGAAATTTAAAATGGCTCTAATACGTGGTCTGACAATGACCTTTTAGTATTTCTTGATTTCTACCAACATTTTCCATGTCCGTGGAATACACAAGAAGAAAACCACATGTATGTGCAGGCAAGAACTGCCGCACTTTAAGCAATAATTCGGGATATTGGCAAGGAAAACTTATCTGTAAATGATATAAAAAATAAAATAAAAAATATTAGAAGCATTTATACTAGGGAACTGGCAAAAGTGCTCAAATCTGAAAAAAGTGGTTCTGGTACGGATGATGTAAATAAACCACAATTTAAATGGTTTCAAAAGCATTCGATTTTAGTAGAATTGTGTAAACAAATTTGCATGATCGCCTTAAGTCGAACTTCCAAGTCGTTCGACGTAAGTAGACCAGTGAAAACGCGCCTTAACGGTACGTTTTCCTGGCCGCTTCATTTCTCGAAATGTCATGTCTTACGGAAGAACTATGGACCCGTTAATATAAAAAAAATAATAACAAGGTTAATAATAATAATAATAATAAACAATACAAAATTATAACACAAAAATTATGACCGCGAGAATGTGTCTTTAAAAAAAGTTTTTCTACAAAATGTTGTTTGTCTGTTGTGGCAGTATTTGATCTTCCGTCAGTTCTGGAGGAGCTCCAGGAATGGAAAATTTGTCGTCACTAATTATTTTCCACCGTTTTACTAGATACGAAATGTATACATGAAAAACATGAATTTTTGAAAAAAAAACTGTACACTCTTCAAGTTTGACAAAACAATATTGATGCGTTTCTATGGTTATGCAACCAATTTTTATTAGGAATTTTAAGGCATCAGATATTATTTCTACATAAAATTAGTCATGCGTTTTTCAAAATTGAACACAGTTTTAATATTTTCTTTCGATTTCTGAATGATTGGCGAAAAGTGTGTATCTTGTAGTAGTTAAGAAGGTGGTGGCAGTAATTTTAAAATGGTTTCATCATTTGGCAGATTTTGATTAAAACAAAGAATTTATTGTTGCAATATTAAATAAGAGCTTGTGAAAGATGTAAAAGAATAAGTGCTGTAAACAATATTATCGCGTCTGCCACTTGTTTTAATAAAATTGTCCTAATTAAAAAAATGAAATGCAACTGGCGAACGTTTATCCTACTGCGTTTAAGAATATTTTTTTCAATTATTATGATATATAAAAAATATTATTCCATCGTCAGACAGATAGCGTTAATTATTAAAATTATTTTATAAAGAGCACGAAAAGCTACTTCTGCCACTTAGATAGCAATGCATTAGAAAACTGCAATTTCGTAAATTTCTTTAAAAAAAAAACAACCATAAAATCATTTAATCGTGTCTGTCTGTAAGCCTAATTGTTTTAATGATTATAACAAAGATAAAAGTAGAAAAGGCAGACAATATTAATGCTGAATATTCGAAGGCAGACAGGTAATGAGATATGTTAGCCAAAAAATTTTTTTACACAACGTATTCATATATTTTCTTAAAGTAATTGCTTGATTTTCTTGTGTGGTCTTGCGTGTTCATTTTTTAATAATTACTACTGGTACAAATAGCACTTTTTATATTCTATAAGTTTCTCAATGACTTATGCGGAATTTTGAAACATCAAATTGGTTTATTGATCAGCTGCACAGTTAAAAACGCCGTGGTGATGAGTCATGGATATTGTTACACTTTACACTTTTAATATTTACAATTACCATAAGAACAAAATTTACAAGTCACACTCTAATTTTGTTGTAGTGTTTACAAGATTTGCAAAATAGTTAGTTTTCGGTTTTCTTTATTTAAACATTGGTACTTAAGATGGCTATTTGCAAATTTAAGAGTATAATTAATTCTAACCCTAGTATATAATAAAAAGTGTAAATATTTTTTTTTGTAATAATACCTTAGAAAATAGAAAATGTGAATATTTCCTTTTGAAATTGTAGCATTAATAATAATTATTGTAAAAAGTCTATTAAAGCTAAAAATATCAATAAAAAAGACGATGAAATGATTTAGTTTTGTTTTTTTGTTTCCATGTTTGTAATTATTATTTTAAAAGGCAATAATCTGGAGATCTGTCTTCCTTAAATTTAATATCTGTATAGCACACCTAATACAATATATCAATAGTAGACACGATAATATAATTTATACCTGTTATATTTTTTTTAATTTTAAAATTTATATTCACAGAAAATCAGCCCATCTAAGCTCAGATCTATCTTTTTTTTAACCCACAAAGTTGTAAACTACATTACGCATTACTGTGAACGACAATAAAATTATATAACGAAATTGCCACTAGCTCCCTAACTATAGCAAACGCCACATTTCCGGACTCTGTGTTGCTTCTTTACTCTTTACAGTCATTCGGGAATGTTAGGCTTTTCCTACTAGATACCTACACAATATACAGAGAGGACATAAAGTATGGAATAAATTCATTATATAAAAAATTTCTTGTTTTTAATTAAATTGTTTTTTTATATAGCATTTATTGTTAATTTTTTTGTTTTTGTAATAAAAAACCCAAGATATTAAAATATGTTGTAACACAACATAAAATCAATACTTACTACTTTCATTTTGATAAGTATTTGTATATGGCACTAGGTCAATTTGACTGTAGATAGTGTCTTCTTCAAGAAAGTCAAACCAATTTATAATTATTGTCATATCCTCCTACCACCGAAAATCATATGAAAATCGATTAAATTTTAAATACTTCAACGCCCATTATATACACCATAACCTTTACCAAATAGTTTTCGTATGGTAAAATTTACTTAGATTGTGATATTAAGTCATTTTTGAATTTTATGGCAAAAATTTACAAATGAGAATCTTTTTGAATGTCAGTCAGGGTCAGTCACTTTATCACAGTCAAGGTTGCCCTGGATGGCATAATGAAGAATACCTGAGATTTTTTTTATTCCGTGCAATACCCAATTCAAATGCATTTTTCTCAAAAACAGTTTCTTCTAGCGACATTCATAAGATATATGTACCTTTTTTCACGACCGCCAGTAGAAATCAATTTTTCTAATGTTAAAATCATGACAAAAAAAGCAAATTATTCCCTAGGTGGATAATTTTTGAAAAAATTCCACATGGAGTTTTCATTATAAATCAAATAAAAATTGAAAAATTTAAGAAATTTAATTTATTTGTTAATGACAAACTTGAACCACACACTAATATCATTTGTTTAGAATTTATAACACCGGCACACAAAAAAAGTGATCTGTACATTTGACCAGACCCGTTTGGCCCATACACCCTCCAATTTTGAGTAAATTGCGAAAAACTGCTAAAAATATCTAGAAATTGCAATTCAACTTGGGAGGACTGATTGCTTGTGCCTGTAACCAGGGCACCTCCACATGGTGACGGTGGGCAACAGAACCATCTGGCAGAGTTCCTGGCTTAACGGCGTGTATGCTGTCATGGCACGGAGTGAAAATTTATACTGGGTGTCGACGTACTTGTACCCCTCAGCTTTTGATTAGAAATGGCTTTTTTTCTCCACTGAATTTTCCACATAATTCTCAACGACTGCTGTAGATTTCCATCCCCATGTCGCTTAATGATACTCCTAGATGTGTCGGTACAATGGTACCCGCGTCTGCCAAGAAACTTGCCGAAGACCTCCGCATTCAGAGTCCAGTGTATCGTTCAGGGTTCGACAATCTATGTATATAAATAAAATAACATATCCTGACGACTGCTTAATTGACTGACTGATTAATTGACTGACCGATTCACCATCGCCGAGCCTAAACCGCTGAAGCTATAAATATGAAATTTGGTCAGTAGTTTTATTTTAAAATGTAGAGACTCACTAAGAAGGGGTTTTTCGAAATTCAACCCCTAATGGGGTGATAAGGGGGTGGAAAGTTTGTATGGAGAAAAAATATTAGTTGGTCCTATTAACTTGAAACTTCATAGAAGTACGCCAAAAAATGAATGATTAAACACGTGTTTACAGTTTTTAATAAATCGTACCCTAAGGGGGTAGAATGGGGGTTCAAAGTTTATAATAGAGTAGAATTGTTATGTTAAGCTAGTTTTACATAGTTTTGCAATTAATTGCATTTGGCATCTTTCACATCGCGGCATCGTATTTTAAGAACCGGCTGAACGCTACTAACTTTTCTGGTAGCAGACCCGTTCCTTAAGGGTGCTTTTGTGCAAAAAGATTTATTGCCGCCCTCGCCTCCGGCCGTTTTTTTTTCAATGCTTTACTTTTTATGGATAAAAATTGACACAAACATCTTTTAATTTTTTTTTATATTTAAGATTCAAATGAATTTGAATAAACCAAGAAAGGTATTCTAAATTTTAACAAATTTGAAAAATACGTGTACGTAGGTACATGCATATACTAAACTTTTAGAGCACACACTATTAATTTTTAACGTTAAATTGGGATAGCTATTTGTTTAACTAGGAAGAAAAGTGGCACTTTTCCTCCCCCATGTAAGGTTTGGTGCAAACGCAAAGAGAGAAAAAGACGCTTTACTCCAGTGTAAAACATATACAGATAATTTAAAAAATCAGTCAAGTATAACCTCCCACGTAACCTGAGCAAACCTCGGCCGCCCGATCTCCGTCCATTTGCAGCGCTACTCGCCGGCGGCGGCACTAATGCCGTATCACATCGCGAATGCGCGGAGCTGAGTGAGAGAAATTAAAAATTTTGAGAAACATGTATGGACAAAAGTTGTTCCTTAGATCGTGAGAAATATTTTTTGTTGAAAAACTTTTCCTCTAAGGTTCAGCAGTTATATGAAAGTAAACAATTAAATTGTTTATAACAATTGACCGCGCTAGGATATTTCAATCCTGATAATTTTCGCTTAATCTACACCTAATTCTCAATGTTCATGCGATCTTTCTGGTTATAAAGGTGGAGACAGAAATTTTTAAGCGTCTTTCCCGAAAAATGTTTAAAAAAGTGCAATAAGAAATACATCATATACAGGGTGTAACTCCATTGAAAATTTGCTGTACAAGATCAAACATTATATAGTTATACGCTCAAACATTTTAGAGTAAACAATAGTCCTTTATGTTAAAAATATTAAAATTTTTGTTGCCTTGGTGCCGCTACATGATCTGCGAACGATTAATAAAAATGGATATGATGTGAAATTAAGATTTCTCACTACAAGTCTTAAATGTCATTTATGGTGTTTTTTTTTGTACTCAGTAAAATAGCGTTCAATACTGCTTTATTTTGGCGGCCTTTCTTATTTTTTAATTTTAAAAGCAAATCTAGGTAAAATTATTAGATTTAGGGGCGATCAAATTTAGTTTTGTCCCCTCCCCCCTTCGAAATTCCTAGATCCGGCACCGTGAATCGATAATGAATAATTTTTATTTAACATTTAAATAGTTAAAGAATATCATTAGATAATGAAGGTATATAGTTTTATGAAAAAAAAAAGATTACTTAAATTACTGGACTGTCAGTTTTACTTTTTTATATTCTGACAGCCCACGAAGACCGAAGTCTAAGTAGTAAGTACTATGTGTACTGGGGAAATTCGACTCACACATCCAGGGCTGGAAACATCCGTACTCCGTAGGGACTTCACCAGCCTTTAAGAGGATGTGAGGGGTGGTACCACCTCGGTCGAGGAAGGAATCCTCTACCTCCTTCCTATGACAATCACAAAATATCCATGGTCGAAGCGGGATTCGAACCCGCGCCTCTCGGTTGCAAAGCTGGCGCCCCGTACCAACTCGGCCACCGGAGACCCTGAACTACAGCAGAGCCCTAAATTACTGGCAGTTTTACTGACAACAACCGATTTTAACAGGAAAAGTCTATATGACTTTTTTTAAATACATAATTTTTTATATATTGGTACTACATGTTTCACTTATGTGAAATGTTAGAAACGACTCACTAATTAATAATTTTACTATAGTCGTTAGTTTAAATAAAAAAATGACAACTTGCAAAACCTACAAAACCAAATAATTCTAACCTAAAAATCACTCTCTTCTCGAAATCGACCGACAAGGTATCTCTAGAGGTATTTAAAGAATCGATATCGTTTTAGACGATCCGCGATCAGCTGAAAACGAACGGGAATCGTTTTTTTGTGCAAAATGGAATATTTCGATATCGAATAGCATTCTGGAGTCTCATATCGTGTTGCGAAGCTCGGATACAGTACTTATGTGACGCTAGAAAATGTAGATGTTTTTTGTCTTGCATAACAAATTTGTTTAACTTTGGCTCTTGCAGACTGACATTTTGCCACTTTTAGAATATCTACAATATTACAAATAATAACAATCAGGTTGACAGATCCATTAATATAGCTACAATCGTAGCGATAGCGGTAGCAGTATAGTCGATTCATATTTATACGTTTTTTTATAATGTTTGTATGTAGCAACCCTATGTTAAACTACTTTACCGTGTATATTAGCACTAAATTTTGCTTATCTCCTAACGTCACTTGGCCCTAAAGGGCAAATGGCTGCTTTTTAAATTTTAATAAATTATACTGAGAAGTAAAAATTTTATTAAAGTAATTTTCTTCAAAATTGGATTTTTGGGTTTGTAATGACTTTCTTAGACGATTTATGCAATAAAAAAACACATGCACGTTCCTGATTGTACTACTGCAAGATATAAACACGTATCCTTTATTGGTTGAGATAAATACATCATTCCTAGGTAAGTAAGTGATGAATTAGTACCGTATTGTAAATACATAGTACAATTATAATTAGAGGAGCTAGTTGGTATGAAGAAGGATAAAGCAAGAGAAGAAAGGGCATGTTCTCTTGTCTGGGACTGGGAAAATAAATCTGGTGAGAATAAGAATTGGAAAGGTAAAAATGCTGTGTAGATCGAGATTTTCGTTCTCAATCAAACACGCAGACATGTATGGTAGTGTTCTTGTCGCACACGCTTAAAAACTCTGGGATTATTTTGTTTCTTGCTAAATAAAGTTAAACAGCCGTTGATTTGCCAGATTTTCAATTGCTTTTCCAGAATCCTAAAATAAATATTTTATTCAAAGGAACGTTTACATAAACAAAACAAATGCTTAAAAAAGTTTATTTTTACTTTTTTCAACTAACAAATAAATAAACATCTTATTGGTCAGCAACGGGCAAATGTGATCCAGATGGCTGGAAACCGTTTTCGTCAGCGATGTAGCTGACTTTGTAGGTCTGACCGTCGGGACCGACGTATTGGAATTCACCACGGACAGCGATGGCTTCGTTTTCCCTTCCAGCGTTGACGAGTTGACCTTGTTCTTGTTGAGAGATTCCGTTGCTAGTTTCGTAACTGTAAGGAAGTTTTAATGTGAAATCAATCTAACTTAAGAGTTGCGTTACTATAACTTTTTTTCAGATAAATTAAAATAAGGAATAGTTCCTATAGTACACTGCAAAACATTTGAAAATGTTGATTGCCAACTAGTCTGTACCATTTATTGTCTAGAAGCCACGATTTCAAGAGAATTAATCTATCTCTTTTATTGCAGTCTTTTTAAAATTATTGTTAATCAATTATATTATAAATGCTAAATAGTATGTTGTACAAGTTTTCTCTAAAGCACGTATTTCGAATGAAGATTTTTTTTCAGAAATATCTTCAAAAAATATTTTTTAAAAAATAGTTTTATCTTCAGAAAACATATATTTTTTTAAAACAATAGGCATTTAGAAGAATAAAATATGAGCTTTAAAATGCTAATACAAATATACGAAAAAGATCCTGAACAAACCTAAACGAACCTTTTTTGGTGTTCCTTAGGTTTGGTACGTTACTTTCTCGTAAATTGCTTTTCCAAAAAATTAATATCAAAAAAAATTTTATTTCCAAAAAGATGCCCTATGAAAAAATGTATTTTTGAAAAGCTCTTTAAAAAAAATTGAAACATTGGTTTTAGAAAATTGTACTTTCTTAAGCTCGTATATCCTCCCAAATGAGCAGAAGGCATGAATAAAAAAATATTGCAATATTTACACTTTCATATTAATCAAACAATGTGGCCTGTAAGCTAAGATGACAAACATCTTTTTTGGTGTTAAATTAAGTAATTTTTTTTTGAAAGTTGCTTTTTTGAAAGTTGCTTTGTTGGAGATGGATCTAGAAAATTTTTTCGAAAATATTTTTTTAAAAGAATCTTTCAAAAATACATTTTTCGAAAATATAGTTTTTAGCAAACGTAGTTTTCCTAAATTGAAATTATGAACTTTACTAGCTTAGAAAATGTCATTGAAAAAATGACAAAAAGATCCTGAACGAACCTAAACGACCAGTTTTTGTGTTCGGTCAGGTTTACGTTTGATTTTGATTTAGACTAAAAGTAAGATAATTTGTTTTGTCAAAATTAATTGTTAATAAGTTATTATAAAACCAATTTTTAACTATTTTAAAATATTTTGTAATTTTGTTATATATGTTGTTCCAATTTGTATCACTATAAAAAATAACTGTACCGTCTGCAAATGAATTTTCCCATCACAATTTATACTAAATAAATCATTAATGCAAATATTAAAAAATAAAGGTCCCAAAATTGTTCCTTGGGGAACACCGTATTTAAATATTTTTGAATAACTTTTTTCTTTATCTATCATAACATGATTTGACCTATCTTTTAGACAGTTTTTTCATCAAATCTAATGGTATTCTTCTAAATCCATATTTTCTTATTTTTTAATAAGTAAATTATGGCTAACAGTATCGAATGCTTTTGCTAAATCCAGAAAAATTCAAATACAAGGTTTTTATTATCTAATGTATCATATATTTTTTCTGTTAAATATCAGATAGCATGTTGCGTTGACTTATTTTTTTGCTAACCAAATTGTTTGTCAGAAATCAAATTTAGTTTTTTTAAATAATTATCAATTCTGATTTTTAAAATCTTTTTAAAAACTTTAGCTAATGAAGATACTAAGGTTATCGGTCTATAATTAGTAATTTTACATGAATCTCCACTTTTAAAGATAGGTTTTATTACACCAATTTTGAAAGCCTCTGGATATATACTTGTTTTAAAAATATTATTTATAAGAAAAGTAAGTGGTCTAGAAAGACTAGTTTTAATACATTTTAAATTTTCCGAAGTTATGCCGTCAGCAACAGGTGATTTTTTTTTTCTAAATTAAGTGAATCTATGGTGTTTGATTTTTTTATCTAGAAATGAATTACTGTTATTTCCATTTTTTATCTTGTTGCTTGTTTTTGTATATTTTATATTTATACAGAAAAAATCGATCATTTTTATTGTTTTGTAATTTTTTGTAAAGTTCCTTCTTTGTCTTAATGGAATTTAATAATCCATTAGTAATCCATTCTTTCCTTTTTTTAATTTTTACTTTGATTTTAGTTGTACATATTTCTACATTATTTTGAATATCTTTAATTAAATTATTAGATAAATCCTCCGTTTCTGAATAAGAGTAGTAGTTTGACCAATCGATGTTTGTCATATTTATTTACAGGACCCGCACCAAATTTGAGGGGTTTCAATAGTAAGCCCACTGGGAATGTTTTGGTAAAGAAAAAAAACATTTTGTAATTTGCGAAAAAAGTTGAATTTTTGGTGAGCCACCCCTGGGAAAAAAATGAACGCGTTTAGGTATTTTATTTATTATTTTTTCTAAACAAATTATCCATTACTTTTGTCGAAAATTTTTAAATTTTAAGAGAAAAAAATGTGTTACTAGAGAATTATAGTCAGTTGAATTTTTTTAAACCTAAAATATAATTTAAAAACAATTGTAATCTAATCTACCTATTTTTTTTTGTCATATTTAGTCACGTTATTTTATATTAACCAATAAATACATACGCGTAATTGTATCCATCGACTCCAATGTCGCTGTCAGATCTGAGGACTTGGGCTTCTTTGTCATAATAACCGCGAGGGGGAGGTTGAAGCGCGGCAGCGACGGCCACAAGGGCGAAAAGGGCAATTACCTAAAATAATAAGAAAAATCTATACTAATTGAAATAAATCATGTTAGGTAGTAAATGGTGTACCAATTGGTATTTCGGAATTTTAATTTGGCTCCATTTTACAACAACTTATCCTAGAAATCTTATTAGGTAATTCAAACCACGTGATCCAATATGGCGGTTGTGGGAAAACATAAATGACATTTAGTTGTTTACCATATGAACAGTTAAGAAGAGAGTTGTATTTCTTAAAATTTGTGATATTTATCATTTATGTGACTTGTCTACCCTAAACTTTGTTTCTTTAGCAATGGCTAGTCTTTATCTGCGGAATTTATTAGCAGAAAGTCATGACATTGGCGAGAGATAAGTTGAAATTATTTCTATTTAAACTGGCTTAAAATGATTATCTGTGTATTTCTCTGAAAATAATCAACTGTTTTATGATTTCTAAGGTATCTAAGGTATCTACAGAAGTTAAAACTCATTGGTCCTTTGGATCATGTTACTTTAAGAGATGAAGATTTAGACTTCTCTATTGTTTTTCTACAAATTGTTATTTAAAAAAAATAAATTTTCTTAGATCCATGACGTGTATTATTCATTTGCTTTCGGAAATCCCATATAATCGTATTCCATAAGAATGTTAACAATGCAACATTGCCCACAAGAGCTATTAAGAGACACAAAATAACTTTTTTCAATTTTGACATACAAAATGACACTTTTCAAAACCGATGACAGTTTTAAAACATTACTTTTCAAAACTAGTTACGAAAAGTAAATATTTCCTAGCTGGTGATGAAATAGTATATTGTACAACGAGCATGGAATGACATGCATTTCCTACGAGTATGACATTTGCAGCACGATGCCGCAGGCGAGTGCTGCAAATCATACGAGTAGGAAATGGTCATTCCATGCGAGTTTTACACTATACTTTTTCTACGAATGTTACTGTTAATAAAATGGGATTAGTAATATTTTTCTTTTTAAGATGTCAAAAAATGTCAATGAAATTATAAAATTTTGACGCGGCACCTGTCAACGCCACCTTTGTAAAAAATACGCGTGCACAAAGTGAACTTTGTAGTTCAATCACCATGGTGATTGAAGCACAATGAATAGGTGTAAACCACAATGTACCTTGTTCTGAATCTATTATTGAACATACAATACAGGTTTTTATTGACATTCGTAGAAAAAATTAATTTCATAACTAGTTAAGAAAAAATGAAACACATACTTGACTTCTCGGGTACAACAGAAGATAACGCGTTTTATTTTTTATTTCGACTCTCCAGATCTAACTTGCCTCCTCTATCATGCTTTTTTCAAAACTGAACAAAGTTTTAATATTTTCTTTCGATTTTTGAACGATTGGAAAAAAATAGTGTGTATTTCGTAGGCAACTCCACATTTCCGCTGTTGCTTCTATATAGTCGTCCGGGAATGCTAGGGTTTCCTACTAGATACACATTACAAAATATACTATTGTTTTCTTGTTTTTAACTAAATGTTTTAATTAGAAAGGAATCGGTTTTAATTAATCGAAAATAATATTTTTTTAGTATATACACATACAGTTTTTTATAGATTCGTTCTGTTTAATCATTTTTTTGCATTTATTGTAAATTTTTGTTGTTGTAATTGAAAACCCAAGATGTTAAAAGATATTGTAACACAAAATAAAATCAATACTTACTACTTTCATTTTGATAAGTACTTGTATATGGAACTAGGTCAACTTGACTGAAGATAGTGTCGTCTTCAAGAAAGTCAAACCAATTTATAATTGTCATATCCTCCTACCACCGAAAAGCATATGAAAATTGATTGAATTTTAAGTATTTCAATGCCGATTATATACATCACAACCTTTACCAAATAGTTTTCCTATGGTAAATTTTATATTATTATTATTGTTATTATTATTATTAAATATGGAAATTTTTACTTAGGTAGTGATATTATGTCATTTTTCAATTTTATTGCCGAAATTTACAAATGATGATCTTTTTGGATGTCTGTCGGGGTTAGTCGCTTTGTCACAGTCAAGGTTATCATGGATGGCACGATGAAAGTTACGTGAGATT
Organism: Philopedon plagiatum; assembly: GCA_963971165.1. Taxonomy (NCBI): domain Eukaryota; kingdom Metazoa; phylum Arthropoda; class Insecta; order Coleoptera; family Curculionidae; genus Philopedon; species Philopedon plagiatum. The sequence continues at coordinate 1,989,817 of OZ020189.1, forward strand.
AGGAATGTTTTTTATTCTGTGCAATACCGAATTCAAATTCATTTTTCTCAAAAACGGTTACTTCTAGCGACATTAATATGTACCTTTTTTCATGACCGGTAAAAGAAATCAATTTCTCTCATGTCAAATTCATGACAGAAAAAGCAAATTCTTCCCTAGGTGAATAATTTTTGGAAAAATTCCCCAAGGAGTTTTCATTATAATTCAAATAAAAGTTGAAGAATTTAAGAAACTTAACATATTTATTTATCACAAACTTGAACCATACATTTATATCATTTCTTTACATTATAATTAGGCGTTACAATTATTGTAAAAATTAACATCAGGTATATATAATGATTCCACTTTTTTAAAAGTGGATATTCGGCTAAAATTGTCTATCATATATAATGGATTTCCATCACATAAAGGCCGACACCAGGCTTCAAACCAGGTATATTATTAAGCAAAAGGTTTTTTTTCTTTCGGAATGTAAATTTATACTGGTTGTCGAAGTACTGGTAACATACAGTATTTGATTAGAAATGACTTTCTTATTCTCCCCTGAATTTTTAACATAACTCTCAGCACCTCCAGCTGTGGATTTCTATCCCCCATGTCGCTTAATGCTGGATGTGTCGTCGTTGGCGTAACTAGGGGGGCCAGGAGGGCTCAGATTTTCGTTGCCCCCCCCCCCCAGCCCCAATCCTTCGCGCAAAGAGATATTGGTTGCATATTGCAGTTACAAACATTTACAATAAAATTAACATATTAAACACACAAACGATTTTTGCTGGTTGGGTTGGGTTGGGGGTGGTTAGATTTATGTATGTGATTTTCAAATTATTATAAATTAATTAAAATTATTGGAAATGGCATAAGTTGTATATTTTTAATGATAAATGAAAAAAATTGTTTCACCATTTTTTGCCAGTTGCTACACTACTAAACATCATCCAGGTATATATTTTTTGTTATATGATATTCAGTTATGTTCAAAAATAGTATGTCGTGCATCTCGTATATAGGAAAATATTTTCTCGTTTTCAATTAAATATTTTTACTAGAAAGAAATCGCTTTTAAATAATCGAATAGAACATTTTTCTCAGTATATACAGGTTAATTTTTTTTTTAGATTCATTCTCTTAAATTATCTTTTAGCCTTTATTATAATTTTTTTTTGGTATAATAGATAAATCCAATAAACTAAAAGATATTGTAACAAAAAAATAAAATCAATACTTACTACTTTCATTCTGATAAGTGTCTGTATATGGCACTAGGTCAATTTGACTGAAACTGGTGTCATTTTTAAAAAAGTCAAACCAATTTATAATGGTCATATCCCCCTACCACCTTAAAGCATAGAAAAATATTGATTGAATTTTAAGTATTTCAATATCCATTGTTTACACCGTAACCTTTAACTAGTTTTCGTCTTGTAAAATTTACTCAGTGATATTGGGTCATTTTTGAATTTTATGGCCAAAATTTACAAATGAGAATCTGTCTGGATGCCAGTCAGGTTAGTCGCTTTGTCACAGTCAAGGTGAGCATGGATGGCACGATGAAGAATACCTGGGATTAGGAATTATTTTAAGATTTAAATATTCATATTTAAAGGAGGGCCTTAAATTGTATGGGTTTGCTAGTTTTTTAAGAATATACGGAAACAAGAATGTTTCATTAACATTCCTGTAACTTAAGAATCTGTTGAAGAATATTTTTATGTATTAAGAAATAAATAGTAAAGTGCAACATTCCGCAAGCTTGTTTATTAATAATTGTATTACTATGCTAATAAGATTCGGATGATCATTTATCATAATAAGAGCGATACTGTCGATATTAAAGTCATAATTGTCAATTTTTTTAATTATTAGTTGTTTTTAATTATTTACCTTAATTCATCATTTATCAATCAAGCAGATTCACTGTTGCTAAGACTGGTCGCTTTTGACAATTAGAGGTTTAAATTGCCAAATGAAAGAATATGTCAACTAAGTGTTGTCATTATACAAGCTCATTCGCTGCCTTTTGACAAAATTCTTAAAGGACGCCAGAGTCGGAGTAGTTAAATTCCGAATAATTTTGGAAAAAATAAAATCTTGTTAAATTACGAATGATTAAAACATCGTTTATTGATTTATGTAATTCGACTTAAGGTAGCTACACACGTAACTGTAGACTTGACAAGTATGCTTGTACAAGTTTTTTGTACATGTTTCGTAAAAACCGCATCGGCTCCACACGGTGCAAGTATACGTGCTTGAACTTGAACAATTTTTACTGTGCAGTTCAAGTACAATGGACGACGCGCTCGCTTTAGCTGTTTTCGTTTAGATTCTCAAAAAAAAAACAGCATGTAAACAGTGGTGTTAAGAATGCTGATGAAAAAGAAAATCTACTCACATATTAAAGTTTTGAAGGAATTAAAAATATACCCTCGTGATTGGCACAATTTTATTATCTGCGAATCCCTTGTCACCCCTTAAATTAAAAAGAAATACACAGTCATGAGAGAGGCTATGACCCCACATGAAAGATTTACAGCAACTTTGCGATTTCTTGCAACAGGAAGAAGCTATGAGGATCTTAAGTACTCAACCATTATTTCACCACTGGCGTTAAGCTACATAATTCCTGAAACATGCCAAGCAATCTATAATGTGTTCGCAATATTTATAGTCACATAGAGAAAATAATGTCCGAAATCCCTTTTTTGCTCTAGAAATTTTTATTATAGGTTAACAGTCTGTCCAGCGACCATACACACACTCATGTGCACTTGCGCCAGTCCAGCTTGTACAAGTATACAGTATAGAAATTCAAACATTTTCATGTGACTTGTACATGCAAAGATTTGTGCAAGGATTCTCATACACACCTTCATGTATACTTGGACAACAAATTTGTACAAGCATACTTGTCAAGTATACAGTTACGTGTGTAGCTGCCTTTATTTGTCCAATAAAAAATTATTACCTAAATTTAATTATAGATTTAATTCGGTTTCGCTGTCACTTCATTTTCATCTACATTAAAAAAAGTGACCCCATGTTATTAATTAAAATAAATTTGGTAAGAATAATAATCTGAAAGGAAAAGTAAAAATGCCTAGTAGATTGAGATTTTCGTTCTCAATCAAAAACGCAGACATGTATGATAGTGTTCTTGTCGCACTCGGTTAAAAACTCTGTTATTCTTTTGCTTCTTGCCAAATAAAGTTAAGCCGACAGACGTTGGTTTGCCAGATTTTCAATTTGATTGCATTTCCAGCATCCTTAAAGATACAAATATTTTATTAAAAGGAACGTTTACGTAAACAAAACCAAAAGAAATGCTTGAAAATTTTTCTATTTCCTTTCGTCAATTAACAAATAAATAAACATCTTATTGCTCACTAACGGGCAAATGGTCTCCAGATGGTTGGAAACCGTTTTCGTCAGCTACATAGCTGACTTTGTAGGTTTTACCGTCGGGACCGACGTATTGGTATTCACCACGGACGGCGATGGCTTCGTGTTCGCTTCCGGGGTTGATGAGTTGACCTTGTTCTTGTTGAGCAATTCCGTTGCTAGATTCTGCACTGTAAAACATAGACATTTGTAAAATGTTGATTGCAAACTATACTCTACAATTTATTATAGAATCATCGATCTCTAGAGGATTATTATTTTCATCTTTTTAAAATTATTGGTAATCAATTATCCTTAACTACATAGATATATTATAAATTTGAAATAGTATATTATATCACAAGTTTTGAAATGACTCTTTTCACAGAAGGGAGACGTTTGCAAGGAAGGCAAGTCAACGAGTATGAAAAGATATTTTCAAACGTGGGATATACTGTACTTTTTCTACAACTGCAGCGGTAACATTTTGTGCATTGCATCCGATGCTAAATTTTTACGTAAGTACATATTATAGTCTGTCTCTTGAAATCGAAGAAAGATTTTGGGATACTTCTGCAGCTTTTCCTGCTATCTCTGGAGGAGTAGAGTTGAGATAATCTTCGTTAAGATTTTCACAGATCATTTTTATCATTATTTTTACGAAATTTTACATTAACTATTTTACCCGTACATAATTTCTGATTCACGTCTCAACGGAGTAAGGGATCGTAATGAAACTTGTCAAAGAGAAAGCTTATGTTACATGCTATCTCAGGCAACATGCAGCTAAGAGGGTAGCCCTTCAATGTTCGATAAGATATTTGTAAAAAATGAAAATCCGGATATCGGTTAAAAGCACTTTGCTTTCCTTGTGCAGTCATTAAAATTCTTATTTTCTCTCAGACCTTTTGGGTGGTCCCATCAGTAAACTTGCGGTGAGCTAGGATAAATTCCACTAAGAGTATCGGCTCATATGGCATATAAACGATATATTAACAGTCACTTGTCGTAATTTGACGTGCCAGCTGACTTTTATTCTATTTTTTTGTCATATTTAGTCAGGTGTTTTTATGTTAATCAACAAATACATACGCGTATTGATATCCTTCGACGCCAATGTTGTCGTTGTCGTATCTGAGGATCTGGGCATCTTTGTCGTTGGTGGTGGGTGGAGCGGCGACGGCGATGACCACAAGGGCGAAGAGGGCAATTACCTAAAATAATAATAAAAAACTATAATAATTGAAATAAACCATGTTGGGTAAGTAAACCTACAGGTCCTAGACACACAAAAATTAAAAAAGTGCACTGCCAATTTGAAGACATCCACCGAATTGCATAATTAACCCCCCCCCCCAGACAAAATCCTGAGTGCGCCCATGATTGGACACATGGTAAAATCCTGAGTGCGCCCATGGTTGGACACATGGTAAAATTATGACCGCGAGGAAGTGTCCATATTTCGAGAAATTGTTTAAGACAGATGTTTTTTAAAAATATATATTTTGTTAGATCAATCCCATATAATCTTATTCCGTTAAGAATGTTAACAATGCAACATCGCCCACAAGAGCGATAACGATACACAAAACCATCTTGTTTAAACATGAAACATACATATGTATATAAGTCATCATTTAATTAAGAACATGTCATTAATTTATTAAGAATTTTAAAAAGGAAGCATCTTAAGCATAAAAAGCATGTTAAAGATACAACCGTGGGATGGGATTAGAAGATTATTATTATCTCATAATTAAAAGCCTGCCATTTTAGTGACTAAGATATCGCAATTTTTTTTATGTAATTTTATTCTGTCATTACATTACTATGTCAGTTGAGCTCAATTGAGTTTTAAAACATTACATCTTATTAGCGTCGTGATGATTGTGATGAAATATCTTCCCGGGATTCACAAAACAATTAGATTTAAGATTTAGTACTGGTTTAAATTTAGACCTTCTAGTTGATCAGTGAGGGCTTGACTAGTTTTGTCCTGTCATTGCTAAATGCTAAATCAAATATAAATTGTGTAGAAGCTTTCGAAGTATTTTTCCAATAAAATATTTTAATGGTGTGAAATAAATACTTTTTAGCTGATCGCGATCGTTCCAAAATTTTGACATTTCTGACAAGATTTCTTGCAGAAATGGTCAATATTATAATTACATCAAGTCGTTGCTATGCAACGAAAAATAACCGGAAATAAGGAAATTTTCATTTTGTACTGTAAGGAAATAAAGTTTTTTTTATATAAATGTTAGTGTACTATAATAGTATATCTAAGATATATAGTCACTAACAGCCAGATTCTCCAATGCTAGTCCGGTCTAATAAACCAAAAGTTTTAAACTGACCACTGTAAGAATAAGACAACTAAATTTTATACTATGAATTTATTTCGGAGCTTTTTCGCAAATTTATAAAGAAAAGGGCAATTTTAGTATGCACTTTTGACAATAATAGAACTAAATTCACTCTAGCAACCCGTTCCAAGATGAAAATCATCTGGAAACCAAGCAAATCGCTGAAATATCCGAATAATTCATATGTTTTCGATGACGTCTTATTAACAACGACAGGACAAAAACTTGTCAAAACATAACTGATCAACTAGATCTTAATTTAAACCAGTACTAAATCTTAAACGTCCTTAGTGAATCTGGACGTTTGTGTCTTTTACTGATCGAGAAAGTTTGTAGCAAAACTAGGCGCGCAGGGCCGAGTTTTGTAAATTTTTGAGATTAGTTAACGACTGACTTCGATTATTCATGAAATTTTTGATACATCATAACAGCATGAATCTAAACGTTGAGATATTTGGCGAAGAAAGTATTAATAAAGCGGAAAATGCTAGAACTGGTTGTTCACAACTAATCCCACTTAGATCACGTGAAAGGTACGACAGTGCAATATCTGGTTACACGAGAAAAACACTGTAAATTTTCAATTAAATACTTTTACTAGAAAGAAATCGCTTTTAAATAATCGAAAAGAATATTTTTCTCAGTATATACATACAGATATGTAGATTTATTTTTAGAGTCATTCTCTTAAATTATCTTTATGCCTTTATTTTAACTTTTTTTTTTGTTATAATAGATAAACCCAATAAATTAAAAGATATTTAAAAAAAAAATCAATACTTACTACTTTCATTTTGATAAGTGTTTGTATATGGCACTAGGTCAACTTGACTGAAGCTAGTGTCTTCTTTAAAAAAGTCAAACCAATTTATAATGGTCAATATCCCCCTACCACCTTAAAGCATAAAAAAATATTGATTTAATTTTAAGTATTTCAATGTCCATTATTTACACCATAACCTTTAACAACTAGTTTTCGTCTTATAAAATTTGCTTAGTGATATTATGTCATTTTTGAATTTTATGGCCAAAATTTACAAATGAGGATCTTTTTGGACGCCAGTCAGGGTTAGTCGCTTTGCCACAGTCAAGGTGATCAGGGATGGCACGATGAAGAATACCTGGGATTAGGAATTTTATTAAGATTTAGATATTCATAGTATTTAAGGGAGGGCCTTGAATTGCATAGGTTTGATAGTTTTTTAAGAATATACGGAAACAAAAATGCCTCATTAACGTTGCTGTAACTTAAAAATCTGGTAAAGGAAATTTTTATGTATGTATAAAGCAATAAAAAGTAAAGTGCAACATTCCGGAAGCTTGTTTATTAATTGTATTACTATGCTAATAAGATTCGGATGATCATTTATCTTAATAAGATCAATACTTTCGATATTAAAGTCATAATTATCGATTTTTTTTAATTATTAGATATTTTTAATTATATATCTTAATTCATCATTCATCAATCAAGCAGATTCACTATTGCTAAGACTGGTCGCTTTTGACAGTTAGAGGTTTAAATTGATAAATGAAAGAATATGGCAACTAAGTGTTGTTAAGCTCGTTACAAGCTCTTTCGTTGCCTTTTGACCAAATTCTTAAAGACGCCAGAGGAGTGGTTTAAATTCGGAATAATTTTGAAAAAAATGAAATCTTGTTAAATTGCGAATGACTAAAACATTTTTTATTGATTTGTGTCATTTGACTTATTTGTACAATAAAAAATTATTACTTAAATTTAATTACATATTTAATTCGGTTTCGCTGTCACTGTCATTTTCATCTACATTAAAAAAAGTGGGTCTGTGTTATGTTATTAGTAAATGAAAAATAGGAATCTTCGACTTTAATAAGATGGTTAATCGAATTTTTCCAACTATCTACTACTTTTTTTAATTAATGCCACAAAACTTGCACTGTAAGTCGAAGTGTTTTCTGTTCTAATATTTGATTTTACCTGATTACACATAATATGCTCGATTGGGTTAAAAATACAGTAAAAGGGGTGACGGCGTAAAACCGTATGCCCCATATCGGCAGCAATGGTATCACATAATATTTCTTCTTAATATTAAATGTTTTTAATATATCTAGAAAATCGCATTCTTTATATCTATTGTCAGTACAGGGTGTTACGAAATTCACGGCATATATTGAAACTGGTAAATTCTGATTTGAATTGAGATTGGGGAAAAATAGTGATACATGGCTCTTCGCGATAATAAGCTAGGTATCGCCCCTCAAAATTTTTTTTATGACTGCACACCACTGGAAATATAACACATGGCCACATAAAGAACACAAGAACAGTGAGCTAGGTTGTTAGGTTCCCAGGTCTCTTAACAATATTTCTATGTAACAAGTTTGAAGAAATAACATTTTTAATACATTACCTTTAAAGAAAGAAATCCTACCAACTCTTCTAAAATTCTAAATTTCAAAATGTTAAAATACTGCTTATAACACAAATTTCATAAAACTCTCTAGAGAAAAGCTGTTTAAACCAAAATAAATACCTCAACTTTAACTAAACACCCAGCACTAATGTAAAATGCAACGATACGATATTTTGTTAATATTAAACGGCTTTAACTTTTGGTAATAGTTAACGGCTTTAACTTTTTCTTTCACAAATTAAGAAATGAATAGCAAAAATAATGTAAACGATATTAAACTGGTCAATAGGGACTGAATTAGGATAGCAGAATGTCAACAACCCTTTAGCTTCCCTTCGGCTACATCAAGATCTACCACCTACTTTACTACTTAGGCAACTATACAAACACGCGTGCATATTATCAATATTTTTTTAAAGCAGACCCTACACAATCATTATTACTGTCAGTATTTCACACAACAGTAATACTGTCAGTATTATAAAAGGTATTAAAATATTCGAACAATCTTTAATAATTTGCTTCAATTTACTTCATTCGATCATTCTATACCCCGTACGCGATCAATATTACTGAAAATATTTTTAATACTGACAGTAATAATGATCGTGTAGGGTCTGCTTTAGAACTAGAAGGAAGTTTTAAATAATAATGTACCTAGGTTGTTTCTTTTTGTTTTGCTACTTAGAAAAATAATGTTCTTCGTCGATCCGTTGTTAACTGATATTTTGCTTATTTTTATTTAGTTTGTGCTTTGATTAGTGCTTCTTAAATTAGTCTTATAGGGTTGAAAACTAAATTAAATTTACCCCTAATAATATTTACGTATAATGTAACTTTTGGGGGTGCAAGAAAGCGATTTATGTAGATACCTACATCTCGACTTTAAAAAACTCATTTAGTGGATCTCTTTAAAAAGAATCGATAAGGGACGATAATTTTATTGGCAAAAGAGCGAATAGCAACTTTCTGAACGTGATGTCTAAAACAGAATAACGTTGATTTCTTTGACAAATGCTGTAACGAAATAATTTTGGTTATAATTTTAAAATGCAGTGTAGTTGTGCTCAGTTAGTATTTTTCGTTTTGATTTTTAAACTTTTTTTAGCAGACAGTTTAAGCTAGTAGAAATAATTCTCATCTCATTAATAACGTAATATAGGTCAAGTCATAATTCGCTGTGTTGCTCGTTCTGGTTAGGTACAATTTCAACCGATTTCACAAGTGGTCCATATTTTCCCATATTAAATAAAAAAATTGCTATTAAATTAAAATAGGTACCTAAATATTTTTGCTAAAATGCGTTTGTAGAATTTAAAATACTTTGGATTATTTAAACCTAATAAAGGAATAAGATGTCAAGATAATTTTTAAGTTTGGCAATGTCCCTGCTGGGTTATTTGTTTTTTCTTTATAATATTAAAGCTTAGCCTGAGCTCTTTAGAAGCGTCGGATACGGGGGTGGTTTTCTAACCCAAGCAAACCCAACCGAATCAAGTTTTTTTCATCTGCGGATTTTCCGGACATTTATATTATGTTTTGTTGATTTAATTTAAAGTTTCATCTTGCGCTGTAGGAAAAAATAATTAAAACAATGAAATACTGTTAATAATGTCTGTATGATTGTGGCGAATTCATATTTAAAAGATTTATTGTTTGGGTGTTACGCCACTCTACTCTTAAGGAAAATTAATATTTTTTAAAAATAATAAAAGTCACTGCGTTTAAACAAAAAAGAAATCCTGAAAAAAGAAATGTTCTGTACACTTTCAGTGACTTTTAATTATAAAAAGTATGCCTGACCCTAATCTATCTCTAGTGTAGTATATATTCGATCTAAAACCTAATCTGAATAAAATCATTTTTCCGACGTTTCGAGACCTAATATCTAGTCTCGTTATCAAAGAATCTAATAAATTCAAACTAACTAAATTAAAAATGAACTAAGTAATTATAAAAATATATTAATTATTATACTTTTATTATTTTTAAAAAAATATTAATTTTCTTTAAGAGTAGAGTGGCGTAACACCCAAACAATAAATCTTTGAAATACTGTTCTTAAAGATTCTCTAATATCGATGATTTGTATAAAATAATTGCCGTTTCAGTTCTGAAATTCCCTAAATAGGGAAAATTCCCTGGAGTAGGGAACACTGAAACAGACCACATTTTGACTAGTGTTGGGATCACTCGAGTGAAAAATAACCTATCATCCGGTTTTTTCAATAACCTGAATCATCCGGTTATCATCGGCTATAATTCGAGTGACGAAAAATCGGTTTTTATTTTCCAACACGTCTACAATTAGTTGCTGATTTACCTACTACCGAGTTAAATCACTCGATTCTCGATCGTCGCGTCCTTCAAGGTCGCGTCGCAAGTAGTGTTGGGATCACTCGAGTGAAAAATAACCTATCATCCGGTTTTTCAATAACCTGAATCATCGGTTATAATTCGAGTGACGAAAATTCGGTTTTTACTAAACTACATATACATTTATCAATATAAAAGAACCATTGTTCGGCTCGCCACAAAGCACAACGGAGACTAGACTGACGATAAAGATAAATAAAAATATTGAATTCTAAGAACTTTTAACCCTTTGCTTCAACACCGATGTATGTAAACATTCGCGTTCGAATTCGTGTGAAAAACCGGCGAGTGATAAATTAGTTTTTAAAATAAAATCATTTGAATTCTCAGTAGTCAGTAATTCTCAATACAAATGCTGTAGATGAACGATGAACCGTCAGTATTAATATTAGTAGTCGAGTGAAAAACCGGTTATCATCCGGTTTTTAAAATCACTTGAATACTCAGTAGTCGGTTATTAAAATAAGTCGGTTATTCCCAACACTAAATTTTGACCAGAATCAAAAAGAGACCTTATATCCAAAAGTTCGTAAAGGGTGGGTAAGATGTAGCGGCTCGCGCCAACTAGTTTACGTAATGTTGCTCCAAAACTTTTGGCTGTTAACAAAACAATAAGTAAATACATTATGTCAAATTTCTTCGACAGTTTGAATTTCAAGAAAAAAGGGACAATATCTGGCAGACCAATGGAAAAAAAGGATCCATAAACTGCGAGAATTTTTACCTAGAAAACTTAAGGACTTTTTAATATAATTGTTGTTTGTAGTATCTTGCAAAGACAATGGTATAATGTTAAAGAACAGTTTCATGAAATAAAATTCTTCCATAGCAAAATACTTGACATCAGGCCTACCATCAAACACCTTTTCACACCGAATAAAAAGAAATTTTACACATAGTATTATCATAGTCTGAATCTCAACGTAAAGATCCCACACGTTTCATTAAGAAATTTTAAATGTCAACGGCTAGACCATAAAAAAATAACCTCTTTTGTTGGTTGCTAATTTTTTAGCAGCTTCAAATAAGGATAAAATTATCGTTAAAAAAGTGATGCAATCAAAAAGGCAAGTCGAAGGTTAAAGAAATTTATTTCTTCAAAATTCATGATTCATTGGGTTTTATAAACATTTGATGAACTCATTACCACACATTGTTAATAAAGGAATTATTTTTTTATCGAGAAGTGCATTTAATGTGTGAATACGCCAATGTTCAGAAACTTAAAATTAGGAGGAGAGATGGTGCATATTTTTTAAAATCAATTTTAAACATTGTAGTATTAACTACCGTGCAAGCCGCCTGATCGGCCCCCCAGGGGCCTCTATAGTCGTCGTTGTCACTGAAAATTTTGAGTCGAAAATCGTAATTTTCAATTTTTTCCAAATTTTTCCAATTTGCAGTGGTTTAAGATATATAAAGATGTAGAGAAAAGAGAAAGTATTTGACATTCTTGAGTATGACGTGAGAAACCGTGTTTTCCGATTCGATCTACCGTTTTCTAGTTATTAAGTACTAAAAATGCAAATGGCATTTATCGACCCAAAAAAAAATTCACAAACAATTACTTTTTTATCTGAGACCGCCCAGGGAGACTTCAAGTACTAACGTACCGTGGGCGTCTGAAGGGAAGGAAAATATCATCTACTGATACGGGATTTAAAGTACTGGAGGTTTTGAGGGGAAGGGAAAACATCTGCAGGCAGTCAGTTCCATAATCTGAAAACCCTAGGTATGAATGAGCGAGAGAAGTGGGATATTCTAGGGTTTTGTAGTTGGGCAGTAAAGGGATGCATACGTAAATCACCTCTTGTTGTTTTGTTAGAAACAGTCAAGGAAGAAATTATAGCGGCTAGTTCTTCGGAGCAAAATCCGTAGAAGTATCGGTAGGAAAGGGCTAAATCCCCAACAGCGCAGCGAAATATTTTAGAATGTGCCAGTTGATGACTTTTTGTTCTGTTCGAGGATTCCCATGGCCTCTTGCCTGTCCGGCATCCAGCCACAATTATCAGGACTGTGTTGATGACTATCTCCATAACTTTGCTGACAACAGAGAAAAAAGAGATAGATCTATAAATGGATGGAAGGGACTTGGAACATTTCGATTATCGAAAATATTTTTGCCACGAATGCCAAAAATCGAAAGAAAATATTAAAATTTTGTTTAATTTTCAAAAAAGGATGGCTACCTTTGTGCACTAATAAAAGTAATAACTGATGCCTTGATATTCCAAGTAAAAATTGATTGTTTAACAATGGAAATGTGTAAATTTAATTTGTTCAAAATAACCACAATGAACTTCTTGGCAGTAATTAAGTCGATTTTGGATCTCTACCAAGAAGTACCACCTAACATTCTCGTAAATATGAGAAGTAAGTTCAAAAATCCACTTTCTTACTGCAAAGAAGTTTATGGTGGTCATTTTGAAAAACTTTTAAAGTAATAAGAGAAATAAAGGTATTTCATTTTTTATTTTTTTTTTTCACGATTTTTAATTTTTAAAGGCTTGCCATTTAAAAACGAATTAAGATACGGACCTCGGGTTTGCGGTAAATTTTTTCTTTTTCGAAGAACCTTAAAATGAGGTACCACACGGCATAGGGTTACATTTACAATTTTTGACCTCAACTCCCTAGCGTCACCCCCCAAGGGGGCTAAGAATGTTAAGTTACATGAAAAAGTAGATTTATTAACCAATAAGATACTCCTAAAATTTGGTGTATTTATCTTTACTAATACCAAAGATATTTGCCCATACTAGGACTTTTCGGCCCCCGGTATAGTGAACTCTTGTCGATTCTTTTGACACTTTGTAGTCAAACAGAACACTGCAATGCAAAATGTTGGAAATTTGAAATCGATATTATGTATAATAATAATAAATTACTTCTTAATGTCGGTGTATATCCACAACAAATGCCATAATAATTAAGGTTCTATTTATTGCCTCAACAAAAACCTCACTCCCTAATTTTCTAACAATTTTACCAAACGAGGCGAAATTAACGCTAATTCAAGATATCTTTTTCATATCATACCTGTTTCTATTTATCATGGAATTCCTATTAATAAATAATGTTATACCTGCTGATTGGATCAGTATCCTGCGCGTGATATTTACAGAAATAACATTAAATTGTAGTATAACGTCCTTGTCCTTTTTCTTTTATTTTAATTTTATGACAATCGCTCGATCATCTGCATTTTTGAAATTTGTTATCATCACAGTCTAATATAAATTTGTTTGATTACTATATTCAGCGTTTTGACGTAGAAATGTAGGCGTATATTTGTATTTTTATTAACACATGAAACTGTGTTTAGTAGGTCAAAACCACGGAAAAGTTTAGGATTATAAAGCCTAAAGGACAGTGCTGTATATTACCGTATTTGGCGAAAAAAGAAAAAAGTATTAGCTCTGCAAACTTTTTAATATCTGCAGTGGCGTATTCAGGGGGGGGGGGGCAAAGGGGGCAATTGACCCCCCCCCGAACAAAACCAGCTGATGAAAAACTTGCTTTGTCTTGTATAGTGCACAAAAAATTAAAAAAAAACAAACCTAATGCATTTAGCGTTTGTTTTTATAATATATTATTAGTAGCCATTATTTTCTGTTTTGTTTGTTAATTTTATATTTTTAATATTTTATTTTTTTTTGTTTGGCATTTAAATGGGGAAAGTGATTGCAAATTCTGAAATATCTAGAAAAACACAAAATCATTCATGACAGGCAGTACGGATTTCGTCACCAAAGATCCACAGCTGATCTCCTAAGCTTTGTCACACATAACTGGAACAAGTCTCTCGAATTTTATGGCGAGTCTCAGATTGTTGCTCTTGATATTTCCAAGGCCTTTGACCAAGTATGGCATGCCGCACTCCTCAACAAACTACCTTCTTACGGTCTTCCTAGCAAACTATGTACCTGGATCGGTAGCTTCCTCTCTAATGGGCGCATGTCTGTTGTGGTTGACGGTCACTCATCTAACTTCCATCCTATCAATGCTGGCGTCCCCCAAGCTTCAGTCTTGGCACCAATCTTATTTCTTCTTCACATTAATGACCTACTCTCTTCAACTATCAACCCCATCCACAGTTATGTGACTGCTGACGATAGTACTCTTCACTCCAATATTCATTTTTCCAGACAAGTTTCGAATCAAGAGTTGGATAATAGACGCAGATCCATGTACCTATCCCTTTCCCAAGATCTCCAATTAATTTTAGACTGGGGTGCCAAGAACCTTGTTCAGTTCAACGCCTCCAAAACCCAGTCTTGCTCCTTGTCACGCAAAAAATCTGGCAACGCTTACCCCATGCACATGAATGGCCAGGCCCCACAAAACAATGAAACATTCGATCTTGTCGGCGTCGCTTTTGAATATGATCTCAGCTGGCACAAACACATTAGTTCAGTAGCCACATCGGCAGCTAAAAAGCTTGGTTTTCTCTTTCGAGCCAGAAAATACCTCTCCCCTGCCAACTTATACACTTCCTATGTTTCCCAAATAACATATAACCTAGAGTATGCTCCCACACCTGGGGAGCGGCATTACCTTCGACACTTAACGTCCTTGATTGTATTCAAAAGAGAGCGATTCGACTTATCAATGACCGAGCCCTCCCTTCTCTCGCTCATCGCCGCGCTGTTGGGGATTTATCCCTTTTCTACCGCTACTTCCACGGATTTTGCTTTGAAGAACTAGCCGGTATTATTAATTCCCCCCTTGACTGTTCCTAACAGAACAACAAGAGGCACGTTGCGTATGCATCCCTTTACTGTCCAGCTACAAAAGCCTAGAACAGACCAGTTCTCTCGCTCATTCATACCTAGGGTCTCCAGATTATGGAACAAATTGCCTGCAGATGTTTTCCCTTCCCGTCCCAACCTCCAATCCTTCAAATCCCGTGTCAATAGACTCAATTTCTGTTCCCTTCAGACGCCCACGGTACGTTAGTACTTAGACTTGAAGTCTACGTGGGATGTCTTAGATAAAAAAAATATAACAATAAAAGCATTTTGGTAAAATATCATGTCACTTATTTTTCCGTGCCTGGAGTTTTCTTTACATTTTTTTAATAGGTCAAAAGGGCCATAAATTATTTATGTAAAAATGACAATATATATGCTTTCCCGACCCCCCCCCCCCAGAACCCAACCTGGATACGCCACTGAATACCTGTACGTATATAGTCACAGAATAGGCTTAGCAGTCAGAAATTAACTAAATTTTGATATACCATAGAGTGGTGCCAATCGATAGGTTTAGGGGTATGTCCTCAAAACTAAATATTATTGCTAGAATTATTTAACATTGTCTTAAAGCTACCCAGTTGCACCGTTAAGCCGTTAATTACGTGCACGTTTTTTTCTAACACTTTTGTAAAATAGGTGCTTAATTAAAATTTAGTTGCAAGCTGCTAACGACTCGCGTCTTTTGCGCTAAATATGAGTTACGCAAGCTTATAAAAGCTAATTTGCAAATTGTGCAATTGATGTAATGTTAGATGGTACTACGACATTATTGGCGAAAGTATACAGATTTGAGACTATGAAATGCATTATGTGAAAAGGATTCGATATTCGATGCAGTTAAAGTCAGTTACTTGGGCGCTTGGTCGGTCTCAATTCCACAGATTATTTTTAATTACTTAATGTCAAATAATAATATAAATAAAAAATAATAATTATTATACGAGGATGATGTAATAAAAGGTTCCATATTTTTTTCTTGCATAAATCGTTAAAGGAAGGCATTACAAAACCAAAAATCAATATTTTGAAGAAAATTATCAGGATTATTTCACTCATGTGTTAAAGGTCCCGTAAGATGAGTAAAGTTTTTTAAAATTACAGCGATAATTTTTTGACGTTACGTCAATTAAAAAAAATTACACCGATAATTTTTTCCTGTCATTCTCTTGGTTGTCATATTAATTTCGATACAAACAAATGGCTTGCAATTGTTATAAACTCGTAGTTACTGTTAGCAACAATAATTAAATTTGCAACAATAAACAATAAATAAATTTTAGTTTAATTTAAAAGTAAGGTTTGTTGTTTAAATTGTTTAATAAATATTCAATTCATATTTTTTGTGTTTTCATTCGCGAAATAATCCCTAAATACCACTCGAGCTTTAAAATTACTGATAATTTTTCACTCTTACGTGTTTTCTTTGCAAATTTCACTCGTCCTGCGGACTCGTGAAATTATAGAAAACACGCAATCAATTATCGGTAATTTTTAAGCTCTCGTGGTATTATCCCCGATAATTTAGCTACAAAAATGTTTACTTTTCGATATAATTTGTTACAATTTAAAAAGCAGCCATTTGCCCTTAGTGAATAATGACGTCCGGAGATCAGCAAAAATAAGTGTCAATCTACATGTTAACGTAAAGCTTAACCTAAAGTCGAACAGATTTGTTTTTCTCAGAAACAATCAGAGGGGGGGGGGGCAATCGAATTTTTTGGGTTGATAGAGGAATAGTGCAACTATAGCTTCGGTAAAAAAATCAGTTATACAGTATGTTTCGCTTCGGTGTAAATTTTCGGAGGTTGTAGAGGATCCAAGGATCGGAAAATGGCAAGTAATTCTTTTGAATTTTTTTAGGTCGAAAAATGCCATTTGCCTTCTTTGGTACTTAATGACATGAAAACAAAACATCGAATCAAAAAACGGATTCATAAGTGGAAATTTAAAGCCTCAAATACTTTCTTTTTGCAAAACATTTACCTAAACCTAAAATCACTGGAAAATGGATACCTATATCTGGGAAAAACTGGAAATTTCGATTTTTGATCCAAATATTTCACGGTATATAATATATAAGTCATTGGAAAGAGCGTCGAAATACATGATATCAATATTTTTTAGTTTCTTCATTCTTCATAGGAAGGGAGCAATCGCCGATTAAATTTTTTTTTTGGCATTTTTTGCCCTCGACATCGGTATATTTGAATCACACACACAAATCTTAGTGGAAATATTTGTAAAGTTTACTTAGAATGTGGAATTTTACAGAACCGTGGTTCTAGTCGAAGAAAAAGAAAGTTTGGTGTGACATTTAAGGAAATTCCTGAATATGCGTGAGTTGTCACATCCTTTAGTGCAGCGATCCCAACCTATGGTACATGTACCACCGGTGGTACATCCAATTATTCCCAGCGGTACGCTAAACAAGACATAAAGTAAACACCAAAAAAGAACAGACAAACTAAAATCATCCGAACAAAAACGCGACAAATCTTATAAATATATTGAAGAAAAAAAGGAAAGGTGGCAACATTAGTAACACTGATTGTGAAAACAAGGTATAACAAAAAATATTTTTAATACTTATTGTTAAAAAACTGGAAATTTCGATTTTTGATCCAAATATTTCACGGTATATAATATATAAGTCATTGGAAAGAGCGTCGAAATACATGATATCAATATTTTTTAGTTCCTTCATTCTCTATAGGAAGGGAGCAATCGCCCATTAAATTTTTTTTTTACATTTTTTGCCCTCGACATCGGTATACTTGAATCACTCTGCATTTTTTTCTATCTAATTTTTTTTTCAATTTGTAAACACTATCTTATAAAGGGATAAGCACACTTTAAAATGAATACCAAATGGGTCATTCAGTAGCGTATTTAAGGGGTGAAAACAGAATTTTCTGTTAAACTGAATTAATAGAACTGTACCTACTGCAAAGAATGTCAATGTCTACCTATGTCAAAGTCATTCTTATACTAACATTAATTTCGTAACGTAAAGTAAAAATCTAAAACTTCTTTTTTCGTAGGTGGCTGCGATTTCGTATTTAGGGAGATAAAATGAATCCAAATAATTGTTTGAAATAACTTTTCTTTGTATCCTTGTATATTTTACGTTTTTGTCGCCACCCTGATGTATACCATGGGTCTTTTTAGATCTTTTCCATAGGAATTCCTAGTTTATTAATATGCAAAACTTTTCTACACCAAAGTGATTTTTTTCAAACTTCAACTATACTTAACATCCATATCTTATAATAAAATTTAAGGAAAAATTTAAATACAACTCTTTTTGTAAAAAAATATTTATTATTTAAAAAAATATATTTACAAAAGAAACATGTTGCAATAGAGCAAGTATAAAACATGTAAGTCTTTCATTGTGAAACCTTTTTAACAATAAAAGGTTTCAAAACGAGACTCTCTTGAGTATCAACATATAATACACAAGTCAGTACGGGAACAAAAAAGGTACAAAGAGTACAAATAGTAGAGAGACTTACGGTCTTCCGAGAGCAAAGTTACAAAAAATGAAATGAAAAATAGTTGTAGAAGAATGACTTTAAAGGGAAGGAATTTTTTTATGAGAGAGAATAGATTGAGTGCAATTGATGAACGATGATAAGGGAACTGAAGCATATATGAGACCTTAAATGACGAAGAGTGCGTTAGATTTCTTTATAACTTTGCTAACTGAAACCATTCAAGACATAAATTAATTAAGAAATCCTACGGGTCTTATTTTGATGGCAAATGGGCTCCTTGGGGTTGGAATCCGTTTTCGTCGGCGATGTAGGTGACAGTGTAGACTACTCCATCGGCTCCGGTGAAGCTGAAGCTGCCACGCACCTGCATGACCTCATTTTCGGATCCGGCGTTTTGGAGTGTACCTTCTTCCTGTTGGGAGATGCCGTTGCTGGTTTCGAAGCTGCAAATAAAATGTCGTTTTGAGTTTCTATTAGGCGAAACAGCGACTATCGAATTTGAATTTGTTGTGTCTCTAGATTATTCGTAAAATGCCTAGAGTTTAGTCGTTTACCAGTTTTTTTTTTCAAATGTATCACCGTAAAGTGCTTCCTTTTTAAGCAGAAACTGGACTTTTCTGAGAGCTATAAAAATGATGCGAAAATAAGTCCAACTTTAAAAAGTTCATAATATGTGTTCTATAACAAATTTCAAAGAAATTTTTCTTGTAGCTATAGTATGCTAACTACTCTTGATATTTCCAAATTCTAGCGGAAATATTTGTAAAGATTTACTTACAATATGGAATTTTAAAGGACCGTGGTTCTAGTCGAAGAAAAAGAAAGTTTGGTATGACATTTAAGGAAATTCCTGAATATGCCTGAGTTGTCACATCCTTTAGTGCAGCGGTTACCAACCTATGGTACATGTACCACCGGTGGTACATTCAATTATTCCCGGCGATACGCTTAACAAGACATAAAGTAAACACCAACCAAAAACATACAAACTAAAATCTTCCAAACAAAAAACGCGACAAATCTTATAAATATATTGAAGAAAAAAAGGAAATGTGGCAACATTAGCAACACTGATTGTGAAAACTAGCTATAATAAAAAATATTTTTAATACTTATTGTTAAAATTTTATTTCGGCCCTTGGTAAAAGTTTTAATTGTACTTAAATTATAACTATTCAGAATGACCTAGATAGGTATTCTTATTATGTGGTACCTACAATTACGAAAAGTTTTTGTTGGTGCGCCATCTAAAAAGATAGGGAACTGCTGAATTAGAGGATTACATATCTCTTATTTTTCTTTAGTATTGTGCAGGAATCCAAAGTTGCTTTTTAATGCTGCTTTAAAGAAGTATGATATTAATTCTAAGAAGTTGCAAGCAAATAATTTGACTAATTTAATTTTTACTAAGAAAAATGTCTAGAATAATATTAATAAAATATTCACGAATCTAAGTAGCTACCTATGTACATAGTTTTAAAAATACGTTAATTTACCCACTTTTAAATTGTTATCTTATTAACTATTATATTATTCTAAGAAGTGGGTAATAATTTAACTCATTAAATACGCTTAGTAATTTTATTAAAGATGCCACTAAGGGTGAAAACAAAATAAAAAAAGAGCAAAGAAAAAAGAAAATACAAACTGATTTTCTAAATGAACTTGGGATACTAATAGACGTTGTAAAACAGAGTAGGGGCACTACAAACGACGGTAATACGGCTGAAACTTTTTTCCAACATTACGAAAAATCAGCAGCAATCACTGGATTGAACAAGAATATAATCAAAAAATTTGCTCTAATTTTTTAAGCGCCTTTTTCGGGTCAAAACTTAAATGTTTATACTTTTCGAAAACATTTGACAGATACTGCAAAGTTGTACCTATGTGTCATTATATATTTGGTACTATATGCCATTAAGTGCTCACATGTTATCATACATGAGGCAGGAATTTGCGAGAACATTTCTTATATTTCTATTGGACATTTATATGAAGATGCATCAGAAGTTAGAAATAAAAAGTTTCGTAAATTCCGAGAATATTACACGCGAAAGCGAGGACTGACCGAGAATATTGAGGACATACTGCATCTCCCTATCTTCTTTATTAGACCGATTTCCTGCGAAAAAAAATTATCTGTTCCTAGAAACCAAAACACTTTTTAAAGAAACTAACGTCGAGGAAGACGATTCTGAGAGATCAGTTTCCAGCTCAGATTGAGAAAATTAGGTTAATTAAAGTATGTTTTTTATAAATAGTATTTAAATCTATCAAACTTTGTTGCTTCAAATCGAAAACAGTATTTTTTTTATTTGTTTTGTCGAAAAATAATTCTATTTTTTGAGCGACCGGTAGTTAGTAAGGTACTAAGTAGGTCTAAATTTGGTACAGTAATAACGGACTCCAATATATGTTTTTATATACAGGATTTGCAAAATTTTGCAAAACAGCGAAGTAAAGTACCAATGTCTACGAATTTTTGATTTCGTTATTCTGTGCGACGATAACGTGAAAGAAATTGGTTACATTGAGGCAGTAGAATTCTTTGCGTTTACGTTTACGTAGGACTTCAGATAATTTATAAAAAACTAAAGTCATATATAATGCTAAAAATTATGCATTATAGAAGTACAAAAATGTATCTTTTATCTCCAAAAAGTTTTGGCAAGCGGTGTTTCTCTCGCTTCCAAGGACCGAACGTCCCTGAATAAATTTGTTTTATATTATTTTAATTGGATTCATTTTTAACTGGCAACCACCTGCTTATGAAATGTTTTTTTTCAAAATCCTGTTATATGACTCTCGCAAAGTTTAAGGTTTACCAAAATTTGTATGCAAATTTTTTTCTATAAGTAATTTTTTAGTCTTAAATTCTTTACGAATAATTAATTAGATATTTTGTAACAAAATTTATTAAATATAGAGCTAAACTAACAAGGTTAAGTAGTTTTTGTATGGCAAACTCACTGTTTAAAAAATATACAAAAATTTGATTTTTGAAATGGTCTGGATTCCCCATAAGAACATCTTCCGAATTTTATAAAAGTTTTACCATATTTTACTCAATTTTCATGAAAACGATTATACTTACTTAAAATTGTATCCATCTATTCCTGTATTATCGCTGTCATATTTTAGAACTTGAGCCTGGGCATCAGGGTTCCCTTGGGGGGCAGCCAAGGCAACGGCGAAGACGGCGAAAAAAACAATAAACTAGAAGTAAAGAAAAAATAATTTAGAATTAGGAGCAAATAACTTAAGAATATAATAAAATAAAAAATAATTTTATATTCATATATCTACCAACACAAATATTTAACATATAGTTTATGCATATTAATTGCTATTTATAACACTAATTTATTGATATGTTAAAATTTTGCATTAGGTAATAATAGCCTGACAAGACTAATAAAAATAAAAACAGAAGAAATTTTGAAAGAAGCAGATGAAAATGTTATTACAACCTTCGTCGCGTAAATTATGGGTCTTGAAATTATGGAAATTGAAAAAATATTTAAATATTATTCAGTTTTAATATAAGTTTAATTTTTCAAAAACCCTTGCTTTTAGGAATAAGTATAAATATTTATAAAGAAAATTAAAAATACTGCGATTTATTAAAACTGTATCGTGGAAATAAAACAATAACTTGTAAGGGTTTAACGACGATTTACTAACAATTATTGCAGGACAAAACCTAATTGATAAACCGAAAGATTTAAATTGAAACCATAAATCTTACTACATACTATAAAGAAGAAGAAGAAGAAGTTTACATAGATTTTTTGTTAGCTAGACATAGAGTCAACCCATATATTTTTAAACTATTTTTATATAAATTACTCTATAGTAAGATTTAAAAATACAAAAATTAGTTAAATTAGCTACCACCATAAAAGGCACTTTTTGAAATACATATATCCAAGTTGTAAAAGCACTGCTAGTAATTCGAAAATGCCGCACTCGTTATCAAGATAAATATCCATTTTTATAAGCACTCACCATTTTCATTTTGAAAATAAAATTCGAAAAAGTCTTCACGTAGTTTTTAGCAAGTGACCAACCTACAAACTGATTTTTCAGCTGGATAATTTCTCTTTTATACGGGTCCAAATCCCTGCAATCGATTTGCCTCAAGAGTCATCCTTTAGTACTGACATTTACCCCCTACTTCGGTACCATCTTCATTTTGGCATTGCGGGCAAAAGTTCAGAGTGTAAAAAGTATGTAAGTACCGTCCCGTGTGCACCATCTTTCGCGGCTTCTTCATTATTCTTCGTACAAACAAAGAATCGAGTACCGCGTGTTTGCAAACGCGAGTAGGTACCCGGTACTTAGGTAATAGCTCGGCTTCTGACGAAGACGGTTAGATTAATACGTTTTTTCTATGATAATTGTACAGGAGATTTATCTTAATTTTTTAACGAAACGAGGCGTCATTATTACGATTGTACAGCAAACCTGAGCAAATATCAGTAAAACTTTGACGAACTAACAACAATGTATGTATATACAGTTTAATTTAAAACCTAAGCAAACCCAAGTAATCCCTTCGCTTACTACCACAGTTTACAGGGCGGTATTAAGCATGATCCTCAGTGTTATTACAGGCCCACGACCCACGACTCTTCCTTCAAAAAAAAAAGTTTTGACAATTAAGTTCCTAGTTTTAAAAACGTTTTATTTGATCAACTGTATCTGATAAAACAAAGCGAGTTTCCGAGAATATTACTTTATATTTTTTGGAGATTCAACAAATTTATAACTATTTGAAGTTTCAGTTAAGGTTCTGTCCAGAAATTTATAAAAACTAAACTAAGGTAAGAAATGTAAATTTTAATGACCCACTTTTCAAAAAGCATTTTCTTAATCGACTGTATATTTTATTCTAAAGCGAATTCTCGCGAATGTTGCGTTTTACGCCAGTAAATTTTCTGGAGGTTCTAAAACATATGACTGACTATCTTTCACCCGCAACTTCGTCCGCGTGGCATAGGTGGTATATTTTCACGTAGTTTTAAGGTACTAGAACCGTATAACAATTTTAACAAACTTTGAATCCCCATTTTACACCCCTTGGGGATTGATTTATTAAGACCGGTAAAACACATTTAAACATTTACAGCCAGATTCTCCAGCGCTTGTCCCGTCTAATTTGACAACCAAAAGTTTTAAGGTGACAAATGTAAGAATAACACAGCTAAGTTTTATACTATGAATTTATTTCGGAGCTTTTTCACAAATTTAAACAGAAAAGGGCAATTGTACCTTTGACCATAATAGAATTAAATTCATTACAGCAACCCGTTCCAAAATGAAAATCATTTAGAAACCCAGCCAATCGCTGAAATATCACAATAATTCATAAGTTTTTAATGACGACTTATATTTTATGACAGGACGGAAACCTCTCAAAACATAACTGATCAACTATAGGATCTTAATTTAAACCAGTACTACATCTTAATCCTTCTTAGTGAATCTGAACGTTATTTTTTAGAGTGAAGTTTCGACTTAATAAGGCCATCTAATATTTTGTCTTCATACAAAGTTTGAACCCCTATTTCACCCCCTTAGGGGTTGACTTTTGAAAACCCCTTCCTTAGTGTATGCCTACGTTATATAGGAATCCTTTGTGCAAGATTTCAAGTTGCTAGACCCAGCGGTGTGGGCTGTGCGTTGATACATATGTCAGTCAGTCAGTCAGTCAGTTTCTTCTTTTATATACATATAGAGATTAGGGTTTTATTAAAGTTTTGTACAGAGATTTATAAAAACTGAATTGTGTTAAAAAAATTTTAGTTTTTATGACCCACTTTTCAAAAAGCTTTTATTTAATCGACCGTATATCTTTGAATCTAAAGCGAAAACCTTCTAATATCGCTGTTTCCGATTTTCTGCAGATTTTAAAAATATATAACTTACTAGCTGTTTAAACATTTATTTTTTAGAGTACTCCTATGAAGTTTCGAGTTAATAGGACCATCTAATATTTTTTCTCCATACAAAGTTTGAACCACTGTTTTACCACCATAGGGGTTGAATTTTAAGAAACCCTTCCTTAGTGCACGCCTATGTAATAAGAAACCTCTATGCAAAATTTCAAGTTTCTAGATCCAGCGGGGTGGGCGCTGCATTGATACGTCAGTCAATCAGTCAGTCAGCCAGTTTCTTCTTTTATATAAAGAGATTAGGGTTTCAGATTTTGTGCAGAAATGGGTAAAAACTGGATTAAGGTAGAAAGGTAGAAAATTTCGTTTCAAAATTTGTTTGATTAATCAACCATGTCTCCATATCTAACCCCCCTCCCCCGAGGGGCTTCCCTAACACTGAGTAGGTATAATAATAGTTCCTAGTAATAAAACACTAAACGGTAGTGGCCCCTTTTGGGGACCGTTGGTGCCTAAATTAGGAAACTAGACACAATGCAAACACTTTAACAAGTTTTTAGAATGTTTATTTTCGCATTTGACATCGACATCTTCAATTTACTATCCTTACTTTGCAAAATAAAATGGGTTACGAATTTTCGAATAGAATAGGGCACACGGCACTCTGCGACCTTACCAACGTAAAAATATCCTTTTGTGCTGTTGCCCTTCCTTCGAATAAATCTTCAAGTTACATACATTTTCTCACGACTCTGCCAATGTAATTAAAACTTGCTATGCATTGGAGTTTTTGCAGTGACATCCCATCGTCCTACTACGTTAGCGAATTTTAATAATACTCTTGGCCGTCACCATTTCATCAAGATTGTCTAGGGCGTGAAAAAATATTCTGCCGACAGTGGTGTAAGATACATATGTACATATCCACAACCTCCGCACCGCGGGGGGAGAGATGCAGACGTCTTTAAAAGCAGTCTTTTGACAGTTAAAGGTCACATAATCTATTAAAAGACACTTAATCACAAAAAAACAAGTTAAAAAATAGCCCCTTTCTTGGGAAGTCTTGCTCCCGGATACGTTATCACAATCATATACGACATTTAAATTCTATACTCGGTTAAAAACCGAGCAAGTCTGTATAAGTGTGATGGCAAAAGTAGGTATACTACACTCTTTATAATACAGGATACATGATATAATAGTAATTCACGTTATAAGTCCGGTAGGTGACTTATTATAGGCGCCCGCAGGGGGGGGGGGGCTGAGATTGTGAGATTGTCATATTTTTTAATTATTAGTGTATTTGTATAAATCACTACAAATAAAATCTTTAAAAATATATATTTTTTTTATTTGGCCCCCCCTCCCCCTGAGAAAAAAGTCTGCGGGCTCCCATACTTATTATTACAGTACGAGTTGTTTTACGGACGAGACGACGCAGGAGCCTAGTCCGGAATATAAACGAAACGAGTACTGTAATAAAACTAACACACGTGTATCGTATAATATTTTATTTCATACTGTCTTTATAATCCTTTTTAATATGAATAAAAAGTTCTAATTATTGAAATTTAAAAAAATATTAGTTGGCAGTATAACAATCGCATCACCTTAACGATGTTATAGCCATTGTTTTCCATAGCTAAGTATGATGACTCATTTGCGGCCGGTAAATTGATCATTGCAGTATCTGATACCGTAATGTGTTGCTAGGCAACACATTACGGTATCAGATACTGTAATGTTCGACTTACCGGCCGCAAATGAGTCCGGGAAATAGTCGTTTACCGGACAGTATAAAATAAATGTTATTTGTTAGGAACTATAGATAGTTATTCTCTACATCACCTATCTAAGCTCAGTTATTTATTTGCTTTAAAAATTATAAGGTAACACAGTTCGAAAACTCTATATTTCATGAAATAAGGGATTCATCATTTCTTGGTATAGGTAGACTGTGATAGAAAAGACAAGGTAGATTGTTGGCGTTCGACCTTCCTCGGAATTATTACGGAATATGGTTACATACTGTTGCACAAAACCCGACAAAAAATAAGTTACATGTGTACATGTGTGAAACATAAAAAATGCCGCAGGGAGAAGATGTCTTCATGACCTATATGAGATTTGTCTGTTGTCTTGTCAGCAGTGGCGTTCATCGATATTTATGAGACTTATTTCATTTGCAATCGTACCATCTCCACCATGTATTCAGTAGCGACGAAAGCTTTTACGCGAGGGGTAAGGGGCAGAATTTTAATTCGTCTTTTCGCTCTGCTTTCAAAACTATATAACTCATTTAAAAACACTTAAACACGTTCATTTTTTTCCCAGGGGGGGGGGGGGTGGGGCAGCAAAAATTTACCTTTTTTTCGCAAGTTACAAAATGTTTTTTTTCTTTACCAAAACATTCCCAGTGGGCTCACTATTAAAACTTCTAAATTTGGCACGGGTCCTGTGAGTAAGACTAGAGATATACAACTTTGAAATTTCACCATACGCCACTGGTACGAACTATGTAATGACATTGGCACACACAGCTTTGCAGTATCTGTCAAATATTCTCGAGAAGTATCAACATTTAAGTTTTAACTCGAAGAAAGCGCTTAAGAATTACAGAAAATTTTTTAATTAAATTTTTGTTCAATCCAGTGATTGCTGCTGATTTTTCGTAATATCGGAAAAAAGTTCTAGCAGTATTGGGTTAACAAATTGAAAAAAATTAAATAAAGCAGTTGTCTAAAAAACTCAAAACCAATCATGCGGGTCAATTCCGCTATAGCCACCTCCATTTCAAAATGAGCCACAACGCTAAATTTTAAATGTCTGGAGATTCCGAAAATACTTAACTTAAACTTAAGACGGTTTAAGTAAGGATCTAATAAAAGAAAAGTAATAAAAACTGGATTATGGTAGTGTTAAATCTTTATGACCCTAGTGGCAACAAATTTTTCTTTAATCAACTGTATCTTCTAATTAACAGCGGATTACTGTGAATTTTGCTTGGAGATTCTATCCATAAATGTATAACTTATTAGGATTTGAGAAAATGTCTCTGTCCGAAAAATAATAAGAACTGAATTTAGGTTTGCTCATAAATTAAACTTAGTTTACAATATATATTTTTCGTGTCACTGTACTATCACGTGGTCAACAAGCCTTACTATGACATACTTACACACATCACAAAAAGAAAATACTGCAAGATTTATTGCTAACAATTTTTTAACAATAGCCGACATGTAATACATAATCTTCCACCGCATCATCTATTCAAAGATGGAATCAATTATCGCTATTCTCTCGTATTTTGATAATATCACGGCAATACAGCACAATAAACAAAACTAAAATTATATAATAAATTTTGTAATGATATACAATGCGTGGTGCTAAAAGCCGAGTCCCAATTTATCAATATATAAAAAATATAAAGTACCCATTCTTATTTATATTGTCAAGCATCTCGTGCACTAGATATTGTTTCTACATTCTAGGTTTGTTTGTAATAGGTATTATGTATATATAAATAAACAAATATATATATATATATATATATATATATATATATATATATATATATATATATATATATATATATACATATATATATATATATATATATATATATATATATATATATATATATATATATATATATATATATATATATATATATATATATATATATATATATATACCCAATCAAGCGTGTCCAGAAACCATCTTTCCACATGGAACAGATGGTATTACTTTACGCATGTTAAATCTGTGTATAAGTAATAATTTTTTAAATACTATTAAACATATAATAAATTGTTCTATTTTAAATAATTATTTTTCTAATATCTGGAAAACTAGTTTAGTTATACCGATTCCTAAAATTCACAACGCAGAAAATGTAGATGATTTTAGACCCATTTCTCTACTTTCTATAATATCTGAAATTTTAGAACGTATAGTTTTTGACCAAGTAATAGAGTATTTAAAAAAATATGATATTTTACCAGACAACCAATCAGGTTTTAGAGAAAATTTTAGTACTTCTACTTTACTCTGTAAACTTAAAGATGATATTTTAGAAAATTGGGATTCAGGTTTTGCTACTAATATAGTCTTTCTCGATTTGGCTAAAGCCTTCGATTCTCTAAATCATGAAATGTTATTAGCAAAGCTTAAATATATAGGTTTTAGTCAAAAATCTTGTCAGTGGTTCAAACATTATTTATCTGACAGAAAACAAGTGACAAAAATTGAAAACGAATACATTTGTGACATTTCAAATTCACTGCCAATTTCTAGAGGTGTTCCACAAGGATCAGTATTAGGCCCTTTATTATTTATTATATACACTTTTGATTTTCATTTATCAATTAAACACGGCAATCTTTTAGCTTTTGCAGATGATTCTCAAATATACCACTCAATCAAATACACAGATTTAAAAAATAGTATTTCTTTAATCAATAATGATCTTTTAAATATTTCAAAAACTATAACTGATCATGGATTAAAAATAAATGAAAATAAAACTAACTTAATTTTAACTGGTCCTAAAACACTAATCACTAAAATAAAAAATAATTCTGATTTCAAAATTGTTCTTAACAATAATTTTAAGATAACTTCAATCGAATATAGTAAAAATCTTGGAGTAATTTTTGATCAGTATCTAAATTTTAATGAACATATAAAAAATATAATTAAAAAAGCATATTACAAACTAAGAATTTTATATAATTTTAAGGACTACTTAAATACCGATACTAAACTTAGGCTGGTTGATTCAATTATTCTTTTACTAGATTATTGTGATATAATTTATCACAAAAATATCAGTAACGAAGATAAACAGAAATTATAAATTCTTCAAAATAACTGTGTTCGTTTTTCAATAGGACTAAAAAAATATGATCACGTATCACCTACCTTTAACAAACATAATATAATTAAATTAGAAAAAAGACGCGAAATCCACTTATCCTGTTTTATATATAAAATAATTGTAACTCAGAAACCTAGATATTTATTTGAAAAAATTGAATTCAGGAATAATATTCATAATGTTAATACTAGAAATCAGAACACAATAGAAATACCTAAACATCATACTGAAAAATATAAGTCTTCGTTTAAATATACATCTTCTGTAATTTTTAATACTATTCCTCCTAGTCTAAGGGGCTTAAGCTATATAACTTTTAAAAATAATATAAAAAATTATTTAGTAGGGGTAGGATTGGAAGAATGATTTCTTATAAATCAAAATCCTACCCATTTATGCCAACTAGTATACTACTCTCATTTTTTGGTTTTCTTTTTTACTTTTATCAATTTTATATTTATATTTTACATTGTTTTTATTGGCATAAATAAACATCTTTATTATTATTATTATTATTATTATTTTCAGATGAGGCAAATTTCACCTCAAATGGAGTGGTGTGTTCCCAAAACTGTAGGTGGTGGAGTGATGAGAATCCCCATTTTGTAATTGAGCGTTGTGACCAGTATTCTTTTAAGGCTAACGTTTGGTGTGGTGATTTTAAGGGCAAATTTGTAAGGCCGTACTTTTTCGAGAAAATATTACCAGTGAAGCTTACTTGAACTTTTTGAACATGGAACTATTTGAATATTTTCATCTGGTACCAATGGATGTAAGAAACGCACTTTGGTTCCAACATGACGGTGCCTCTTGTCACAGCTCTGCATCAAGAGTGACAGAATGTTTAAACCGGACATATCCACAGAGGTGGATTGAACGAAGGTCAGAATTTGCCTGGCCACCAAGGTCCCCAGATATGTCATGTTGGAACCAAAGTGTGTTTCTGATATCCAGTGGTAGTCAACGATAAAATTCAAATAGAATAGACAAAGGGGCTCGGAATTTTCATGAAACCGTTATAATTATAAGCGAGAGAGACAGCCGGTAACAGATAATAAATAAATAAATAATCCTTCAAATTAACAATTAGTAGGTGCCAGGAACTTATTCGTATTATTTTAAAAACATTAACTTAAATATCATCCAGTACGTAAAAGGCAACGATATTCAAATAAATCCTGTTTTGAACTTAATGCAAATTATTGTAAGATCAAATAAATAATTTAAATTAGTAATTACCCTGAGAATTGATCAAACTAATCATTTTTCGTGATTTGTCCGTATTCAAGCAGTCAGTTTTGGATTAAGCATGTTTTAATAATTATTAAAATTATTCCTTAATTATCCTTAAGTTCACATAAAATACAAACGATCGTCCTTGCCCTTCTCTGAAGAGTTCTCATCGGCTTGATGATGGCTAGAAATTTAGTGTTGCTCTAGGCTATGTTTTGCAGGTCTGTATCACAAACTTTTGGCAAACAGTTTTATATCATTTAAATATAAAAAAAAACATGTAAAAAAGTGCATTGAGGAAATTACGTTAAATCCTCACCATCACCTTTATTTTATTTTTTTTTTTTAATTGAACGTTAAACATCATTTGTAAAGTTGTATAATAGGGAATAAGCAAATAAACCTCATATTTTTTTTCTCTTCTATGGTGGTTGCTTTTATCCACTTATTTTGGTTTTTATTAACAAAAAAAAAGATTTTCTACTACAAATTTTCATACAAAATTCGAAAGTTGTAAAACGTGATACTATGGGTTGTGACCAGTGGCGGCTGGTGAAATTTCAAAGTTGTATATCTCTGTTCCTACTTACAGGACCCGTACCAAATTTAGGGGTTTTAATAGTGAGCCCACTGGAAATGTTTTGGTAAAGAAAAACAACATTTTGTAATTTGCGAAAAAAAGTTAAATTTTTGGTGCGGCCCACCCAAGAAAAAAATGAACACGTCTAGGTATTTGCTTCCTTTTTTTTCTAAACAAATTTTACATCATTTTGTCGACAGGTTTTCAATTTTGAGAGAAAAAAATGTGTTAGGAGAAAGTTATAGTCATTTGAATTTTTTAAGCCTAAAATATAATGTTACAAAAAATTCAAATGACTATAACTTTCTCCTAACACATTTTTTTCTCTCAAAATTGAAAACCTGTCGACAAAATGATGTAATATTTGTTTAGAAAAAAAAGAAAGCAAATACCTAGACGTGTTCATTTTTTTCTTGGGTGGGCCGCACCAAAAATTTAACTTTTTTTCGCAAATTACAAAATGTTTTTTTTCTTTACCAAAACATTCCCAGTGGGCTCACTATTAAAACCCCTAAATTTGGTACGGGTCCTGTAAGTATGAACAGAGATACACAACTTTGAAATTTCACCAACCGCCACTGGTTGTGACGTCACATGTCATGTAAATAAAAGTGTTATAATGGCTAGTACTTCCATTGTAAATTTCAGTGTTAATTATTTTCGTAATTATTTCCCAGAAGTTAGGAGATTTTGTGAATAAGAAATATTACATTTCAATAAAAAGAATGTTTAACAATGACCGGAATTAAATTTGTTTGCGACAATTGGATAATTTTCGTAAGTTGATGTTTGTTGTATGATGGATGGCCGCTTATTTGTCTTTAAATTTCCGTTATAAATATTTATTTTTTATTGTAACATAAACATTAACGTAAGGCCAATATGCTTACTTAAATTTGACGATACTGGCCTTTAATGATACCTATTTATGGAAAATTTGTGATTAACCTTGCACTAGGTATGTACTTTCTTGTGTACGTACTGGGCAGGGGCGTACCGAAAGCACTATGTTGGGAGGAGAGGCGCGTATTTCCAACCATTAAAAGATAAAAATTCAAAATTGTAGATCGTTTTTTTTTGCAAATTTCCTCCGAGAAAAACTATCGACGTTTTTTTTATAACTAGTCGAACTTTTTTACGTTTGCTAGAAATTGTCGACTTTTCTGCAAATTTGCCCAAAACTCAACTATCGACGTTTTTTGGTACGAGGTTCTAATAGTCAACTCGTACTCTACTTAGCCAACTCGAGCAACCACGGAGGGGACGCTCCCTCCTATTCCCCCATGAGTACACCCCTGATCCTGGGCACGTGAAAAATATAGTTTTCAGGGCACTTACAGTGGTATTTTTAAACATTGCATTGGAACAATACAATATTCATAGGATAGCTTTTAATAAATTTCATTGTTTAATAAAAATAATTATACACAAATTACACTGTAATTAAAAAAACAACCTTAACACAAACAACAATTACTGTCTGGGCAAATAAGGCGGATCTCCACATCTTACTCGTCTGAACGCACACCCTCGTCTGATGGGTTGATGTCGTGCTGCGAAGAGGTAAATCGGATAGAGTATGTGACGCTAGGAAATGTGGATGTTTTTGTGTTGCATAACAAACCGGTTCAACCAAAATTATAAAATAATTTTTATATTTTAATTTTACCTTACAGGACTTGAATAAAAATTCCATATTCTTAACCGCTTTAGCTTTATTGTTGTCAGTCCGTCCCTGTGTTAGATGAAGAAGATTTATTTTTAAAATTCTAAATGTTAGTGGAATAAGGCAATAAAATTATCTGTTCCTATTTGTTGTGAAACGAACTTTAAAATAATAATAACGCTTAAAAATTACTTCTGATAATTATGGCCTATTATCTTATTTATTTATTGACGAGAGAAATATAAAAATGAAATAATTTATTGGGTACCATGAAAATAAAATGGTTAATACTCGTAAACTAAGTGACAGAAAATCGAGCACCTAGTAAAAATTATTTTCAGAATAGAATAGATCTTTATTGTCCTGTAAGACTGTGGTATACAATATAGGCATCGTCATATACAAAATATAAACGAGGTACAAACAGCAGTTACAGTGGTATTAAATAAATAAAAATAAATAAAACCCATACAACAATTAATAACAGACGAACAGTTACAGGTGGAATTCGTCCACAGAATATACACATTTTGCCAGAAGTAGTTTCTTTATCTCTCTTTTGTTCACATTCTCTACGCTCTTAACATGATGAGGAAGTTTATTATGTATAATTTTGAGCCCATGTACAGCGGTGACTTCACACAAAGCTGAATTATGGCGGTATATCCTCATCAGTTCGCCATGCAAATATAGATACCCGGAAAAGTTAGTATTTCGTGTTGTTCAAACTTTGGTCTACAGGAATCTCAAGGCCCAATGCCAAATATCAGTCTTAAAATGCGCTTTTGCAGCACCTACCACCTAGTCGTGTTAGTTCTTGAGGAGTTTCCCGAAAAAATAACACCATAAGAAGGAAAAGAGTATACCATTACCAACGCATAATAATGTCTAGACTTAAGCTTTAAAATAGCATAATATTTAGAGTTTAAGGCCTTACAGACTCTATCCACATGCCCCTGAAAAGAGAGATCACTCTCTGTTAGGACCTACCACAGGAAACTTCGTGCTTGACAGATATACAATATTTGTCCCAATCATCATTACATTAATATCAAGTTTGTTTGCCAAATAACCATTTAAAACAACAGTTTTACTAGGGTTATAAACTATGCGGTTTATCTCACACCAAGTGGTGAATTTTAGACATACGTCCACCACCCTCTCCTGTAGAGCATCAGCAGACTTTGCTGATATGCAAACACTGACATCATCAACGAACATGCATTCACTGTCCAGATAATCCGGTAAGTCATTTATAAATAAGGAAAACGGATCAATAGTGTCGAAAGCAACATATCAGAAAACAGGCCTGTTACTTTTTTTTAAACGAGAGGGAGAGAGAGAGGAAGGGACAGAGAGGGGGAGAGAGGGAGATAGGGAGAGAGTGGGAAAGAGAGGGGAGAGAGGGAGAGAGATGGCGAGAGATGGCGAGAGAGGGCGAGAGAGGGAGAGAGAGGGAGTGAGGGAGAGAGAGAGGGAGAGGGAGAGAGTGGGGGAGGGAGAGGGAGAAAGAGAGAGAAAGATAGAGACTCCCCCCGTGGATGCTCGGAGTTGGCTAATTAGAGTACGAGTTGGCTATTAAGACCTCGTACCAAAAAATCGTCAACAGTTGAGTTTTGGGAAAATTTGCAGAAAGGTTTCCTTCCCTCCCCCCTCAACATAGTGCTTTCTGTACGCCCCTGAGTACTGATTCCGCATTTTCGAGCTTTGAAATCTCCTAGTCTGTTAAAAATACTGTAAATTCCACTCAGTTGTTGTGGGTCAGTATACATTTCTGCCGAGTTTCCATATTTAATCACAAAAATACCCACGGAATATTAGTATTTATTTTTCTTTCTGACCTAAACTAACATAATACAACATTCTCATTCAAAAATCTCGTTGAGAAAAACCATAAAAACGCCATCAAAGGAGCTCACTATGTCAATGCAGCTCACACAACTGCAAGGGTAGTCATATTGGAATGACATTCATTGACATGCTCTGTCAAAATTCTCCGATGACAACGCGACGGTCCTCCAATCCTCCAATGCCTTCGAGCGATCAACTGTCATCCTTTTCCTCGATTGGATCAAATCGAACGCATGAGTGTCATCTGGAGGTAAAAAGAGGAAAAAGACCATCCTGCTGTACACAACAAGGGATAAATATTTAAATATGAAAGCGATAAGTTTTCAAGGTATATACTTTAGACCAGAAGAAGTAGCAAATCGACAGGGGACAGACCTTGTACTAAAATTCGTACTTTCCTTTTCATTATCTATCTAAAATCTTGACATAATGGCGATGTAATACTAAAGGTATATACCAGATCTGGCGAATGCGCGAGATTATTCGTATTTAAACCATTTTGATTTGAAATGTTTGTATTATTCCTACACTTTTACGCTGTTCGCTACATTGTAGATCAATGCTTGAAATATTTAGGCACTTATTTGTTGCTTAAAAAATATGCTTCAAACTTAAAATATAACAAACTACACAACATATCTAAAAAGTATTTTAATAACCTAACTACTGGCCTAACCGTAAGTACTGTTGTAGTACTGGTATAAATTTACATTTTCTAGTTCAGGGGTCGGCAAATAATTTCTTGTGGGGTCCGGATACTTTTGAAAATTTTTATCAAGGTCCAGAGAAAATCAAGCAAAACTTCAAATGAAGCCGCGCCGGTAACTTTTGTTTCTCAAACGGGAACGTGGCTTATAAAAATTTATATTATGTAGTAGTTTTTAATTTGTATTTTTACTATTTAAAAGAATATACGATACATAGGTATTGGTCCTTAAAAATTAATTGCATTTTTTTTAGCAACCCAGTTTTCTACCTTCCGCGGGCCGGATCCGGACCGCGGTCCGCCAGTTGCCGACCGTCGTTCTAGTTGATCAGTTAGCTTTGGATAGTTATTCGGTTATTCCACAGCCTTCTGTATCAAGGAAGCCATGAAGTAGATGATTTGGCAACACATCACGGGGCTGGAAATAGTAAACAGCTGATAGCGTGTCGTGTACATACGTGTAAATACACTTACCTGTTTCCGAAAGTTTAAACGGCCGCGGCGGCTTTTAAATTAAATATATTGTTTTCTATAATCGGCAACGATATTGTTGAACAATAATAATAAACATTTTTACTTCAAAGTGATTAATATACTATGTAAAGGGGGTTTGTTTGTTGCGCCTTCCGAGAAGTTTTGCTAATAGCGTACAAGTATTTTAAACGGTTTTAAGGTTCTTAACCCACATAATCAAAATTCAACTTTTTATATATCACGTCTATAATTAGGCCACCACACTCTATCTCTGTGGAAAATTTCAAATTTTTACGTTGATTTTCAGAGAAAATCGCCTGCGACAGACACACGGGCGGACACAGAAGTGATTCCACAAGTATTCCGTTTCACGGAACACTAAAAATCCACTATAGTTCTCTTATT
Organism: Philopedon plagiatum; assembly: GCA_963971165.1. Lineage (NCBI taxonomy): Eukaryota > Metazoa > Arthropoda > Insecta > Coleoptera > Curculionidae > Philopedon > Philopedon plagiatum. The sequence continues at coordinate 2,026,293 of OZ020189.1, forward strand.
GGGCCACCCTGTAGATAAAATCACGCCGGCTTTTTCGTAAGATCATTCGAACCGAAATATTTCTAAAATTCTAAAGACGATGGAGTCGCCCTTGATTTTATTTATACATTTTGCTTGAATCGACATAAAAACATTATAAAAATGAGAAGCCTAATTTAGGATGAGCAAACCTTCAAGATGGATCGTATAACCTTGTAGAAGGAACGAAAACATTATGAAATTTTTTTACCTAATAGTTTAGCGTGTGGGGTTAATTCTTTACTATAAACAACAAATCATTAGTTACCGAACAAGAAGCCAAAACCTGTGATTAATAAATATTTCCTAAGATGCAGTTAGTAATTTTTGCCTTATTTTTATCTGTTTATTCGTTGTTTGCCTTGTCCGTAGAAGAGGACGAAGCACCACAGTTGACTGAATATAAGAAAGAAATTACCGAAAATGGGTATTTTTTTAAGTAAGTAAAAATATATAATATGCTTATACTGCCTTCAATTAATAGTTGTTATAATAAAGGACAAGATGTATGACAACGAGCCATCGACTAGCGCATAAATAGCGGGACAGCATACTTGAGGGAGGTTTACTAATTTTAGTTTATTAATTAATGCCACATGCTCATTATGATGGTGGATAAGTTTATTTCCTACATTAAAAAAAATAATTACCTTAAATTATTATACTTGAATAACAATACTAAGAATTAATTTATGAAAAAATCCAAATAATATACACATATGTACATGACAAGTAACAATATACAACATGAAGAATTTTAAATCCGAAGTTATTTACACATCCGTCGTAATTCTATCTAAGTACCATTCCAATTCCGCGTTCTGCTGATTTTAAATTTCAATACCGTTGCCTTATCACCTAATAATTACTAGGTGATAAGACAACTATACGCCATAAATTACATAAAACTATATTATTTTACCATGTTTAGTTTAATGTAAGTACCTAATAAAGATTATTATTTATTGTAATTTAATTTTTACCAATTGAAAGTTTTATTCTTTGCGTGGGCTTGAATACGTATATTTGAATACGTATCGATATAATATAGGTACTTAGTAACTTGTACTTCATAAAGATCTTCATGCATGTTAACAATCAACAATAGAATGGGGAGGTTGAAATATTTGTGTTAAATTATTGACAAAATGCTGCAAAACTGACACAGTAATTCTTTGTTTAAAAATTAAATTAAGCATTAAAAACTCGGTTTTCAAAACCCCTTGTGAAAATTTAGAAAACCTACGGGCTAGAATTACAAATAAATTTCAGGAGATTAACAACTCCCCCCTAGTGCTCACCAATATTTTTGATGCTGTAAAAAGAAGAATTAGATTTATAATTTTTATGTTCTTTGTTGTATCTGGTTTTTTTTTGTTCTTAATTCTTATTAGGCCATGACAATGACAAAAAATGTAATTTTTTGACTTACCTATTACGTTATTAATGAGATGAGTCATTAGTCCTACTAACTTAAACTTTCTACCTTTAAAAAAAGATTAAACATCAAAATACAACACGGTGGTTGCACTAGAGCTTCACATAATTTACTAACACATCCATTTCAGTGGTCATACGTACGTAGTTATCACACTAATTGAGCACAACACAGTATTATAAAATTATAATAACCAAAATTATTTGATTACAGTAGGAAATTTTGTCCAAAAAAAAAACATTATTCTGTTAAATAAAAAATGTGCGAGGAGGTAGTTGACGTTTTAATATGCCAACATGCCTCCGGTCTCCACCTGATTGGTCCGCTGAACACGTGCTGTCAGATGTTCAGGTGACCGAAGTGAAGTTAGTATCATGGATTGATGAGATCAATAATTCCGTGTAAATTTTTGCATTCTCTTTATTAATTAGTGAGAGAAAATAGTTTTCAGCCGTTTAATAGTGCTATTAGTACTAACAAAATATCGTACGCGCTTAGTGATGTGCATTATAAGATTTAGTAAAACACAACATTTCTGGGTGTTGAGCGTTATTATTTTACTCTTGGTTTGAACAGCTTTTCTCTGGATTGTTTTATATTTGTGTTATAGTATTTTAACTCTTCGAAATTGAGACTTGTGAAAGAGTTAGTAGGATTTCTTTCTTTAAAGGCAACAAAATATTATTTCTTCGAACTTGTTACATAGAATTTTTGTTTAGAAACTTTTCAACATAACAACCTAGCTCACTGTTTTTTATATGGTCATGGTGTTTACTCCAGTGATGCGCAGTGGTTAAAAAAATATTTTTTTAGGGGCGATCTTTAGCTTATTCTCGCGAAGCGCCATTTATATCTTTTTTCCTCCATCTGAATTCATACCAGGATTTACCGGTTTCAGTAAATGCTGTGAATTTCGTAACCCTGTATATGTAAGTTTCCATTAGAAATATATTTATTTTTAGGTTTAGTGCAACTGACGGTCAGCAAAGAGAAGAAAGAGGAGAAACCGTAAAAAAAGGAGATGAGGAAATTCTAATAGTAAGCGGATTCTATACATACATTGGTGACGATGGCCAAGAATATTATACAGAATACGAATCCGATGAAAATGGGTACCGATCTGAAATGAAAGTCATGGAACCATCTGTAGGTCTTCCTGGAGCTGCTTTAGCTTCACTTGCTGGTGGTGGTTTGGGCTGAAAAGTATATAATTTAATTTGTTCATTATATTACTTTGATATGTTTCATATTATGTAACAATTGCGAAAAAAGGAATTATATATAAAGGATTTTAGAGTATTTTTTCGAATGATAAGAGTAGTCTTGCGACAGGTCTATGCAAAAGTCAAACATCATAATAGTATCTCCAAATTTCTATCATTCGAATTTCAAATAAAATGACATCTAGTCAAAGGTTGACATGTTCCAAACGAAACAGAGCTGAATAATGGACCTATCTCTTTCCCAAGATCTTCAATTGAACTTAAGGTGCGTCTAGACATGTAACAAAGGCCCGTCGCGAACGCAGCCGCGAGCAATTTTAATTCGCGACGAGGTTCGCAGCGATGTTCGCGGCAATGTTCCTCGCGAACATCGACGTGTGAAACGATTCGACCATTGGTATGCACTCCATTATTTTTAAATAATTTAAAGAATTATTGCGAAAAAGAAATCTTTTGCACTTCCTCACCACCACTGTTCTTGGCTAAGATTGCCTTTTATGCCCTCTCTAACGCGACCGGCGCGTAGGCGCGTAACAACTTGGCGAACATTTCTTTGATGTGACGCTAGAAAACCGACAAGCGATGAATCGCGGTGTTGTTAAATGTTGACACGGCATGTCGTCTACACGTCATGTTCGCGGTGGCGCCGGCGTTCGCGACGGACTCGCCCCCAAAACCTTGCTTAGTTCAACGCCTCCAAAATTCAGTCTTGCTCCCTGTCACGTGTCACGTAAAAAATCCGGAAACACTTATCCCATCCACATGAATGGCCAAGCCCTACAGAACAATGGAACGTTCGATCTTGTTGGCATCGCTTTCGAACGTGATCTCAGCTGGTACAAACACATTACTTCAATAGCCACATTAGAAGCTAAAAAGCTTGCTTTCTCTTTCGAACCAGAAAATACTTCTCCCTTTCCAACTTACACACTCTCTATGTTTCACAAAAATGACCTAACCTAGAGTACTTTCCCACATCTGGGGAGCGGCATCACCCTCGACACTTGATTCTGTCCAAAAGACAGCCATTCGACTATCAGTGACCCAGTCCTCACAAGAAAACTCCCCTCTCGCTCATCGCCTCGCTGTTGGGGATTTATCCTTTTTCTATACTTCCAAGGATTTTGCTCCGAAGAACTAGCCGCTAAATTCCCTATTACAGTTAGAAAACTGCATTTTTTACTTTATTCATAAAATATCAGTTTAATAATTCCTTTTTGTAGGTAAAAAGTTCGTTTTAAGAATTTAGAAACTGTTTTTCACCTTAATTAGTAATCAATTAATGACTGTCTAAACTATACCTTGAACTTTCTGTGGTGTTTCTTGCATAGAGGAAAGGATGACATTGTGCTCTCGATGCATACATGATCGAGTAGATTGTTGATTTTGGGGTAAACCTGTTGAACCCTTGTTTGGACATTTTGATGAACTGTTGTTTACCTGCTAACAGTCTTGTTTAATGGCCCTGTATCACCGGTGTTGATCTGATCATGCGCCCAAAAAAAACTAGGACAACAAAATTTGCTCAAATTTACTGCGATCTCCTAGACTATTACGTATTATCTTAGGTTGAACCTCATACAGGTTACAGGTATCATGTGACAGTTGTCGGTTTGATTTATTTAAATAATTGTCTTTATCTTTATTTCCTAAATATACCTCAGTTAACCCCCCAGCAAAATCAATTACCGTGCTCTTGGCAAAGCAAAAAGTTGGAGAGCATGGAGCTATTATTAGGAAAGCAGGTTCTGGTCGCCTCAAACTTTCGACGCAAGAAAAAGATAGAGACTTCAGACACCCACGGTACGTTAGCCAGACACCCACGGTACGTTAGTACTTAGGCTTGAAGTCTACGTGGGATGTCATAGATAAAAAAAAAGAGAATTAGTTGATTTTTTAAGAGATCACCCCTTTGAAACCGTCATAAAGGCCGAGGAAGAGACCAATTTTCCAGGGTCAGTTAATAGGGAATCGATGTGCCGCTAATAAAATATTTTTAACGGACAGAAAAAAACAAATCTGGTTAGATCTTGCCCATGAATACCTCAACCAGAATAATTTGTGGGAAACAGTGGTATTTTTAGACGAAAAAACATTTCAGTCCGGTAATAATGGGAGATTCCGTGATTATAGGCCATCTGGTGCGCGATATTATGATGAGAGATATAGGTACTCACAAATCTAATAGAACTGGACGTTTCTCTGTAAAAGTTTGGGCTTGGATTAGTGCTAGGGGTCCAGGAGGTTGTCAGATCGTGGGGGGGAGACTTACTGCAGCGCTATACTGCGATATTCTACACCAAGAAGTGATGTAAATATTCGGATGATTTTGATATTCGGAACATACGGAATCGGATGAAAGTAATATTCGGATTAATCATCCGATTCCGGATTAAAATTTAAAAATCCACGAAAACACTATATAATTCGATCGACAGTAAAAACCTGTTTGCTTGGGTGTCCGGCGAAGCGACCCGGCACGGCACGGCGATTTAATCCGTATCATCGTATCCGAATTCATACTATTTCAGTACTATTATTTTTTATTTACCAAAGAAACATTTTTTTAGATTTATCTAGGTACGTTTAACAAACCCACATTTGTTGTTTTGTTTTATATTTTTTTATGACTTGTTATTTCAGAATAAATATTTTGCATTATTATATTTTTTATTATACACTACATTATTGCATTATGTATTTTTTTAGTTTAATCTAAACCCTATTAAAAAAGCATATTTAAGTATATTTTAAGATAAAACTGTGTTTTACGAGCTGATAATAAACTAGCAATACCCACAAACATGGTATATTATTATTATTAAAGAGTTTTCAATTATCATATGAAATAATATACATAAATTTTTAAACATAATTATTGTTAATTATTATGGCACATCCACTATTGATATGCAACTGGTTTTCATTTTCTAATAAAAATATGTGAGTTGTCTTAGCATTACACCGATCGGCAAATATACAATGTAAGAAAACGAAAGCATGACATCGGGTCGTCTGACAATTTACGTTCCGAATATCAAAATCATCCGAATCACACCCGAATAAAAGATACGAAATACGAAGGTGTTGGCCCGGTTGACGGATCGCTCGGAACTTTGCGGTATCTGACCCGTGTAAAATACTGTTTACGTTTCGGATTAAAATCATCCGAATCACGCACGGAATAAATGATACGAAACCCGGTTGGCCATCGCGATGGGCGACGCGACGGGTCGCTCGGAACTTGGCGGTATACGCGGATTGACAATTAATCCGAATTCGACGGCCTGTAAAGCGGTTCTGTCTACATCAGTAATACCCGATTCCGTATGAGATATTCGGGTTAATCCGAATATCTTGATATTCGGAATCAACGGATATTTTAATCCGGATTCTTACAACACTAACACCAAGTAATGATACCCTCGTTTGGCGCAGTTTATGACCAAGATTCCAGCACGATAATGCTCCGATACACAAAGACCGTTTTACTCAAAATTTCATTGAAGAAAATAATATTCGTGTTTTACCATGGCATTCGAGGAGCCCCAATCTCAACCTGATCGAAAATTACGTCCAGATTCACTAAGAAAGTTTAAGATTTAGTACTAGTTTAAATTAAGATCTTATAGTTTATCAGTTATGTTTTGATTGGGTTTTGTCCTGTCCTTGTCATTAAAAACTTATGAATTATTGTGATATTTCAACGATTTACTTGGTTTCCAAATGATTTTCATCTTGGAACGGGTTGCTGTAATGAATTTAGTTCTATTATTGTTAAAAGTACGTACTAAAATTGTTCTTTTCCTGATAAATTTGCGAAAAAGCTCAGAAATAAGTTCATAGAATAAAACTTAGTTGTCTTATTCTTACACCTGTCAGTTTAAAACTTTTGATTGTCAAATTAGACCGGACTAGCATTGGAGAATCTGGCTGTTTTAGGGTTTAATTATTATAAAGGCTATATAAATAAGAATAATATCCAGTCAAGAAACCAATATGAACTCCGCGAAAGCATAAACCATGGATTTATTAGGACTGGATACGGGATGATTTCACATTCTTTGAAGCCAACACAAACCATTCTAAACGACACTGTAAACACAATTTGTAAACATTGGCCACATCTTATTTTACCTTGTATTTTTGTACAAAAAATAAGTTAGAAGCATCACAAGATTTCCTAAAAGTAATAAAAGCCCTAAAATATTTTATTTTTCTGCTAAATAATAATAAATTTAAGTTAAAAAGGTTTTATTATTTATAGGTTATGTTATTTCTAAAGGTGTTTATTTAAAGTCGCTCCGAGTCATTTATAAATCTATATAAATCTATACGTCCGCACTTTTTCTTTTCTAGTTCATTAGACAAAGACGTACGTGTAACCGAGTGTTCAGACCGAGGTTCAGCCGCTTTCCTAAACAACCATAACAGACAGCAACACTTCTGAGCTCCAACACTCTAATGCTATTTTATCTCTTTCTACTACCATTCTTGATTCAATTACGTAGTAATTCGTAGTCTTGTCTATGTTCGTAGTTCGTAAACTGCTCCCCCAAGAGAATAACGAAAACACAAACAAACAACAAAATATAAGGCTTCACGTTCGATACGCTCACAGTATACGGACATCGAATCCTTATTATAATAAATCCATGGAATAAACCAAGCTTGGGATGAAATCATCGTAAATACTACGAGAAATTTAGTTTTAAGTAAGCCGCGAAGGTTGCAAGATGTTATCGTCAAAAATGGTGCAATGACCAAACATTAAAAAATATGTATAATGTGTTTTAATTTCGATTTTTTTAGATTTAGAAATGATTTAATATTTTTACCTATTGATTTTCATTTAATTTTTAAGGTTTGATTGCTTTTTGATTTTTCATTCATGTTTAATATACGCTTAAAATATGTTGTTTTGATTAATTGAAAAAAAATTATAATTCAAATTTATAACTTTGGGGTTCCTATATATCTAAATCTGTTTTATCTACATAATATATCAACCATAAAATTCGGACAAAATAAAAACATACTTTTGATTTCACCTCGTATCACAAAGTACAAAAGGTAAGAATCTTGTAACCAAGGTTACTTTCTACAGGGTAAGGTGTTAATATTTACACTTTCAGAGTACCTCCTTAAAGTCTGGGAGCTACAACTCAGCTGTAGGGGTGGGCAAAATAATCGATTAATCGATTATTAATCGATTCATCGATTAATCGATTGAACGATTACAAAAAAAATAAAATCGATTCATCGATTTTTCGATTAATCGATTAATCGTCTTTTCGATTAATCGATTTTTCGATTAATCGATTTTTCGATTAATCGATTTTTCGATTAATCGATTTTTCAATTAATCGATTCTTCGATTAATCGATTTTTCGATTAATCGATTAATCGACTTTTCGATTAATGTATTTTTCGATTAATCGACTTTTTCGATTAATCGATTTTTCGATTAATCGATTTTTTCGATTAATCGATTTTTCGATGAATCGATTCTTTTTTTTATAATCATAACTCGACTATGAAACGCGTATTCAACGAAATAATTTGAATGCTTTTCGATCCGCGCTCCTTTAAGGGTCTAAAATTTAAATCGCCCGTCGGAATTGTGTTCAAGATAGGCAAGTGGTAAGTGCTGGAGTCGCTTTCATTATGTCATTAGTAATGACATAATTTCGACTAGTTCAATAATCGATTTAGTTCGATTAATCGATTTTTCGATTAATCGATTTTTCGATTAATCGATTAATCGATTAATCGATTAATCGATTTTTCGATTAATTTCGATTAATCGATTAATCGATTTTTCGATTAATCGATTAATTTCGATTAATCGATTAATCGGAAATAATCGATTATTTCAAATAATCGAAAATCGATTATCTTTTTCAATAATCGTCCAGCCCTACTCAGCTGTCCCAGTATTACAATTTTGTTGTCCTAGTTTTTTTTGGGTGCAATGGTACAAAACAAAAGATATATTTTTTACTTATCAAAAAGGAAAATGTGCACATGAGTGTGTTGGCCTTAATAAAAGTGCGAAAATTCCCAATGTTGTTGCACAATTTTTAAGATTACCAGAAGAAGCTTGCGTCGCTCTTCGCCGACCCTTTGGTCAGTGCTGTAGGCGACATTGCCTCCCTTAAACACCACGGTGGATGGAAGTCATCCACTGCTGCTGAGGGTTATATAGAGAGTGCTTTTTTAATAAATATTAATAAGTAGATAGTAATGTAAGTAGTATGTTTAACTTTCCGTTGTCAAATAACTGTTTTATAATAAAAATGTTTTAAAAAACTAAACATCAGAATTTCTTTTAGAAAATCCAGTAGTGACTTATGGCTATAACTCACTAATGAGTTAAGAGCCATAACTCACTAGTGAGTTATAAACAGCCTTATGTGTTTAAAATCTTATCAATAGTATACACTTTCTGTGAAAGTGTTGAGTAAAAATATTAACGCATATAATTAAAATTTAGATAAACACCCTTGGACCTTAAATAAAAAAATATGCGGACCTATATTCGGGCCCCCTTCGAAGCGGAGCCCTAGGCTATGGTTAATCCACCACAACTAACGTCTATAAAGATAAAATTTAAACAAAGAAAGATCATAAATTTTTATTTAAAAAAAAACTTTACAAATAACGATAAATAAACATTTTTATACAAAAGTAAAAGACAAACTATGAAACACAATAAGGCAGTGAAAAAAATTTGTACAGTGAGATTGACTGTTTCTATGGCCTAAAAATTATAATTTAAAAACTAACTCACTAAAACGCAAATAATTTATTTTTGTAATTTTGTTCATAATCAAAATAAAAGAAAATTATTATATAAAAAAAATTTGATAGGCCACAGAAGAGCTTTTGCTAGACAACGTACTACTGAGGCAAAAACATTAGTTTATAATTTTATTAAAAAAAAACTACTCCAAAGTTTTAATATAGTAGGAAGACAGGCAGTGGAGTTTTCGTTTTAGGTTGTGCAAGGATGATTCGCAATAAAAAAAAAACGCGAAAAAATGATTTTGAACACGAAATAGGGTCGAATTCTGCGCGTCACTTGCTTCACACTTGTTGAAACTAACCTAATCACATTGACAAATATGCCTTTTACTCAAATTTTAACCCAAATTTCGTTTTACAGTTTCGTCTTTGTTCAATAAGTACGCTGTCTAATAATCTTTAAAAAAGTACTCTTTCTAACCCAAACCACCACCAGCAAGGGAAGCTAGCGCGGCAGAAGGTATTCCCAACTTCCTGCTGGTATGGGCCGCAGGAGGAATGTGTTCACCGGAAGGTTGGAAACCATTTTTGTCAGCAGTGTAATGGACTGCGTAAGTTTTACCATCATCGCCTTCATATGAGTATTGTCCTTCAACAGCTAAAGCTTCTTCATCTGTACCTTCGTCTTCGACTTTTCCGATTACAGCCTGTTTGATGTTGTCACTCTGATCAACACTGCAGCAAAATAATTGTGTTATTTATATATTTTTTGTAAAGGATTCTTATTTAGAAACCAAGTAAACAAAATTTTTCGACAAGTATATTGTAAAGTGAAAAATTCCAAGGAACATTTTTATTTCATGAAATAATTCCTTAGGCTTATATTAAAAAGGGACATCCCCCTCGTTTCGGGGGTTAAAAGAACCAAAAAGCAGTTTTCACCATTTTCTTTCCTTTCTATTAGCTTGAGGCAAAAAATAGTTAAACATTAAATTCAATTTGCGAAGAACGGTATTTTCAAAAATTTATTCTTCGAAAAATATTTTTGACAAGTTGTAGTTGTATAGTGTATTCCATGGATCTATTATAATATGGATTCGATGTTCCGTATACTGTGACCGTATCGAACGTGAAGCCTTATATTTGGTATTTGTTGTGAAAACATTTACCGTAGTGGTAGAGTTTACGAATTTTAAGGAAATACCACAGGAAATACGTAATTGAATCGAGAATGGTAGTATAGAAAGAGATAAAATAGCATTGGAGTGTTGGAGCTTAGGTTGAAAAATCACACCGGTGTGTCACCCGGCGATGATATCGAACGCAGCCCAGAAGTGTTAGTTGCTGTCTGTGCTGGTTGTTTAAAAAAACGGCTGAACCTCGGTCTGAACACTCGGTTACACGTAAATCTTTGTCTAATGAACTAGAAAAGAAAAAGTGCGACTTATAGATTTATAAATGACTCGGAGCGACTTTAAATAAACACCTTTAGAAATAACATAACCTATAAATAATAAAACCTTTTTAAATTAAATTTATTATTATTTCGCAGAAAATAAAGTATTTTAGGGCTTTTATTACTTTTAGTAAATATTGTGATGCTTCTAACGTATTTCTTGTACAAAAATATAAGGTAAAATCAGATGTGGCCCATGTTTACAAATTGTGTTTACAGTGTCACTTAGAATGGTTTGTTTTGGCTTCAAAGAATGTTACATCATCCCGTATCCATTCTTAATAAATCCATGGTGTATTCTGTTCTTGTATTAATTGACGAGTACTCTTAAACCATGAACAACTCCGAATCGCCTTTGTTGAGATTAATCAGCCTATCCCAACTCATATGACAGCTTCCCCAAGAGTATGGATCCTTTTTTATTACAAAAGTGTTCACGGTGTGCCGCGACTAAGTTTAATCCAAAGGTCTTGCCACTTTCAATTTTTTTTCAGATTGTATTATAGAGATGTGGCTTAAGTAATATAAGCCCAAAATGAAAATCCTAGTAATTCTAAAGATAGGCCATTTATCTACAAATTAAAAAAAAAAGCCTCTCTGTCTACATCTGTTCAAAAGACATGGATAATAGAAGGTTGAGAAATTCGAACAAAAACAATTATGTTGTCAGAATGTTCTGATGAATCTTAATACCAAAATTATAGGATAAAACTGTTCATCATTTTTAAAAAGTTGACTTAATTGCAAGCAAAATAAAAAAATTCATCTTTTATCTGGAATAAAACCAAAGATAGGATCGTCGAAAACTGTATGTCCGCGCCGACGCGACGGTGTTGACAGTACCAGGGACTATAAAGAATATAGACACTCGAATACACCGAAAAGCCGATGTTCCTTGAGACATTTGGTGGGTTTACTGGTTTTTGATTTAAAAGTTTGTTTGTCCACCATTATATATACATGTAGATACATAGTATACATATTTATATATATAATTATAGACAAACAAACTTTTAAACCATAAACCAGTAAACCTACCAAATGTCTCGAGGGAGATAAAATAAAAGGAAATTATTATATAAAAAAATTTTGATAGGCCACAGAAAAGCTTTTGCTAGACAACGTTATACTGAGGCGAAAACATTAGTTTATAATGTTATTTAAACAAAAACGACTCCAAAGTTTTAATATAGTAGGAAGACAGGCAGTGGGGTTTTCGTTTTAGGTTGTGCAAGGATGATTCGCAGTCAAAAAAAACGCGAAAAAATGATTTTCAAAACGAAATAGGGTGGAATTCTGCGCGTCACTTGCTTCGCACTTGTTGAAACTAACCTAATCACATTGATAAATATGCCTTTTACCCAAATTTCGTTTGACAATTTCGTCTTTGTTCAATAAGTACGCTGTCGAATAATCTTTAAAAAAGTACTCTTTCTAACCCAAACCACCACCAGCAAGGAAAGCAAGCGCGGCAGAAGGTATTCCCAACTTCCTGCTGGTATGGGCCGCAGGAGTGTGTTCACCGGAAGGTTGGAAACCATTTTTGTCAGCAGTGTAATGGCCTGCATAAGTTTTACCATCATCGACTTCGTATGAGTACTGTCCTTCAACAGCTAAAGCTTCTTCATCTGTACCTTCGTCTTCGACTTTTCCGATTATAGCCCGTTTTATATTGTCACTCTGATCAACACTGCAGCAAAATAATTGTGTTATTTATATATTTTTTGTAAAGGATTCTTATTTAGAAACCAAGTAAACAAAATTTTTCGACAAGTATATTGTAAAGTGAAAAATTCCAAGGAACATTTTTATTTCATGAAATAATTCCTTAAGCTTATAATAAAAAGGGACATCCCCCTCGTTTCATATTCGTATAAATATTTACATAATGGTAGACAAACAAACTTTTATACCAGTAAACCTACCAAATGTCTCACGGGAGACCCGCTTTTCGTCGCACGACAGTGTTCGTCTAGGTATTATTTAGAATGTGAAAGTACCCAAGCGATCAGGCGCGGCCCGTGAAATTTTAAAGTTGTATATCTCTGTTGCTACTTATGGGACTATGGGAATATTTTGTAATTTGCGAAAAAAGTTGAATTTTTCAATTGGTATTTTATTTATTATTTTTTCTAAACAAATTGTTCATCATTTTGTCGACAATTCTTAAATTTTAAAGGGAAAAAATGTGTTAGTAGAAAGTTATAGTCATTTGAATTTTTTTAAAATTTCATTTTAGGTTTAAAAAAATTCAAATGACTATAACTTTCTACTAACACATTTTTTTCTCTTAAAATTTAAGAATTGTCGACAAAATGTTGTAAAATTTGTTTAGAAAAAATAATAAATAAAATATCTAAGCCTGTTAATTTTTTGCCAAGGTGGGTCAATTCAAAAATTCAACTTTTTTTCGCAAATCACAATTTTTTTTCTTTACCAAAACATTCCTAGTAGACTCACTATTAAAAAACCTGAACTTGGCATGGGTCCCATAAGTACCAACAGAGATATACAACTATAAAATTTCAGGGGCCCGCGCCTGCAAGCGATACAAGGAAATGCATTTTATAGCTGTATCATTGAGATTTCTTCGAGTTTTACTTGTAATGTATTATTTTATCCTTTTATATAGAAATGGTACATTTAAAATAATTCATTTAAAGGAAATTAAATTAAAGAAATCAATTTTATATTTCACTAAGAACCTAAGTAAAATTCGACAGAAACTTAATAATACAGCTATTAAATGCATTTCGTCATAGCGCTCTAGGCGGTTGACACTGTCAACACCGGCACCGTCGCGTCTGCGCGGACATACAGTTTCTTTGGTTTTATTCATGGATTTATTAAGAAAGGATTCGATGTCCGTATACTGTGAGCGTATCGAACGTGAAGCCTTATATTTGTTATTTGTTATGAAAACATTTCCCTCAGGAGAGTAGTTTACGAACTACGTAATTGAATCAAGAATGGTAGTACAAAGAGAAAAAATAGCATTGGAGTGTTGGAGCTCAGAAGTGTTGCTGCCTCCGCTGGTTGCTTAGGAAAAACGTCTGAACACTCGGTTACACGTACGTCTTTGTCTAATGAACTAGAAAAGAAAAAGTGCGATTTATAGATTTATAAATGACTCGGAGCGACTTTAAATAAACACCTTTAGAAATAACATAACCTATAAATAATAAAACCTTTTTAACTTAAATTTATTATTATTTAGCAAAAAAATAAAATATTTCAGGGCTTTTATTACTTTTAGTAAATCTTGTGATGCTTCTAACGTATTTTTTGTACAAAAATACCTACAAGGTAAAATAAGAGGTGGCCAATGTTTACAAATTGTGTTTACAGTGTTGTTTAGAATGGTTTGTTTTAGCTTCAAAGAATCATCCCGTATCCATTCTTAATAAATCCATGGTTTTATTCCAGATAAAAGATGATTTTTTTTATTTTGCTTGAAATTGATTCAACTTTCCAAAAATGATGAACAGTTTTAACCATAACATAATCATTGAGATATATCACATTCTGATTCCATAATTTTTTTGTTCGAATTTTTCAACCTTCTATTAACTATATCTTTTGAACAGATGTAATTAGAGAGGCAAGTTTTTTTCGATTTGTAGATAATTGCATTATCCTTAAAATTAATTCATAAACCATCGTATTTGACGTACCATTTAAGAGATAGGTACTAAAAACTGCCGAAAAATTGATTTTTTCGTCTTTTTTCAGGATTATCAAAGCTATTTAAAAATATTAAATATTTCCACCAAGAATATATCGTTTTTAGGACTTGAAAGAAGATTATACGCTCTAAAAAATGTTGATACTACTCTTTTTCATAAAATATGTATGTATGTATTATTAAGATGCTTTATCATCACCATAAGAATTCGCTAGATTACAGTTCCCATCTTTTAAAGAAATATTAACAAACAACTGAAGTTTTAGTTCCCTGAAATTATACAAATAAGAAATAGATATTCAAAAAATATGTGTTAACGAAGTCAGAGATGGACAATGTAAAAACCTTGAAGAACCTACATTTTCAATAATATGTGGAATTTTTTTTAATTAACTGCGATAGATTACCATTAAATCTCCATATATTCGAGATTTGTGTTGCGAGTATCCATGACATTTACAGCTAACGCCCGGATTAGGTATCTAAAAACTAGCGTTTCTTATTTCCTATAGAGATTTTTCTCCAGTAATATCACAGACCTAAATTTTTAATTGTTATAAAACAACAACAAGGTTGCTTTTTATTAAAAGCTGCACGTAATAATTTTCTTCTTCTTCAAAAATGAACCGACTTTACAGAAAGAGAAGCACTGAAAAGTATGAAATAATATTTTTATGTATTTATTGCTGGGGTTAATGGTAAGATTAGTTTTGTTCAATTTTAGGTACTCAACACCAAAGTTCTAAACTTTGAAGTTGACTCAATTTTAAAGCAGAATAAGATCAAACAAGATCCTTGATCGATGAAGAGGATGACAAATTGTTATGGTTGATCTCGTAATGAAAGATTGTTGGGTTTCTTCTTCTGCTAATCAGATGACATGACATTTCGACGTATTGAGGTCCATGCCGTTTCTCTCGCACCACGTCTTCAAACGCCCCAAGTCAGACTGAACCCTCACACAGTCATTCGAAGACTTAATTGACATGTATAGTTTAATGTCATCCGCAAAACAAATAAATTTTGAATACATGAAACAGGCCTCGATATCGCTTACAAAAATATTAAATAGAAGGTGCCCCAAGTGAGATCCTTGGGGCACACCCGATGGAACTTTAATTTCACCAGACTTGGAGTTATTTATTTTTACAATTGGAGTCCGTCCCGAGAGGTAGATGGACAGTCGATCCAGAAAAGAACCATTTACACCCAAAGCCTCAACCTTAGCAAGCAGAAGCGTGTGGTTGACTCTGTCGAATGCCTTGGAGAAGTCGGTGTAAACGGCGTGGACCTCACCGATTCCCTCCAATACGTCCGCCAGATATTCCACATAGGTGAGCAGATTCAACTCGGTAGACTTGCCCCTCCGGAAACCAAACTGCTGGTCAATGATATTGGTATTCTATAGGTATTTTTTAGCGCATTAATAAAAGTTTTAAGATATTTTATGATTTATTTTAGTAAAATAATATGTAAAAAGGATATTGAGGTCCTAGTGAAAATATCACCACAGATCTAATATATTAATATTCTGAATGAAATCATTATGGTTGCAGGATGTGAATCTATACCTAATGTACTTATAATGTCATTGTTAAAAATTTTAAAACCGACAAACCATGTCAAGATGAAATTGGTTTAGCCAACGGAATGTCGCCTTAATAGCCAGTAAAAGACTTCAGAGCTGTACTTAAAAATCCATAAAAAAATTAGTTGGAACCACCGTACACAAATTTACTGGGTGAGTGTTTCTTAGTATTACGTAAATTATTATTTTTATTTTGATGAAAACCCCCGAATGAACTGAAATACAATACAAAAAAAATCGATAAACTTTTTATCGCCATGTATAATAACGGTAAAAAGTAACCACAATTTAAAAACCATTTCGGATACTGAAGGTTAAAGTTTTCTCATGTAAAATTGTTGCACTTTCTTTATGTAAAGCATTAGTACTAGATTGTTTTTAATACGTTTAACCCTAATAACCTAACTAATATGTATTTTGCAAACAAATGACGAGGTCAATACCACATAATTATATTAAATTTTAAATTCTGTTTGCAGAAGTAACATTCCCTATAGCAGTGGCGTGCGGTGATAATTAAAGGGGAAAGCAATCCGATAAAAATAATTAAAATTGACATGACACTTTTGTGAAAATATTTTAAATCTGTAATACCGACTTAGTTCCAATGAGTTTTCTCAATTACATTAAAAAGTAAACAGAGCCAGCAGAGCAGAATAATTTTGATAATATTTTGCAGCTGGTGGACCACTCATATTTTTCGTATGCGCGGAGCTGAGTGGGCCAAATTTCAAATTTTGAAAAACGTGTAAGAACAAAAGTTGTTCCTTACATCATGAAATATATTATTTGGCGAAAAATTTTTTCTCTAAAATCAATGGTTCAGCAGTTATAAGGAAATAAACAATTAAATTGTTTATAACAATTTATCGCGCTAGAATTTTTCAATCCTGGTAATTTTCGCTCAGTCTACACCTAATTCTCAATGTTCATGATTTTTTCAGATTTTTCTGAGCGACCCTTCTGGTGATAAGGGTGGGGGCAGCAATTTTTAAGCGTTTTTCCCGAAAAATATTTTTAAAAAACAATAAAAAATACATCATATATATTGTTGAATTTGTGATTCAATAAGCTTTCATTTGACACCACACACGATGCCTTTCAAAATATTTTTTTTTCATTATCCAATTTACCCCCCGAAATTCCCCCAAAATCAAAATTCACCTTTTTGATAATTTTCCGCAATCTACACCTAATTCTCAATGTTCATGATTTTTTTCTTTTGGGTGATTAGGGTGGGGGACAGAAATTTTTAAGCGGTTTTCCCTAAGAAAACAACTAAAAAAATACATTATATACATATATATATATATATATATATATATATATATATATATATATATATATATATATATATATATATATATATACCAATAACAAACAAAATGTTCTCCGAATAAAAAAATTTCGGGAAAATTTTTAAAGATCCCTGGGACACAGTGATACAGAAAATATAGATAAAGAACAGGTTTGTTAAAAACTCTTGGAATATACTTACGCATAAGAGAATCCAGTGGGAACTCCTAAATTAGCATCATATCTTAGAATATAAGCAACTGGTCCAGCTTGTATAGTCCTTACAGCCTGTTGGACGGCTTGTCGGAATGGCTGTTGGAATGGCTGTTGGAATGGCTGTTGGAGTGGCTGTTGAATGGCTGGGATTTGCTTGGGTTGGAATTGCTGTTGAAAAGATTGTAATGAAGGCTGCAATTGTTGAAAGGGTGTTCGGACTTGCGGTTGCAACCGTGCGAACGGTGAAATGGCGGTACAGAACCCTATAAGGGCTAGTAATAATATAACCTAAAAAGAAATCAAAGAAGTAAATCAATCAAGCACGTTTAAAAGTATTTAATAATTTTCCGAGACTTCGAATTGTTTTTGTCTTCTGCTAGAAAGGTTTGTAATATTCCCCTGCTACGTTTATAAATGTTGATCGTCAGAACATAAGACTATGGTACAGAGTTGTTGATTGTATTTAAATCAATAGATAACTTTTTTAATTGAAGAGATAGAAAAATGTTTAAATTAAAAAAATTATAGATTTTTACAAGAACCGTCAGGAAATATAAAAAAATAAACAATTGAACATCAAGTAAGCCAATTTTAAACTAACCTAATGTTTTTTCAAAGGACTCGCCATATTATTTTGTTTTGTTTTTTAAATTCTACTCGCTAAGAGCTCTATTTTATGTTAAGTTGCGTACACCGATGTTCGACTGTTTTCCTATAACTTTAAAAAATATTCCGAAACTTAAGCAACCCTCCCTACCCCTCGTATATGAGTTAATAAAAGTCGTATAGGGTTTCTGTGGAAACATCGACAATCTTTAGTTAAGTGACACGTGCTCTAACCAGGTGCTTCAGTCATTCAAAGAAAGCCAGTTTATTATTAGTTGATTTCTTATGAGCCACAGTCAGGAAGAAAAGGTTGATATATTTTACAATATTCTTTATATTAAACTAAAATACATGGATTAATAAAAAAGTAAGATGAGTATTTATTTTAACACCTGTTCAAAGTGACCCCGCTTTTCTCTATGGAAATGCACAAGTATTTAAATGGTTGAAGGCATTCCTTAGAGGGTCTATTTTATAGCTGTTTTGCTGTTTTGTAGGTGTTTAGGAGCTGTTTCCAGAAACAGGCTCCGTTTTGTGGCTGTTTGGTAGCCGTTTCCAGAATCAAGGTATGTTTTTAGCCGTTTTGTAGCTGTTTGGAAGCTGTTTTTCCAGAAAAAGGGCCTGTTTCTAGAAACAGTTCCAAAACAGCTAAAACTTTCAGGAAAAAAGCTCCTAAACCTAAGCAGCTAAAAACAAACCCTGTTTCTGGAAACAGCTCCTAAACAGCAACAAAACAGCTATAAAACAGACCCTGTTTCTGGAAACAGCTCCTAAACAACTAAAACTAGGTGACGTATGCGTGCGCAGCTAAAGCGCATGCGCAGAGGCAGTGTGGAGTGTGGATCGTGACCTCTCATCTCCCACTACTCCTTAGCGACTTCTTCTGGTGCGTTTTAATAAAATGGATTTCTTCCATATTTTCTTTAAAAATTGGTTTGGTTATGCACTCGATTTTAAGTGATTGTCACACTTACAATTATTAAGCGTTTTCCCCGAAAAGCGTTTAAACAATGAATAAAAAAATACATCTTATTATATATTATTTTTGGGCTTCAATAAGCTTTCATTTGACACCGTACACGATGCCCTTGAAATTTTTTTCCATTTCTCAATTAACCCCCTGAAATTATCTCCCAAAATTAAAATTCAGCTTTTTATACTTCACGTCTATAATTGGGCCACGACACGCTATCTCTGTGTCAAATTTCAAATTTTTACGTCGAATTTTTTCAGAGAAAATCGCGTGACGAACACCGAAGTGATTTCATTAGTGTTCCGTTTTGCTAATTTTAGCAAGAAACACTAAAAATAGAGTTACGTAGGCATTGTCACTAGGATTATAAATCCACCTACAATTCTCTTGTGGCATGCTTTTTTAAAAGTAAATAACTATTTACTAGATATTTCGCAAATGCCAAAAGGTATTGAGTTACAAAGCATGTATAATTACTTCTGTTTAAAATTAATTAAGGATTTTGGGTTTCGTTGGATTGCTTGTACGGGTACGTCCCACAGTCATTAATAGAAATTCACTGTAAAGAATGTTGTTCCAAATAACAACTAATTTTACTAAATATGTGTTTGATATTTCTTAACAATAATTAATCATCATCAGATCATCACATTAAAAGTGTTAATATTTTATCTGTAAAAGATATTTATCTATTTACGTTTAATGTTTTAGATGGATGTAATTTATTGTGAAACTCTTAGAATTTTAATAAGAGTAATTATTCACATTCGCTGTGGCATATTTATAATAATAAACCTTTACAGAACAGAAGTCGGCACTTATTACAACTATTTTGTTGTTTTTTTAATTCCTTTGCTCAGTTACTTCCTATAATATTTCTTCATATTTAAAAAAAAATGAAGCGACTTCACAAAAAGAAAAACACTGAAAAGTATGAAATAATATGTTTACGTATTTATAGCTGAGGTTAATGGTAACCTTAATTTTGTTCAAATTTAGCTAACTTGTACACCAAAGTTCTAAACTTTGAAATCGGCGCAACTAAACTATAAAAAATCGATTAACTGCAAGCCCTCCCACTTAAATTATTAATAGTAATGCACACGCGTTTCGACTGAGCCAAATTAAAAATTTTTAAAAAGGTGTAAGGAGAAAAGAGTGTTCCTTGCATCGTGAGAAATATTTTTTGTCAAAAAACTTTCTCTAAAACTAGTGGTTCAGCAGTTATAAGGAAATAAACAATTAAATTGTTTATAACAGTTGATCGCGCTAGAATTTTTCAATCCTGATAATTTTGGCTCAATCAGCACCTAAATCTCAATGTTCCTGATTTTTTTTTTTTTTGATTTTCTGAGCGATCCTTTTGGTGATAAGGGTGGGGGACAGCAATTTTTAAGCGTTTTTCCCAAAAAATCAACTTTATACATCCCATCTATAATTGGCCACCACACTCTATTTTTGTGCTAAATTTCATATTTTTACGTCGAATAGTTCCAGAGAAAATCGCCTGTGACAGACACGTAAACCGACACCGAAGTGATATCATAAGCATTCCGTTTCACGGAACACTAAAAAGCGTCACGAGAGATGAAGTTTCTTAAAAAGTATAAAAAAATTTTGCAAAGACAACCATCCCATTATTTATATGGATGAGACATAATATATGCATTAGTTCTTCTCACACGCATAAAAAATCTTGGAGTGATAACATTAACGAAGGGAACCAAAGGCCTGTGTCAAAAGGGCAAAGACTAGGAATAGTTCACGCAGGCAGTGAAAATTTACCAATTTTATTTACAGAAGGGCGAAATGAAGGCATGCCCACCGTTACCGACAACATGTTAAAAGTGGATTTATACCGTTTAAAATGAGAGAACCGTTGGATAAAGCATTATGAGATGGATAAGATCCTGGAAGAACATGGACATAATGTTTTGAGATTACCTCCATGTGGTCGCGGACTCCCCCCCCCCCCAAGAAGCAAGTCTTAGTTACGCCAATGTAAGGCTCCCGTTATATGTAGTAACAGGATATTACTTTATTTTTATAGTATAAACTTCGGGATAAATTTTTAAAAAAAGACAATTGCATAAGAAATTTATTATCATGGGTTTTTGTTTTAAAAGGTTATGCCCAATGCCCCTTATTATTACCATAAATGGTTTGTAGAAACTTTTACAAGAACAATTAGTCAGACTTGGGAATGGTAGATAAATCTATTGGCTATACGCTGTTATGTAACAAGATATAAGTAAATACCGAAGAAGAATTTAGATGGTATCTCAATTAGTGTTAACCTTCCTTTTATATTTAGGACACTGCGTGAAAAATTATTGTCAATTAATTAACCAAAATTGGATAAAGGTTAGGTGTTTATAATGAAAACGATTTGTGAATTTCGTCACATCACTGTTTAGATTTTTATCTAAATAGAAAGAGATGATAATGTGAGTCCAAGTAGACAACAACCAGATTCTCTTTTGTTAGGAACGTGCTAAATTGACAATTTAACTAAGTAGTAACAAACACAGTCTAAATTATTGCCCACACTCACAGAAGATGGTCCCTCCATTACAAAAACAAACAGAAATACACCCCGGAAAATCTCTAAATACCCTTAAAATATGTAAAACTTTCATCAGAACAAACTAAACCTCGCGGAATAAGACAGAAAGATCGCTTTCCTGGCTACTAAATTTGCCCGGTTTGTCGCGTAACGCGTGCCGTTGACTGTAAGCGCAGTTAATAACATCCTACACGAAAGCGTAATAAGAAAATTTCAGTCATTGCAAAACGCTCTTCCAGGCCCAGGCCACAATGGCGACGCAGTAAAAACGTTTACGTAAAGGCGGGGATACCATCAAAAAAACAAGCAAAAGCAAACATGAGCGAATAAACGTTGTTTGCTCACGTTCGCGATCAGTGGTGTATTTTAAAAATAAAAAGACAGCAGAAGACGCCGGGGAAGGAATTGCGAAGCAGCTTAAAATAAATTCTCTGGAAATTAAGCAGAAAATTATTTCCTTACTAGCTTCCTTCAGAAGGGAAAAACAAAAATGGTAAAACCTTCAGGTACAGGTATCGACGAGCATTTTCCCAACATTTTCAGTGTCGCGACCCCCTAATAAAAAGGCAAAAAATTAAGTACAAAACCTTACGACGCCCTCACGATATATTTTAACGTTTATCCCAGTTTTACATAACTTACGGGTAAAATTCATTATTTAATAAAAGGATTTTTCGCGCCCCCCTGGAGGCCGCGAACCCCAGGTTGAGAAACGATGCATTAGGCTTTGATACGAATCTCCTGTAGCTAGGAATCGCAGTGCTGCTGCGATTCCTAGCAGTCATTTTCATTATTTCCGGTTCAATAATATTTAACTATTTTTCAGAATCTGTGGCAGACATTCGGAAAAAATTATGAATCACGTGTTTTAACATGTTGAAAAACTTTAAAAAAGCTAATAGGCGGTCCTTAAGGAATTAACAGAAACTTGGTTAATCAACCAAGTTTCTGTTAATTCCTTAAGGACCGCCTATTAGCTTTTTTAAAGTACACCTGTAATGAATTGTTAAATGCTTTTAAACACTAGGAAATAAATATACCATTTTACGCTATGATATGTCTATTCTTCTCTCCTAATAATGGGATTAATCATAAATTAAACAATTAAAGGTCGAGTGAATCGCATAAAAAAGTTATCATTACGGCATCGCCTCGTTACGGAAGAATTTTAAAGACAACCCTATTAGTTCTGCTACGGTTTAAATCAAAAACAACGGAGTAGCGAGTGTAATGTACGAGTATGAGAGTGACGATAGTATACAGGGTGACAAAAATTTACAACCAAACTAAGAGTCCGTTCCCAGTGGCGTACCTGCAGGGGGGATAAGGGAGATATATCCCCCCATCCCATAGATTCGGGCTAAATAAACGCATACTAGATTTTTTGATTTTAAGATATTTTTTGGGGAAAATACAATATTTATTTTATGACACAAAATAAATATTTTTTCTTCAATTATTTTTTAATTAATTTTTCATTTTGTATTTTTTTCAAATTCCAATACATTTTATCATATTATTTATTTTATATTTCGGACACCATTACAATTTCATATCGTAGGTCTCGCAATTATTTTATGAACCCTGAACAGTTTATGGTGTTTTTATAAACTGGTCTTGAGGGATTCGTATACAGTGAGCTCAAAAAGGATGGAATAAATTCATTAAAAAATCGGGTAATTATTTTACTGGTACATATGTGCTCGTCCACGTCAATTTTTATTTTTAGTTGCAAATTTATTAAACTAATTTTCATGTATATAGTGTGGCTCGAAAAAGCAGGACGTACGTCTACTTTATTTTTTTAAATAGAACACCTTGTATATTTTTACATTTTTGGATTCTACGGTTGATTCTAGATATATTCTATGTAACAGTCCCTATACCCAAATTAATTAGTTTCTGAGATATGGATAGCTACAAATTAGCATTTTGTTTTTGCTGGATAGGCTTTATCATCCAAACGGTGAATCTTAGAGCAAATCGGCTTACATGTCCCTATCTTAGTTCTTCAGTCTACAAAAAAAGGTTAACCTCCAATTTAACTGGAAGTAATATATTGTCCGATTTTGGTTACTTCCGGTTAAACCGGAAGTTGACATAATTCTGTAGACAATAAAATACTAAGATACGACGATGAATTTTAAATTCCTGGAAGTCCTGCAGAACTAGCGGAAGCAGTAAATACTCTTATGTTGGGAACAGTCAAGGGAGGAATTATAGCAGCTAGTTCCTCAGAGCAAAATCCTTGAAAGTATCGGTAGAAAAGCTAAGAAAAAGGATAAATCTCCAATAGCGCGGCGATGAGCGAGAGAAGGGAGTTTATGAGGACTGGGTCATTGATGGTCGAAGGTTCATGGACTGTCGCAAGAACAAAAATACGAGTTTTTTTTCTCGGAAAACGTTGATCCGGCATAATTTCTAGAGCTGTGTCCAAAGATGAAATAATCTGCAAATCGTGTATAATTTATGATTTTTCATAGCGATGGTGTGGATGGTAGGTAGATACGGGTAAAGACTTGTATTTTTAAATTTTTTCTCAGATATGGTTTGGTAAATGGAATCCTCGGATCATTCTGAACAATTTTTCTTAATAGAATTTTTTGATGTCTTGTCAATTTGACCTATTTTTCGGTACCACCGTCAACTTTCTTTTAAATGCCCGCCAAACCAGTGATCGCGTGACATGTGTTAAAATAGATTTTTTGGTTGTCGGACATTCAGAAACGAATCCCCAGTAGAGTTTTTTTTTAAAAATATCAATAATAAAAATGTTCCCATATGTAGCCAACTTTATGGCGTACACTGTATAAGAAATAAAAATGGTTCTAAAATCAGCTCTATTAACATCTATTTAGAGAGGGGGTTATCAGCTGACATTCCTTCTTTTTCTAAATATTTTGATCGATTAGTTATTCGCTAAAAAAGAATGATTTTGCTGGCCATTTCATTTCAAACAGAGCCATTAATCCAAAAACAAACAACAACAATGATTTAATGCAGACCCATAAAATCCATAAACCTCATTAAATGAAAGAAAATTTTTAATTGTAAGTTTTTAAAAAATGACGCCCCAAAAAAAATTCGATACGTCTGTCGATTTCTTGCGGCTGCGGTTATCAAAAAGAGTACAAAACAAAATTTATTTAATGAATTATAATATTATGTCGGTTTCTAATGCCTTATGTGTCATTGGTTCTTTATCACAAACAACTAAATAACAGCACTATTAAAAAATCAAAATAGTGAGCGATAAATACTGCTCTTAAGCCCCTTTACCACCAAAGAAAGCGATATAATTACTGCATTTATGTATAAATTATTGAAAAATGTCAGCAGGGTAAAAAAAGCACTAAATACACAACCCTAAACCCCGAACATTAAACTCTGAGCAAACCTGTACCAATTACACAACAAACAACTAACAATCAATACACATTTCACTAAAATAATGACCACAAACCAAAACTCTTCGTAAAAATAGTCCTTATTGAAGCAGCGCAAAGTTTTGATCCACCCTGTATAAATGACACTTCACACTAACAAACGATGAGAATCGCACACATCAAAGGTGATTAAAAACCAATCTAAATCCATCTTAAATCTGAACTCACCGCTTTCATTGTAGGATGGATGTCGAAACCACTAAACAACCTCTCTTTTTCTCATTACATATCTTATATACCTCGGAGATGTCCTGTTCCCCCGAAAAACCTTGTTTGAAGAATCTAATTTTTATTTAAATCATGACGATCTCATTGAAAATGTCACTTGATATTTTTAATCAAACAATTATTGCTGCATATCGTATTGTTACCAAAAAATGAGATTTTGTTTACTTCTCATCGATTTCTTTAAGGAATCAAATGTTACAAAATTTGATGAGCCTGTGAATATTTTTCTTGCGTGGTTTGTTTTTGTTACCAACTGAATAGTTGAATATTACATCTATGTGTATATGTTCGGAAAGTGCATTAGGACACTTGGAGAGGTGATTCTACACGGAAAAATAATTGTTTGGGTTTGCTTGGGCTTGACACTTGTAATGCTCATCTTTTAGATATTCCTAAGCATAGAACATCACTTTTTGAGAGATCTTTTAGTTATGCTGCAGTAACTGTTGACAACTCCGTGCCTTATACCATTAGATCGCAATCAATTTATAGCTTTAAGAAAAAGTACAGAAACTTTCTTTTGCAGCAGTTCATTGGTTAACAGTATGACATTGTCCTCTTGCTGACTGTTTTTCGCATATTCGTATAATATGAGTATGTTGTTGCTTATAGCTAACTCTTTACTAGAATCGTGATGATACACTATTAAATATAATGTGTACCAGCTATATAATAATGTATACATTTATAGTTTATATAAATGTATACATTACTACATTAGTAGTAAGTTATGTGTATTAGCTTGTACTTAAGTGTATTACTTTCATTACTTGTGTGTGTTCTGTTTATTGACGTATAACATATAATCTAAAACATTACTTGTGTATGATACGGTAGATTAATTATTATGTGTAGAACTTTCATAGATCCTGATTATAAGACGTGCTTGAGCCTTTAACATAAAGATATCAATTTTCTTTGGATATACAGGGTAATCAACAACAGTGCAAACATTATATTTTCTGTGCGTAGCTTTATCAGTGGTGATGATTGAAGCCTATAATCATCAAATCTCTTCTTCTTATGGAATTCTATTAAAGTACCTATCATCACTTAGTGCTCCGCATAGGTATGTACAGTCGAGGCCAAAATAGTTTCACTTTCCATAAGAAAAACCATTAAAAATAAACCTTTATAATTGCCACAACTATACATTAATTTAAATAAAAATAATTTATTACACGCTATGTAATACGACTTGTTCTTACGAAATCTCCTCATCTTCAATCAATAAAATAATAGTAAAAGTATTACAGAACATAAATAATATTTAGTAACACAGTTACTAGACAATTCGCCAACTGCCAGCGTTAAATATTCATTCAAACTAATAGATTGTGAACTAAAAAAAAATGTTTGATCACAGTATACTTACATTGTTGCTTCAAGGCCCGAGTATTAGTTGTTTTTAAATTTGTTATAACATTTTTTCAGTAAAAACAATAAGACTAATTTTTTTATCTTTGTACAACCCACGAAGGCAGCAAGCCTAAGTACTAAGGTACTGTGGGTTGTATACCGCAAAGCCGACTCACACACCCAGTGCTGGAAACATCCATAAGGATTTCACCAACCCTTTTAAGATGGTGTGTGGAGTGGTACCCCCTCGGTCGAGGAAGAATTCCTGTACCACCTTCCTTCATTCAGCACGCATACACCATGCACAAGCTTTATTCATACTTACGATCCCCAACACCCAGACCTGTACTTTTTTTCTTTTTTTATGGTGCAGCACCAGAATCGAACCTGGTGCGACGCAGTGGTCGAGTGCAGTGGCGGTTGGTGAAATTTCAAAGTTGTGTATCTCTGTTCATACTTACAGGACCCGTACCAAATTTAGGGGTTTTAATAGTGAGCCCACTGGGGATGTTGTGGTAAAGAAAAAAACATTTTGTAATTTGCGAAAAAAAGTTCAATTTTTGGTGCGGCCCACCCAAGAAAAAAATGAACACGTCTAGGTATTTGCTTTCTTTTTTTTCTAAACAAATTTTACATCATTTTGTCGACAGGTTTTAAATTTTGAGAGAAAAAATGTGTTAGGAGAAAGTTATAGTCATTTGAATTTTTTGTAAAATTATATTTTAGGCTTAGAAAAACGTATAAATAACGTATGTTTCTAAATACACTTGGCAAACGGATATATGGGCCGCAATAAAAATAAATAAACAGCAAGGTGTGCTTTTTAAAGTTGTAGTAAATGTTTATACCATTTTTGTGTTGAAAAACTATCAGCACAAAACACAAAATACCTGACCCTTAAGACCACAATTCAGCTTCAGCTATTACTATTTTGATTTGGTTATTTGCTAAAACCAATAATTTTCCAGTATACACACTATCACACTCATTTCATCACACTATTTCATCCTATCAATGCTGGCGTGCCCCAAGGTTCAGTCCTGGCACCAACCCTATTTCTTCGCATTAATAACCTGCTCTCTTCAACTAACAATTCATAGTATTCAACATTCATTTTTCCAGACAAGTTTCCAATCACGAGCTGGATAATAGACGCAGATCTATGCACCTATTCTTTCCAAAGATCTTCAATTAATCCTGGACCGGGGTGCCAAGACCCTTGTTCAGTTCAACGTCTCCAAAACCCAGTCTTGCTCCCTGTCACGTAAAAAATTCGCTAAAACTTACTCCATCCACATGAATGGCCAAGCCCTACAGAACATTGAAACGTTCGATCTTGTCGGCATTACTTTCGAATGTGGTCTCACCTGGCACAAACACATTACATTAATAGCCACGTCAGCAGCTAAAAAGCTTGGTTTTTTCATTCGGGCCGGGAAATACTTTTGTCCTTCCAACTTACACGCTTTCTATATTTCCCAAATAAGACCTAATCTAGAGTACGGTTCCCACATCTAGGGAGCGACATCACCTTCGAAACTTAACAACCTTGATTCTGTAAAAGAAAGAGACTCATCAGTGACCCAGTCAGAGGACCTCAAAGACAATAAGTTACTGTCCAAGATGAGAACATTTTGTCCATCCTAGAACGAGATCCACCCTACCAGGGCCATTGTAAGGCAAGTTAAATGATCTCAGATTTAATGTTTGCTGGCATTTTTTTTTTGTAAAAATTACAATTCCTTTTTTAAGTGTTGTTCTAGATAACCTTAAATGGTTTTTATTTTTAAACAATCAAATCGACGCGGTTTCCGACAAAGGGTTAAAATTAAGTTAGCCAAAAAAGAGCTGCTGGTTTTGGACCATAGTCGTGCGATGTTGCCATATTGTCAGAATTTTATAAACCGCTGATTCCACAATAGCTCAAAACCTCTGTAAGACAAAGTTTACAGATATCTATTCTGTAAACTTTAGTAAAGATAAAGGAGAGGAATTTGATAGACCGGAATACGTGTTGCAATGACATTTAAAGTATTTTTTTGCTTTTCTTAAAAGGATTTTATCAATAAACTTTTGAAAAATGGTGCGTTAATGTCAAGTGTATGAAAAAAAAAATGGATTCTCGTCATCCGGAACTGTTTTTTCAAAGATTTGCTCTGGGAAATACAGACGGCTTAGAAAGCCACATCGACGGCGTGCAAAATAGGATGTTTAGCGATCTCCCTCTCATCTTTCTTTGTCTTACACACGCACACTATATGAGACAAAACAAAAGACTATGAATCAATGGTGAAGGAGCGGATTTAAGTTAGATTGCGCCCTAGGCCTATACCGATATGGCGCCTTTCTTGTTTTGTGATGGTATATAGAGTTTAATTTATCCAAGTACTGATCCAAAGTGTTTTTGACACAATTTTTTTTATTATGATTTATTTATTATAATGGTTGTACTTTCACTTAAAACGGAGCTGATATCAATACAAAATTTGTGTCAAAAATACCTAGGATCGGGATTTGGTTTAATTATAAACATCAATACTCTACTTTTTACACCAATCTCTAGTCGCCTGTAAAATTTTTGCGCCCTCGTGGGCCTAAGCCTGAATCCGTTACGGGAATGGTGTCCTCTTACTTATACTGAAAAGTCATATTTTTGAAGGAAATAACTGAATAACGTCAAAAAACAGTAATAAAAAGTGGTGACTACTGTTCTTTTGTAATTATTAAAATATCAATGAATTTAAATAATTACTGTTTTTCTTTCAAATTCCGTCTTGTTTACATGTAAATGAATTCCGGGCAATGTATTTGAAAATTCAGTTCCGTATGTAAAATTACAAGATCACCTTGTGCATCGTAAGCAAGCTTGACATTTCTTGAATATCCAAATTGCGTCTAAAAATTTTTTTAACTTTGTGATATTCTATTTTTTCTGCTACTGTGCGAAATTTTAAAGCTTGGTATTTATATTAAATTTGACGGGATAATTATTGTTGCTGATTAATAACCTGCCTTATAGGTTGATGATTAATGACTGTCTATCATAATAATTAAATGGGCATTGCTTTGAACTTCTATGTAAGTGTGCCCCAATAGGTACTTTGGGATTTACTTTTTAAATAAAAGCAACAATTCCAGTAAAATCCTTGAGGAAGCCCCACAAGAAAAAATCGAGGGGGTTTAGATCGCATGATCTTGCAGGCCACTGAATATCACCATTTTGAGAATTCATGCGGTCAAAAAACGTGTGCGTAACAAAACTTAACTGATCCACTAGACTAGAAGATCTAAATTTAGACAAATACCTGTACCGCTTTAGTGAATTCCGAAGGAAAATTTTTTGTTTTATTTTTGTACCTGTCTATTTAAACCCGTGATTGTTAGATCGATAATAATGTCACAACAAACTGGTTTCAAATGTTCGTTATTTACTTTTTTTGCAAAAATTATATGGCTTCTCATATTACTTGATCTTTAACAGAAAAACGGTAAACGTCCTTGGTAAATCATTTGCAATATTTAGAAACTGAAAAACAGATGTTTACAGGTGATGATGCATAAATTATACCGGTAGATATGAAATACTCGTAAGAGGGAATCACTAATAACATTTGTCGCAACATTTTTATGAATATTGCAAGAACTCAACCGTAGGTAAAAAACGACCTAAACGACCAGTCAGTCAGTTTAAAATTGGTTGCTGTTAACCTTTTGCATTTGACGATCAATTAGGTGCAATATTTAGTGACTTATACAAAATAGGTTTGTTTCTGTAGCAGTTTGAAACTAGTAAGCGCCAATCATCTTCAAGGAAAACAGTTTGCTGATCTGATTAATTTGAAACTGCTGCTGTTTTTTTTTAAATCAGAAAAATCACTGTTTGCTAACTTGACATGAAAAGTCATAAAATACATAGACGGTACCGTTACGGTTGAACAGTTCCGTAGCTACGTGTAGGCTGCGTAGGCCCTTGCCTAGGGGCGCCGGTGGAGGGGCGGCAGAAAACCTATAAGCTAATTAGTTAGGTCTTGTTATAGGGGCGCAAAAATCCTGGCTTGCCTTCAGTCAATTTTAGTCAAGCTACGGCACTGCGGTTGAACCATACAGTTAGAAATAAGGATGAGATGTAATTATTTACATTTTAGAACAGTCACAGATTCTTAGATGACTCTTAATAATACCAGAGACTATAAAGAATATAGACAAATTTTCGAATACGCGAAAAGGGACTGAAAGAGGGTCTCCCTTGAAACATTTGCGTGGGTTTACTGGTTTATGGAAAATTATTTCGTTGGTATAAAGTACTAAAAAATACACCTAATATAATAAAAAATATATATATTTGTTTACAATAAACTTTTAAAAAAATATAACAAGATCACAATATTCATAAATCAATTTGAAAAAAAAAACAATATAATATTAATTTCACCAAGCAGCGAGATTAACATCATAATACATAATACAATTTGTCCTAAAATAAAATATAAACTCTTCTTAAACATATAGGTTAGTATTACCAAAAAATAAATTTTAAAAACCATATCTATATAGCTAGTGTTTCCAAAAATATGTTCTTCTACAAACGTACGATAATAATAATATAAAAGCCATCTTATATGTAATATCAAAACCATCTTTCGACACTTGGAATCAACAATTGCCAGCCCTCTGATTGGATCACCTTGTATATGAAGGAAAATACCATTATAGAAACACTTTATATATAGATATTAAAACTCGGCTGGAATTGCAGCACTTAATCTTTGGTAAAAATCAAATGTATGACTGGAGAACTGCAATTCCACCATATACATATGTATACAGGGTGTCCGAAAAGTTTCCGTATGGGCAGGTTTTAAGAAATTTTAAGTACAGATTCTACATCTAAAAATATGAAAATTAGTTTGAATAGCATGGATTCTCAAACGCTTTTTTTCTAGATACAGGGTGTTTAAATCGTCTTCGCATATTTCTCCTAACTCTTCGAAATACTTGAGGTGTGAAAATATTAAACACCTTGTATCTCGAAAAAGAAGCGTTTTAGGATCCATGTTCATATAAACTTATCTTCATATTTTTAGATGTAGAATTTGCCCACACAATTTCTTAACATCTTTTTGTATCACCCTGTATGCATATGTATATGAGGGGTTCAAAGCTGTAGCGAACCAAATCTAAAAATTGTTAATTTTTAGCTGCAGCTGCCAAGAAATGAGTTTAGACTAACATTTTTCAGTGCTGTTAAAAACTATATCTTTTATTTTCGCAGGAGAAATTTAAAAAATGAGAGTATGTAAATCAATTATAACTAAAAAAACTTTAAACACCTTTATTTCAAATTCTATTTGTATGGACTTGGTCCGCTTCAGCTTCAAGCCGCTCATATTATAATGTAAAATAGATCTACAATGGTTAAAGTATTTAGTGCTAATAGTTCCAATTTACTGCCTTCTAATCATGTCATTTATAAGCATGACTTCTGGATTGATATCGGTATATTTTTTAAATCCTCTCGGAATATGATCACTCCTAACCCTTCTCTTAAACTCTGTCGGAAGCTTCACATAAGTCGGACTATTCTGACTGGCTGCCTCAAAAGGCCTTGGCAAGTTACGTCCAGGTAACTTTGCCAAACGATCATTTGGAGTGGAGTGTAGCAAAATGTCAGGATGAGGAGTAGGTTTGTTAAAAAAGGCACTTTTAATTATGGCGCTATTTAGAGGATTGTCTTTGGCAACATAACTTACAGATTTTGGGGTCGAGGAAAATGGTAAATACTTGGGAGAAGGTCGTACCGACTCTCTAAAAGCATCCAATATGTTCTCCCCAGAAGTGTAAGTTTGAGGTGATAGAGTGGTTGAAGAGGGAAGGTATTTATTGGGTGGTGGCAGAGTTTTGGCTGACAAGAAGGTGTCCAAAATACTTTCTCCAGATATGTAGTTGGTTTTCTGAGGTTCTAGAGACGGTAGATATTTTTGAGTGGAAGAGACTGAAG
The DNA here is from genome assembly GCA_963971165.1 of Philopedon plagiatum. NCBI lineage: Eukaryota > Metazoa > Arthropoda > Insecta > Coleoptera > Curculionidae > Philopedon > Philopedon plagiatum. The sequence goes on from OZ020189.1 coordinate 2,059,136, forward strand.
CTGAAGTTGTTGTTCTGTAGTTACCTAGGATTCTTTCTCCAGAAATGTAGTTTTGTTGCTCCTGTATGAAAAAAATAACATACTTGTATTTTTTTAAGTTAATTTTCCAAAGGATTGTAATAACACTGGAACTAACTTATATCCTTGATATACAGGGTGCTTGGTAACGCATGGACCATACTTTAACAGTGGCTTCCCTAGATGGATTTGACCTAACTTATTTAAGGACAAAAGTTAATAATAAGAGAGGTTGTTAAAGTTACAATTTTATTTTACATTTAAGTCAATATGTTTTGAAAAATACTAAATAATTTACCGAGTTTGGTAGGCGGGGATTTTTGGGATGGGAAAAGCAGATCGTTCTTAAATTTGCTATATTTTGCAGGTGGCGCAATACACCTCATTAAATGCCATTTTAAAATGTAACTTTTTTATACTTTAATGCATACAATTTCTAGATAGAAATTCTTATTTTCCTGCCTTTTCGCTTAAAAAGGTATACTTTATTAATGTCGGTAAAAGCAACTGAACTGTTTTTGAGAAGAATGCATTTTTCGATGACCCTACAACACTGTAATTTGCCATGTACTCAAAATAAGTCATAGATTCACTTTTCATGACAGCCAATGGGACCACGATTTACAAGTTTCGAAATTCGCGCGAAAGTTCATAGTAGAAAATCCTTTTTTTCTGTTAATAAAGACCAAACAGCAACCGCCATAAACATTTAATTTACGTAGAGAACATAAAAAAATATATTTCAGATGTGAACATGTTACGCTTATTTATGATGTAAACAAATAATTTAAATATGTGGTTTAACTTTGCAATAAATAAACATGTTAAAATTCTTAAATTCTTCAATTTTCATTTGATTTGTAATAAAAGCTCCCTAGGTAATTTTTTTCAAAAATTATTCACCAAGGGCTAGGGAATAATTTGCTTTTTCTGTCATGATTTTGACATCACAGAAATTGATTTCTTCTACCGGTCGTGAAGAAATGATTTATTTTTTGCTGATACTAAAATTTTTTATTTCTTATTGCATCTTTCTCAAAAATAGTTGTTTCTAGCAGCATTAATAAAGTATATCGCTTTTAAGTAGAAAAAAGAATTGAATAAGGGTATAATTTCTATTCAGAAATTGTGTTCACCGAAGACCGAAGTACAAAGAAGTTTGGATGTTCTAAAATGGCATTTAATGCCGTATGTAGCGCCCCCTACAAAATACAGGAAATTTGAGAACGGATTTGCTCTTCCCATCTCAAAAAAACCCGTTTGCCAGATTATGTAAATTTACTTAGAATCTAATAAAATAAATGAATAAAAATGTAAAAAATAATTTTAAATTTAACACCCTCTATCTCTCTTGCTATCAACTTTTGAACTAATATAAGTCAGGTTAAGTCGACCTAAATTGAGTCTGGGAAGCCACTGCTAAGTTATGGCCCATGTTACCAGACATCCTGTATGCATTCGTAAAAATAAAAAATTATGTTTAATACTTTGCGTACCTCTTTCGGTTTTAATACAGAACTTTGAATATCTTCGCCTTCCTGTGGAACGAACTTTCCGGAGTCGTCGGGTTTATACTGACCGTTATCAATTGGCTGGCCAGGAACCCAGGGAGTAAATGGAGGAACCTGAAATAAAACGGTGCATGGAACAAGATTAAAGAAGGCAGGTTTATTTTTAACTCAGTTTAGCCTATTGCAGTGTTTATAATTTGTCCAGGTTAGATTTGCGTCAAGACCGTATATATTTATAATTAAACAAATAAGAGAAACCAAAGCCAATCTTTCAAAAATTTTGACACTTCTAACAAGATAATATCTTGTAGAAAAAGTCACTATTACAATACATCTAGTCGCTGCTAGGCAACCAAGAATAACCGTGGGGAAATATACTTCTTCGTTACTATGAGAAAATAATATTTCCCTGCAGTTTTCAGTGTCCTGCAAAACTTATTAAAAACACGATTTTTAGATGATTTTATTTTTGAACAGAGCTCTAGAGAGACTCCGCGGAACTAGTAGAGTCAAAAAGTGACTCAATAACAAGAGGCGAGACCTTGTTGGTTTCTTTGATGTTTCATGTACCCAAATTCTGTGACTTGAACGGCCTCACTACTACCACACAGTAAAAACGTGTTATTTTAATGACAAATTTGTATGCAATTTCGATGTACACTGGAAAACATCTTTATTTTATTTTAAAAAAGTACTAAATTTGATGAAAATGTAGTAGATCTTCACAAAACAGACGGGGCATGCACGTCGAATATACTGGCAAAAAAATAAAGAACAATTTTTTTTAAATAACTGCATTTGGTTTAAAAAAATAAAGTACATATTATTCCTAATTTTGAAAACGAAACAGTTACTTCCAATCTCTGCAAAAAAGAGTTGTTTCAAATCTATGTACAAAACAAATATAACAAATACGAGAACTCTAAAATACATCTCTTAGGAAGACCGCACATCAAAGAAACTTGAAACATGAAACATGAAATGTGAAACGTGAAACAGGAAAGATGAAACATATTTCATAAAATAACAATACATTGTTTTAAATGGAACTTCGCACATTAGCGAAATGCATTTCAGGTGATGTGATAAAGAAACGTATTTAGATGACTTAAAAAGGTACTAGATGTAGTACAATTGTACTAGACTGGCAACCCTGGGCACGGCACGAAATTCGACATCGCGCCAGCTCTGACCCAAGCACCACCTCAAATATGGCGATCTTGCACAGGCGCATTATAAGGATAAACTCAAACAACGTTATAAATTCCCGCTTACCTTTATATGGTCTCCTTCGGGATGGAATCCTGCCTCATCAGCCACATACTTGACAGTATAAATCACTCCATCGGCTCCGGGATATGAATACGCCCCTTTTACTAAGGCTGCATTTGCACTTGCATCATGAATCGATGGTATTTCTTCTCCGGATTCATGTCGCTTAATTCCGTTACTAGTTTCAAAGCTACATAAAATTAAAAAAAAATACATTTTTATTCCTAATAGCTTTATCTGAATACAGCAATACTGTAGAGGCTTGTATATGTACTATTTGGGCATTATTTTAGTAATAATTAAATCTCGATCTTCCACTTATAGCTTTACAGGTGTTTAGATATTAGCAATAAATTTTGTTATTCCAAATTCAATGATATTATAAATATACTTTGTTTTGCGAAAAGACTGCAGTTCCCATTTTAAAAAATCCATCTAAGTTTTTTTAACGCTAAACAGCTTTATATCGCGTCGAAACAAATTTTCTACCAAGCGGTGATCTTACAATCGAGCGAGTAGATATTTCCAATAGCCTTGACAGTTAATTCGTTATTTAACTGTCAAGATGGCGGAAAGTGAGAACGTTGATTCGGAGGCTAGTGTTAGAAAGGTCGAAAAAAGGCCAACAAAATGTCAACATTGTGCGAAAATAGTTGTGAACTTCGTAAAGTGCTCTAGGTGCAGTTGTTTTTTCCATCCCTCGTGCATGGAACAGGCTGCATCGCAAAAAAATGCGGGATGCATCCACGAGGCTGATAAACCTAACCGCAAAAAATCGGCAACATCGGAAGAGAGCGAGATGAACCTCATGAGGGGACTTGTGTCCGAATTGCAGAATAGGAACAAGATTCTCGAAGAAAACTTCCAATTACTTCAAGAAAGGCTGGGAACCCTTGCAAAGAAAGTGGAAAAATGTGAAAAGAATCAGTGTAAACATCACGTGACCCAGAAAAGTGTTCCAAGAGCAGCACCTGAAACACAAACACCACAACATAAGGTTGCCGACATTGACAGTCAAAAACCCGTTAAGATTGTCGAAATCGCAAATATCAAAAATCAAGAAAATCGAAGTAAAGATAGTAACGGTACTAGATCGAAACCCGACCCAAAATCAGAACGCGTGCTCCCTGTCCCAGTGACAGTTGAAAAGGTGCGTGTCATCGTTGATAACCGTCGCAGAACTGACGAAGCAGTAACCGAAATGCCGGATTGTTCACATAGCAAAGGCACAAATAAAAATGGCGATTGGACAGAAGTATCATATAGGAGGAGTAGACACCCGACAAAATCTAACCGGCCCGAGCCCTTGAAAGGCTCAAACAATGAAGGTCATATACTCAAAGCGGCCCAGAGGATGGCGTTTCTGTTTCTGTCTGGTTTGGCTCCGGAGGTAACAGAGCAGAGTGTCCTGGAATATCTGGAATCCGAAGGATTAAAAAACAGTAGATGTCAGAAAATGAGAACAAAGAAGGAAAAATACCGTAGTTCCTTTAAGCTTACTATACCTTATGAGGACAGAGAACGTTACCTTAAACAAGAACTATGGCCGCGAGGGGTAGTCGTGAACCATTTTCTGAACCTACAGCGCCAAGGGGTGATTTCTCAGAGAGGCCAGAGAACAGAGAAGAGAACATACCTCGAAACAACAACAAGAATGGGAGACCCAATACAGAACAGCACGTAAGAGTCTGTCACATAAATGTGCGATCCTTACGGAACAAAGTTCTCCAACTAGAGGCATTCCTGGTGGATAAACATATAGACATAGTGTGTGTCACAGAGCACTGGATGTCCCCGGTAGAAATTGGCGTGCTACAGCTGGATGGTTACAGAATGGCAGGATACTTTGCTAGGGAGACATTTTCGGGAGGTGGTACTGCGATATTTGTTAGGGACAATCTGAAAGCGGTCATTAAAACAGTCACAGATCAATATAATGTTGAAAAATGTGTTGAATGTACGTTAGTTTTTATCAAGGATTTTAATATGTTTATTTTAGCAGCTTACAGGTCCCCGTCAGGCAGCTTTGACACCTTCTTGACAGCTGTGGAGGGTATGCTCACTACACTTGTGCCAAATAAGACTACCATTGTTGCTGGTGACTTTAATGTTCATTTTGGTACTGACGAGGTGAATACAGTACGGTTGTGTGATACCCTAATGAGTTTTGATATGCGTCAAACAATACACAATGCAACCAGAGGGAAGGTATGTTTAGATAATATCTTTCTTAGTTCAGATGTGAAGGTTATCTCTTCTGAAGTACTGGATCTCGATATATCCGATCACATGGGTCAGATAGTTGAGGTGTATATAGATCTCCCTTCCAAAGATTTTAAACAAAATAACAAAGTGTGTAGACCGATCACACAACAAGGTTTATTGAAATTTTTTAACATGATATCAGTTCATTCCTGGGAATTTATAGGGTATAACGGTTTAACTGTGAATGACAAATTTAGTAGATTCATGGCTGTCTTGGAGCAGGCCTATTTGGGTTCGTTTCCGGAAAAGAAATATGTTGTACGATCAGATCAAAATAATAATATTACTTGGTTTACTAATGAACTAAGAGAAATGAGGGAACAGTTAAGATTTTTTGGACAGCTCAGTAAACAGTATAATCATTATAACTTCAAAGAACAATATAAACAGTATAAAAAATTATATAAAAATGCAGTTCGCAAAGCTAAAATTACAGCAAATGATAACCTTATTCGATCATCTGGTAATTCTAGCCGTTTTATGTGGCAGATCATAAATGGGCAAAAGAGTAAAGTTGAGACTGAAGATCAGATCAATAATTTAAGATCCGATGATTTTAATAACTATTTTTTAAATGTAGCACATGACCTCGTGAAGGGTATTCCCAAATCCGATAGGGACCCTTTGGCGGATCTAGGAACTTTACCAATACTAAATGACTTTTCCTTCTCGGAAGTTGGTTATAATGAGGTAAGGGATTGTATTGATGATCTAAAAAATAAGAACAGTCGTGATATATTTGGTTGTAATGTTAGGATTATTAAAAGTATTAAAAATATCATATTGATACCTCTAACTAAACTTATTAATTTATGCATCAGAGAGGGCACGTTTCCAGTGGCCTTGAAGGAGGCTTTAGTTATTCCGTTGTACAAAAAGGGCAATCCTGATTTACTTGAGAACTACCGACCAATATCTCTTTTACCAATAATATCAAAAATATTTGAAAAATGCATGTCAAAACAAATTCTTTACTTTTTTGAAAGCAATAATTTATTTAATAGTTGTCAGTTTGGATTTAGAAAAAATAAAAGTACTGTTCAGGGGGTACTTAATTTAATTGCAGAAATATTAGATGCATTTCATAAGTCTCAGTACAGTGCCGTTCTATTTTGTGACTTAAGCAAAGCCTTCGACTGTGTCAACCATGAGATTCTCCTAAGAAAACTTAAAGCATACAAATTCTCCTCAGAAAGCCTTAAGCTCATGCAGTCATATCTGCGCGGCAGATGTCAAACTGTGCGTCATTCTGGGGTGACATCGGCAAGGTGTGAAACTACTATTGGTGTGCCTCAGGGTTCTATCCTGGGACCAATATTATTTCTAATCTATATAAATGATCTACCTCTATCTGATCCACTATCTAAATTTACTCTTTTTGCCGATGACACAACAATGTGTGCCAGTGCAAATACATTGGAGGAGTCACTGGGGAAGTCCGTGGTGGCACAGGAGAGGGCTCAAGACTGGTTTTGTAGTAATGAGCTGCTGTTGAATAGGGACAAGACCAATAGAGTGGTGTTTTCTATGAGGGAGCTGGTTGGGATAAACTCTGATGGGCAAAGTGCAAAGTTTCTGGGGGTTCATGTGGATCAGAGGTTGTTGTGGGACAACCATGTCGACTCGGTTGCCTCTCGACTCACCAGGGGCCTGTACCTACTTCGTGGTCTTACAGACAGGGTGTCTGTGAGTGTTCTAAGAACTGCTTATTTCGGTGTGTTTCATTCTCATCTCTCATATGCTACTCTTGTATGGGGACATTCAGCTAGTGCCAGTCGACTTTTTGGTTTGCAGAGGAAGGCCATCAGAACTATGGCAGGATTGTAGGCCAGCATTTGTGGGTCTTGGGATACTTACCTTCCCATCTGTTTACATCATGCAGAATCTCCTGTATGTAAGGAGCAACCTGACTCTGTTCAGAACTCACGAGGACGTCCACCAGTATGAAACGCGCCGTAGAGGAGATATTTTGCCCAACTTCTGGCGTTTGAGAAGGTGTCAAAATGGCCCTGGCTACTGGGCTGTGAAGTTTTTTAATAGACTTCCCATAGAAGTAAAAACTTTACCGATTGAGATTTTTAAAAAAAGAGTACACGAGATCCTTGTCACAAACAGTTTCTACTGTTTTGATGAGTTTTTGAATTTCAATTTTAATATGTGAATAATTTTAATGTGTGAATGGATGTATCATGTCTTTTTAATATATTTAATTATTGGTTCAGCTCTTAATGGGCTAACTTTGCCTTGTTAAACATTTTAATAGTTATTAAGGAATACAGACTTTAAAAAATTTTAATTTTGTGATATACAGATTGACGTATGTACATTACTTATGTAGTTTTGACATGAATAAATTATTATTATTATTATTATTATTATTAGAATGTAAAATTTTTCTCTAGAAATTCTTCCTTGTCAAGAATCGTGGCCTAGCTGTTTCAAGATTAAGTAAAGCTGTACTTCCTGAAAAATGTGTGTCGACAGCCAACAAATCGGTGTCTTTTAAACAGTACAAAAGAAAAAGTAAATTTAAACGAATATAAAAACTAAAACCCAAGTCGCAACTAGACACACACGTTCCAACTCATTTCTACTCGCAGGAAAATTTCAAGCAAGTCCTGGTTCCGTTCAAGCCAAACTGATGTTTGAACGAAGTAGCAAAGTCTGCCGACTTGTCGACACTAACGCAGCGACTTATCTTACAATTTGTTTGTTTGCGCAAGCAAATTGATTCACAAGACGGAGCATCTGGACTTTTATTTTATCTCCGATTTGAGCTTTTTTTTTGAATATAGGTTTACAAGCCTATGCATATTAATACTAAAATAATAAAAATAATTATATTGCAACCTACAATGGGACTACTAGATTCCCCAGAACCTAGCAACAAATATAAATAATAACCATCCAATATCTGGCCATGTGTCAGTAAGTGAAACCTTTTATTTCAGTCCTGTCAGTTTGGGTCTGCTGCACTTCTGGATGGAATGACATATCTATAAGGATATTATTGAATCTTCCCGATGATGCACTGGCTGTCTTGGCTGAGTCTATAAATCTTTCTCTTTGAGGGACTGTTTTTCTTTGCTCTTGAACCGGGCTATTGTGTTACCATTATTTCAAGGAGAAGGAGTTAGAAAGATATTTTTTCGAACTATAGACCGATATCCTTACTTCCTACTCTGACCATGATTGTTGAAAGATTGCTTAAGAAGAGGATGATGGGTTTCTTGGAAAGGCATGAACTGCTAGCGTTATCGCAGTCTAGTTTTCAGCTAAATAAAAATGCTGACGACGCACAGTGGCAAGCTTAATGCTATTTAGTGGCCAGAACCTCACAAATTATATGCCCGTAAATTTTTGTACAGGTATTTTATATTCGAAGTTGTAATATCTACGGGTATAAAAAACACCTAATTCCAAAAATAAACTGTACTTGACTTGTGTTTGAGTATAAAATGCCAAGACAGAAAAATTTGTTCTCGAAATTAAATTTACATCGAAAGAAATGAACCATTATCTTCCTAAATTTGATGAACGTAAGTTTTATGCAATAACTGTTTTTCTGATTTCTCAATTAAATGAACCTTTGTACTTCTTAAAAAATAACATACCGCAATCGAAACATTTTTATTTTTATCTAAAACACTAATAAATATTGAAGTGTTAATTTTTACACAAAATTTCGTTGTTTCAAGTTCACTATCGAAGAAATTTACTATCGAAGGCTGCCGAAGTTTTACATTATGGCCAAAAACAAACGTTGTGTTATCCTTATTCTTATAAAAAATATTCTGGCTGCCGAAAGTTGCCGGTTTGCTTGCAATAGCAATTGTTCAAGTAGGCTGTTGGCCATGTCTAACGTAAAACAAAATCAAACTCGCGGCGACGTATTGTTGTAAATACTATCAAAGTAGTATTGTTGTGCGGTATTTCGTTTTGAAATATGTTTGTTATAAGTAGAAAATATCTTTCCGATAGTTTTATTACTAGTGGTAATGAACAAGAGTTTTTTTCTCGTGTAAAAGAAGATTTTCAGTTATCTCCAACGGATTTTGCAAATGTAAAGCATACCATCCAGAAAACATTTTTGTCTCAGTTTAGGCAAAAATGGAAGCAGGCTAAAAGGATGAAAGATGAATTTTATAAAAAATTTAATAATTGGTTGATGGGCGAGTTAACAGTTAAAAAAACTGGTAATGTCTTAAAAGATACTGGCGGAAGACCTTCAAAGGATATTAGAGATAGTTCGGAAAGAAGTAAGAGAAGAAAGTTATCTAATCTAGAAAAATCGTGTGATATGACACTCTTAGAACTACAAGGCCTTTTGATGCGAAAGTTAAGGGCAGAAGGAAAACGAGAGGAGGCAGCCTTGATTCAGGAAGCACTATATCTTGGAGCAAGTGAGTTTAAACTTCGTCTTTCTCAGAATATGGTTAAAAAGTTTTCAAGAGATGAAGGTTTAGCATTAGTTACAAATGTCAAACTATCAAGATATCAGTACAATTGTATACGTCAACAGTGTGCAGATAAAAATGCTGATATTTTCCCTAGCTATAATCAAATTTTCAAGGCAAAAGCTGAATGTTATCCAGAATCTATAGAAGTTAACGAGAAGGGAGCTTCCATTCCAATTCAACAGTTATTAGATCATACTACAACACGCTTACTAAAAAGTCCTAATGTATTAGAGAAGGTTATTGAAAGCGGTTCAGAAACATTTGTATTGCATACTAAATATGGTTGTGATGGTTCTTCGGGACACAGTACTTATAAACAAAACTTTAGCGACTTAAGTGTTATAGATGAATCTATTTTTATGGCATCGCTAGTTCCTCTACAACTTGTTTCTGTAAATAATACACTAGTTTGGCAAAATCCTCATCCATCGTCAACTAATTATTGCAGGCCAATATATTTCGAATTTTCAAAAGAAACTCCTGAACTTACTAAAATTGTTGCCGAGAGATTTAAAAATGAAATTGAAAATTTAAATGAGACAGAGATATCCACAAGAAATGGACACGTTCAAATTTCACATAATTTAGCTTTTACTATGGTGGACGGAAAAGTACGCCAAGTTTTGACAGAAACTTCCTCAGCTGCATGTTGTCCATTATGCAAGGCCAAGCCAAGAGAAATGAATAATTTGCCAAAAATACGGACAAAAACAATTGAAGTCGACTCTTATAAATATGGTCTGTCTAGTTTGCATGCTCTAGTTCGCTTCATGGAGTGCATTCTTAATATCTCTTATAAACTGGAATTTAAAAAGTGGAGTGCTAGGTCAGTTGCCGAAAAAGAATCAGTAAAAATAAATAAACAAATAATTCAAAATGAACTTAAACGCAGACTAGGGATAGTTGTTGATGTGCCTCGACAGGGTAGTGGGAGCTCCAATGATGGCAACACTGCTAGAAGATTTTTTAGGAATCCAGAGATAGTAGCAGAAGTAACAGGGGTTGATATGAAACTGATCAAAAGATTCTCTATCATTTTACAAGTTTTAACGTGCGGAAAAGCTATAGAGCTCCAGAAACTTGAATTGTATTTACAAAGTACAGCAGAGTTGTTTGTAGAAAAATATAATTGGTATTATATGCCGTCATCTGTCCATCAAATACTTCTCCACGGTACTGGCATAATTAAGTCTGCGTGCCTTCCTATTGGGCAACTTAGTGAGGAAGCAGCCGAGGCGCGAAATAAAGACTTTAAAAGATTTCGTGAAATGTTCTCCCGGAAGTGCTCGCGAACTGCTACAAATGAAGATGTTTTACATTCATTGCTCGTGTCTTCAGATCCGTATTTAACCAGCTTAAGACATCAATGGATAAAAACTAACGCTCATTTAGATTTGGAACAGGAAGCCAAAGAACTATTGATTTAATAATTTTGTAAAAGGTAAAATTTTATTTCATTTCCATTAAAAGTAGTTACTAGAAATTCAATTAGCATTTATTTAGAACGCATTTTTAATATAGGTGAAATTTTCTTGCCGTCCTCAATGATACATCATAAAATCAAAATACTGAATACTTACCCCATATATTACAAATTTACAAAAAAAACACATCCGACAATGATGTTTCATTAATCTGTTTCCTAAACATTGCAAAAAATAGAAAAAAAACGTTAACATACAAAGGCTCATAGGTTTTGGCCGGATCCTTACATAAGGCCTCACCACTGTGCGACGCGATATTTCGTGTCGAAAGGGAGCCGCGGTAGTGTTTTGTGACTTGACCAAAGCTTTTGATTGTGTCTGTCATGAAATACTGCTGCGGAAACTTGAAGTCTGTGGCTTTAGGGGACCTATATCTTTCTGAGCGAAGTCAAAGTGTCTGCTTTTAGGACCCTGACCAACTAAATGTTACTGCAGGGGTTCCATAGGGGTCTGTTTTGGGACCCCTGCTATTTTTAATATACCTATGTATATTAACGATCTTCTTAATGTTATCAAATATGGTCGATGTGCATCATTTGCGGATGATATGACAATTCTTGGGCCCCACAGGGATTCCCTTGCGGTTAATGATTTACTGAGGATTTATTGAGTTCTTCGAATGCCGAGGTTGTGGGCTGTTTTTGATTAAATGGTGTTTATGCGTAGTGTTAAAAAGTTATTAATAACAAAAGCTTCTTATACAGTTGAGGAGTACTTCATAGACAATGTAGTGTGAGAAATTCTTTGGTCTACCTATTTATTTAAAAGTGGTTGTTGTAACTTGTATCAGATTTTGTTGCCGGCTTGTATTTTAATTTAAATTTACCTGTGCAACATGGTGCTGACATGATACAATTATATTTTTTTGACGCTTATTGACGTTTTAGAAAATTTTAATTGCCACTATTTCGTTGTTCATTTTGTATCTCTTCCTAGTATGTATAGCTTTGTCAATAGGATTATAAATAATCTTCTGAAAATAAAGCTTATTTGATTTGATTTAGGTACCGTCCATCTTAGAATATATATGGGGGGTGATTTAGACATGTTGATAGGCGATTTTAATAATCGGGGGGACTCGTATGTTACATATTTAAAAAGTTACTAAAATCGGTTACTAACATGTTTGGTAGTACCTTTGTTAGTAGAACAACTTGACAACTCCAGTTGTCCAATTTTTTTTAGTTAGTAGGTAGGTAGTGTGTAGGTGCGTTTATTAAATAAACAACTGCGTTTATTAAATAAACAACTACTAATCCCATCCACAGTTATGCTGACGATAGTACTCTTCACTCCAATATTCATTTTTCCAGACAAGTTTCGAATCAGGAGTTGGATAATGGACGCAGATCTATGTACCTATCCCTTTCCCAAGATCTTCAATTAATCTTAGACTGGGGTGCCAAGAACCTTGTTCAGTTCGACGCCTCCAAAACCCAGTCATGCTCCCTCTCACGCAAAAAATCTGGCAACGCTTACCCCATCCACATGAATGGCCAGGCCCTACAAAACAATGAAACATTCGATCTCGTTGGCATCGCTTTCGAACATGATCTCAGCTGGCACAAACACATTACTTCAGTAGCCACATCGGCAGTTAAAAAGCTCTCTTTCGAGCCAGAAAATACTTCTCCTCGTCCAACTTATACACCCTCTATGTTTCCCAAATAAGACCTAACCTAGAGTACTGCTCCCACATCTGGGGAGCGGCATCACCTTCGACACTTAAGATCCTTGATTCTATCCAAAAGAGAGCCATTCGACTTATCAATGACCCATCCCTCACGAGAAAACTCCCTTCTCTCGCTCATCGCCGCGCTGTTGGGGATTTATCCCTTTTCTACCGCTACTTCCACGGATTTTGCTCTGAAGAACTGGCCGGTATTATTCCCCCTCTGAATGTCCCTAACAGAACAACCAGAGGCGCGTTGCGTATGCATCCCTTTACTGTCCAGCTACAAAAGCCTAGAACAGACCACTTCTCTCGCTCATTCATATCGCTCATTCTCCAAATTATGGAACAAATTGCCTGCAGATGTTTTCCCTTCCCGTCCCAACCTCCAATCCTTCAAATCCCGTGTCAATAAACTACATTTCCCTTCTCTTCAGACACCCACGGTACGTTAGTACTTAGGCTTGAAGTCTACGTGGGATGTCTTAGATAAAAAAAAAAAAAATCATGACATTATAAAATCTTAAATGATGAGTAAACCTTGGGTATATTAAAAATAATAAAGCTGAGGGATTATGTTAATTTTTCCAGTACTAAATTCTTATACATCTTGTTACCTTATTCTTTTTGTACTAAATTAAAAAAATATGACCTTTTTTAAAAATTAACAAAATAAAATCAAAATTAAAAATGTCATAATATTTAAAGTGTGGTTGTTTATATCGTATTGCCTGCGTATTAACCTGTTAGGACACCTCTTGTTGTTGCATAATTATGTTAATTTATTAATGTGATTATGATTAAGTTTAAATAACTATGAAGTGTGATTAGATTTACATATATTATTAGTTTATATAGACATAATAATAATTTATCAATAGTATTTATAATAAAATAGTAAGGAAGCTGTAACTGTGCATTGTATAGCACATGACTCATTAATGAAATTCATAACTACTGAACAATCTGTCACTAACGAGTACTTCGACCTTTAAAAAAAGTTAAATGTTGTTTAAAAGCCTTATGATCGGTTTGTTAAAGCATTTAATCAAGTAACAAATTTATTTTTTGAGTGAGATAACTCACGTAAACTTCAAGCCTAAGTACTAATAGGTACCGTGGGCGTCTGAAGAGAAGAAAGAAAGGATTTGAGGTTGGGAGGTAAAGAAAAAACAATTGCAGGCAATTTATTCCATAATCTGGATACCCTAGGTATGAAAGAGCGAGAGAAGTGGAATGGTTTGGGCTCTTGTGGCTGGACAGTAAAGGGATGTATATGTAACGCGTCTCTTGTTGTTCTGCTGGGAACAGTCAAGGGAGGAATTATAGCAGCTAGTTCTTTATAGCAGAATGCGTGTAGTAGAAAAGGGATAAATCCCCAACAGCGCGGCGATGAGCGAGAGAAGGAAGTTTTCTTGTGAGGACTGGGTCATTGATGAATTGAATGGTTCTATTTTGGATAGAATCAAGGATGTTAAGTGTCGACGGTGATGCCGTTCCCCATATGTGGGAGCAGTACTCTAGGTTAGGTCTTATTTGGGAAACATAGAGAGTGTATAAGTTGGAAGGGGAGAAGTATGTTCTGGCTCGAAAGAAAAAATCAAGCATTTTAGCTGCTGCCGATCTTTATTACGGTGCATACATACATACATATGTATATGATTGAAGACTAACAAATGTGTAGTGAAATAAAACATAATAAAATAAAAAAAAATAGCAGCTGTTTTTAATTGTTGTAATACTTTTCTCTTTAAAAAAAAATGATTGTCATTATAATATTTATTTATTGCTTATTTTTAATTCTCAACATTTGTTAAAATTTTCCTATTTCCAACGTTAAGTGGGTCAAGAAGCGTCAAACCCCATACGTTACAATAACAAAAAAAATTAATTTACATATTATATATCGACCTTTTTTTTAAGTTTCCAAAAATCATTATTCGAAAAGGTTACTTTATTTAAATTAGTTTTATATTGTTTATTTTTGCATATTGTTTCAATTAAAATTCCATTAGACCCCACATATTTTACAATAATAATGATTTTTCGCTCTTTTAATTTTATATACAGGGTGTTACAAACTTTACCGAGGAAATTATGAAGATAATGCATTGGTCAAAAACAAGAAAAACAGTAATTATTAACATAGGCCCGGCATAGTATATATATATATATATATATATATATATATATATATATATATATATATATATATATATATATATATATATATATATATATATATATATATATATATATATATATATATATATATATATATATATATATATATATATATATATATAGGTATATATACATATATTATATATATATATATATATATATATATATATATATATATATATATATATATATAGGTATATATACATATATTATATATATATATATATATATATATATATATATATATATATATATATATATATATATATATATATTTGGAAAGTGTTGTGTTACTGTCGAGAGATGAGATAGTTCAAAAACGCAAAACGCCGAGGTCATTTCTAGTCGAGACTGAAACTTTTCACAGTGTGTTTGTATACTGTTTTATTTTCAGCCATAATTTTTTAATTTTATCTTTATTTTTTTTCTGATGAAAAAAATTGAGTCAACCATGACATTTATTGGCAAGTGACTGATGTCACAGAGATGTTTTGTCAAGAATATCAATTAGACAAATTGTCAAGTATTGATTTAAATACATTTTCGGTTATTTTGTGAGTGTGTAACATGCTACGTATTAAGAAAGTGTAAGTAGGTATAGTCATTTTGTAATCAAATTCCGAAACTTTGAACCGTATGGTTTTCTGTAAAATAATAGTTTATCTGTCAGGACTTTTGTCGAGATTTGTAAATACCCAATCAAACCCAATCAAACAATTTTCTGTAGATATGGCCTGGGTTTGCTCAGATTTGTTAAATAATAAATAACAAGATAAAATTCGAAAACTATTATGTAGTTTTCGAATTTTATCTTGTTATTTATTATTTAACAAATCTGAGCAAACCCAGGGCATATCTACAGAAAATTGTTTTTGTTCAGTTTGAGAGGGGCAAAGGTGCTTAAGACACAAACTTTTTTTTCTGAAAACTTTAGAACTCTCAATTTTTTGTTAGCAAAATATGACACTTTGGTCAATGTACAGTATGATTAAAACCATGTTAGCTCTCAGGAAGAGAGCATAAATTATACTACTAGACGTTTTGTTGCCCTCCTGTAAAATTTTAGAAAATGGACTACAGCCCAACTGCTTCTCATATACAGATATATGCAAAAAACACTCAAAACGGAACCAAGCACATCAGAAACTCAAGCGAATTGAAAAAAATGTTATAGCATGTTACGTAAGGGACATTTACCTTGACTACTGACTTCATTTACATCAAAACTATTTATGATAAACATTTTTAAAACTTTGTATACCGGGTGTCCACGAGATCACTTTCCGGCTGCCATTTCTGTAGTATTTAATCGAACAAGATGAAACTTGGCAGGAGTCATAGGCTAATAAAAAGTCACTTTTCTAGGTACTTGTCAAATTTCGACGAATTCCGGTTTAGCCGGAAGTGACACCAACTTTAGATTTTCAAATGAGACACCCTGTATATTTCTTGATGTTTGGAATCTAGAGATCATTTTACGTACAACTGTATTATTTTTATTACTTTTTGTGTCAATTTACCATTTTTAAAACAATTTTTTTGTTTTAATCTAGAGTGCCATGACCCACCTTAAATCGTTCTAATAGACGTGTACATCTGCACAAAAATACCTACACAATTTTATTACCTTTCATTTGTCTTACCAGAGCGTTCAAAGTTGACTAAATCCCTTTTTTGATAATAACTTAAAAAAATTAAATACAACTATAACACTTCCATAGTATAATTAGATGTAGTTTTTATTACGAATCCAACGGTGTATCACAACATCAAAATTCTCTTGGATTTTCTAAAGAAAACTGCATTTTATTGCCATAACCATTTGTTATGGTTTGATCAAACATGTAACTGCACGACGATCAAATATTATATCCAGTTAGCCATGACAAACAATTAAATTATTATAGCTGTTTAAAAAATAACGGAATGAAGCCTCAAAATATTGTTAAATTTGCCATGGAAAACAATTGAATTCAGGATAAATGATAGAATTTTACAAATTTGTAAACAATTATTTTTTCTGGTGTTTAATATTATGTTTCTGGTTTGTGGCGAATTGTTTACAGCCACCCATTATTATTATTCAGTTTTATCATGACTAACTGGATATAATATTTGATCGTCGTGCAGTTGCATGTTTGATCAAACCATATAAAATGGATATTGCAATGAAATGTAGTTTTCTTTAGAAAATCCAAGAGAATTTCGATGTTGTGATGCACCATTGGATTCGTAATAAAAATCGACATCTAATTATACTATGAAAGTGTTATAGTTGTATTTAATTTTTTAAAGTTATTATCAAAAAAGTGATTTAATCAACTTTGAACGCTCTGGTAAGACCAATGAAAGGTGATAAAATTGTGTAGGTATTTTTGTGCAGATGTACACGTCTATTAGAACGATTTAAGGAGGGTCATGGCACTCTATATAGATTAAAACAAAAAATTTGTTTTAAAAATGGTAAATTGACACAAAAAGCAATAAAAATAATACAGTTGTACGTAAAATGATCTCTAGATTCCAAAAATCAAGAAATATACAGGGTGTCTCATTTGAAAATCTAAAGTTGGTGTCACTTCCGGCTAAACCGGAAGTCGTCGAAATGTGACAAGTACCTAGAAAAGTGACTTTTTATTAGCCTATGACTCCTGCCAAGTTTCATCTTGTTCGATTAAATACTAAATAAATGGCAGCCGGAAAGTGATCTCGTTGACACCCGGTATAATATGCATGGGTAAAATGAGTCACTAATTAGAATTTGACATATTACATAAATGCCACTACATTATTTTTCTTCTTTTATTGCTTTAAAAACACGCTTTTTAAAAATTACAGTAGGCATAAAACATTTTCAATGTCGTTTCTAATAATAAAGCAAGATAGTCAAACTGGGTCATTTTTGGGGTTATTGAGGTCAGAAAAGCTAAGTCTATGTAGCGGATGTAAAAAATAAGCATTTTTTTTTAAATGATTCGACTTGAAAAAGCGATGTATATCATTGTTCCCTCCTTTTCGGTATTTTTGTAAAGAAAATTATTTCTTTCTTCTTAGTCTTCCTAATAATCCCAAAATTTTAACTATAAAATGTTTATCATGTTAAGAGCATGATAATGTGATAAACATCTTTTCTAATGCATCACAATAAAAGTTCAAATCATTTTTCAATGAATTGAATAACAAACTTCCTAGATTTTGAGCTGTATGCGGTATGCATTCTTCAATGATCGATTCAATTTAAAATTATTCAACTTTATCGACAGTACACAACCTTGAAAAATATTTAACCAATAAGTAAAAGGTGTAAATCCCGACACTTACGCGATGAACCTGTTGTTTAATTAATTTGCATTGAATATAATGTCACGAATCTCTTAAAAAAGTGGTGATCAATTCGTATTAAGAAATCCCAAGTGCACCTATATTTAATTGACGTTAAAATGATAATAAATATTTCATATCCCGGAATTACTAAAAAGGTTTAATACATATACTGGGTTAACTCCGTCACATTAATGTTCTGCTCTCTTCAACTACCAATCCCATCCACAGTTACGCTGACGAGAGTATCTACTCTTCACTCCAACATTCATTTCTCCAGACAAGTCTCGAATCCCTTGGCCAATACGTTCAGTCAAACTGAGTTGTCATTTGGGGAAATCGCCAAGAAAGCCAAATGTTTTGAAGAATAATATTTATAAAGAAAACTATTTAATACAGTTAGACCGTCGGATAGTGACATGTTTGAGGTTGCGATTTTTTTTGTCTGCCTCTTTGAGGACTAAAAAAAGTAAGTTTGTTAATGAGTGTCGCCGAAATGAAAATGTGTTGTTTTGCACAACCGTAACAAATATAGCGCAATACCCATTGGTCATTCTACCATTTTAAAAGAGGAATACGAGACAATTTCACTAGTCCTGAAAAAAATTAAGTATGAAGAACATCAGCGGGTGATTTGTGTCGATCTAAAAATGGTAAACTTCCTCCTTGGGCAGCAAAGTGGATACACAAAATATCCTTGTTTTTTATGTATTTGGGACAGGAGAGCTAAGGATCAGCATTGGGTTAACAAAAATTAGCCCCTAAGAAAAGTCATAGTTCCAGGAAAAGAAAACGTAATCAACTAACCTTTATAGTTGCGAGAGAGAAAATCATATTTCCACATTGGCATATCAAGTTGGGACTTATTTGTGAAGGGGTTAAATCGATATGGACTTTGCTTTGGGTACTTAATACGTAAATTTCCTGGGGTTAGCATGGAAAAACTGAAAGCAAGCCCTCAGATAAGACAGCTTATAGAAGATCCACAGTTTACGGCAGCAATGAGCGAGATAAAGCAGAGAATTACACAGAATTAGTGGAAAATGTGGTTTCTAAATTTAATATTCTCGGTTGTAACATGAGCATAAGAATTCACTACCTCCACAACCACTTAGATCGATTCCCACAAAACCTAGGTGATTACAGTAAAGAACGGGGGGGGGGGGGTGGGGCAGATTTCATCGGGACATTAATACGATGGAAGATGGGATACCCACATGATGGCCGACTACTGTTGGAGTCTGCAGCGAGACTGTCCTACTAAACTCCATGCTAGAAAATCGTATTAAAGAAAATTTTTAAATGATAAGCCATGAATGTATACTTAACTTTGAACTTTTTGTTTTTTACTGAGCCTTTGTTGCAAATACTTTTAACCTGAAATGTACACTAGTTAAAAAAATAAGATGTTTCATTTTTCTACAAGATGTCAATATAGCGCGTACCTTAAAAACTAGATCTGATAGACTAAATCTGACAGTTGTTTTGGATTCGACACCCAAAAATTACCTAGAAAAAGTTAAAAAATAGCTGGCACCAAAATGTGTGTTGGGCTGTGTAATACTTGCAAAAAAAAGTCAGACGGTTAGCAAGGGCCCAAAGGGTTAAAGTGTCCGGGTGAACTTCTAAGAAAAACGAATAATTTTCCGCGTTTTTTTAGTGTCTGCCAGTGGAAAGTTTAGAAGTTTACAAACCTGAGGAACGATGTAAAAAAGATCGCATAATACACAGAGAAATCATATTACAAAAATCTGGTGTGAAGTAGGTATATGAAAAATGTTTAACTTTATAATCTCTGATATTTAACAGTCCATTATTCATGTTATTTTTTATTCTGACATAATGACTTTTATTTTGACATAAAATATCAATAATAGCAAATGAAAAATCGATTTGTTTATATTATTGGTAATCTAAAGTCTGCTTATACCTGTTTAACCAAGGACATCAAAATTTATATCAGTATTAGCGATATCTCGGCTTCCAGTCAAAGTATTTTCGTTGTTGTAATCTGCAACTTCTAATCAACAGCTGGACAAAAAAACAGTAATAGTGCATTGATATATTATTTGTTTAACAACATCGAGCCCCAGAAAAAACATATTTCTTCATTTTTTCGTCTAGCTGTTGATTAGAAGCTGCAAATTAAAACAAAAAAAATACGTTGACTAAAGCCCAGGTATCGCTAATATGAGTTTGGGAGCCCACAGCAATTTGACATCCTTTGTTAAACAAGTATTAGCAGACTTTAGATTAGATTATGGGCCTGAGCTAAAGGTCACAAATCGAACAAGCGTGAAAAGGTATTTTCAAACGTGTTAAACACTATACTTTTTCTACAACTGCAGAGTGATATTTTGTCCATTGCATCAGATGTTAAATTTTTACGTATTGGTCAACAAGCTTTCTCTTGAAACCGAAAGAAGCAGATTTTGGGATACTCCTGCGGCTTTTCTGCTATATCTGGAGGAGTCATCATTATTAATATTATCATCAGTCTATATGCATTCACTGCTGGACATAAACCTCCCCTTGATAAATTGCCAGGATGCCACTATTTTTTTATGTGTGCCGCTTGCATCCAGTTCGGTACGATGCGTCTTATATCGTCTGTCCATCTTGTTGGTCGATATCGGTAGGCTTCGTGTCTTAGCTTCCATCTAAGAATCCTTCTGGTCCATCGGTTATCGAATGTTCTTGCAATGTGGCCGGCCCAATTCCATTTTATTGTTAGAAGATATTCCAAATATATATTTAGACCATGGATTTATTCAATAAAAGGATACGGGATGATGTAGCATTCCTTGAAACCAAAACAAACCATTCTAAGCGACACTGTAAACACAATTTGTAAACATTGGCCACATCTTATTTTACCTTGTATTTGTGTACAAAAACTACGTTAGAAGCATTACATGATTTGCTAAAAGTAATAAAAGCGCTAAATTACTTTATTTTCTGCTAAATAACAATAAATTTAAGTTAAAAAGGTTTTATTATTTATAGGTTATGTTATTTCTAAAGGTGTTTATTTAAAGTCGCTCCGAGTCATTTATAAATCTATATAAATCTATACGTCGCACTTTTTCTTTTCTAGTTCATTAGACAAAGACGTACGTGTAACCGAGAGTTCAGACCGAGGTTCAGCCGTTTTCCTAAACAACCAGCACAGATAGCAACACTTCTGAGCTCCAACACTCCAATGCTATTTTATCTCTTTCTACTACCATTCTTGATTCAATTACGTTGTAATTCGTAGTCTTGTCTATGTTCGTAGTTCGTAAACTGCTCCCCCAAGAGAATAACAAACAACAAAATATAAGGCTTCACGTTCGATACGCTCACAGTATACGGATATCGAATCATTTTATATAATAAATCCATGATTTAGACGAAATAACATATTCTCTCTCAGAAATGAAAAGCAACCGATCACCAGGTTATGACGGCACAGTTATCGAGTCAATTAAGGAAGGAGATGAAACTTTACTACCTATCGTACTAATATTCTTCTAACAGCATCTGCAAGTTCTTTTTCTGATTTCTGCCTTTAAAATTCTCCCTTAATGTCACACCCAGCATGATTCGCTCCATAGCCCGCTGGGTGATCTTCATCCTATTTATTGTCTTTCTATAGTTAGAGTCAGTGTCTTTGCTGACTCTTCAGCATCTTTGAGACGTTGTCAATTCTATCTTACATTAAGATGATATCATCTGCAAACCTCAGGTGGTTTAAGCAGAGTAGAGAATTAAGTGTTCGCCGTAGGTATATGTTTATTCCCAAATCATCCCAATCTGTCTCCCTGAGCATAAATTCAAGGTTTGTGAATAATTTCGGTGATATGGTGTCCCCTTGTCGGTCATTGCGCTCAATTCTAAATTTTCTTGTGTCTTCGTGAAGTTTAACACATGATGTAGACGTTTTTTAATAGACGGTCTTAGGAAACTGGCACTTGCACAGACGGAATTAGATGTACAATTTTTTTGTATACGGGTGTACGACCGTACGCGTATGATAGTAATTTTTGATCTATTGTATTTTTTTTAGTATAGTTAAATTTAAAGAGAAACGCCAAATGCTTACTGTGTTCTTACGCCATATGAGAGTTTACCTACCCAAAAATGTAAATGTATTTTTACCTAAATTGATACTCCGCATCTCCATCTCTATTGAAGTTGTACTGCAGTGTGCGGGCACTTCCATCGTCTGCTGCCAAGCAAGAACTACTCAAGAGGCATAGTACTATTAGTGCCTAAAAAAAATACATAGGTAATATTGGTAATCAAAAAGAAATATATTGGAAAATATATTTTGCAGTGCTGTGACAATTATAAAGGGGGAGGCGATACGATAAAAAGAATTGAAAAAAGCATTGTACACCTACTCCGACCTTTTACACTTTTGTGCAATGCAAATTGCAATGGAAATTTGTAAAGTTCCAGTGAATTTTTTCACTTATATTAAAAAGTAAGCAGGGAAAGCAAAGTAAAAAAATTTTGATAACATTTTGCTCAGGTTTGCTCAGGTTTTGATAATATTTTGCATCTGGTTGACCACTCATATTTTTCGTAGAACCCCACAAGAAAATGGCTCGTGAATTTTTTTTACCGACTTTCTCACTTGTATCTCTAAATTAATAGGAATCATTGGTCTGCGAGACTTAATAATATTACTTTTTTCCTGAAAGTTTTAACTTGAAAATTATTTTTTCAATAAGCTAGATACGACACAAACACAGTCTAAATTATTGTCCACACTCGCATAACATGGTCCCTCCATTGCAAAAAAATATAAATACACAAAAATCCGTTTTTTTTCAATAAAAAAATGCATATTTAAAAAGAAAATATGACATGCAAATTTTGAAAATTTTTATGTCAAAATTTTGTGTTGGTAGTACTATCAAATTTTATTTACCACAGCAGCCTTGATAAATTAAATTATTTTATTATACATGACTATACACCGCATTACCAACTTTTAAAAAATAAAAAAGCAGTTTTATAAAAAGCCTGTTACGATACTGAAAACGGTATCGAAACAGCTTTGCTATGAAACCAAAATAGAAAAATACACTTAAAATATGCAAAACTTTCCAAGCGAGCTCATCCGAACAAACTAAAACTCACGGAAGTGCCTGTTAGCTGGGTAATAACAACCTACATGAAGGCGTAATAGGCGAACTGCGGTCATTACGAAATGCGCGTCCATGCCAGGCCACGACGGGTACGCGAGAGAAATTGGTTGCGTTTACTCAGTAAGATTTTTCACTTTTACGTGAGATTTCAGATAAATTAAGAATTAAATCTATATTTTTCGAAAATATATTCTTCTAAATTGAATTTTAAACTGGTAGTTTCAAAAATCTTAATCGAAAAATAAATTATCCTTATTTTTACAAATACTATAAAATATTATTAGCAAAAGTTGATTAGAATTAAAAAGTATGGTCAAGTATGAAATCATAGCCTTCTAAGTCAAAAAAAAAAAATATATTTTTTTAAGTAACCGTGACATTTTACTTTTCCGTGCAGACAAATTTGTCTCGTCACAATGATCCTAATTTTCACCTAAATATATTTGATTTTCGATGCAGTTTACATATGATTTGTTTAATTTATTAAATGTTTTTTTGTAACTTTAAAGCTATTTTTGCAAATCTTAATTTAAATTTTGACAAATTTCGTAACATAGTGGTCAGTAGTGGTTTTAACATAGTTGTTTTCTATAAAAATGAACACTGTCCCCCAGCTAATGCAGTGCAATGTGGGCGTAAGTAATTTAAGAAAATATTACTGTATGGTACGTAAAAGTATTGTAGGAACTGTATTCTGACTAGAACATTACAAAATGTAGTAATTACAATGTGCTTAATAGTATTTAATAATGTTTTGATCACTGCACTCCATTAGCTGGGGGCAGTGTTCATTTTTATGGAAAATAACTGTTACCACTATACTGGTCACTATGTTACCAGATTTTTTCAAAGGATAAATTAAGATTTGCAAAGGTAGCTTCATAATTACCAAAAACATTTAATAAATTAAACATATATGTAAACTGTACCGAAAATTAAATACATTTAGGTGAAAATTAGGATTGTTTTGACGGGATATGTGTATCTGCAACGAAAAGTAGAATGGTGCAATTTCCCCTATATTAATGAGTTGTTTTAAATCTTATTTTGAGTATTCCTTAAATTTTGTAAGAATCTGATAGAATAGGTGCATAGGTACTGATGAAAAAACAAATCTAAAGGTGTGAATTTTCTTAAATTTTATCCTTGTTAGTATGCGAAGAGGGTTGTTCTTGTAGAAAGGGCAATTATTAAAATTCACGAAAGAGAGATATCATTTTCTTCGTTTGTTAAAGTACTAAAGTTTTGGAAAAAACAATACTTGTCTTTTGTTGATTTTAATAATTGCCCTGAAAAAACATTTCTGAATAACAAAAAAAGATTCCCAACCTTCTTGCACTACACTGTATAAAAAAAAAGTAATAATTATGAATTTCAAAAACGCTTATTCGAAAGAAAAAGAAAAAAATATACTTTCAAAATGAGTGTTTTGTAAAAAAAAATTGTAAAAACAGAATTTAAAAAATATATTTTCTTGTAAGTACTCGAAACACTTTATACAAAATTATTTAGGACACTTAATGGTCGTTTTGCAATATTACGCCACATTTAGGGTATGTCTTGTTTTAATCAGAAATTACAAAGTCATTCTCTTTTCTTCCTGAGAATATCGAAACTTTCCCAATGCATCACGATTATCTGTTAATCAAAAAATGCTTGGTCATTCCGGAGACTCCTTTTCAACGTGCAATTTTATTGATTCGACCTTGTGAGTGAAAAATTAAAGGAACAAAAAGTAGACACTAATGATAATTTTGCAAGATCTGTAATCAGTGATCGTTTAAACATAACAATTTAATCAGGAATAAACGTCAACAGACTCAAAAG
This sequence comes from Philopedon plagiatum, assembly GCA_963971165.1. Taxonomy (NCBI): domain Eukaryota; kingdom Metazoa; phylum Arthropoda; class Insecta; order Coleoptera; family Curculionidae; genus Philopedon; species Philopedon plagiatum. The sequence continues at coordinate 2,084,288 of OZ020189.1, forward strand.
GTCACTGCAAATGTAGGTAAGTAAAAAGCAGAGGTGGAAAAGACTAGCAACGCCACCTGTGGTCGATAATTTAAAATAAGCAGCCCCCGCGCCATTTTTCAGGCATATTAACTAGCTTCATAATGATAGTAAAATAGATTTCTGTTTCAAGGAAACCGATAGATGGCGCTACTGAAAATTTACTTTTAACTGTCAAAAATACGAAATTTGACATTAAAAAACAAATTGCAACTTCTATTAGAAAATATAAGTCAACATGGAGATTTTTTATTAACAGTTAAATAACTCCCAACTTCTCAAAAGAATTACCCCAGATTGTAAGGCCTATAATATATCGTAAAGGCGCACCCAGGCTATCAGCATTACCCTCCAATATCGACTTTTTTTTACTTTTTACCAGGTTGCGCCACATTTAAAACTACCTTAATCTTAAACGGAGTAAACAAAAAAATAGAAAATGTTAACATATTTCTAATAAATGTTAATTTTTTCTAATTACTATAAATAAATGAATCTAAATTTAAATTTGGCTTATTACTATTAATTTATTCGATTTTTGCGAGAGTTGCTCAAAAGTAAAAGGGGAAAGTTCAATAATAAAATTTTTTATATTTTTACGACTATCGGCAAATAATTGAAAATAGAATACAATTTTTAAGCTATTACCACCCAAGAAAACAACATTTTTGTACTTCGCGTTTCACTAGTCACGGTAGCATCATCAGGAGATGATTAATTGAAATGATATTCTTATTGTTGGCAGCATTCTTTAAAATATCTTCGCATCCCGTTAAAGTATGACGTTAATTTATTTTTCAATAGCTGTTAGACAGAAGAGTTTTCTTAAATTACAAAATTTGTCGTGTTTGTAAGCCACTCATTGTATCAAGAGTTTTCACTTCACTAGTAATAAATCAAATATTGTAACACCATCCACTGACAGAGCACTTTAAAATCACTTCCGTATTGCATTATACAGATTTTACGAAATCTCATTTACTCCTACTTACTCTAAAACGTAACATATCTACAAAGTTTTTTAATAATCCACAGAGAAAAAGGACAAGACCGATACTACCGTCCAAAAAAAGTCATCATTATTATATATGGCACTAAAATAGCCCCACTAAAAATTAGTATAAAATTGGTCTTTGAAGATTATCTTTTTTCGTATAACAAGCAGAAAGAAATCTTTCTGTTTAGCATAATCTTGATGTCTTTTAGGTTAATTTGATTCTTTTAAATTTTGTAATATGTGTCGGTACTTAATTTTATGGTAATCACATGTCGAAGACGACCACTTCCTTGTCTGGCCTGTGCAATTTTGGCATCTCGTGTTTTCAGCAAGAAATATCCGATTTTAGATGGATGTCTTATTTGAATTTATCTTCATGCTAGTGCATGGGTTTTTCCTTATTTTGTTGTCATAATGTTTTAATATACAATTTTAATATTTTTGATTCTGCTCATATAACCCCAGGTTTGACACTTGCTGTATTAATATTTAATAACTTAAAAAATAATATCCAAGTGTTATGTATGAAGCGGAACTCCCACTTTTACATAATTTATTTTGAATTTATTTTACCCAACATTTTGTTATAGGTATGTACAGGGATATTGATTCTACTTGGACTATAGATAACTATGTATACACATTCAGCTAGATGTTCTGCTCTATTTCAATGAAAACACAACCACTACATTTCACAGAGTCCACAGCACTCTGAAAAAGTTCAAATATAAACCTCTTAAGTTCCGTGAAGTTAAAAAGTTTTTTGAATAAAATATCGCAAAAGACTGGAGTTTTGTAATGTTATGTGAGAATAACTACACAGGGATAACACTTTTTTTGACAGGATAATATGGACAGATGAGATATGCTTTGCTACAAATAGTGTATCTAATAGACACAATACCCATTAATGGGTTTTAGAAAACCATCGTGTTGTTTTTCTTTACCAAAACATTCCCAGTGGGCTCATTATTAAAACCCCTAAATTTGGTACGGGTCAGGCGCGGAACTACTATGCAGCAAGAGGACGCAATGCGGGGGGGCCCGGACCTCTAGGGGGCCCACGGCCCAGAGTGTCGTTCATGCAATTACACGTCACGTTTAATACCAGGGCCGTAGCTAGAGGTTCTGGGGCCTCGAGACAGCAAGTGATCGAGGGGCCCTTTATCTCCTCAGTTCGGAGGCCCCTATGCTTGGGTTTGCTCGGGGGCCCTGGGGCACTGCCCCGGCGGTGGCTACGGCCCTGTGTAATACGAGAGCTATATTATTATAATGTTTATAGTAACAATAGAATTAAGAACTACTTATTTTAGCTTAAGTAAGTAATTTTGAGGGGCCTGAAAAATAATTTTGCGGGGGGGCCTAAATTTTGAAGTTCCGCCACTGGTACGGGTCCTGTAAGTAGAAACAGAATAGAACAGAACAGAATCCAAATATAATCAATAACCCTATATACTCGTGCACAAACAAACCGTACATCTCACAGTCTAAGTAGTACTTCCGTAAGAAATTTTATGAAGAAATATTGGGAATGTGAATTCGATGGACAAATTTATTGATCACGACTGTGCCCTTGCACATAGAAATTCACACTAAATTTATTTTGGACTGTAAAAACGTGTAAGAACAAAAGTTGTTCCTTACATCGTAATAAATATTTTTGTCGAAAAACTTTCTCACTAAAACAGAGGTTCAGCAGTTATAAGGAAATAAACAATTAAATTGTTTATAGCAATTAATCGCGCTACAATTTTTCAATTCTGATAATTTCGGCTCAATCTATTTATTTATTTGTAATATAAACGGGCACATCCCATTTTGATAAATGTAACAATAACCGTTCTACCTAAATCCAATAACAATATAGTACCGACGAAACTATCGCCAACAATAAACAACTAACTAATCACATCAACTAGCAAGACTAAAAGGAAATACAAAAAAAAAAACTAAAGACTAACAATCATGCATTGACGAGAACATTTCTTACCTTCCTTTTAAGGGAAGCAATGGAATCCGAAAAAATATCCGTCATTATGATGATTAACAAAGCGCATGGCTGTCACTAAGGGCGAATGCAAACCATAATTGGTTCTATGATGGCCAACATTAAAAAGCAAGTGATTTCTAAGGGGCCTTATGGGTACATTAATATGAATTGTACCCAGTAAATCAGGGCTTACAATAAGACCCCTTAGCAACTTTCCAAGAAAAACCACATCAAACATTACTCTTCTATGTGACAAAAGATCGAGGCGTACATTATTTCTAATGATACTGTATTCATCATTGTCAACTATCATATTCATCTTTCGTGCACAAAGTTTCAGGAATCTATTTTGCAATCTCTCCAAACAGTATTTGTGGACTTCATAATATGGAGACCATACCACCGTAGAACATTCCATTATAGATCTCACTAACGCCCAGTATAACAGCCTTAAAGAAAACAAAGAAAAATCACCACAGTTCTTAGACATAAAACCCAGCAACTTTGACGCCTTGATAGCAACAGCATTGGTCTGCTCCACAAATGTCAGGCGACAATCTAAAATCACCCCGAGGTTCCGCACATTATCTAATCTATTCAGAGCCACACCATCAATGCTGTAGCCACCGTCCGCCTTTTTCAATCCCCGGTAAAAACTCATGGCATAACATTTACCTATATTCAATTGCAAACCATTCGCATTCGCCCACACTACAAACCTGGTGACATCATTCTGCAAGGAGCACACATCATTACTATTATTAATTACTTCATATATCTTTAAATCATCAGCAAACATTAAAAATTTACTCTCAGCTATGAACTCCTCATTATCATTCACAAACAAGTTAAACAGTAGAGGGGAGCAGTGTGCACTCTGGGGGACTCCTGACACTGCTACAAAACCCCCCGAGAGAAAATTACCCACTTTTACTTTGTATACACGGTCCCTTAAATAATAACTCAACCACTGAACAAGAGAACGACTGAAGCCCATAGCAGACAATTTAGCTAGCAGAAGTCTATGATCGACTCTGTCAAACGCCTTGGAGAAATCAGGGTAAATTGCATCTACCTGAGAATTCTCCTCCAAAGCATCCAGCAGTTCCCATACATAGACCATTAAATTAGTGGTTGTTGATTTATTCTTTGAAAATCCATGCTGCTGCTCAACATTGAACCCCCTATAGAGCCAGTCGAGTTGGTCATGCACCAACGAATCAAACAGCTTGGGTACGCTATTGATTGCAGATACTACGATAGTTCGCAATGTTCTCCCTATCACCAGATTTGTGTACTGGAACAAGAAAACTCTCCTTCCATGATGCAGGAACAACCGCCACATCTAGTAATTTATTAATTTATTGAAAACAATATCAAAAGCCCCAGATATCGTGCAAACGCAGCGTCTCAACAAATAATTCGGTATTTCATCAGGCCACTAGAAAGTTTATCCGGCAGATGGACAATTTTATCATATATTTCCGACACCAGAATAGGCCGCAGAGACGCATAACACTTAGTATTTGGATTGTAATCCGGCGTCGGAACCTTACTCTCACCAAAGACACTTGCAAGGTACTCGGGGAAAAAGGTTAGCGATATCCTGCCCGTTAGTAGCAACCGTGTTGTCGCTATACATAGTTGATGGTAGGCCAAATGATGCCGACCTGCTAGTAATAAATGACCAAAAGCTGCGAGGATTGACATTTATATTTCGTTTAAATTTACACCTAATTCTCAATATTCATGATTTTTTCAGATTTTTCTGAGCGATACTTTTGGTGATAAGGGTGGGCGACAGCAATTTTTAAGCGTTTTCCCCGAAAAATGTTTAAAACATCCATAGAAAAATACAATATATTGTTGAATTCGTGCTTCAATACGCTTTAATTTGAAACTCTACCCGATGCCCTTTAATTTTTTTTCCATTTCCCAGTTTACCCCCTGAAATTAATCCCCAGAATCAAAATTTAACTTTTTATAACTGACGTATATAATTGAGACGCCACATTCTATCCAGGGGCAGCGCGCGTGCCTTAAAAACTGGAGGGCCAGAAAACTACGGGGTCTTCCAGAGCAGGAGGGAAGGGATATATTTTACCATTCCTCTGATAAAAGTTTGGGTGAAGGTAAAAAGTGAGGGGCGGGCCCTCCAGGCACCCCGACGTGCGGCCTCTGACTCTATCTCTGTGCCAAGTTTCAGAGAAAATCGCCTGTGCCACACGGACGGACACCGAAATGTTTCCATAAGTGTTTCGTTTTGCTAATTTTAGCACGCAACACTAAAAATAAAAAAATACGATCCTTAGCCGGCCTTTACAACCCTTTAGTATGATAAAAAATTTATAAATTACATTGTGGAAATTGTTTCTTTCGGGTCAGTGGGCCAGTGGGCCCTGTAACTTTATAACTCTAGGGCACGCGTGTGTGAATGTGGGTAGCAATTATTATAATTTTAATTTATTGAGTTGCCGCATATATGAAACACACAAACAATTACATTATTACAAACAGAAACAAACACGTTGTTATATAACTTTTTCATTATTATGAAAATAGGGCGCAACCTCAAAGGTTAAGAAGAGGTTTCGTCAATGATCTTAATCCCGCTTAATCGCCGCCTAATAAACATTCCGTTTGGCGCAACAACGCTGGGATTATTGAATTGCAAAGCAGGTGCTATCGCAAGCGTGAGTAATACAGATTAAGATTAACATAACTGATTAACTGTTTAAAATTAAAAAATTACACTAAGCATCGAATTATCACAAGTAATGTATTTTTGTCAAAGTCATTTTGCGCAAACTTTAATTTTAAATAAATCAGTATAAGCAAGAGCTCTCTCATTTGATGCCTTTTCAATTGATGGCATTTTTCGCAGTGGCGTGCGTTGACAATTATAAACGGGGATGCGATCCGATAAAAGTCATTAAAAGAACATTGTGTCGACTAGAAAATCCTTTTTTTTTAATAAACTACATAACGTAAGACAAAAAAAATCCTCCGTGGAATCAAACACGCATATCTTGAATTATTTCTCTTGAAAGGTAACAATAGCTAGGTAAAAGGTTGGGTTTGGGTTTTAAAGTAAATGAGAGACGTGTCCACCTTCTACTTCCGAACATGTTCTCATTTTTGGTTACAGCATCAAAAACATTGGTGAGCACTTGGGGGGGAGTTGTTAATCTCCTGAAATTTATTCGTAATTCTAGCCCGTAGATCTTCCAAATTTTCACAAGGGGTTTGGAAAACCGGGTTTTTAATGTGTGGTATAAAAAGAAGTCTCACGGCATGAGATCGCAGGACCGTGACCCAACCTAACTGATCTTCGAGAAATTCTTCCAAAAAATGTCAATTATCAAGAGTTGCATGAATTGGTGCGTCGTCCTGCTGGAAGTAGCCTTGTCGCAACTTTTCATCGTCTAAGGCGTTTAGAAAATTTTCCAAAATTTCATTGCGGTATCACGCCGAATTATTTAGTCTCTTCAGAAATTCCAATTAACCTTCCTTTCGATATGGCCGTCCACACGACAACTTTCTGTGAATGCAGATGCTTCTGTATAAAGAAATGTGGATTTATAGACCTTAGAAGTCCGACTCACACATCCAGAGCTGGAAACATCCGAAGGGCGTTAACCAGCCCTTTAAGAGGGTTTGTGGGGTGGAACCATCTCGGTCGAGGAAGAATTCCTCTACCACCTTTCAGTAATTAACAATCACAAAATATCCATGGTCGAAGCGGGATTCGATCCCGTGACCTCCCGGTTGCAAAGCTGGCGCCCCGTACCAACTCGGCCACCGGAGACCCGGTTAAAGTTAAAAAATGTTGTGACTAAGCAAATTAAAGACAAGAAAGTACATAGTGATGCTGGTAAAAACAAGTGTTTTAAGGAGAGCGACAAAGACTTAATTCGTAGCAAAACTTATGCTATATGTACCAAGAGAAAATTGTGCCTACGTTGGTTTCATTAAAGCAACGACTTATGGAAGATGAAACCAACACATCTTGCAGCAGAACAAGCCTCTGAAGAGTATTTACCCAAATGGGTTTGACACATCGGACCTTTAATATAAAACAAATATTAATGTAATCATAACGATTACCACAGTGGCACTGTGATTATTAAAAAACTACAGATCAGAAAATCGTTCCATTAACTACCTCGCTGAAACACGGTTTCATATACATACATGACAAACCTACACCTACACAAGAACACAAGACAGAACCATCGTATACAGACAAAGATTTGTCTGTATACGGTGCCTATACATAGAAATAATAATTGTGCCGAGCGTCGCTTAACTACGGTGATCAACTACCGAAGTTAAGCGTCCATAGGCGTAGTCAAGTTCAGAGGAGCCTAAACCTATTCAGTATGTGGCCAAAAATTTTGTTTGGGGTGCTAATTAGAGTTTTGAGGGTACTAAGCACCCCCCCCCCCCCAGTCCCCCTTAACCACGCCTAATAGGGTGGAGAGCTGTTTTTGGGGGTGCTAATTTGAGTTTTGGGGGTACTAATCACCCTCAAGTCCCCCCATAGTTACGCCTATGTAAGCGTCGCTTAAACATATTCGGTATAGAAGGAAGTACAGTAAAACTAACTGTTATATATTTTTCTTTACTAAGTAAAATTTTATTTCCTTATAGCGTTTCTATCCCAGTCCACCTCCTTTTAATGAGACCTCTGCCGGTCTAAATACAATATAATGACGATGACCGGTATTTGTTTTTGCTCTGTATCCATTATCGTCTGCTTCATAATTAACCTCATAACTTTTTCCATCTTTTCCGGGATAGGAATAAGACCCCTGGACTGACATAATCTTATCGTCTCCATTTTTTAGCAGCTCCCCTGTTTCTTCTCTGGATATTCCTTGGTCAGTGCGGTATCTGAAATAGAAATAAATGTACTCGTATAATAGAACTCTTCTGTGCCAAAATTATTTATTATTATAATACTCTACTTTGTAATTTTTTGCACAAGAATTGCTTAAGATATTAGCGATTCAAATTAAGAACGTGGCGTCCTCTTCAACCTATTTGCTAAGTAATGAAACGGGAATGTTTTCGTCTTTGTCTTCATCGTCGTGTTATTTTGCATCTTTGTAAATTTTGTCGTCTAGTGAGTCTGTCTTCCCCGCTAAAAATCAGCTGATTGCAGCAGACTTCCTTAATTTGAGTCGCCAATATAACATATGCCATAAACAACTCTAAGTACATTTCACCAGTTAAATTGTCAGGAAGAAAATACGGCCCGATAATACGGTCCCCAGACATTCAAGCCTACACATTTAATTTTTCTGGATGTTGAGTATGTACTTCTCTAAAGATTCTAGGGTTGGAATCCGACCAATACCTACAATTATGTCGATTGACAGTACCATAAAAGAAAAAAGAGCATTCATCTGAGAAACAAATGCTAAAAACAATTTGTGGATCGCAAATGATTGTTTTACTCACTAACTCGCAAGATTCCAAATGGCGATCGGTATCGTCTTTATTAAAACCAGTTTTATTTTTTAGGGATGGAATTTATGCTTTTCAAAAATTCTCTGGATGGTTGTACGCGAAACACCCGACACTTCTGACAATTTCCTCGTACTGAGTGTGGGATCAATTACAATATGACCAAACACTGCATCTTCGACAGCTTCATTTTTTACAGGATTTTCAATATTAATTTTTTTGTTTAGAACTGATCCAGTTTCATGAAATTTCGCCACTAATTCTCGCACGCAAGTATGAGACAAGTGTCGATTTGGGTGTGATTCATTATATAAGATAACGCGGCAGCTCGAGCACAATCGTTATTTCTAAAGAAAAGCGAAATAATGTCAACTCTTTCTTCATGAGTATCGCAGAGCCGTCGAGAGCCGGAACGGGCCCCGGGGCAGTAAAATTTTTCTGGCCCCCAAAAGATGAGTTTGTGCAATAATACTTAATAATTTTGAGTTGTTTGCCCGGGGAATTTGCACCCCCCCCCCCCCCCTCTCTCGACGGGCCTGATTGAACAAAATGAAATTTATAGCATAATTTTTAATTTTACTAAGAATTTAACCATTGACATTAAAATTTAACCAATATCAACAACAAACTAATGATAGCCCTTTTTTCGACACAACAAATGGAATTTCAAAGACTTATTGTCCCAGTATTCAGTATTGCCATGCCATGTTTAGGAGTATTTAGCGTTTTGTTTACATTAAAACCCAAATTTCTTTAACATTTATCTTCTTGACAACTACTCACCCGATTTCATTGAGCAAGGTCCCGTTGGAAAGACAATTTTCTTTAAAATAAGGTATTACTCGACCCCCTTCCAATTTAAGATTTTAAGCGTGCAAGCCACCAGGCTTAAGGGTTCAAGCATGAGGGGTAAGCATACCAAATACCAAAATATGTCCCCCTGAAAAGTAAAGTGTACGGGTCCGAGCGTTTTTTGATTTATTTATTTAAAAGGAAATAAACTTGGGGGGAAAATTTTCGGTGGGCTCAACCTGTATAAATAGCCTGCGCCTGGAAGCACGTTTTGCAATGACCGCAGTTCATCTATTACGCCTTCATGTAGGTTGTTATTGTCTTCGCTTACAGGCAACGACACGCGTTACACGAGGAACCGAGCTTCGGACGGGTTCTATTGGAAAGTTTTGCATATTTTACGTGTACCTACTTACGGTTAGTTTTGGGTTTATTTTTTTTTAACGGAGGGGCTATAATTTATACTGCGTTTATGTCGTATGTAGTTTGTTAAAAAAAGAAAAGGTCAGTGGTTCCTACTAATTCAAAGACAAAAGTGGAACAGCCGGTACAAAAATTCACGAGACATTTTCACGTGGGATTGCACGAAAAATATGAGTGGTTAACCAGCTTCAAAATATTATCAAAATTATTCTGCTGGTCCTGTTTACTTTTCAATATACACATAAATAAAAAAAAACTCACTGGAACTCAGTCGGCATTATAAAGATTTAAATTTTTCTTACAAAATTGTAGCACATCATGTAGGTATTCAATTTTTTTTTTAAATAATTTTTATTGGATCGCTACCCCGTCATACTTATCACCGCACACCACTGAAAACTACAAATTAGTATAAATTGTTAAAAAATACTTACTTAAAATAATAACCATCCCCGTCAGCCTGGTTCTTATATGAAACAACGTACTTACATCTTCATCTGCAAGAGCAAAACTAGCTAAAGAAAATAGTAAAAAACTAATAGATGTTTAGGTTTTTTATACATGGTGCATATATATTTGCACAAAAATCTACGCAACTTGTTACCTTCTGTAGAAATGTTTAAGAAATCAAATCGATATTTTCTTATATAGAGCGCGTTCAGCAATTCAATTTTTTCAACGTTTTGCTCGGAATTTTTGACAGGCACGTGATCCGTCGTACTGTTTACAATGATAGGACATGTGTCCGTCAAAAATTCCGAGCAGAACGATGGAAAAAATTGAATTGCCGAACGCGCTAATAGGTTGCTTGGGTTCCGCAAATAATACGCCATGATCAGGGATTCACGTATTGTGTCAATCTAGTCATCAATCAAGTTTTCCTGGCTTTGTAAATTATATAATTGTTTTTGTTTAATACGAATAAAGAAATACCTATTGTATAGGCCATAATAGAATCAACAAAAACACATATTACATATTACATTACATGTTATAGCCTGATGTCATACATTAATAATAATTGGGAACTAATTAAATGTAAAAAATTTACTTCAAAACATGTCGATATTTGATTACCCATTTTATTTTAAACTGCTAAAAACCTTATTCAGTCCAATGCCTCTAAAACCCAGTCTTGCTCCCTGTCGCGCAAAAAATCCGACAACATGAATGGCCAAGCCCAACTTACAGATCTTGTTGTCATCGCTTTCAACACCCTGCTTCAATAGACAAAAATAAAGATAATTTTTATTTTTTTAATTGAAAAGTATTAACAATGTACAATAATTGAGGAAAAAGTCAGTACAGCACTTAAAGAAATTAATAACATAATAGAAACCTTGAACACAAGAAAATACACAAAAAATAGCAACATAAAAACATAGGTGTTCTAATCGTTAAAGCTATAACCACTCTTCTACAACAGCAATTTCTTTAGTCTAGCCTAAAAAATATTTATATTTGGTGAATTTTTAATATCCGTGCCAAGGGCATTATAACACAACAATTAAAATAATAACTCTTTTGATATAGCGTTTTCCGGTGCCTATCTGATGCCAACAAAAGACGAAAAGACCGTCCCTGGTATTATCATGGCGCATATTATTAGCTACAAATAGCTGGCGATTTTTATAAACATAAAAAATAGATATTTCCATAACGTCAATGGCATAAAAAGTCAAAATTTTTATATTTTTAAAAGCTTGCCGGCACATAGAGGCTGTTTTATCTATTCTAGCAATTGATAAATCAAAAAAAAAGTTATTGAAAAATCCGAAATAAACTAGACTATTTTAACAATATAAAACAAAATATTTTTTTCCGTATCGCTCGCATTAATCACTAATAGACACATGTCTTTTATTCGGTTTTAGCCAAAGACTAGACATTAAAGGATTAGACGATACCAAAAGCCAGTGAATGACATCCTCATTTGTGGAGATTCTGCTGCATTTCCTCGAACGAAGAGATCAGTATAGCCTGTAATCTTTATTTCTCTATTCTTGAACCACTTGTGATCTACGAAATGGGACAGAAAACGTTTCTGGATTGCACTTAAAGCTATTTCGATCGGTTCTTCATGTCCGCACACAGTTCATCGCACAAAACCGATTACGAAATCGCGACACTATCCATCTCGTTTCAAAGCTGACGAAATGAATCCAAGACAAATTATAATAAATAAGAATTTTCGGCAAGTGCAGTCCCTAGTATTACAATTGAACGCAAAAGGAGCTGCTGCCATAAAAGTAAGTCAGTTGAAATTTGAAGATCCTCAAATTGACATTAATTTACAAACTATTTTTATTAAATTCCCTCCCCCCGCCAGCCCCAGCAAGTTTCTATTTACGAGCCTTCCATCATAGGCATAATAAAGTAACTTATTTATCTCTCTCCTCTGAGACAGGTGATTCCCCAAAGATCCTCCCAAGTACGGTAAAATACAGTAAAACTAAATTTTATATCTATTAACTACATAATTTCTTCACAAAGGTGTAAAAGTCATTTTCTCAATACATATTTTACATATTTGTTTTTACTGGTAGGTATAGTTTTCATTTACACACTTCTAAAACGTATGTTTTAACAACAAATCAATAATTCTAAGACAACAGAATATAATTATAATTAACAATAAGTACTTTAAGAAGTTTTCTTATCCTAGACCACCTCCTGCCAATGAAGCCAATGCCGCCGCAGGAATCATAGCAATAAGAGGCTCAACACTGGTTTTTGCTCTATATCCATTTTCGTCTGCTACATACGTAACTTGATAAATTTTACTACCTCTACTATAAGAATAAGATCCTTTGACTGACAAAATTTCGTCGTTTCCTTTTTTTAGGAGCTCCCCCGTTTCGTCTCTAGATATTCCATAATCAGTGTAGTAGCTAAATAGAAAGAAATTTAAAGTTACATATTTTTAGATTTAGATTTATTACTAGACTTTTTGAGAAAAGAGCCCTGAGATTTAAACATTTCGATTTTAATTCAGTTTCTCCGAATCTCTGAGGAAATCATAACAAGTCAAATATTTTCTGAACCTTCAGAGAACTGGCTATCGGATAAAGAAATTTTCGCTGGATTTTGCTTTAGATTAGAAGATACAGCTGATTTATTAATAGACTTTTTGAAAAAAGGGTCATGAGAATTAAAATTTTCGGCTTTAATTCAGTTTCTCCGAATTTCTGTAGAGAATCTCTAACAAAACCATAATAAGTCAAATATTTTCACAATTTTCAGAAAATTAGCTATTAGACAATGCAATATTCGGAAGAGTTGCTGATCGGGAAGATACAGCAGTTTTAATAAAACTTATTAAAAAGGGGGTTATAAAAATTTAAAATTTCTATAATTATTGTATTAAACTACTAGCTTTCTCCCGCGATTTCGTCCGCGTGGTGATAATAGTGTAGTTTTGATGTCATGATTATGAATACATGAAACATGAGTTAGGTTAGGTTAGGTATATATATCTGACTATATTATATGACGAAAAAACCGGAGTCGGACTCAGGTAACTAATAGAAATGGCAGGTAAATGAAATGAAATTAATATTAGATTTTGTCAGGTTGTATTTATGAATTATTGCTCCTAAAAATATTTCAATGAACAAACTTCACAAAAGCACTAAAAAGGATGAAAAAATATTGTTACGTACTTACTATTTATTACTGCGATTAATGGTCAACTTAATTTTGTTCATTTTTATGAAAATTTTTCTTCTTAGTGCACCTATTATTCCCCCTCCCATCCCTTCATCTTATCTCCCCCTTTTTATATTTGTAATGACTATGCTATATTAGATTTTCTGACCTCAATACCTAAAAAATGTTTAATTAGTTAACATTTTTGAAAACATTCTAAACCGCTCCTCCCCGAAAACGGAACATTAGTTAACGTTTTTGATGAATTTGACAACCGTTTTTTATCCCTTCCCCTACACATTATCATATATTATACAAAATTAGATTTTCCGACCTGAATTGCCCCGAAAATTTTGGTACACATTTTTGAAAGAAATTGTCAATCGCTCTCTTTTTGTCCCCCCTCCCGTTAATTTTTTTAGCACCTGTTAGACAAAATTAGATTATCGGACATCAATAACTCCAGAACTGATAAATCCAACATTTTTGCAGAAATTCCGCGCTTTTTTATCAATGCAAAATTTCAAGTTTCTAGACCCAGCGATGTCGGCTGTGTGTTGATATCAGTCAATCAGTCAGTCAGTCAGTCTCCTCTTTTATATATCTAGAGTCTAGAGAGATAAATATATGAATTATATTATTAAAAAATACTTACTTAAAATGATAACGTTCCCCGTCAGCCTCGTTGACATATATAAGAGTTTTACTAACATCATCGGCAGCTAAAGCACAACCGACCAAAAGGAATATTAGAAAAACTAAAAAGATTTTCGATTTTTTGCACATAATGTAATTTTGTTTACAACAAAATCCACGCAATGTATTGCTTCTTATAGAAGCATTTATGAAGACAAGTAAGTCTTCATTTCTTTATAAAGGTTGCTTGGGTTCAATAAATGCACACGCTTCGCGATACGTGGGATTCAAGAATTGTGCCACTTTCGTCACAAAAATCAAGTTTTTTGACTTTGCAAATTATATAATTTTATTGGTGTTTTTAATATAAGATAAATACATGAGACATTATAAAATCAATCAAAAATTACATTAGATGTTATACGAGGAGGAACTAAAAAGTCTGTGAAGTGAAAATAAAAAACATAACTTTGTGGTTTAAAATTACTTTTCTTTTTTAATATAATTCCCTGCCAACTCAATATATTTAGACCAGGGAAGATGCACTGCCTCTGTTGGTCTTGGGGGAGGGGGCTGCAGCACCCCAGCCCCCCGCCCCCCACCCCCGGGTGCGCCACTGCTGCCTACTATGACCGCATACTCTTCAACAAAAGAAAAGTACTTTACGGCGCCCCCTGGAGATTCACTACCTTCTGTGACCACATACTCTCCAATAAAAGGAAAAAATTTGGCGCCCCCAAATCATTGTATCCCCTCCGCCCCTAAAGGCACGGCACGCCACTGAACACATAATGTGGCCGAAAGTACTGACCCTGTTCGCAATATATTAAAGGAAGTGAACTTAAGAAGCAGGCGCCCCTGGAGAGCTCAACCCTTAACGAGAGGGATCGAGAAGAACGATATTTGTGGGCTCAAGATTAGGTTCAGTGGTCAAATGAGCAATGGGCATATGTGCTCCTCACAGATGCGCCACGATTTGACATTTATCCGGATTCGAGAAGGGTTAAAGGAACCAGGAAATTTTATTCGGCTGCAACATGTTCAGGAATACAGGAAATCCACCCTTATCAAGGTGGGACAATTATTATGGTTTGGGGAGGTATCCAATTGGGAAGAAAAACCGATCTCGGTTTTCTTGAGAGGTTTGTAACTGGACTCACAAACTGTCATTTAATTCTTGAGTCCGTCGTGTTACCGTTACTTGATTTTAATGTATGCTAATGCCAGGCCTCATACATCCAAAGTGGTAACTGAGTTGCTGCTCACCAAATTAAAGTTTTACCCTGGCCGCCACAGCTCCTGATCTTAACCCCATTGAGCATGTATCGGACACTGTTCAAAGAAGAATTGCGAATATGCCTCTAGAAGCACGTGGCGATCTGTTTCGGGCCGTGAATTCTACAAAAATATAAAGAAATTGCAATATCCCTAAATTTTTCCGATGTATTTTTAATATCTGTTGTCCATGTTGCGGTTAATTGCTGCATAAAATTCAATAAAAATGATAAGGTTTTTCCAACATGAAATAAGAAATGCCCGCTTGTGATAATTTAGACCTCTAAACATCCTAAAATTTTGATAACTTGTGGCGAGATAATCAACTCTTACTTCCTTTTAAATAAAATAACTCACCACCATTGCGTTTTACGCTAAATATTACGTTAAACCATGTTTGCACAAGATATGAAAATTTTTAAAATTAATTTTTTTGAAAAACTATTTTTCGAAAGTTTTTTTCTCGAAAAACACTAACAAGATACATTTCTTCGCGGCGACGGTTAGCGCGGCAGATGGGCGGAGAAAGGGCGGCCAAGGTTTGCTCAGGTTGAGTGGGGGGTACAAAGGGGAGGAAGCCCTAAGTCGGAATAATATAATTATTTATATTATGCATTTTGACACAAACTCCTTTATATAAGTTTAAACCTAAGCTAACCCATTCCCGCGACAATCTATAGCTCAGTTTTGCAGGCCCTTGGGCATCTCCTAGCGAAAAAAATCGGTTCGGTAGTTTTATGAAAAATTCAATTCTGAACAAATCTACTACATCGCCGCATCACCCCATTACCCACTGAAATACATCACCATCATTTAAATAAGCTTTACCTCTCTATATTATACCAAAACATGCGATAGGTATCTAACGTAATCCACATGCTCCAGTTTTTCGACATAATTTCAATTTTGCAGTAACTTACTCAAAGTTACAATTTTAGCATAAGAAATTGTCTTCTCTAAAAATGCCTTGTGGTTGCGGAAGATCTTATATCGTCAACGAAGATCATGGGTTTTATAACAGAAGAAAGAAAGACTCATCTTTTAAAAGTTTTATCACGTTCTTGTTAGTGGTGCTTTTACTGTTGATCGTTATTTATTGTATACTTGTGACAGTTACTAGAAAGAAAGGCGAAAATAGGGTGAGATTTTTAATTTTAGTTAGAACATCACAAGGAATTGTTATTTTTTACAGCTGCAGCATGCATGAAAAAGCTTTCACGGCTGGAGTCGCTTAGAAAATTATAGATCATTTTCATTATTCAGTGTTTTGATATCACAGAGTGGCTTTCTGACCTAATCAAGCGCAGATTCGGATGATATTTATCATATAAATATTATCAAGCAGTGGCGTACGGTGACAATAATAAAGAGGGAAGCGATCAGATAAAAATAATTAAAATTAACATGACGTTTTACACTTTTGTAAAAATTATTTAAATCTGTAATGCCTATTGAGTTCCAGTGACTTTTCTCATTTACACTGAAAAGTAACTTGGGCCAGTAGAGCGGAATAATTTTAAGAATTTCATTCACCAGTCAAAATCATGATTTTAACTATAAAATGCCGGTATTTTATTGTTTGTTACCGTAGCGTAGCTCTACATTGATTGTTGAAAAAATTATCGCGGCAATTTTTCTTTCAAAAAAATTACCCGGATAAATATTCTGCCAGTCATAGTCGGAAAAATACCAAAATGAGTAAATAATTTTTTTTATTTTACTATAGAAAAAATAGCTATCTAATATACGAAACAATATTACTTATTATTAAGGCAGGCACCTTTTGGTTCGCTCTCAGTCAGTGCAGCCAGGCAATATCGTGAAATCTCACGATTTATCGTGAGATCTCACGATATTGCCTTTAATCTCACGATCCCACGATACGATGAGTAATTCTCACGATTTTTAGGTTTGCCTCAAGAAAATGCTAATACACTACTACCTTCAGATTCACTATGAAGGTTTAAGATTTAGTACTGGTTTAAATTAAGATCTTCTAGTTGATCAGTTAGGTTTTGAGAGGTTTTTGTCCTGTCATGTTTGTCCTGTTAATAAGTCGTCCTTAAAAACTAAAATTATTCTATTTCAGCGATTTGCTTGGTTTCCAAATGATTTTTATCTTGGAAAGGGTTGCTAGAATGAATTTGGTTCTATTATTGTCGACAGTACGTACTAAAATTACCCTTTTCTTTATAAATTCGCGAAAAACCTCAGAAACAAATTCATAGTATAAAACTTAGTTGTCTTATTCATACACTTGTCAGTTTAAAGCTTTTGGTTATCAAATTAGACCGGACTAACATTGGAGAATCAGGCCGTTAATTTTTAATTGGTATTTTTATAAAGTGTAAATTAATTGTACTGGTTACTGTTACTAAAAATCAAGATTTTAATAATAAAATACGGGTAGTTCATGACTTGTTACCGTAGCTACACACATACATTGTTGAAAAAAATTATAGCGGCAATTTTTCTGTCAAAAAAAGTTACCCGGATAATTTTTCTGCCAAAGTCATATTCAGAAAAACACCAAAGTCGGTACACAATAATTTTTTGAAAAATAATTCGAACTGCAACTATATCGACGATCTTGACCGTTTAATATTTACTGGCGTTAGATTTTCGATATTTTTGGATATAATTTCCATCGAAATGCTGCCGAAACGCGACATAATTATTTGTTTTTTGACGAATGTTATTTGGTTACCAAGGATGCTTGTACCAATATTTAATTTCGGGTGGTATAATAGGACAATATGACACCAGCTACTTTTTTGTGACAACGACGTGGAAGTTTCTTTCACCTATAGGTACAGGGTGTCGCAAATTTGGTTCATGAAATTCTCCCACGAATATAACGCGTGTATTGAAAAATATGGTCTATTTTTAGAGAAATCTGGATTCATACGGTTTAAAGCAAGCAAAAGCATTCGTTCACTACGTGCACTCATGCTTTTTCTGGCTCAAATCACATTCATGCGGTTTTCTCAAAAATTGCCGACAATTTTCAATGCACTTGTTTTATTATAATATGTGAAAATATCTTGCAGCCAGTTGACCACTCGTATTTTTCGTAAAACCCGACGTGAAAAAATTAAATAAAATTATAGTATGATGTTAAAAATTATGCATTAATAATGTATGAAAATAAATTTCGTTATGTCCACAAAGTTAAAGAAAGCGGTGGTTCCATGGACCGCGCGCCCCTGTATATTTAAATAATAATTTTTAAGGGTTTATATACAGTCAGGAGGTCTAAAAAATGCGATTTTTCAAGAGTTTTTCCTGAGAAGACTTTTAAATTTATTAATGTAAAAATTTGTACACATATTATGGTAACTTTTAGCTGTATTTTAATATTTTTGTATTTGTAAAAATAATAATTTTGAAAGCTGCTATAGCTGATCTCCAGAAGTTCCTCTCGAAAAAGGCATCTTGCGGTGACAACGATATCTCTGGACTGGATCATCTAATATGAAAAAAACCAAACGGATTTCGTTAAAGTAATGTATAATCTTCTAATTAATGGAAGAAATAAGCAAAATAATTTTTTTTTGACAAAATGGCGGCTTCTCAAAAAAACAAACGATTTTTGACCAAAATTTTGGCATTAAATTGTTTATAAAAAAATATTTATCGGTCAGAAAAAACCTTCCACTAATTAGTAAAAAATATTCTTAAGAAACTTGTGTTGTGAGAGTGATCGGTTCAGCCGTTTCCGAGAAATCTTCGTCACCGACTTTCAAAACACTGTTTTGAGAAAAACGCGTTTTAAGTTTCAAAAGCACTTTACATAGCGTACAATCGCTCTGACACGTCTTTACAAATATGCGTGTAACTTCGAAAATAATCGCTGGATTGCCTTGGAATTTTCTGTGTGTGTACTTGAATATATGTATGTACAGGGCTATTCATTATATTTTGACTCCCCCCTACAGCTCTTATTACGAGTTATAGAAAAAACTTTAAATACAAAAGTTTTAGGTTTTTTCACGTAGTATCTTTTGGTAATAGCGGAAATAAAAAATCGATTTTACAACATTGAAAAAATTAATTGAGTCATATTTTTTTAAATTGGACACCCTGTATATTATTAGCTTAAATGAAAGATCTCTTTGTTCTGATTTCAAATATATATAATTTGTTGGCATTTGGTCCAGCCACTTTTGAAATATTTGAGTTTAAAAAAATACTTTATTGAAACTACAACAATACGTTTTCGAGGCAACTTGATTATATTAAAGCAACAAACTTTAATGACTGATGATCTCCAATGGTGGAAAAATAAGTTATAAACTCAAATATTTCAAAAGTGGCTGAACCAAATGCCAACAAATTATATATATTTAAAATCAGAACAAAGAGATCTTTCATTTGAGCTAATAATATACAGGGTGTCCCATTTAAAAAAATATGAATCAATTAATTTTTTCAATGTTGTAAAGTCGATTTTTTATTTCCGCTATTACCAGAAGATAATACGTGAAAAAACCTAAAACTTTTGTATTTAAAGTTTTTTTCTATAACTTGTAATAAGAGCTGTAGGTGGGTGTCAAAATATAATGAATAACCCTGTACATTACGCAAAAAAAAAATTTTAAAAAATCGATTTTTTGAAAACTCTAAGTGTATATAACCCCTTAATTCAATATATAATATATAAGAAGATATGTTAATATTTTTAGCAACCATCTCATGATTTCAACGAAAAACTTCATGGACAAATTGGACGGGCAACAACTGAAAATCCAAAGAATTCCAATGGAAATAGTAGAAGCAAATTTAGCTCACTTTCAACAGTTTCCCATGATTACATGGAGGCACAAAGTGAATCGCCAAAAATGCTACAAAATAATTATTTTGAAGAAGTTACAGAAACACAAGATGTGACAACAGTAGCTAATAAAGTAACAAAAATGCTACGAAATAAATTTGAAGAAGTTACAGAAACACAGGATGTGACAACAGTAGCTAATGGAGTAACAAAAATGCTACGAAATAAATTTGAAGAAGTTACAGAAACACAAAATGTGACAACAGTAGCTAATGAAGTAACAAAAATGCTACGAAATCAATTTGAAGAAGTTACAGAAACACAAAATGTGACAACAGTAGCTAATGAAGTAACAAAAATGCTACGAAATAAATTTGAAGAAGTTACGGAAACACAAAATGTGACAACAGTAGCTAATGAAGTAACAAATATGCTACGAAATAAATTTGAAGAAGCTAGAGAAACACAAAATGTGACAACAGTAGCTAATGAAGTAACTCCTACCGTAGCCATGGTTAATAATCAATTAACAACGTCCAATAGTGCTTTAGAAAAGGAAAATCCTAATATTGTAACAACAGAAACAAACGATTATAAATCTGTGCCAGAATCTTCCATTAAACCGGGGTCAGTTTTTGTTGGCACAGATATTTTTGAAACAACTACTAAAAAAAGTCTGCTAGTAACTGATATGTACGCTATCACAGAATTGAATGATATATCACAAAAGAGAGTCGCGGGGTCACAAGACGAATTTGTTAATAAATCAGCAATAACTACTACACAAGATGTAAAAGAAAATGTTATAGATGACGCCATCATTAATATTACAGATCAGAATATTGTTGTCGCCATGACAGAACAATCTTATGATGAAGTTTTATTAGAAAATCATGTGGAGAAAACTACAACCCAACCCAACCTAAACCAAGATTTTATAAAAGATAACACTGAAGTTGCAACGACAAATTCAGATATATTATCTTCCGCAGAAACTAATATTAATAGTTTCACCGAAAAAACTTTAGAAGAAACCAAATTATGGGTTCCGGATTCAAGTACAGAACCTATTAACGATATTAAAGTTTTTAAGAAGAATACCATCCAGGGTTATGAGTTTATAACAACCAATAATCCTTTTGCTGAAACAACATTAAGTAGTCACAACTCGACAGAAATTAATCTCAAAAAATATTTTGTGAATCATGTAAATGAAGCTGAAACTGCAACACAGAGTAAAATAAAATATGAAAGAGAAAAGTATGATTTTAAAACTACCACTGAAACTCTTGTGAAAACAAGCGAGCACGTTGAAAATGCAACTACAGCCAATTTAGTTTGGTTCCGGCCAAACACTACAGTGAAATCAGAACAAACTATCTTACCTTATTACAGTTCAGAAAATTATAGAAACATTGCTGTTACTACAACCTCAAGACATGTCTTTGATCAAACAACAAACGAAGTTAAAAATTCTTTTAAAAAAGAATTTGAAGTCATAGCTTCACAAAGTACAGTTCCAAAACGGTCTGAGGATAATTCAAAAATAATTAAAAAAGAGAATATTTGTACAAGCCCGGTTTGCAAAAAAAGATCTAGTCAAATCTTACAACTTATAGACCATTCTGTCGATCCATGCGATGATTTTTATCAGTTTTCATGTGGAGGGATCAAAGATGCCCAGCAAGACTCCAGAAATTTGGAATACCTAGATGATTTACTTAAACATATATTTACATTTTCCAATCCCAAGGATAAGTATTTGAAAAGTTTACAGAAGTTCTTTGGTACTTGTATGAAATATGAAAATGATGATGGATACTCAACAAGAATTCAACAAGGTGAGTTTCTTGAATCAAATATAGACACTTGTTAAGAAAGCATACTGTTTTTCTCATAGGCGAACGTTTTTAAAGATTTTTTTTGTATTTTTAGTGTTTACTAGTAATGTTCGGGATAACAACTTGACAAGTTTGCTTGCATTTTTAATGTTGAGGCAGTCAACGCCACTGTTTGAGGTGCGCTATGGATTTGTGGGCGGAAAAGAAGGTTATGGAATGCAGGTAATCAGAAGTGAATAATAATAATATGCAAGATCTTATAGACTAGGAGATAGCGACGTCACAACCTGCATCTCTTAGTCTGTAAGGTATACCCCTTTGTGTCTATAAATAACGATCTCAGGGTGTCCGAAAAGTCTGAGTATAGGCAAATACCTTTGCTGTTATTGCAGCTAGAGACACCACATTTTAGGTTTGTTTAATTGGTTAATAAATCTATTTTTTCATGTAATTTAAAGTTTTCAACCCACTTGAGGGACGACGCATCAATACAAGAAAAATAATTTTTATATTTAAAAATGTGTTGGTCAAAAATGAATACAGACGTCGGGCTTGCGGTAAAATGTTTCTTTCTTGAAGCCCTTTAACATGAGATGCCACACGGCATAGGCTTGTATTTAAAATTGTTGACCTCAACGCCCTAGCGCCACCCGTCAAGGGGGTTGAAAAAGTTAAATTACATTAAAAACTGAATTTATTAACCAATAAGATACCCCTAAAATTTGGTGCCTCTATCTTTACTAATAACAAAGATATTTGACCATAGTAAGACTTTTCGGACACCCTGTATGATACAGTTTAAAAACTTTTTTTAGATATTGCCACCAGATTCAAATTATGAAACCTCGGGATTAAGAGACTGGTCACTCCAAAGTCAAATTAGAAAACGCTGCCTTAATTTTAACCCAAAATTAAAATATCAATCGCAAGTAAATTTGACTGATGTGTATAAGGACTACACGAGCTGCGAAGAAAAAACTTTTAAAAAAATGGCAGAAAACCTCATAATGGAGAAACCAGAAATAACGAAGGTTTTAAAGGTAAGAAAGAACTCTACTCTGTATATTTTGGACTTTCCTTAGATACTACGCAATTAAAAGCAGCATGGATTTAGAGCAAGTTGTGACTCAATGAAGATTATATTATAATTTAAAGCATTTTGAACTTTTTGTAAAAAGTTTTTCTGCTCAGATCACTTCTTAGTAAAAAATCTATTCAAAAAGTATACATAAACAATTATATTTCTTTTATTATCAGAGTGGGATGATAATATTTTTTATACAAAAAACTTTTTCTCTAAAACCTGATAATTTTGGCTCAATCTACACCTAATTCTCAATATTCATGATATTTTTAAGATTTTTCTGAGAAATTTTTTTGCGTTTTTTCCGAAAAATGTTTAAAAAATGCATAAAAAAATACATCATATATAATATATTGTTGAATTCGTGCTTTAATAAGCTTTCATTTGACACCCTACACGATGCCCATAATTTTTTCCCATTTTACCCTCTGAAATTAACCTCCAGAATCAAAATTCAACTTTTTATGCTTCACGTCTATAATGGGGCCGCCACACTCTATCTCTGTGGTAAATTTAAAATTTTTACGTCGAATATTTTCAGAGAAAATCGCCTGTGACAGACGGACGGACGGATACCGAACTTCCATAAGTGTTCCGATTTGCTACTTTTAACCTGGAACACTAAAAAACAGAATAACTAAACTATTACTTTTTCTTTTCAGAACAAAATTTTACAGGATTTTCTAAACTTCTTTTCCAAAATGGTAAGTAAATCTAGTACTACATTTTTTAAATTTGAAACAAAAGCTTTTTCCCTGTTTTATAGAACAAAATATCCGGTCCTATTCTCCAGAATGCAATATTATATGAAAAATATACAAAGACATATATTGAAGATTTAAATAAAAAATATGAACAGATTGACTGGCAGGACTTTTTTAATAAAATAGCAGGAAAAAGTTTTGACTCATCCACGCCCATATTTTTGTACATGGAAGATGAATATTTTGAACCTGTTATGGACGATTTAGAAGTCAGGTAATGTGTTTTATCATGTCTATCCCTTCACTTCATTCTCACCATATCACTTTTCCATGTGACTTCCTCCTATTAGCGTAATTTCCTTAAATGTTGGTGTGTGGCGACAGAATAATTTATGAATAAATAGTTTTGCCTGTTGTTGCGAATCGGACATTAGGTTTTTTGTATGTATTTACAAAAACTACACGGTGTCCTCTTTAAACATTTTTCTATAATTTTACAAGTGGGGCCAGCCAGCGCAGTTGGCCGGTAGTTATTAATATCAGCTTCTATCTCCCCTCTTGTGTAAGGGTAATATCTCGGGTAATATAATCACTTTTTTTAAAATGTCTGAAAACTAAAGATGGAACACTCTCGAGAAGTTATGGTTGGAAAATATTCTCCGAGAACAATGAGAATTTATCGGAAATTTTGGAGAATTTATGTTATATGTTGGAGAATTTTATGTTTAGACTGCATAAACTGAAAAATAACACATTTTTTTTACCAAAACTAGTTTCTACAAAAATTTTATCTGAAAAAATAAAGAGATGTAGAGATGGAAATTCTCGAGAATTTATTATTGGGAAATATTCTCTGAGAAAAATGAGAATTTATCGGAAATTTTGGAGAATTTATTTTATATGTTGGAGAATTTTATGTTTTGTTTGACTGCATAAATTGGAAGAACATATTTTTTACCCAAAGTAGTTTTTCCAATAATTTTATCTGAAAAAATAAAGAGATAGCACTGCACACCTTAGCACAATTTAGAAAATATTTTATTTAAATTGTAAATTAACGTGATCAGGTATCTTAGTCAAAATAAAGACACATTAAATTTTTATTTCCATTATTTTCAAGTAACTTTATTTATAAATAAACACAACTTAGAAACGCATTGTATAGAATAACATGTCTAAACAAGTTGTTTACAACAACACAGAAAAGAAATGTAGATAGATGCTCCAAGCTCCATCTATGATACACTAGCAGCATTAAAATAAATTACCTTAAATTTCCGTAAATTCTCATAAATTCTCCGAGAATATGAATTTTCCCGAGAACATTCTCGTTCTCGGAAATATTCTCGGTAATTTTCCAGTAATTTATATTTTTTTCTAAAATCATAAATTCTCGAGAATTTATGCGGTTCTCGGTAATTTACCGTTCTCCGGAAATATTCCCTTGAGAACATTCTCATGGCACATCTCTACTGAAAACACACCACACATAAAACCAGGGTAGTATAAAATAATGTTAAAAATTATGAATTTTTAATGTATAAAATTTATTTTTTATCTCCAAAAAGTTTAAAGAAGCGGTGCTTCCCCCGCTTCCATGGGCCGCACGCCCCTATAGGTTAAAGAAACAAGTGTTGTTCTTGACAATATGGCGAAGATAATTTTATATAATTAAAATTGCAATGGGTCTGTTTTACACAAACTATCGTATATTGTAAACAGGACTGGACAGTCACTTTATATTCTGGGGGACGTTATTACTCTCATTACCACCCTAAAGATCCTTTTAAAAATAAGAAGTCGCTCTGTGCAGGGTCGGACCTAGTGTTTTTGCCGCCCCAGGCAAAACCAAAATTTGGCGCCCTCATATTCAAAAACATTTATAAATGTACTTATATACCTATACAAAAAGAGTCATGTTTATCAAAAAAATATAGAAATATATTTTTTTCGTTTAATTTCGAACATTATAAACAAAATTGGAAATCTTCTTTATTTTGTGCAATTTATTTATTTTTTACAAAAACAAAAAGAATTAAGAAAAAATTCGGAAAATAAAAAAATAAATTATATTCTAATATAAAATATACAAACTTACATTTTAATAATTTATCAAGTATTAACTATTGCATAGAACAAAAATAATATATGAAATCCATATTTTAATAAAGTTATAGTATAATGTTAAAAATTATAAAAAAAGAATATTTTTTATCTCCAAAAAATAAGTAAAAAAATGTAGAACAGACCAATTTTATTGAAAGCCACAAATTATTTGCTGTGGGAGGAAATAAGAAATAAGTTTAACTTTTTAGAATGATCAGAAGTGAAAAAGATGTGATCGAAACTCTAAAGTTATATTACCAATTACAGTTATATCAGAACTTATTAGCACCTAGAGAAAACAAAGAACAATTTTGCATGGACCAAGCCATACAATTGATGCCTGAAATAACAACGAAAATATTTTACGAAATCTCAGGTCTTCCAGCGTTCCCACATTCGTCCTTGGAAAATGTTTTCCAGGAACTTAAGGATAAATTTTATTGGCTTATTGAAATGTCCCAGCTGGAGGAAGCAAACAAAAAAGAGTACAAGAATGGTCTGGACAAACTGACGCTTAAATTGTTTAAAAATGATAAGGAATGGGTGCATTATTTAGGTGAAAGTTACAGTAGCTCCTACATAACGGACGATCACCCCTCAAATGTTTTTATGTTTATTGAAAATAAACGAAAAAGGAGCTACTCGTTGCGTAGTGGAGATGAAGATTTTGTTTTGTAAGTCTAATAAATAATTAACACGAATTTCGTATGAAGTTGGTGTTGGATTCGATTTATGGAATGTAGAAAAAAAATAGACGTCCTCAAAATTTTTAGTGTAAATAATATTTTTTTTTACACGTTTTCAGCACCCAGTTCGTGGACAGTCAATTTTCAGGAGTACCACAAGCTATTCAAAACACTAATATCATAGGTAAATTAAGGTTCTTCTCTCATTTTATTTGCTTACATTTATGTAATATTAAAATAATAGATTTGCTGAAGTTTATTTACGTTTACTTTTCTGTCTTTTTAACAGAGAAGGATCCTAAGCAAACCTAAACAAACCTTAGGAAGCTCAGACTTGTTTAGGTCTGCTCTAGAATACTGAATCCCTTGGGGAAAAGTCGACACTGCCCACCTGCGGGTTTTGCCCGTAACATACTTGCATACTGGGGCGGCTGGTACATAAGGGCTGTAGATCTGTAAAAACACCAAATTTTACTATTTCTTTCGTATAGTAAATAATTAAAGATCCCTTAAAATTAAAATAAGGAAAATTAAAACACAGGATTTTCGGACGAGAATGCTAGTATAATAATAGGCCAGCGCTAGTCAACGCGACGTACAGTTGACTAAGTAAAGTTAAGAGCATTCATCATCAGCTGATATATACTAATTTGTTTCAAAGAATGGCACCAAAACTAACCAACGAAATGATACGAAATTTTGGAAATATATTCTAATTTTATAGAAAAATGAGGGAAAGTCATTTAAAAAGAAAAAACAAAAAATTATTTTTTAAATTTTTGTTATTTTGTAATATTTATTTTTTTTAAAGACTTTCCCTCATTGTTCGCCATTTTCTCTATAATTTATGCTGAGACCGAATTTTTAATTAAACCTTTAGTTTTGGTGCTATTCTTTGAAACAAATTAGTATGTATCAGCTGATAATAATAATATAATTTTCTCGCGGTTACTCGAGTGTCGAGTGCCGAGCTAAACTGCTTTTATTCGTGCTTTGTGCACATCACACATCACTTTTTAACCTAATGAGATCGACTCCCAGGGGTTGACTGTTTATAAAATTTATTGCGGGGCATTCTGCTAGACATTTAGCTGCATTCTATATGCGGGTTCGGCAACTCATCCGCAAGCGTTGAGATGACACTATCCAGATATGGTCACGTGGATTACTACCAATTATTTGATAAGTAATCACGTGGCCAGCTGCCATTAGTGTCATCTAAACGCTCGCTGATGAATATCCGAACCCGCCTTATGATACAATAAAAGGAAGATATGTTACCAAACCGTGTCAAATTCGTCCGGGTTCGCGCATGACGTCACGCTGTGAGTTATTTTTGAAATTTATATTGCGCAATATAGAGTTTACGTTAGTTATAGGCGATGTTATATAAATTTTATTGAAAATATACTTTGCCTCCTGCTTATAATACAAATTTTATTATAAATAAATATATTTTATTATAAAATAATAAATAATCATGTAAATAAAGGGATAAATTAATTTAAAATAATAGATATTGGTAAATTGCCTGCCAATTGCATTCTGTGTATTTATTTATGTGAAAAGAGAAGGCAAATAATTTTATAAAATAAAACTATGCCTAATAATTAAGATAATAATTTTTATTTAGAGGCATTTTGTTATTAAAATATATACCTACAGAGTCTTCTGAAAATATGTTATAAATAAGAATTTCGTTTGTTCCTATAATTTGTCAAATATTTTTTGCGGTCAATAACATCAGTAGGTTTGCGACGGAAACGGGTTTTTTAGGATAGTTTTTTGGGGTTTTTACACTTTAAATAGTAAATTATTAAAAATTATTGTATTTTTGTATTCTTTGATTTTTCAAATTTAAAAAATCTTAAAATGCCAAAAATTATTCGAAACAAAACAAAAATATCTAACTTTATGAAATTAGGAACAAGAAAATTATTATTTAAGAAAATAGTCCCTTTTCAGTCTCTTTGTTTGTCGTATTTTCTCGATTAAAGTCTGCTGATTCGTTACCCTGGAGATTTTTGGCAATTGTTTGTCACAGTAAACTTTTTTATTGAAGCGAGTTTGTAAAAACATTAAACATAAATTTGACATTCATGACATGACACAATTTATGCTTTAAATTACCTTCATAATTACTTTCGTTAAAATGTCTGGAACAGATTCTAGCATTTTTCACATTAAACTTATCTTCTCGTTTGCACAGGCGTTTCCAAACACTTTGTGTTTCTTTGTCTTTGTGGAAGCTAAAAACTTTAATATCGGGCATAAAGCCCTTGCATTGATTGTCCACATCACAACCATACATAACACACCTCATTTTCACTTTTAAACTCTTAACGGTGATATAAAAACACGAAAAAATAAATTTAAACCACAACGCGATCTTAACAAAGATGTGCCTCGTTTATAAAATATGGCGGAATTACTCACAGCGTGACGTAAATGGCCACGCCTACCTGCGCGATGTCATATCTTTTTTTATTTATATCATGGCTGCATTCGTGACAGTCCTTACTGGTAAATTCGCGCGCTTTATGTCACCAGGAAAGGCAATTATACAGTTATCGTTGTTATTATTGTTAGCTGTCGATTGTTAGTTTTGTAGACTGTAGACTTTGAGATAGTGGATGTTGCGTATAATTTAGGGAACGTTAAAAGATTTTTTAAATACACTTATGAGGAAAAATTTGTGCTAACTTTTGTACATGCGTACTTTTCGAAGGCGATAAAACAGAGTCACGCATAGGTGTAAGAGACTTGGCGGAAAAAGTAAAGAAACATGAAAATTTATTCATGATTTTATAGGCACATATCTTAGTCTCATCACTATTTTTTAAAATTTTAATATTTGATGAAATGCGCCCCAAAAATTACACGCTGTAATATTTTCCCATGAGACGCCACTGCATGGTGTCTTTTAAACCCTCGGGATTATAACATACGCGTTTTAATCCCTGACCATATATTTTACTTTTTCATGATTTTCAGTAATTCCAAATACGTTTTTGACCAGACTTACCGAAGCTCAAGGCTATCCTACTTACATATTTGAGGCATATTTAAAATTTCATTTGAGCAGAGCACTTGCCTTACATCTAAATGACATTGATCAAAGGGTTAAGTCGCCATTTTACAAACAGTTTTTAAATAGTTTAAATAGTTATTTGGAGAACGAAGGCGAAAAGAAAATGTTAAGAGGCCAACAATTATCATATAAAGTAAGTTGAACAAAAGTAAAACAATAATGTTTTAAGGCTTCATTTGCCGACCATATCCATTTATTGCCACCTTAATTTTTGCTTTGTTTTTCATTTGTATTAATATTTTCACAATATTAACCGTAGATTCATATTATATGGCTATTTTTTAACGTATCAATAAAAGTTTCAAGAAATTTTATGATTTATTTTAGGAAAACAATATTTAAAAAGAATATTGAGGTCCTAGTGACGGAAAGAAATGACACCATAGATCTCTTAAATATTAATCTTCTGAATGAAATCATTGTACAAGTTAAAACTTTAAATAACTGACTGAAAATTGCTTGCAGGATATGAATATATATAGTACGCCCAGCGGTAATTGACACTCGGAAAGAAAGAAAAAAAAAATTCCTGTGACGCCGTTGTTAACTTTTAAAAATTCGGAATGCTAAAAAACTATAGGCGTACGCGTACTAGATAGTTTTTTAGTATTCCGAATTTTTAAAAGTTAACAACGGCGTCACAGGATTTTTTTTCCTTTCTTTCCGAGTGTCAATTACCGCTGGGCGTACTTAGTACTTAATATACTAATAATGTTATTGTTAAAAATTTTAAAGCCGAAAAACCATGTCAAAATGAAATTAAGTTGGCAACCATGGACGCGATTGGAAAATGTCACCTTAAGATGTTTTATATCAATATATTTTTCAGTCTGGCTCTACATTTTGGCAGCAGGTTGTACAATTTTCTAACCCATCCAGAATGGCGGACAACATAGCTCTGGATATGGCCTTCAACGAAGTTTATACCTCAAATAATGTTTACAAAAGTTTACCTTATATTCCCAGTGATTACCCTCCTGAACACCAGTTCTTCTTACTAATTGCACAAGGTAGGTATCGAAACGTTCTTAAAGATGGATTGTCATCTTGTCCTTTTTGCTTAGGTTTGCTCAGGTTTGTTAACAAACCTTACAGAACTTGCTCAGATTTGAATATGTTTCCACCTTAGCAAAACTGCTCAGGTGTAGGTACTTAGATTTGCTCAGGAAACTTCATTTGAGAAAACAAATCTTAGTTGGTGAGCTTAATCGTGTTCTACAAAATTTGATATTCAGTCAATATTTTTATTGTTACGCTAGATTTAAGCGTGCAGGCCCAGTGCAGGCCACGGAAGCAGGGGAAGCACCCCTTCCCTAAACTATTTAGAGATAAAGAAATAAATTTGTATACATTAATAATGCATAATTTTTAACGTTATACTATAATTTTATAAAAAGATTGATTTAATTTATTAGAATTTATCTGAAATCTTACATAAACCAAAAATTTTACTGCATAAACGCAACCAATATATTCTTTAGGAGGACAAAATTATTATTCGTTTCATTGTAGCGCTACATGAATTATTACCTTTTCGTATTAGAAAAATTTAGCAAAATGTGATTATTTATACAGTTGTAGACCCACTGCACTGCACAATGCACCTGAATCATATCATTCATATCAATAGTCAGCTGATAGAATGGTGATATACGCTGGGGCCCAGATGGCTAGTAGTGGTAGTAGGTTATTTTCGAGGTTATTTTGATTAAAATGCAGTACCAGATTTTAAATTTTAATCGCGTAATAATTGAAGTTTTTGCAATAATGAAGAACAGGAGAATGGACTTTTTACATAGATAAGCTTAAATTGGTATGCATTTTTTGTAATATTTCTCTTCGTATTTTTCTTACAGAGCCACCGAGTTGAACACCCAGTTTAATACCTCACGAGCCGCCACTGAATGTCTTTTAAATTATTTTTATCTGATCGCTTCCCCCTTTATAATAACTGTCACCGCACGCCTATGGATTCCATATATTGACAAGCTTATTTACCTTTTTTACAGAATACTGTCAAAATCCTACCGTACCAGCACTGGCTCAAAGTTTATACGAAACTCCAAACATCCCAAGCACATTTCGGATAGACAGCATGATCATGAACTCTGAGGCATTCAGTGCAACATTTCAGTGTCCCCAGGGGACGCCAATGAATCCAGAAATAAAAACACAATTTGAGACCTTCATCGCTAGCGATAATAATTATTACGAATACGAACAAGCCAACAAATAGATATACTAAGTACTTTTGTTGTATAAGTATTTGTCTATTTTTTTAAACTAAAATAAATGTTATTTAAGTTAATTATGCAATTTTTAGCATCAGCACATATACAAAGTGTAAATTATTGTACCGGGAGGTGATAGTACTTATAAAAATAAGGAAAAATGCATATGCACATATGCCCTAAAATACTTTCTAAGGAAGTTACAGAACAGCCATTTAAATGGTGGACAAAAAGACTAGACTTTGTTTATTTTTAGGAACAGTGCTAGGACCAGTTTTCTTTTTTTAAATTGGAGTTCTGCAATGTTCATGCCGTAACAGTTTAGAGGGGGTAGTTTTCGTATGAGTAGGTGGTGGTTTTTCACAAAACTTTTTTATTTAAGTAGATACGGCGATTTTAACATGAGATATAAAAAATTCGTCTTTTTTATCAAACCCAAGCAAACCTTTTTATTTCGCATTACATTTACAGTTGTATACACACTATACACTGAAAATGGGTACAAGTCTTATGACTAGATTTTGCCATATTTGCGTAAATCAGGCTTTTCTCATCGACGCCGATAGACAAAACAAAAACATATAAAATGTGATAAATGCCTTTAGTGTACCTATTAGAATATTTCTACAACGCAAATTTTTAAACTCAAGTAACCAATAACAATAATAAAAACAGAAAACTATAATTAATATTTAATTATAATTTAATATATGATTTATAATAAAATTATAAAAATTTAATATTTGGTCATATGACAATTTTTTTCGATTATTTGAACCAACCTATCTGAAATTTAGTTAATTACATTCACTATAACATTTGGATTAAGCTCTTCCCAGCACTCGTGAATAACTTCCCATAATTCATTAGAATTATTTGGTCTAAAATTTCTTTTATATATTTCTTTTACAATTAGGCCCCAAACATTCTCTATGGGATTAATATCGGGACTGTAAGCGGGCCATGGCAAGACTTCAATATTATTACGATGAAACCATTCCCTCGCAGCATTTGCGGTATGGACCGGGCAGTTATCATGCTGAAAGACGAATGAGTTATTTGGATATATTTGTCCAACAGATGGGAGCATTATATCTTCCAGAACAGAGATATAATGTTCGACGTTAAACCTTCCCTCCAATCGCCAGCAGACACCAAGTCCATAAGCACTTATCCAACCCCATACTTTTACTGAAAATCGCCCAGGTCTGAAAGCAAGATCGCTAGTGTAGCGTTCTTCGAATCGTGTATTGTCTGGTCGGTAGACACGAATTTGTCCATTATATGTTGACTGAAAAACCTTTTCATCAGTGAACACTACCGTGTTCCAAAACTGATGGTCGCGGTGGTTATAATTTAGGGCGAAAAGTAAACGAGACTGCTTCCGTTCTTCTGTGAGCATCATTTTTTCGCAGCTACGCGATTTTTTAAGTCAGATTCTTTGACTCTTCTGCTAGCGGTAGGTTGAGACCCAGGAAATCCTGTGTCAATGACAGCATTTCTTGCAGTTTCAAAAGGATTTGCCCTTAGATATCCCAGAAATGCATCATCTTGTTCAGGGACGGAAATGCGTGCCGGACCAGTACCAACTTCTTCTCAAAGACCCCTCTTGAATCCGACGTTGCTTAATTCTTGAAATAGTGTTTTTGCTCCTTCCGGTAAACTCTGCGGTAATTATTTAGATTAACGTAAACAGCGAATTTTTTCATGAAATTTTGCACAGACCATAATTTTGGGTCGTAGAACACAAATCCGAAGTCAGTTTTTGGCGGTCTCGTAAAAATTTTTTTTAAACTTTTAGGTTAGCTTTTTCAATGAATTTCTTTAAATTTGTTGGGTGAGCAAAAAGGTGGTCAGGTTTGCTCAGTTTTGATTGATATAGATACATATATCAATCAAAACTGAGCAAACCTGACCACCTTTTTGCTCAGGTTGGGTGAGCACAAAAAAAAATTTTTTTTACGAGACCGCCAAAAACTGACTTCGGATTCGTGTTCTACGACCCAAAATTAGGGTCTGTGCAAAATTTCATGAAAAAATTCGCTGTTTACGTTAATCTAAATAATTACCAACTCTGCTAATGCACGTATTGACCACCCATCTTCAATTCTGGCTATTATTTGAGCTTTTTCATTTTCAGTTAAATGACGAGGCATTTTGAAAATTTTTGGCACTGACAGGCTTGTCAACCATACATTATTTTTAAGTCAAAATCAATCAAAACCGATTTACACTATAACAATTTTAGTGTACCCATTTTCTATGAATAAAACTGTACATTTCATTTTCCTATTATACAGCTATATACTATGTACATTATATATATATATATAATATATATATATATATATATATATATATATATATATATATATATATATATATATATATATATATATATATATATATATATGTATATATATATATATATATATATATATATATATATATATATATATATATATATATATATATATGTCGAGGTTAATCCGGGAATACATGTGTTTATTTGGTTCGTTTCTATTTGAAACTTGCAGACGTTTCGCCAAAATCTCATTGGGCATATTCTTGTGATCACTCGCTGGTCGTAGAAAGTAAGAATTTACTTTCTCAAACTCAGAATACCCCACTGTTCAGTTATACTTAAGGTTACCAGATTATGGAAAAAATTGTATGCAGAGGTGTTCTCTTTGCTTCCTCACATGCTCCACTCCTTTAAATGCCTTAGCAAAAAAAATCCCATATTTCATAGATAATAAGATTTTATTAATGACTTCACATAACACTAAAACATACAAGTCAAAAGGGCACCTATCCCTTTTGGACCTTAAGATATAATAACAAAATTAATACAAAATTATATAAAAATAAAACTAATTAAACGTAACTAAGTACATTTTGCTTATTTTTAAAAATTAGTGGAAAAGTTAGGGTTATTGTAGGCGAAACATCGGAAAATTATCTATTTTTAGTTCTTAAGAGCAATACCACTAGCTCCTTACTACTGTTTTTTTTTGTTTTTTTAACATTGTAATTGTCCAGTTATATATATATATATATATATATATATATATATATATATATATATATATATATATATATATATATATATATATATATATATATAAATAACATATGACTGACTGATTCATCACCGCCGAACCCTAACCGTTGAAGCTATAAATATGAAATTTGGTCAGTAGTTTTATTTGATAATTAGTGTCCCACTAAGAAGAGATTTCTCAAAATTGAACCCCTAAGGGGGTGAAATAGGGGTTCAAACTTTGGAGAAAAAAATTAGATGGTCCTATTAACTCGAAACTTCTTAGAAGCATGGGCGCCTGCAGGGGAGGGCCAGGGGGAGCCGTGACCCCCCTGAGATCGGGAGATTGTCATACTTCGTACTTTTTGTTGGACGAATTGCCAGATATCTATTATTTTTATAATAAATAAAAAATTGTATGATAAATATCTATTTTTCTGATGTTTGAACATCTTTATAAAGCCATGTACAAAAAATTCAATTAGGATTAGTATATTAGTAAATGAATTAAACTCAGTCTTAACTCAATTCAACCGGCAACCAAATTACTATGAATTATCTGGTGTGGTCAAGGCCGTAGCCTGCGTGAAATTTCAAGGGAGGTTAAGTGTCCGTTCATTCTTCATCTCTCGTCAAAAAAATTAGCAGCCAGTTTCACAAAACATTTTATTCAGGGCAGTAAATATTTCGGGGGGGGGGGGGGGTTAAACCGCGTTCATCCCCCCTGGCTGCGACTTGAGTGTGGTGGCCCAATTATAGACGTGAAGTATGAAAAGTTAAAGTTTGATTCTGGGGGTTAATTTTAGGGGGTAAATTGGAAATGGAAAAAAAATTAAAGGGCATCGTGTAGAATGTCAAATGAAAGCTTATAATAATAACCCAAGCACGAATTCAACAATATATATAATATAACGTAATATTTTATGCATTTTTTAAAACATTTTTTGGGAAAAACGATTGAAAATTGCTGTCCCCCACCCTTATCACCAGAAGGATCGCTCAGAAAAATCTGAAAAAAATCATGAACATTAAGAATTAGGTGTAGATTGAACGAAAATTATCAGCATTGAAAAATTCTGGCGCGATCAATTGTTATAAACAGTTTAATTGTTTATTTCCATATAACTGCTGAACCATTGGTTTTAGAGAAAAAGTTTTTTGACAAAAAGTATTTCTCACAATGTAAGGAACAACTTTTGTTTTTACACGTTTTTATAAATTTTTAATTTGGCTCACTCGAAACGCTCCCCACTCAGCTCCGCGAATACGTGATGTGGTACGGCGTTGGTGCCGTCGGCGTCAGGTAGCGCGGCAGATGGGTCGAGATTTGCTCAGGTTAAGTGAGGGGCTGATGGCACGGAACACTAATTAATTGTGCATGTATAGCTTGCACTTGACCGACTTTTTTTTGTTTTTAATTATTAGTGTATTTGCATAAATCACTACAAATAAAATTTTTTAAAAAGGTTTGAAATCAAATTACCTAGATTATATAAAAAACGTAGTATTCGAAATTCATACTGAACCATTACACAGAAATATTAACAGAACTGAGACAGTGAGTTATGCAAAAAATTATAAGAGTCAGAAATGAATTATTTTACGTAATATGGCAGTTTTAGAAAATTTACTTTAACAAATATCCCAATGTCTTCTTGAGTAACCGCAAGCTTTTAAATATTCTCAGGCGGAGTTCGGTAAACTACCGTTTTAAGCGACCCTCGAGGAAGAAATCAAGCGGTGTCATATCGGCAGATTTTGCCGGTCAATACATTTTCCGGAAAACCATTGATCTAACCATTCTCGTATATGTAGTGCATAATGTGGGGGGGGGGGGGACTTCGTTTTATTGGAACGCCCGCGTAGAGTTCTAAAATAGTCTTTATTATAATCAATTGAGCCATTAATGAGCACATTTTGAGGACTTCATACTAAAGTGAATTTTCTAAAATTGTCATATTACTGAAAATAAATTTTCTGCACCTGCTCTGAAAATACCTCAAATACTAGAGTTGAATTTATGATAAAATCAGTTTTTCGACGTTTGACAATTACAGATGACATCAACAGCTGATATTGGTTCCTTCGAAAAGTCCTTTAGATCAGCAATGTGTCGCAGTGGCGTATTTGGGGGGTGGGGGGATAATCGCCCCTATTTTCTCTACGACTGTAGACTAAAAATAATAATCTTTTGCTTGTGACAAATTGCACGAGTTGCACTGTCAATATCAATTTTCGCTAACTTGCATAATATCTAGGTACTTATGTGTTTTTAAATAAAGTTTTTTTTTAAGTTCTGTTAAACTAGGGTGACCAGAAGGCAACATGGCAAAAGGAGGACAAACAAGGCAAAAAAGGATGATTTTGATAAAAAGGGATGACAAATCTTGAACAAAAATATATTAAAAATCTAACTCGTAAGATTAAGTAGTATTGAATTTTTTATAACATTCTATGACTTTTCATACTTTTCTGAGTAACCAAATTTTTGAAAGAGATGGATTTTCAAGTGATAAAAAGCCAGACAAAAAAAGCCGGCCTGACATGACGTTCTAATTTTGGTCAAAAGCCGGACATGTCCGGCTTTATCTGAACAACGGCAATATTGAAAAAAAAAAATAGTAATAATTGAAGCTGATTATCATCGGCGTAGTTAGGCAGTCAACTTCAGGGGTGCTTAAGACCCTATTCAGCCTATGGCCAAAAATCTTGTTCATAAGGTGAAGGGTTGTAAATTTTGTGGGTACTAATTACAGTTTTGGGGCTGCTAAGCACCCCCCAAGCCCTCCCTTAACTACGCCTATGCTGACTACTGATCTTAACTCAAAAGCCTTCATCCATCACATTTAATTCATCCTGATCCACAATATCTTTCCCAAATTTCTTACACAACCCAATGAAATTTTTGTTGTTTTTTTTATTAAGTTGAGTAACATTTGCCGCTTGTTGAGGAAGTTGATTATTACTAGAGGCGTCAGCTGGCTCACTTCCTAGTCCATTCAAGTAGTCTTTGCAATAAGCTCGCAGGAGCCTTCGAAAAAAACTGTATTCTTTTCTGATGTTGTCAACTGTAGCTGAGTTCTAAAAAAAAGTAGAAAAATCAGTATGCACACAGTAGTTTTTTTTTCTATAAAAAAATAACGACGATGCCAAATAACACGATAATGAAGACAAAGACGAAACGAAAACGTTCCCCGTTAAGGTAGTTAGAAAATCGGCTGAAGAGGTCGCCACGCCACGTTCTTAATATAAGTCGCCAATAGAACATCTGCCAGACTTTCCCGAGATTAAGCAGTGTTGCCATATGATTTATTGCTGTAAACTTTGAATCAATACCTTGATTGTTAAACGATACATGCTGCATAAACAAGCACAAGTCTTTCGGTCATTATCGGCGAATTCGAGTTTTCGAGTTGTTCATTTGTTGTGTTTTGAATTCTGCAGCAAACTCGCTGTATTCTAGGTTGTGGCAGTAACGACAAACCCCATATTTTTCTGTGCTGTAACGTTGCAAGGTGCATGATGCATACCATGGTCTACAGTGCATCGTTGGCGCATAAATAAAAACTCAGAAACTGCATGTACCACTAACAAACAAGGGCGTAGATATGGGGGTAAGGGGGGTAATTACCCTTCCCCAAAACGGTACCAAAAGCAAACCCAGAAAGGTACAAAAAATTTTCTTTTATGAGCCTTTTTCAACATATTATAGGTATATCTTTATTTTTCCTTAGTTTGTTTAAGTTTTTATTATGTGAAAAATTTGTAGTTTTTTATTAGGTACGTGTATGTTTGTTTGTTTTAATTCTATTTTGTCAGATTTTATTTTACTTTTATGGTTGATCTCAAATAAAACAATTTGTAAAGGGTGGCTGAAATCTTTTTGCTGCTTACCCCCCCCCCCCCCCTAGAAAAAAAATTATCTACGCCTTTGCTAAAGAAATGTCAAAAACGACAAGACACTATAAACTAGCTTGGAAAGCAGATCCACAATTTTCTGTGAGTACCTACATGATATGGAAAATTTTCCATTTTAGTTTTTAACAGAACAAAATAAAACATTAACATAAACTGGTCAACAAAAAAAATGTGCCACTATCACATAGAAAAAATATAATTTTATCAATA
The DNA here is from genome assembly GCA_963971165.1 of Philopedon plagiatum. Lineage (NCBI taxonomy): Eukaryota > Metazoa > Arthropoda > Insecta > Coleoptera > Curculionidae > Philopedon > Philopedon plagiatum. Next base: position 2,123,227 of record OZ020189.1, read on the forward strand.
ATAGTTCTTTTATTAAAAGGTTTTTATTATTTAAATGAAAGTTTTTATTATTTAAATGAAGTTTGGGCTATATTTATCAACCATAAGGGCCCATTTAAAACTAATTATTATAAAATCAAATTTAAAAAAAAGAAAATGCGTAAATTTTGCGGCGAAGTGTATCAAGAGATACCAAACTTACTGCAGTATGATGTGCATTCAGCCATTCTGGACGAAACATGTAAAGAACAAACAATCCAAGGACAGCGAAAAGTAGCATATATAACAGGAAGAAACAGAAGCACTGATAGGCCGAGTCGGTCTGTGGAGAATTCTGGTTCGGGCGATGCCGATGTGGTACAGAAGAATGAGCCTGGGATAAACCTCCATAGTGATTGTTTCTTTGCATCTTATTATGACTTCTCAAGCTATCTGGTTGCCTCGCATGACTTACATTGGGCATTGAAGCACCAATGTGACCTTGAAAACAGAAAATATGTGACAATTTTTTTATCAAACAAGAAATAAGTCGACTTTGCAAAAGTAAAGTAAGGTCAAAAGAAAACGTCCTCAAAGTCTGCCTTGGACGTCAGTCAGTCACGCATGTCTAAAATTATTACTCTTGAAAGGTAATATTAATATTAATATAGATAAATGTATAGGTGAATGAAAAATAGAACTGTCAAGTGCTGAAGTTTTTATTTTTAAGAAAATTATATAATTGCCATTGTCATTGCATAGTACAGTATTAATAAAAACATATACAACAAAGAACCTAAAAATTATAAATTTAAACTAAATGAGAGTCGTGTCCACCTTCTACTTCCAAACATGTTCTCATTCTTCTTTTCACAGTTGCGAAAACCCAAGACAGAGAGAAGAATATCTCTTCTTCCCGCCAGCTCGACAACGCCATGGCCTTCAAACGGCAACATAGCCAGTGCGGTAGCAACACGGCAAGCAGAGAGAGTTTTCTGCGGCGCGGCGCGTCTCAATGCTCACTCTCACTGTGCTTTATACCATTTGTACGGACGGGCTATTATGTTTTTAATGCGTGGCAATATTTTTGCAGAATCTTTTAAACTTTTGATTTTTGTTTTTCATATGTGTTTTTTATCTTGCAGCATTTTTTTTTATAATAACCCAAAATCTGCAACGCACGCCCGTGGCAGTTTTATTTAAACATCGGTAGTATAGTGCGTCAGGCCGCATTGGAGGTCATAGAAAGCAAATCGTATTTATGAATAAAATCAATGTCTCTATCTTTAATAATAGAAAATATATTTGCTCAGGTTTGCTTAAATACTTTTCGCCCGTTCTCGGGCGCCCTGTACAATGACAACACCACATAATTTTTTAAACTTACTTTTATGTATTCCGGGTGCAGTTATAAAGCGACGATCATTTTGAGGAAGTGCGATTTTTGGAGGATTATATACTCTCTTCTTCAACTCTGCTTCTAATTCGGGAGCAAGTGTCACCTTGCCATTGCTTCCTTTATACAGGACAGTAGAAATATCTTTTTGCTTGGGTACCAGGCTAGGAGGTGCTGGTTTTCTTGAGTTAGGAGTACCTCTGAAACATATTGTCAGCATCCAGGAAAATGCAACGTAGGGATCGTAAGGGTAGTTTTTAGCAAGACTTACCAAAACGCTTAATTAAATTAGAAGGTCAGCAACGCTAATAACAGTGCTGCCAGACCTACCGATTTTTCGGTAGATCTACCGATTTCGGAAGCTACTACCGATCTATCGATTTTAGTTAAATTCCTACCAAAAATAAAATGATTAGGTATTACAATAAAAATACAGAAGTTTAAAAAATATAGTAATTTTTAACGTATTTCGAAATATTTACCTGTAAGACACATTAATTTTAGGCGTGTTTGGTGCCTGTAATAATGCTTCTATTTGAGTAAATAGTCTAATAACGATATTAGGTACTGTCTTTTTCTTGAAGCATATAAAAACAAAGGATACAAATACAATTCATCTAACCGTCATAATAATAGTTCTTGTCAAATGTCGATGTTTTCATGTTAGATACACACTATGACATGCCGGTTTAGGGGATTCCCCTATGTGATTACCCGCAAATTACTATTTTATTTTCTTTGTGCCGTTTGGGCGTTTAGTGACTTCAGCGTGGTGTGAACGCTGTGTGTTGTAGACAGACAGACGTTGTTATTCAGTAATCAGCAGTGTTCTTAATAGCTTTTCTTGTTTTTTTTATTGAAAAAGCATTTTGTGTCCGCGCTTATTTTATGACGTAAAAATATATAAACCTCGCGCATCTCGCCGTCCTGCGAAAAAATTTAAACCTACCGATTTTTTACGCAATCTACCGAAAATGTTCAATCAAACTACCGATATTCCTGTCGACGATCTGGCAGCACTGCCTAATAATAATATCACAACATTTAGAGACCTTAAGTTACGTCATATTATTTACAGCATTACAGCCAAATGGCACCAAATTTCATGCACTAACGGCTACTGTTGCATCCCGCTGTGGCCTACTAAAATATTGTTAATATACAGTGTGTCCCCAGATGAGGACGCCCATATCACAAATGGTGACTCTACTTTTCAATTTTTCGAGAGATAGTCGTTCTTTATGCAAATAAAGGACATGTCTGAGGATATCTGCTGTTCCAGTAACAGCTGAAATTACTGCTGTGATTTTTAATTATTTTTTGAAAAAGCTAAAACTAGTTTTTTGTCCGTAGCTCTTTTCTTTGAACTGTAGGTAAAAGTGGTCAACAGGAAAGTTGTAGGTATTAAAAAAACTTCCATTTGAGTCTTAGGGGCTTACAGACAGACACCCATGTATTAATACATGATCGGATGTTGATGTACGCGCGTTGATATGCAAAATCATAGCAGCAATTTCAGCTGTTACTGGAATAACAGATACCCTCAGACATGCCCCCCCCCCCCCCCTACAACCTAGAACAGTCGGAACGCCTGCCTGGGCTATTCCTCAGGAATAAATACTTAAAAAATATTATTTCATACTTTTCAGTGATTTTTTTTTTGTGAAGTCAGTTCATTTTTGGGGAAAAATTATTCTGTATCTACAGAGGAAATTTATTGTTTTTTTATAGCAAACTGAGCAACAACACTGTTAAAAAAATAATACAGTAAGAATGGGAGGGGCTGATGGCTATTAACTTACGCTAGTAAATTGTTTGGATCATCGTAATAGGGTTCTTCTTCTGAATCCATGGTTAAAAGTGGCTCTTGGCAGCTCTTCTTAAAATATTTTTTGCTCCTAATCATGCCACAGTGCCATTAGCTGAGACACCTAATGAAAATCATTGGGTGCCAAAAGAAATCACTGTTTCGAAAATAACTTTTGCAGATAAAGAAGTATTTCGGAAAATTTCAAGAAAAGCTCAGCTTAAAAGTAACCTAGCAGGTAATATACAAAAACACAAAGAGATTTATACCGTTTTATGTATCTTATCTTACTGAAACAAAGAAAATACTGTTGAAAAATATGACAAAAGCGAGTACATATTTAGCATTATTTTATTTAAATTAATTTCATGGTGGTTTTCCACATTTGGTGGTAATTTATTTTTATATTTCAAAATGTTTTAATTTGATAAGAAGGGGGAATACTAAGAAGCGGTTGGGAATTGTTATCTCTAATGTCAATGTGTTATTGTTGGTAAGAAAATCTAATTTTGTCTAACAGATGTTAAAAAATGTTCAAGGGAAGGGGATGGGAGGGGATCAAATAATTTTGCGGTCCATGGAAGCGGGGGAAGCATCGCTTCCCTAATCTTTTTGGAAATAAAAAAAATTGATATAATATATAAATAATGCAGATGAATGAAGTTACTGAAGTAAGGGGTACATGTAAATATGTAGAATGAGAATTAAGAGTTCGCTAAATCACCTAAAGATGCCTTATGTAATAAGGGCAATACAAATAATGGTAAAACAAGCTATTCTCCGGAGTATATGCCCCCCTGAGCGCTTGACTACATACCAGAATTTGCCGTATTCTTGTTCTAACACAGATAATAAAATACTTGTGCAGAATGCAAGAAACTATTTGGTTCATCACTATCAGTCAAGTTCGTTATCTTGAAATCGGATTTTTGGTCGAACTTTGGCATCGAAGGGTCTTGAGTGCAGAAGTTCCTCTAATAAAGCCATCTCTGTCACCTTGTCCGCATACTTTTCACAAATTTGACGAATCTTTCAACTTCAACTGCGTAGAACTTGTGACAAAGTCCGCTGGAAAAGTGTGCGGACAAGGTAACAGAGGTGGCTGCACTCAAAATCTCCGATGCCAAAATTCGTCCAAAAATACGATTTCAAGATAACGACCTTGGCAGATAGTGGTACACCAACATAATTTACCACGTCCTGAATGGTTGGGAGTGGGTGGATCTCAAGCAATCTGATCAAAGTTGAATTTATAAAATTACTCATAGCAACAAAGTTGTCAATAAAAATGTCCTTGTATATATGTTTTTGCAACAGTGCGTCTGTTTGTAAAACTGTGAAAACATCAATTTATCACCAAAATTAGCAAATTTTATGCCTTATGCGCGAATGAATCGAATCCAGCGGGCGATTTTTAAAAATATTTTTTCTATTATCAGGTAACTAAAATGAAGAACGTAGAAGTCGAAAAACTTAATCTGTACAATTTGAGCGTTAAGGTGGTGTTTTTTGTCATTTTTTCAAAACTTTGGTCCCTTTGCGCGAACTGATGATTAAACATAGGATTTTTTTCAGTATTTTTCCTTTATTGACATGCGAATATGCAACTTTTCCGCACTATTAAAATTTGATACTCGAAAATTCACTTTTTTCGACCCACCCTAATATTTACGGATTGTTTGGGGTGTAATTCTGTCTTTTTTTTCAATGGAGTTTAATAAAAAAAAAGGATTGTATGTTTTTTAATTATTTGTACCGGATCGTTTCCCCCTTTATAATTGTTACCGCACGCCACTGGTATGTTATTTCGGTGTTTGGGTCAAGGAATCCTATTTTACTCAGCAACCCCTAAACGGGAGCACCAGCACCAAATATCTTGCAGTAGTTATTGAATACCTCCAGTGGGACCAACATGTGCTTAATCTGTGCAAAAAAATTAGATACCTAATTCACAAACTTTACATTCTGAGGGAAATTTTAACAAGAAAAAATCTTATAATACTTTATAGAGCGCTTGTGGAGCCACTACTGAGCTATGGTTTTTTGGTTTGGGGGATCTTGTAACTGCCATTTGCAACCTTTGAGAATGGTACAGAATTATATGGTGAAAGTCATTTTAAAAAGACACAGACTATACTCAACAAGTTTGTTGAATGGCGAAGAAGTTTATGATTTAAAAAGTTTTTACATAATCACTGTATGTATGCAACATTATCCATCTTAATAATAAACTTGAAGAATTTATCTCTCATGCATATTTGCTACTAATGGGAAACACAGATAACTTACTAAATACCTTTCTCTGCAGAAATAGTCGAGGCCATCATTTTGTCTTGTATATTGGACCTAAATTATATAATCTCATTCCTGTGCACATACATGGTATCAAAGAGAAAAAATTGTTGAAAAGGTTGTTTAGGGCTCATTACTTCTCAAATTGTCGGGCGTTTCTGGATGTTTTTAATTGGTAAATGCCATTAGGTTTTGAATTGTGTTATAAAAGAAGTTTTACTTGGATTTGTTATAGTGCAATGCTTGTCCCTTTCGGACCATCTGCGATGTTATTAGTCCTCTAGTTGTAAGCACATACAGGCATTCCATACCTACATAAGTGGAGCCACACCCTACCTATTTGTGATATATTTTGTATCTGTGTAATATTTTTTTTTGTAATCTACTACACACTATTTTGTAATCTACTATAAATCTACTATTTAGTCAGGTGTGTTTTTACCGTGTCATTGTTTTACATGCCATATAAAAATTTCAATTTATTGCCCCCCTGGGACCCCTATTTACGCCAATAAAATACGAACGTTACAATACTTTTCAGTGTTTCTCTTTTTGTGAAGTCTATTAACTTAATAATACTTGTAAGTTTCTTAAAGCAGTCCCCTGGTTTAATTTTAAGCTATAAACTTACTTTCCCACAATAATAAGCAGTGAAAGTCAAGCTTTTACGATAACTGTTATTGGAAAAAATCAAAGACCGCTCCAGATAGATGTTAGTTGTCGAGAAGTTTCGAGTGTACTTCCCGAGTATATTATGTAACTTTTTTATTGTTTTAGAAATAAGACACTAAACCTCGTATACGTTTCAACTTTTTTAATTTACTTGGTCAAAAAATACTTTTGTATCTTATATAAGTTGAAATTCACTTTTTGTTCTAACCTTACAGTAGAAAATAAATATGATTTGTTTTCAATATAGACTAATAGCCGACAAATGTGATAAATAAATTATATGATAATATTAATTTGTTTCAGAGTTCTGATTTTTGTCCCAGTTCCCCGTAAGATCGCTGCAGCGTGCGCGGGCTTTCCCAGATATATATAAAAAAAAACACTTTCTAACTCAGAACGAAGAACCTCAGACCTCCTCACTGATATAACATTTTTTTCTTCGACATGAATTAATTTACACCTCGTATTAGCTAGTCGAACGTCGTCGCTTTCTTTGAACAAAAACTTTATATCACTTCTACCGGACCATCTCTAAAGGTAACTTCATTATCGACCACCGGAGTGTCGCCTTCGGTCAATTAGCCCCGATTGCGAAAAGAATAGAAAACGACCGAGGGTCGATCCGGTCAGTATAAGGGCTGCGATCCCGTCGTTAACCAAAATCGAACACCCCCCGACGAAGCCGTTGCGGTCGTGGGGTGACTTCAAGACATTCTTTAATTTTCAGATGATTGAACAGAGTTTTAAATATTTGTTTTATTTTGTAGTAGCTGTCACCCGTGACTTTGCCCGAATTATATACTATCTTTCACATACCACGACGAAATTTTTTACTGAAAGTTGAAAAAAAAAACACTTAGATGTACAAAAGTTCTGCATATGACGATATATATACAGGGTGTTATGAAATTCACTGCATATATTAAAACCGGTAAATTGAAGAAAAATATTTATAAATGACGCCCCTTAAACTTTCTCTAACCAGCGGTACCCGCCACTGGCAAGAAACACATGATACCGAATAGGTTGCCAAATCTGTTAAAAATTTCTTTCTAGGTAACAAGTATTAAAAAAAAATGTTATTGTTACCTTTGTAGTAAAATCCCTTTAAAATACACTTGTTTTAAAAATGTTTAAGATTAACAAATACCAATATACCAAAAAACACTGACAACACAGTACAGCAAGAAACCGACGCTTGACAGATAATAATTACCACCAAATTAAGTTACAATAACAAATTAAACACCATACTTAAAATATTCCACGGTATTTTATCACTACTCGCACTATTAAATACTGAAAACTAATGCTTTTGTTATTGTTGAAATAAAATCTCTGTAAAATTCACTTTCCTTAGAAAGGAACACACTTGTACAACACCAACAACCAACAAGACAGTAGGTATAGCAGTTAACGAAAAAAACGTAACTCTAACTAACTAAATACAATGCTTAAAGACTCCACGGTATTTTTTACTATCAGCACTTTTGAAAAATTGAAAATTAAATTTCTTTTAAAAGCACAACTCTCTTAGAGTACGCCAAGACACATTGACATTCGTGGCAAAGTATAGACAACCCATAATATCATTAGTTTTATTGCATAAAAAAAGATGTTGTGTCGAGATAATAGTGAGATTTTGAAACTAGAAATTGCAGACACTGTAACCCATGAACGATCAAATCACATGATCTATAAAAAACCTAAAAATTGAAACAATTCTTATTGTCTTCCTCATCTTTGGTAGGCATGTAAATTCATTTAGCAAATGAGGTGAAAACTCTGATTAAAATACCACTCCAAATTTTATCGGGTTTATTGGTTAGCGTGTCTGCAATTTATTTTTGCAAAATCTCCCTAATACCTTTCGTCCTTGTGCTCAAAGACTTTTAGTAAACGTACGTAATTTTTCACAGTAATAAATATTAGTGTTATAAATAGTAATAGTATATATATATATATATATATATATATATATATATATATATATATATATATATATATATATATATATATATATATATATATATATATATATATATATATATATGACAATGACAATATTGCAACAATATTCTTCTTTGTAAATGTAATTCACGAAACCCCGTGAAAATAACCTTTAAGAATCGGGATGTCACCGGGAATACAGCCATTACCCCGGTCGTTCCCGGTGATTGGATTGTGTTTAGAGGGCAATCCGAGCGACGAGCGCCTAGGGAATCCCCCGCGTCTGCCGTGGTGCCGACCTTAATGACTCCCGGCGACAAATCGGTCGCTTAAGCCAGGTCCCGGGGGACTCCGTCGAAGAAAAAAAGACATATTTTAACACTGGCAATAAATGGATAGGCAGTAAAAATAAAGGATGTTTATTACCATCAAGAATACGCACCGAAAGAAATAAAAAGCTTTATTTTTAGTAAGATGGAGGAAATTAGGACTGGCCAAATGTGTAGCTAAACGAAAGTAGAAAATACAGTTTTGTTTTTATGGTTTACGGCACGAGCAAAGTAGTATAGTCTTTAAAGCGGTCTGTAGGTGGTGAGAATTGATTTTTTTATGTGCTCAATCAAACCTATTTTTAACCGACAATATTTTCCACTATTGTTCTCATTTACCAATTCTTTCTGGGTTTATTTTATTTATTAATCATTTAAAAATACAATAGAGTCCCGGTTATCCGAGTCTCGGTTATTCGAGTTTAGCTTTATCCCAGCTATTATTTTAATTTTATAGTTTCGCGTTATATAAGAACATTTAAATGGAGAAATGTACACAGATTTTTTAAGAAACCAATTACCCTAATTATTAAACCAAAACATAAATCCTGACATGTGGTTTCAACTGGGCGGAGCTCCACCCCACTATGCAATACAGACCCGTAATCATTTGGATGCAATATTTGAGAACAGGTGGATTGGACTAGCTGATCCGATCAACGGGCCTGCTAGGTCCCCGCATTTGACCCCCCTTGAGTTTTTCTTGCGGGGGTTTTATAAAGGACAAAGTGAAGGCACCAGCACCTACAACTTTAGATGATTTAAGACCGAATCCTCTTTGCCTGCTAAATAGTGACAACGTTACAGCGTTTACGAAATTTATTTAGAAAAAGAGTGAGAAAGTGTTTGGAAGTTGAAGGGGGACATTTCGAACAATTTCTCGAGCATGACAGACGATAAATGAGTTAGAATTAAATGGTAAATAATTGTTTTCATTTTATAACCTAATAAATCATAATTCGGTAACCGAAAGAGCAAATCAAAAAAAAGTTGTACATACACGTAGTTTTTTACGTAGATTCGAATTTTATAAATAAAAGTACATTACTCCATTTAAAATTCCACAGTTACCCCCACCCCTCAAAATGGAGAGAGGGGGTAAATCTCAAAAATATGTTTAAATATGTCCCTCCATCATCCTATTAACTCACAAAATTTCATGAAAATATTTTAAACGGTTTTTGAGATATCGCCTTGTGACACTTTAAACAACTCACCCTGTATACAGATGGCGGTCGGTTCTCTACCACCATTGCATGGGTCCGCAGGAGTGTGATATATGTTTTAGTACATGGTCTAGAAATCAATTAGAAATACGAAATTTTCAGTGACTTCAATGACGTAATTTGTACGTCATTGGCTATAGCGATGACGTTAGAGGCTCCTCGGGGATCGATTGGGCAGTCTGCACCCTAGTTTACGAAGGCCCCCAAGGCCATGTAGGTACTCCATCAAAATTTTCAAACACCCTTTATATCTAAAAAAAATCATATACTGTGCGGTAGATAAGACTGCATAGAACAATAGTACTGGATAAGTTGTGGTTGGGACTTACTAGAGGCCCTGCCTGACCTGACTTAAACAACGTGTATACAAGCCAAAGTAAGTTACAGTTTCAGCTTAAACCTTCTTTTTTTCCCCGAAATTAGATGGAACAAATTCGGAACACATCTCCAGTGGTCCTGTAATACTATTTCCAATCGTCGGTCTAGTGTAGGTGCTTGATCGCATACAGAATGAATAGGAAAAATAAGGTAAGAAGCAACGTTGCCGGATCAAACAAAACGTTTTATGATAATAAAACCTTCTGTTGCTTGACCACTTAGTACCGCAGAAACTTTTTAAAACCAAACCCGACACAAGTAAGTACCTTCCACCTCAACACACATAAAGCACAAAGGAAACTTAAGGTCTCATGGGACTTCGACGAGCTCGAACACACTGATACCCCGAAATATCTGGGTGTCACGCTGGATAGAACACTTTCCTATAAACAACATGACCACCATGCAAGAGAAAGTAACTGCAAGTAACAATATAATAAAAAAAAAACTCGCTCTGAATAAGACGTGCAGAATCGTTACTGGATGTATGAAGGCGACACCTATCGACAAAATCTATAGAGCAGAAGGGTTTTCAGCTCCAACCGAAAGAAGAACATGCTCCGAACACGTGGAAAGGTTCAAACAAACTTGTGACGAGCGACATGTCCTGTTACGGCAAGAAACAGCCTAGGAAACCACTGACATCACGAAGAAGCTTCCTTCAGTACGCCCATCTAGACCCGCCACTAAGGGACTCCCCCGTAACGGGTTCAAATTTAGACTGGAAACCTGGAGGAACCTAAACAGAATAAGAACTGGAGTAGCGCCGATAAAAATGAACAAATTTAAGTGGAAGGTACAGAAAGACCAACTGTGCCTGTGCGACTGTGGGGAACTGCAAAACATGGACAATATTCTAGAGTGCACACTCTGCCCTGCAACGTGCTCCTTTCATGATCTGTGGATTGTCAATGAAAATGCCATTAACGCAGCCCGTTATTGGGCTGAAAAGCTATTGATGTACGATTTGGACTCGAAAAAGTAAAGATAGGCAGACCAACCGAAATGGGAAATGATATTTTTCTTGATCTAGAGACTTTAAAACCTGAAGCTCTATAGAAATCTCGACATGTGAATTGTGATTCCTTCACGAATAGAATACCTACTTCCTCTAACGAGGGAAGTAGAAATATGTTGGCAACACTGCTACTGTCGTCTGGATAAATAGACCCGCTTCGTGTCAAGACAAAGCGACCGATCCGCACCACTTAACCACGTCGTCGTCGGGGCTGCCCCGACGGGACCGGGTTAAAGGGTGCCGGTGAGATAAAGTGTAAGTAATATAATAACGACGGGAAGAAGGGGATGATTCTAAAAATCTAGGACCCCGAAGGGAGAAATGTGTGTCAATCGAGGTTATGGTTTGCGAGCTCTAATTTTTTCTGACAGAAGGCATTTCTATACAGGGTTATTCATAATAATAGTTACTGGTATACAGAACTTGAGATCAATATGACGATACTGAGTCAAATGGGTCTTAATAAAATATTGAGATTATAGAATATTATTCGGCGGTAACGTATATTTATTTTATTTATTTATTTATTGATAAGTCAAAAGAAAGTTACAAATTTAAAATTAAAGCCGTAGAAAGGTCATAGATTAAATAAAGAAAAAATAAAAGTCCTAAATACAAACAGTAATACAGGTTCAACAAATAAAATACAAACAATCACAGTGAACTAATGTAAAATAAGACAAGACTAAGTTATATCGACAATAATACTTATCGGATGCTGAAGGTATTTATTCCTCATATCCATAGAAAGTTTTGCTAATTGGAAAGTATTTTATTCTGGGTTTAAATGCCTTTAAGGGCAATTTCCTGACCGAAATAGGAAGATGGTTAAGAAGATGGTTTCTTGTTATGGAAAGTGTAAAATTCCGGCAGCAGTAAATTGTGATTGCGAGTTTCGTAATTAGGTACATCTGAGGGCAGTTTATAAAGTTGTAAGTTTTTTTCAATATATAGTAAACAAGTCATACTATAAACACTGGGGAGTGTAAGTATACCTAAGTCGATAAAATGATGTTTACAACACTCTCGGTATAGCATAAATCCTTAAGCTTGTGAGCAGTGGCCCCAATTTAAAATACAGTAAGATATGCCAGAATGAAAGTAACCAAAGTAGGTCATCTTGAGCGTGGAAGTGGACACTGAATAACTCAGGTTCAGACAGTACGTTTATGTGCTCTTCCCATGACAACTTGAAGTCCAAGGTAACCCCCAAGAAACGAACCGGGTCTGAGCCTTGCTGTTGCTTGATGTTTCTAAGAGAGAAGATGTTGGGTTTTACTGCCATTAATACAGAGCCTATTGTTTAAGAACCAGCCCTCGATATTGAAAAGAGACTGTTTATTCTTAGCAGTCACCCTCAGCATCTCCTCATCAACACCCATCAAACTGGTGTCATCTGCGTATAAGATAAAATTGGTTTCCGCTTAGTACGCCGGCAGGTCATTAATAAGAAAAAGGATAGGTCCAAGGACCAATCCTTGAGGGACTCCACGCCGGGTAAGTCTGCTTTCAGACCTTTGGCCATTGATAACATACTGTTCCCTATCAAACAAACAGAACCGAAGGAGCTCAATGCTGTTTATTGAGAAATTATAGGACCCAAGTTTCTTTAACAATATGTCATGTGATACACAATCAAAATCCCCTTGTCAGATCATGAAATGGAGCCAGACAGTGCGAGCCCCGTCACAGGCTTCCAACTGCCTCACTAATTGATTGTCCCCTAAATCTGAACTGCTCATCAGCAAACAGGGAGTTTCCCTCAAAATATTCCTCAATCTGAGTTTTTAGGACTGTCTCATAAATCTTAGCAAATATAGGTACTAAGGAAATGGGTCTGTAGTTTGATGGATCCTCATTTGGTCCTTTTTTGTATTGTGGGATCACTTTTGCTATCTTGAAACAGTCAGGGAATGCATTGGCGGATATTGCTTTTTTGATTAGCTTGATAATTGGAAGTATAATAAGTAAGGCTGCCCACCGTAAGTGGCGCTCCAGTAGCATTACATCGCGGGGAACTCGACCGCAGCAGCCACCCTAAACAAACCTAATCTATGGCAGCAGCAATTCAGTTTAGGTTCGCCACTTGTTGATTCTATTTTTCTATCGCGTCGCTGTGAATTTAGTTGTTCGTAATATGCCGTAAAGTGTGCAGTCACATGCGACTGATTTGCGCACGGTGTTAGAAGGTTTAATGGTTATGGGAATTTCCTGATTTAAAATATAATAGGTCGCAAATAAAATAGGTGTGGTTTGTCAGCGAAGCTTATTGGTCATTAAGAAATTTTTATGTATATGTAAATAGTGCAAGACATCCATTAAAAAAAAAGGGCCAACGCCCTTATACACAACTTCTTTTCGATTTACTTATTATGCTGTGGTCGTGTAATGTGCTGTAATTTATTTTAAATAAAAAACCATTTCGTTAGTTTTGGAAGAAATATTATAATTCTAAATGGAAATTGCCAGGCCAAAGAACGTTGCAAAGACATTTACCAGCTGTGCGCGAGGGACTTCATTATCCTTTGGTGAATCATTGCGAATAGTAGATGACGTGCACAAAGTGCTACAGACTTTTAATCACGGAAGCGGCCTTAAGCTGGCTACAGACTATGCATGAATTCGCGATGCCTGTTGTGTCCATTTCGTTGTAGTTTGTAGTAACGTTTCGTCTTTCAAAAAATATTATCGAAACTTCTTCGTAAATCCCCAGATATCAAGCCTAATGATAGGTTAAACACCGTATTAGTCCCGTTTTCCCGTCACAGACCGTTACAAATCTAAACCAAATAAGAGCGGCCATAAATATTTTTAACTAGTAATAACTCGCCGCTCTGTCCGTCCCACACGCCCCTTAGCAGCGCAATAAATGTCCGAAAGGCAAATTCCGAACACCATTTGCAGCGAACGGCGTCTCCTGCGGCCCTTTTATTATTATGCGGAAATAGTAAAAAAAACCAGATGACGGGTCCAGGACGGACTTTATGGCCCCGACACGCATCTAATTACGACGTACTGTCCGACGGACGAGCTGATTATTGCCGGGGGACGGACGTCGTTTTTTATCTTTGTGTTTTATTTGGCGTGTTTTGGTGAAGGTTATTGACCACTGGCCTCTTTTCAAAGAACAACTGATGTCTGTCAGCTGTCGGTGACGTGGTATTTATAGTTGCTTCTGCTGCAATAAAAGCAGTTGTTCCTGCTGTAGCCGCTTCAGCAAATTGTGTCCCATTAGGTACTTCGGAATTTAAATTTAGCGCCATTTTTCAACAACTTAACCTAGAAATTTTCCATATATCATCTAGAGACCAGGAAATTTATTCATGGATCGTTGCACGACAGAAGAACGTGTTAGAATTGTTCAAATTTGATACTACGAAAATTCCCGTTCTTATGTGAAAACGAAACAAACTTCGTTTAATACAGAACAACAGGTTAGAAACATTAAGAGCGTGCTAATTGGTCGCAACATTTGTAACGTTGATTTCAATGCAGGCGCCCTCCGTGGGAAGTCCGAAAGTACTCATGGCGGAAGCGGGACGCGGTGGGAAACCACCTTATGATCATTGATCAGTTAAAGGTCAATTAATGTTTTATAAAAAGAACATAAAAGCTAAAAAATAAAAAATAGAGGAAGGACAACTACGCTGGTATGGACATGTGAAAAGGATGTCAGAGGACAGAATCGCAAAGCAGATCTTTGAAGCATAACCTGAAAAAAAGAGATCGAGGGGATGGCCCAGAAGAACATGGATATAGAAGAGGTAAGGGAAAGTAAAGGATACCAGCTTCACAGCTAGATAGGCCCTAGGATTAAGTAAGTTATTTTTCTAAAATAATTATCGATTTTATTTAAACAATTAAAATGTCAATTATCCTAGTCTTCCCTATTATACAATGAGGTTTCTCAAAAATATACTAAAGAAATAATAAACCTACAAATCATGAAACTGCAATACCTAGTTGTACTGCCTCATAGACTATTATCCATACTGTTTTTTATATAAGAAAATACGCTCCACTCTCTAAACATCCCTTTAAATATCCGGTTATTCCAGTCAAAGTAAAGCAACTGGACTCCGGCTATCTTAAATGCGATTTGTTTTATTGAGTTCACTCCAGCCTGTTTGTTTCTTATTGCACAACAGTCTCAATCTCATATCGGCTATTGATTATGGCAAATCCGGAAAGGAGATCCCGGACTTCGGATCCGTCCGAATATCTTCTGAACGGTTGACTCTATAAACATGCAATTATGGGAGAAGTTGCTCAATGGGATTTAGGGATTATCTGCTCGAGTCATATCGTTTTGATGAAGTTCTTTTGGCTTTTTTATTTACCTAGTTTTAAGTTTCTAAAAACAATTATGACTAGCCGACTAATATATTTTTAGCCAATTAAAATAGGGTTTTACCTGTATTTCATCGAGAAAATTATGAAACGTAAAATTTTGCCGGAGTTGTAAGCCGATGCTAAGCTTTTAAACTCTCAAAGGAACCGTATTTTAAATCGAAAAAATTTGGTACGCATGGTTTTAATTATTGTCAAAAAATAATGAATTCAGAAGCTAGTTGATGTCACGTTATTGCCAATCGGTCGGTGTTTAAAATGTCGCGTTTTGTTCAAAACTATATCTCCTTTGTTTTTGATCGGCACTAAGGTTGTGACCTCGCATAATTTTATATGGTCTATACTTAAAATACTTTAACGTTCTTTGAACTATTTCATAAGCCAACATTTTATCTTCTCTTCCATATATCTGAGATACCGCACCAATCGGGATTTGATTTTTTTGGATCCTTTTGAAAATATAATAAAATCGCTATGTCCCTTTCTTCATTTTTTTCTCCTCTTCTTTTTCCATTGCCCAGAATTCATCTTTCTTCTAGTCTTCTATTTGTTTTTATTATGGTGTTTAATGATGGAGTTCTTTGTCCCCCTTCAATACTTTCTTCATATTGTCTTTGAGCCGCTCTAATTTTATTGTTATTTTTTAAATTTAATTTTATCATTTTGTATCTTTCATTAATAGAACACATTTTGCATAAAAATAAAATTATAAATTTACGGTGATTAAAGTATTATTGTCAACCTTTACATTAACTTTGACTTACCTACGAAGAAAATTTAAATAGGTAGCAGGTATTTCGTTCGCAACCTGGATAGTTACGTTTAAAGTATAATTATGAGAAATAATTATTAATTTGACATAGTAAAAACAATTGAAAACCCGCATAGGGTATGTTATACAAAATATGTCTAGAACTTCTTCTAGAATCCAAAAATATGATAAAAATCATACCATCCAATTTAAAAAAAAGCGAGAAAATCGATGTTTTATACTATATTTTTTTTATTTGATGCTCAATTGTTTTGCTGATAAGATATATGAATGAGCCATAAAACTCCCCAAAACTTTCTTATTTAACATTTTTCCCGTCTTTAAAAATAAAAAGTTATGAGGCCTGGTGTTCACTTTTATTTGGATATCCCTGTACTTTCGATATTGGTAGCAATTGCAATAAAAATTAAATATGTTAGTTGACTGTTTTTGGCTTGATTATTTATTCCTGCAATAGTCATGACGAATACCATTCGTGATATTATTTTCCCTGGGTTCCCAGGTTCGCCAACGCTAGTCCGGTCTAATTTGACAACCAAAAGTTTTAAACTGACAAGTGTAAGAAGAAGACAACTAAGTTTTATACTATGAACTTATTTCTGAGCTTTTTCGCAAATTTATCAGGAAAAGGACAATTTTAGTACGTACTTTCAACAATAATAGAACTAAATTCATTACATCAACTCGTTCCAAGATGAAAATTATTTGGAAACCAAGAAAATCGCTGAAATATCATATTAATTCATAGATTTTTAATGACGACTTATTAACAATGACAGGACAAAAACCTGTCAAAACATAATTGATCAACTATAAGATCTTAATTTAAACTTTAAACCAGTGCTCAATTATTAAATTAAATTAATTAAACTTTCTTAGTGGTGGACGCAAAAGTTTAACGATGCGTCAGTATTCTGTAAGACCTCGTATTATTTTTGATGGGTAACCCTTTAACATTAGAGACCCTATGTACTTTTATCTTTTAACATCCTTAAAACTAAGAAACGCAACGAGACACGTTTCTTTACCCTCAAACTAAAAAATTGACCAATGGTCAAGAAACAATCGAATCAGCATATTTCTACGAAATACCCAAAGGTCAGTTGGCCGGCTCTTTTACTCGTGGAAATCGCGTTATTTATTTCTTTTCTTTGAAAATTTTTCTTCTCTTTGAACCCTTATTTTACTGAAAAGTTTAGTAGTTTAAAAGAACATTTTACAGTTTTGACAGTAATTTAGGCAATTGGAAATAGGAGAGACTGTTTAAAGGCTTCTGTTTTCTGTAATGGTCAAGAACGGGTGCTAGATACAGGGTGTTATGAAAGTCACTACCTACATACGGCATGTCCGCAGATGGTTTAGAAGAGGACAAATGGATCAAATTTTGCAAGACATAAAAATGTCACTCCAAATAAAAGTTTTTGCTTGTAAAATAAATGAGATTCACCTTATGAAAAATTTAATTTTTAATACAGTGAGCATAAAAAATCCGAAAATGTTATTTTGCGTATGAGTAAACAAACTTTGTTTATTATTTTCTACCAAAAGAACAAATATGAAATACGATTTAAATTAAACCTTAAACCGAAGGTCAAGATTTCATTAAAGAATTTAAATACGAGGTATGTTTCCAAAATTCTGGGAATTGCTATATCGATGAAAATTCAGGGCTGATAACTAATTACTTCCGTGTACAAACAATTTATGACAGTTTGTCCAACGATATTAGACAATATCGGTCGGTATGATTTAGCCTCTCTGAGAGTTAATTTTAAAAATATTGCAAATCTCCCTCCCCCCTCAACACCCCCCCCCCCCCGGACGTACATCCTAGACACTCAAAAATTTAAAAAGTGCACTAATGGAATAAATCCACCGAATTGCATTATTCAGACCCCCCCCCCAAGACAAATCAACCCCCTCAAGACCAAATCCTCGGTGCGCCCATATACAGGATCTTTTGTTAACTCTTTGTCCGGTCCACTGCATCAAGCTATAAATCAAGCATCAAGCACTGACCTGAAAAGCTCCCGAACTGGAGTTTTAAAAGAAGTGCATTGAAATATCACTCTCATATTAACTTTTTCACCTGACCTACCTCCTAGCGACTACCATCTCTTTCTAAGATCGGAGGAACCTCTACGTGATGTGCGATTTTAGTACTTAAATGACATGAAACGTGCTGAAACCACCGAATAAAACAGACTCCGAAAAAATTGTTTGAAGATAGCTTGAAAAGTTTTGTTTCGCGGTAAAAAAAAATGTATTGAAATTAAAAATTTAAAGCAAAATTCCCACAACTTTGGAAACATCCCTCGTATTAAAAGTAACGAGTTTTATCACATTTTTTTAAAGACTCAACTATTCTTTGTCCCACCTCTAACCCGAGTACTAATTACTACATATTAAACAATAATGACACCTATGGACATGTTTGTCAATGTCTTTATTAAATGAAGTAATAATTTAATTTAAAATATTTCTCATCAAAATGCTATCTACTGAACAAAGGATTTTTATAGTCCAATATTATGGGGATGGCCAAGTATCATACCGCTACATCATGGAACAATTTAGCGAGAAATTTGTAGGAATCCCAATAACTGAAATGACAATCTACAACACAATAAAAAAAAGTTCGAAAGAACTGGTTCGGTTTTGAATCTCAAGAAGGTTTGCGCAGGTTTATTGACCTTTGCTCAGGATCTGATTTTTTTCATTAAGATTTTCTAAAATCAGTTGTCAAACTGCGAATATTTAATTTTAATTTAATTTTCGAAAATTTAGTTTTTATGATTGTAGAAGAAAGTTTTTCGAACATTTGTGATCCATGCCCGCTCTAAACAAACACATCCAAAACCCGTTCGACAGAGTTCAAAGTGGTTTTGCCCTTTCGTTATCTGAACCGATAAACTAAGTGCCCTTAGCCATTCGGCGACTTGCCGGCCCTATTAATATGCATAAATTGACATTGTACGACGGGATTCCGATTCCTCTTATGCAAAAATCTGCTCTTGAATCTTAATTTGTTGACACTTGTTCGCTTTGCGGTCTGTGGCCCATATTTACACATGGTAATTTTGATGGTTTGGCCAACATATTTGATATTTGGGGCAGTTTTCGCAATAAGGGAGAGTTTAACCGCTAGAAATGTTAGTGGCTTTGCGGATTACACCAGATTACCAGGGTTACCATTGGATCAGGGAGACTTCCTCACAAGTATCAACACGGACAAAACATGCACAGACCTGGAGATGTTTCGTTGCGGATTAGCTATTTACCTAACAAGTAGTGCGGAAGCGAAGTGTCAGAAGAGTGGCAACAAAGACGAAATAAAAGATACATCTCTTTACTTTCTTCGCTGGAATCGACGCGCAAATTTTTTTGTATATACTTTGTTTTTACATATGCTTCTCAAAATGGCGGACGTTTTGTCGGACATGCATAAATGACGAGCAAATCTTTATGACGAACTCTCCGTCGTTCTGACTGACGCCTGATCACTTATATCTACGCATTTCGACGTAATACTTCTTATTAAATACTCTTTATTAAATGTAAGTTCAATTATTAACTCTCTAATACAGTTTATAACTGCCTTCATCCATTTTTACAATAAACAATTCACACACTTTATATTTCTGATTGGTAAGCATCATTGACATTATTATAAATTGCAATTGACGATTTGCAGTTTTATTGTGTAGACCTAGCCTAATGTTAATTTATGAATGAAATTTTTGTTGCCATTCATAAATTTAATGCAACGTCATCACAATGCAATCTGATAGCAGGGCCATCTTGAGGGCAGTTACTAAACAGTGCTGAGTAACCTGGAACCAACAGTAAAATTAAGAATTCCCCCAGAAGTTACCAAATGTTGACACCATTGTCTAAAATTGCTTAGTAAAGTGATTTTTTATATTGATAACACAAACTGGAGACAAAGGTGTAAAAATTTTGAGTGTAATGTAAAAAGAAATGTATAGTGACGTTGGATCTGATATGGATTTGCTATTTTTGTACGTGTACTTGCATATATATTGCAGTGTATATTTGCGATTTCATGGCCAAGGTCATAGAAGGTCAAAAGTAAGGGTATTTGGAAGTGTAAATCCATAATATTCCTCCTGTTTTTCGCAAAACGAAGTTTCAAACCATAATCTACCACCCTTCTGTAAAAACTCAAAATGTCAGGCAAGTACTAAGCGAATTTTTTGAGATCAATATAAAAACACCGACCCCGGTTTTTCCATAGCTCTATAACCACATTTGAATAGGGCGCCGACCAGGATAGTACTACCTTAAACATTTTTACCTATTTTAATGACAACATAGCTTAGCCATAGTTAAACTTTAAAATCGTTACGGCTTTAATTTCTTTCCCAATCGCTCTCTTTTTTTTAAATAAAAGAAGTCCCTTATATTATCGCTGCGAAAATTCCCCATGTAACTTAGGGAATATCGTTACCCCTTTTCAAAGATTATATCCCTGTATTTATGAGGTTTGCCCTTGCTTGTGGCCAGCGTGGGGTGATTTGATAATGCATATTTAATGTATTCAATTAATATTTAGAAGGTTAAATGGAAGTGTTTTTAGTTTTAATTCGACACTTGATACAAAAAAAAAACGAAACACTTTTTCGGTGTAATCAATAATTACATGATTTATATTATATTGTGAATCTAGTAGGAAAAGCCATACATTCCCGGACGGTCGTGAAGATTGCTGGTCAAAAATTTCTTGAATAATCGGAATCGGCAAATTTAAACTGACAGTGACAACAATTATTACCACTGTACTATTGCAGTCTACTCACAACTACTGTAAGGATATATTATTTCCTTTCAGTTCAGAAATGAAAATTTCCCAGCAGTTATTTTTCATATGTAATATTGACTTTTTTGTGATTTCGTTCTCGGACAAGAAATCTGAAAATTGACTGCTATAAATGAAACGTCCTGTTGTATATAAATTCGTCCTGATACGTAATTAATCTAAGTAGTTTCTTAGCAAAATAATTTATAACTTATTCCCCCCCCCCCCCCAATTAGAAATAGTTGTCCCCAAGAGCAGTTAATCAAAAAATAACTCCATTCATTAGGTCGACGAGGAAAGGGACTCCTGTGTTGTGAATAGTACCATGTAAGAAAATTTTCTCTGCAATGTGGAATTCTTTAATAATTGCCAGATTCTCCAAAGCAAGACCGCTCTAATTTGACAACCAAGCAAAAGTTTGTTGTAAGGCAACTAAGTTTTATCCTTTGAATTTGTCCTGAGTTTTTTCACAAATTTATAAAGAAAAGGGCAATTTTAGTATGTACTTCATATCATATGTATCTGAGCAATCTGCAATCTGAGCAAGCCTTATTCGCAGCGGTGAAAAATGTTTTTATAATATAGGAAAACGACTGTTCGACAACTAACAATGTAATGTCTGCATAATTAAAATTGTCTCTGAAACGACTAAACGGGTCCGTGGGAACACTGTTAGTGGAAATCTGTCTTAATCTAACCAAATCCGGAGTTTTTTGTAGCACACTATTGAATTTTTCCGTAACGTACACATTTTTTTCGTCATTTAAACTTTGTAGCACTGCTTGCACGTTATCCACTATTTCTAATAATTCTACTGACGATAACGAAAACTTCTTTTATACTGTGGTGGCATTCGTTATTTCTCGGTAATTATTAAAAATAGTTTGTAAATCAATTTCAACTTGAGGGTCTTGAAATTTCAACTGACTTGCTTTTTAGCAGCAGCTTCTTTTGCGTTTAATTGTAACACTAGGAAATGCTGTTGATAATAAAACGCTACTTTTAACCATGTTTGCCACATCGTGTCAGAACATGCTGTGGAGGAGGTTCTGGAATGATCGGATACTTTTTATGAAATTGACGAATCCGTTTGGGGGATTTGAGAAACACTGCTTTCCACACTATTCCACACGTGGAAAATAGGACATTACTGGTGTCAGCAAGACGGGGCAACAAGTCATACGGCGAGAATAAGCATATTTTAAGAGAATCCTTTCCAAACAGATTCATTTCTAGAAATGGTATGATTCCGTGGCCAGAAAGATCCACAGATCTTTCAGCTCCGGATTATTTTCTTTGGGGCTATTTAGAGCTTAAAGTGTTTGTGTGAATAAACCCAGAAATTTAAGAGATTTGAAATTAAACATTAGAAATGAAATCAATGCTATCCCACGTCACGTTCTTCAAAACGATATGCAAAAATTTGCTAATCATTTTGCCGAAACCTGTATTAGCGATGATAGGACAAAAACACACGTCTTAGTTAAGCCATTTTTTGACTTGTTGACGTAAAGGTTGACCTATGGGTGCTACATGCAAACGTATACGAATCAACAACTTCTGCGTGGTATATATTGAAATGACGACAATATTTTTTCTTACGTAACGGTTGCCCCGCAGATTCTTTTAGGGGATAATAAGTTTAACAATCGACAGGCAGTGAGTTAGTGTCGGAAGCCGCAATTCTTTATCTTGTTTGTTTGCTCGAAGACCTATGTTCCTTCGTTATCCATCGGTCTATCGGACCAAATTGTTTGACCGTTTGTAGTTCGGTCACAGGCTTAGTTCTGATTTTGTTTTGATATTTCCGGATTTATGTGTTTGTAAGAGTTAGAATGGATATCGTTTTAATTAGATTGTACGATGCTAAGTGTCAATTTTTAATCTCCTTTTATAAAATGCAACGTCGCTCTATCTCTATCTCTCTCCCTCTGTTAATAGGTACGCTTATATCTCGAGGACCACGGATCAAATTCACATGTTTATAATTTTAGGAAAGTTATGCACAAAAAGGTATTCTTGTAAGGACTGGGTCATTGATGAGTCGAATGACTCTCTGTTATATAGAATCAAGCATGTTAAATGTCGAAGGTAATGCCGCTCCCCAGATGTGGGAACAGTTTTTCGACAGATTGAGTTTTGAAGGCGTTGAACTAAATAAGGTTCTTGGCACTCCAGGCTAGGATTAATTGAAGATCTTGAAAAAGGGATAGGTGCATAGATCTGCATCTGTTA
Source organism: Philopedon plagiatum (assembly GCA_963971165.1). Taxonomy (NCBI): domain Eukaryota; kingdom Metazoa; phylum Arthropoda; class Insecta; order Coleoptera; family Curculionidae; genus Philopedon; species Philopedon plagiatum. The sequence continues at coordinate 2,146,429 of OZ020189.1, forward strand.
TCCAGCTCTTGATTCGAAACTTGTCTGGAAAAATGAATGTTGGAGTGACGAGTACTATCGTCAGCGTAACTGTGGATGGGATTTATAGTTAAAGAGAGCAGGTAATTAATGTGAAGAGGAAATAGGGTGGGTGCCCGGACTGAACCTTGGGGGACGCCAGCATTGATAGTAAACCACAATCAGGGATTTGCCATGAAATTTGAGAGACTTGTTCCAGTTATATGTGTCAAAGGTATGGAGATCAGTTGTGGATTTTTGATGACGAAATCCGTACTGTCTGTCATGGATGAGTTTGTGTTTTTCTAGGTATTTTAGAATTTGCAAGTTGATGACTTTCTCCATAACTCTGCTGACAACAGAGAGAAGAGAGATATATCTATAGTTGGATAGGGGGGACTTGGTACCTTTTTTCGAGACAGGCTGCACATGAGCAGTCTTCCACCTGCCTGGGAAGGTACTTTTGTCATAGGAGATATGGAGAAGACGAGTTAAGATGGGTACAAGCTCTGGAGCGCAATTGCTGGTATGCCATTTTGACTGGAAGACTTTTTGGTATCAAGTGATAGAAGAATTTTTTGTGGGGTAGAGACGTAGAGGATGGAAGGGCGACATTGGCAGGAGGAATGAGAGTGGAATTGGCAGCGAATTGTTTGGCAAATAGTCCAGCTTTCCCTTTGGAGGTGAAGATAATTTTGGTGTCAGAGGTCAGGGGAGGACAAGTGCTTCTACAGAAGTTTTGACTAATGTTTTGGCAAGTAACCAGAAAGATTTGCTGCTGTTGGAACGGGAAAGCACTGTATCTTTTATGCGGTTGTTAAAAGCATATTTGGACTCTAGACAGTTTGATTGTATTGATTTGACTCGGTGAAAATTTGACGACTTTCGGGTGTAGGATTTTGAAGAAAGCTTTTGTAAGCTTGGTCTTTTTTGAGCCTGGCTTTATCACAAACCTTAAACAACCAGGGCTTGTGATGATTAGAGGTTTCTTGCTGGTATGTGGAATGAAACTTTCCCTACCTACTTGAATGATATCTGTGATATGAGGGTAAATTTCGGAGGGATCGGGAAAGCAGACAGGGTTCCAAGGGAAAGCAGAGAAGTTTCGGAGACCATCCCAGTCGGCAGAATAATTGTAGTGCTAGATCGTGCGTTATGGCATAATTTGAAAGACCTCGGGTTGTGTTGGACAAGAGACAGTAAAGAGGCCGTGATCTGAACGACCCAGAGGAACGCATACAGATATTAAGTATTGCTCAGGATGGATGGTAACCAAAAGATCTCGTGGATTTGGATTATTGGTAGGAACGCTGGGAAAGTATGTTGGTTCCCTGAATAAAATGGTGAGCGAGTTGCTGATTGCGAAGTTTTCTGCCGCTCTGCTTTCTGGGTGGGTTTTTGTCGATCTTAGCCATTCCTTTCTATGGACGTTAAAGTCACCTAGGACGATAACTTCAGCGGAGAGAAATTCAGAGAGAAGATGGTCAATTTTTGCCGAGAAGGAGTCGAAGAACTTATTGTAGGAGTTGCCTAATGGGGAGCGGTAGATGCAACAGATAAATTTGGTGAAAGATTTAAGGGTTAGTTTTTGCCAGAAAACATCAGGCTTGCCTGATTCCATGTTCGGAAGTCTGGTGCAAGAGAGACTGCTTAAAGACGATGATTTGGAAGAAATGTGAAAATAGGAAATATGGCAATATTTTAGAATTTGCAAGTTGATACCCTTCTCCATAAGAGAGAAGAGAGATATAGGCAGATAATTAGATGGAAGGGACTTGGAACTTTTCTTAGGAACATGCTGCACACGAGCAGCTTTCCAGCTGTCTGGAAAGATACCCTTGTCTTTTCGACAAATAACTGAGCAACAGCAACGTTCAATAAACCAAAATAAGTACCTACTGTCACTGCTTTAACGTTAGAGGATAAATAAAAAATAACTACATATACAAAGGAAGCTTATATAACACAACTAAAACAGTATTAAATGATATTTTTCCGATTTCCCATAACGAACTAGACACAGTCCCTGCTGTCTATAAAATAAGACTCATTTGATTGGATTTGCTTTTACGAGTTTTATGCCGATCGGAACTGCTTGCCGTGTGTCGTCGTAAAAGTCAATAAAATTCTTGATCGGTAAAGATTACAAAATGTCACATCGTATGATCGTAATAAGGATGTATAAGGAACAACGCTAAAGGAAGATGATAAAGGGATCTAGTAAGTTAAACTTATGGTAAAATTTTAACGATCGAAAAAAGTAGAGATTTTAATGTTATTTCATGAGAAAAGCTAGTCTAAATTATATCGAAAAAAAAGCAAAGCGCGTAGATCAATAGTATATTGTACAACGAGCATGGAATGACATGCATTTCCTACGAGTATGACGTTTGCAGCACGATGCCGCAGGCGAGTGCTGCAAATCATACGAGTAGGAAATGGTCATTAGTAGAGGGATATGATGCTCCCCGAGTCTCCGCATGCGCAGTAGGGTCGACCTTGAACGCCCAGGTGTGCTATTGTTATTTGGCCTTGATATGCGCAGGTGTTATTCCAAGGTCAAGGTCAAGAACTTGGCCTTGAACGCGAGCAGATGTTTCTTTGTTTGGTGATGACCAGGTGTACGATGCTTATTTCAAGGTTACATTTGCGGTGCATATTTTCAATGAATGCGAGCAGCTGTTTCTTTGTTTGGTGATGACCAGGTGTACGACGCTAATTTCAAGGTTACATTTGCTTGGCCTTGAACGCGAGCAGATGTTTCTTTGTTTGGTGATGACCAGGTGTACGACGCTTATTTCAAGGTTACATTTATGATGTTAGTTTACCTTGAGTTATTACTGGGGTGTAACATGTTTTGGTATGACGGTCGAGTGGGTTGGGTCTAAATGTGGATCGGTATATATGAGGGTAGGGGGGGTTAAATTTTAGTATAGAACATTGTGTTGAGTAAAACGGTTCAAGCAAGTTAATTTGAAAGTCATGGCGTACGTGTGTGAAAATTGTGGTAAATCATTTACTCGGAGTTATAATATGTTACGACATAAACGAGAATCGTGCGTAGCACGATTTGAAAATATGCATGGTGGAAAACAGCGAAAAGTTGACGATGGGGCATCAACATCCGAGGTGCGTACTTGCACTTGCTGCAATATAACCATACCAGCAAATCGAATGGCAGGTCATCAAAGAACAATACACCATAAAAGTAATGCATGTTCACCAATATCAGCTGGTGTTGAGCTAGTGTCCAGTGCTTTTAGAAATAGGATTGCCACATACCGTATATCAAGTGATAATGAACATACTGACTATTCATTATTTTTTGATGAAATTAAAGCAAGAGTGTTAGAGGTAGTATGTGACCTAGTAAGAGTGCGTTGTGCTTTGAAAGTTAATATGGTGGTTGTTGGTCGGTATCTTTTACCAACACAAGATAATATGTACAGTGACAAGTCATTTAATACACGCAATGAAATTGTCACTTCAGGAAGCGATTTGGAAGAAATATATCAATCATTAGTGGAAGCCATGAAGACTCAATCGACTGAGTTTCAGGAAAAAGATTCAGGTATGTTATAAATTAACGACTAAAAATAAAATAAATACTTATGTCATTCTTTTTTGTTTTCGTAGGTTGGGCTCTGGAAAAAATTCTATACCTGGAAGTAAATGTCAACGAGTATAAACCTTTTGGTGGATCTTCATATATAAAGTTACCCCGATTCATCGAATTGAAAAAAGCCATCATCAATGTGTTTAATCAAGATGAGTGTTGTTTTGCGTGGTCAATCGTGTCTGCTTTGTGCCCCACCACTAGAATGGCATCACAGATTCAATCTTATCCACACTATTCAAGAGTGCTGAATTTTACAGGTATAGACTTTCCAGTAAAGTTGCGTGATATATCAAAATTTGAAGAAATGAATAATATTTCAGTTAACGTTTATGGTTTGCAAAAAAATTTCGAAAATAATATGTTAAAGTACGAAGTTGTCGGTCCATTAAGGTATTCGGGTAGAAAACTTAACAGACATGTCAACTTGTTGTTAATAACAAAGGATTGTAGTATTAAAGATGATGATGAACATATTTGTGATACGCGTTGTTCTAAAAGTCATTATTGTTGGATAAAAGACTTATCGAAATTATGTTCCAGTCAAATTACATCACGTAGAGATAAAATGTATTTTTGTGATGGTTGTTTGATATATTTTAGTTCACCATCATCTTTGATATCACACCAAAAAAATGACTGTAACCACAAATATTCATTAACACCATCACTAAATTTAAAAATAGATAAATTTGGAAGGAGTGTAAGTGAAAATATATTAAAATTTGACAACATAGAAAAGCAAATGCGTGTACCGTTTGTCGTTTACGCGGATTTTGAATCGGTGCTTAAACCACTGGATACAGTGGAACCGAATCCCACAAATTCTTACTTAGTCAAAAGCATCAAACATGAACCGTATTCTTTTGCGTATTTAATTAAGTGCTCCTTTGACGATTCGATTTCAAAATTTGAGCTCTACCGGGGAAACGACGCAGCCCAGGTTTTCGTTTCTCGACTTGAAAGTGATTTAAGATCTCTTTACAATACATACTTAAGAGATATAAAAGCAATGGAAACTTTAACGGCTGACCAAATAGCGGAGTTCAATAATGCCACAAAATGTGGTATATGTGAACGACCTTTTGAAAATAATAATTGTAAAGTAAAGGACCACTGTCACATAACTGGGAAAAAAAGACCTGGTGCTGCTCATTCGATTTGCAATTTAAATTATAAGTTACCCAATTTTATTCCAATTATATTTCATAACTTGAGCGGGTACGATTGCCACATGTTTATTAAAGAGTTGTGTCGTCACGGAGACAAGATCGATGTTTTAGCTCAAAGCAAGGAAAAGTATATTTCGTTTACGAAAAGTATTTACGTTCACGATTATGTCGATAATAAAAGTGGGACAATAAAGAAAAAATATTTGAAATTGCGGTTCATCGATAGTTTTAAATTTCTATCAACGTCACTGGAAAATTTGGGTAATGGATTAGCTGTGGGTAGTTTCAGGGAAACAGGAAAATATTTTTCTGATAATGAGCAGTTTAATTTAATGCGTAAAAAAGGTGTTTTTCCCTATAGTTTTGTCGATTCAATAGACAAAATGAACCATCCAACTTTACCCACAAAAAATCAGTTTTATGATAGTTTGTCAGAGGAGCACATTAGCGATGAAGATTATGATAGAGCTAAAAAGGTGTGGGACACATTTAATTGTAAGAATTTGGGGGACTATTCGGATTTATATTTGAAATCTGATGTTTTATTATTAACCGATGTTTTTGAACAGTTTCGCGATACTTGTTTAGAAACGTATAAACTGGATCCAGCACAGTACCATACCCTTCCAAGTTATTCGTTTGATTGTATGTTGCGTATTTCTAAGGTAGAGTTAGAGCTATTGACCGATATCGACACGGTTCATTTTTTCAAAAAAGGTATTCGAGGCGGTATAAGTCAGTGTTCAGAAAGGATGCACGCTGCCAACAACATATATGTACCAAACTACGATCCTAACGAGCCATCATCTTTCATTGTTTATCTTGATGCAACAAATCTGTACGGTCATAGTATGTCGCAAGCATTACCATTTGGCGGCTTTAGATGGTTATCAGAGCATGAAATTTTAAATTTAAATATTATGGATGTGGACGATAATGGTCCAGAAGGATACGTTTTGGAAGTTGACGTTCATTATCCGGATACGCTATATGATGATCATTCCGACTTACCCTTTTTAGTTGAAAATATTGTACCACCCACGGAATCGGCAAAATTTTCAAAGTTAATTCCGAATTTAAACGATAAAAAGAAATACATCATTCATTACCGAACATTAAAACAAGCAATCAATAACGGCCTAATGGTAATGCAAACACACAGAATTTTAAAATTTAATCAATCCCCCTGGTTAAAGACATATATCGACTTAAATACAGATTTGCGCAATAGGGCAACAACAAAGTTTGGTAAAGACACTTTTAAATTAATCATTAATGCTGTTTTCGGCAAGACCATGGAAAATGTGGAGAATCGTAATGATATAAAACTAGTCACCCGATGGGAAAATGACAGGAATAAAATTGGGGCACGAGCATTAATTTCTCGTCCTTATTTTAAAAGTTCAACGGTTTTTAATAAAGAATTCGTTGCCATTCATATGGATCGATTAAAGGTAACTTATAATAAACCAATTTATATCGGATTTTCCATACTGGACATGTCGAAAACAGTAATTTATGATTTTTTCTACTCATTCATTAAAGCAAAATTTGGCAAAAATGCTTCTTTACTGTATACCGACACAGATTCGTTAATATTAAAAGTTTACACCGAAAATTTTTATCGTATAATTGCAGAAAATCCGGATAAATTCGATACATCCAATTATACCGAAGGAAATATTTTTAACATAAAAAAAAGTCAGTCAGTAGTAGGTAGAATGAAGGATGAATTTCCAGGTGATCCAATAATAAGTTTTTATGGTACCGGAGCCAAAGCTTATTACATAAACTCAATCAGTAGCGAAATTAAAAAAGCGAAAGGTATAAAAAAACGTGTAATTGAAAAACAGCTTCACCTGGAAGATTATCGGAATATCGTAGAACGTGGTGGTCAGATATTTCGAAAAATGAAAACCTTTCGAAGTTATAAACACGACGTTTATACCGAAATAATTAATAAAGTTGCTTTATGTCACCACGACGATAAACGTTATATTATACCATCAACAACAAAAACTCTACCTTGGGGGCACCCAGACATAAAGTTTTACGAAACAAACCCTGAAGATAACCTAAATATGTTAATACAAGCTATGCAAAGTTTTTTACCCGAAAATATTAGTTATAATTAGAAAAATGTTGGAAAGTCTATGTTTTAGAAAAATAAAAAAATATTAACTCCAATGTCACGTAGTTTTATTAACCACTATAGTAATAGCAATAGTTGAAATTTTATAACGCAGGATAGGAAAATACATAGATAATTGTTTCAATAATATGTTGTTTTATTTTACAATATAGTAATAAAGTTACAAAAATAAAAATTAATTAATGTCTGGCTTGTAAACTTCTCGTAGCATCCATTGTCTTCTCAACATATCAGATCTGCTAATCGGCCCTCGTCGACACATCAGCGTTCCACAGTAATGACACTTAACAATCCTTACTCTCAACAATTCAATGTAACTGTAAGATTGCATGTGGTCAGTCCAAATATATACTTCTCTTTTACAATTATAGCAAACAGCAGAAATTATTATTTGTGCTCCCGAAAAAGTCTCAGCTGGACGACTGTTATCTTGATCTGCGGGCAACATTATAGTTTCTGATAATAGGCATCGAAGGAAAGAGAGTGTCTATAAATATGGGTTGTCTGGGTCATATAACCTTGAGAGCACAAACAATAACAGAAGTAAGGACACACGATTACCTTGAAAATATGTCCTTGAATCGCTGTTTAGCCGTAGAACGCAACCTTGTAAGTTGAATTAACTTGTTTGGCCTCTAAAGCATCAACCGTCAGATAGGGTGGGGGAGTTTATGGTGGGGTGATAAGTATAAATTTGGTTTGCTAGGCAGAGCATTTCATAGTTCGCTAGAACAGTTCGCCAAGTAAATACATTCGTCAGTTAAGTGCAGTGAGTTAGTTAGAAAAATGAATTCCGGTAGTGAGTCGTTGTTAAATGCGTTTAACTTGGATGGAAGTATCCAAGCAGAGTTGATGGGGCAGGACGTTATTGACCTGCTGACCCCGGGTGTGTTTGACGAGTGGCACAATGACGACGTGCTAAACACTGCGTTTGTGGAAGAAGAGAATGTGGGTGAAAAAAAAGTATCTTCGGCGGTTGATTACGTCAACAACTGGACGGAGAAGGACGGCGGGCGCATCAATATCATAAGTGATGTGGTGGTAAAGAAGGCGAGGCGGCAACCCACTACGAAGTTGGAAAAGCTGCTGAAATTGCCAAAGACAGCCGGCAACAATAAAAGTCAATTTTATGCAGCTATGGAGGGTGAACAGAAGAAGAAGAAGAAATTCGTGTTCAAGCGACCAACAGTGCCAGTTCAATACCCCGATTTTTTGGAGACGTCACAACCACCGAAGCCTCTGTCACCGGTCGTCATCATTAATGAAGGCCCAAACTCGACAACGCCCGAGCCGCCGAAGTCCATGCCTCCGATTGTGTTGGTGGCCGACGCTGACGAAAAATCGCCGATCGCGAGTGCGCCGATATCGCCAATAGTTGGGCGTGGAATGTGCCGCAAACCATTAAAGAAGCGGTGCAAGCGGCTATTCGAGGCGGTTAGTCAACCCCTTCAACCTGCTGCTGCTTCTTCTGCAGAAGTGCCGATACCGGACTGGATGGAAGAGTTTTCTCCAAGCCAGAAGTGTGCCTTCTCCGTGGCTTTTAGTGCGAGGCAAAAACTAGTTGATGAACTAAAAAAGAACGATAGTGATGTGGCGCAATACGAGAGACAGATTAAGGAACTGCAGGCGAAAATTGAACAGTGTAAAAGTGAAGGGGAAGTGTGTAGAAAAAGACTTAAGTTATTGGACAATTTTCCATATAATTAATTTTAGAATTTTATTGTAAATATAGAGTTAAGTTATTTTTGTAATAGTGTTGTATATATAAGTAAAATAAAATGTTTTTGTATATATGATAATAAAAAGTTAAATGAAACAATATTTTTTATTTCTAAAATAAGTATGCGAAAGTTACACAAAATAAAATAAAAATGCAAAATAGAAAAAAGAATAGACGAAAAAATGTAGGGCCGTAACTTTAGGTGTGTAATCATTAGATGCACACAACTTAAGTATGCGATAAAGTGTTATGTCTGTGAAGAGAGGCTACCCGTTACAATGCCTGAGAACATGCATCTTATTTGTAATAAAATGTGAATTTTACTGCAAGTAAGATAATAGACCAAACTCTCGGCATTTTCGTAGAGAACTTACTAGAAATTTAGCTAGTTCTAACGTATGGTAAGAACGTACATGTCTTTATAGAGTAACACAATATTTTCCAAAAGAAATTAATTCTTGAGAAATATCATGTTACTTGGGATGTGACATGAATCAACTACAAACTACGATCAAATATTTTGTAGCCCTGAAAAGGGCTGATTTTGTCGGGGTAGGTCGGGGAGGGCATGGTTCCGGGATCAGTTGGTGGAATCAGCTGGACCATCATCATCCTGATGGTCCGTGATCCACCAAGTGGATGAATCGGCCGGACCGTCATGACCTTCCGGCGGCGGTGGTGGCACCCAATCAGTGCTGGAGTCTGGCTCCATGTCTTCAGCCGACAACTCCCCATTTTGCCAATCCATGTTTGGCAATTCCAGACCCACATCTGCTTCCTCGACCGCCCGCTCATCTTCCCAGGCATTAAACATATCTTCTGCCTCGATGTCTAGAAGTCGTTCGATGTCCAAGAGTAGGTCATCCATATCGACATCATTCATGTCAACGGTATCATCGCTAAAAACCGATGAACCGCGACTCAATGGTCTTTCGAAATCCATAGTTATATCTTCGTACTTTAAGATTTAAAAATGAAGTGATTCTGTGACCCGCTCGTAACCGTTTAAATAGAGATAATCTACCCCCTCCACCACTCCATCCCCACCTTTCCACCGCCAACAAACTAGAGTTTATTATACAAATGCCCTCCATCCAAAAATGATACTGGCGGACTTCACTGTCGAAAACTGCTTTTAGTTCTCAAAAATGGTGTAATTGTGTTGTGGAAAGGTGACCGACAAAGAAACTTATGCTCGATCCGTCTGGACTTACATAATTTCTATCTAATGTCACAGATGCCGTGGCATTAGATAAATACAAGTAAGATCAAAATATCCTGTACAGATGCCGTGGCATTAGATAAATACAAGTAAGATCAAAATATCCTGTCATCCTGAAAAGGACGGATTTTGCAAGGAAAATTATAGTCGATCCGACTGGACTTATATAATTTTCTACCTAACACCACATGTACTATGGCATTAGGTAACTAAAACTACGATGAAACATTCTGTGGCCCTGAAAAGGACCGTTTTTCAAGGGATAAAATCTTATTTGTAATCAGGCTCGATTACAAATAAGGCACGCACTCTTATGTTGTAGAGTACCAAGAGCTACTCCACAACCTTTACAGTTCGGTATGTGCGCGCGACTACCGAAATCTTGGGTTACATGACCACTGAAGAATTGGTCACCAGCCGACTTGTTTTCCAAGTCGGCATAGCAGCCAATACACCAGCCGTCATCACCCACCTTCACCAGGTTTAAGATCTTGCACACCCGGCGGGATCGGACGGGGAAAACTTTCCTCTGTCTAAGTGCCCAATTATCCAAATTCCTAGGAGTATCATCGCTTAAGTATCCATCATCATCTGATGATGCCATGTTGAGATGAACGAATGTAATGAAGTAAGCAGTCGACTCGAGCTGCTTTTAAAGACCTCAGCTTGCAGGCGAAAATTGAACAGTGTAAAAGTGAAGGGGAAGTGTGTAGAAAAAGACTTAAGTTATTGGACAATTTTCCATATAATTAATTTTAGAATTTTATTGTAAATATAGAGTTAAGTTATTTTTGTAATAGTGTTGTATATATAAGTAAAATAAAATGTTTTTGTATATATGATAATAAAAAGTTAAATGAAACAATATTTTTTATTTCTAAAATAAGTATGCGAAAGTTACACAAAATAAAATAAAAATGCAAAATAGAAAAAAGAATAGACGAAAAAATGTAGGGCCGTAACTTTAGGTGTGTAATCATTAGATGCACACAACTTAAGTATGCGATAAAGTGTTATGTCTGTGAAGAGAGGCTACCCGTTACAATGCCTGAGAACATGCATCTTATTTGTAATAAAATGTGAATTTTACTGCAAGTAAGATAATAGACCAAACTCTCGGCATTTTCGTAGAGAACTTACTAGAAATTTAGCTAGTTCTAACGTATGGTAAGAACGTACATGTCTTTATAGAGTAACACAATATTTTCCAAAAGAAATTAATTCTTGAGAAATATCATGTTACTTGGGATGTGACATGAATCAACTACAAACTACGATCAAATATTTTGTAGCCCTGAATAGGGCTGATTTTGTCGGGGTAGGTCGGGGAGGGCATGGTTCCGGGATCAGTTGGTGGAATCAGCTGGACCATCATCATCCTGATGGTCCGTGATCCACCAAGTGGATGAATCGGCCGGACCGTCATGACCTTCCGGCGGCGGTGGTGGCACCCAATCAGTGCTGGAGTCTGGCTCCATGTCTTCAGCCGACAACTCCCCATTTTGCCAATCCATGTTTGGCAATTCCAGACCCACATCTGCTTCCTCGACCGCCCGCTCATCTTCCCAGGCATTAAACATATCTTCTGCCTCGATGTCTAGAAGTCGTTCGATGTCCAAGAGTAGGTCATCCATATCGACATCATTCATGTCAACGGTATCATCGCTAAAAACCGATGAACCGCGACTCAATGGTCTTTCGAAATCCATAGTTATATCTTCGTACTTTAAGATTTAAAAATGAAGTGATTCTGTGACCCGCTCGTAACCGTTTAAATAGAGATAATCTACCCCCTCCACCACTCCATCCCCACCTTTCCACCGCCAACAAACTAGAGTTTATTATACAAATGCCCTCCATCCAAAAATGATACTGGCGGACTTCACTGTCGAAAACTGCTTTTAGTTCTCAAAAATGGTGTAATTGTGTTGTGGAAAGGTGACCGACAAAGAAACTTATGCTCGATCCGTCTGGACTTACATAATTTCTATCTAATGTCACAGATGCCGTGGCATTAGATAAATACAAGTAAGATCAAAATATCCTGTACAGATGCCGTGGCATTAGATAAATACAAGTAAGATCAAAATATCCTGTCATCCTGAAAAGGACGGATTTTGCAAGGAAAATTATAGTCGATCCGACTGGACTTATATAATTTTCTACCTAACACCACATGTACTATGGCATTAGGTAACTAAAACTACGATGAAACATTCTGTGGCCCTGAAAAGGACCGTTTTTCAAGGGATAAAATCTTATTTGTAATCAGGCTCGATTACAAATAAGGCACGCACTCTTATGTTGTAGAGTACCAAGAGCTACTCCACAACCTTTACAGTTCGGTATGTGCGCGCGACTACCGAAATCTTGGGTTACATGACCACTGAAGAATTGGTCACCAGCCGACTTGTTTTCCAAGTCGGCATAGCAGCCAATACACCAGCCGTCATCACCCACCTTCACCAGGTTTAAGATCTTGCACACCCGGCGGGATCGGACGGGGAAAACTTTCCTCTGTCTAAGTGCCCAATTATCCAAATTCCTAGGAGTATCATCGCTTAAGTATCCATCATCATCTGATGATGCCATGTTGAGATGAACGAATGTAATGAAGTAAGCAGTCGACTCGAGCTGCTTTTAAAGACCTCAGCTTCCCCCACCCTTGCTAAAAATACAGGAGGGGATGATGGTGCGATTCTATGACGACTACCAAGATATGATAGAACCCTTAGGAGATGACAAACTTAAACGCTGAAGGGTGTTTTACGTGCAAAGATATAAGAAAAAGAAATATATAAAATTCAGTTTTGGAAGGTCTAAAATTGCACCAAAGACCCCCAAAGACCCCCAAAAACCTCGAAAAATCCCGGGGTGGCCACTTCGTGCCCCCCCGGGCCCCCCCCAGATCGGGGGCTCCGCCCCCAAACCCCCGCCAGGGGCTACCGCCCCTGGACCCCGTTTGGCTTTTGCGCAACGGAGGCGGGCCAGCGGGTGGGCGGTGGGGGCGGCCGGGGGGGCGGGGGCGGCGCGGAGGTTAGGTCGCTTCGCGACCTAACGACGCTGCTACGCAGCTAGCGCCGCCCCCGCCCCCCCGGCCGCCCCCACCGCCCACCCGCTGGCCCGCCTCCGTTGCGCAAAAACCAAACGGGGTCCAGGGGCGGTAGCCCCTGGCGGGGGTTTGGGGGCCTCGCCCCCGAACCCCGGAATAACAGTCAAATTGTACAATTCACATTAGTTTGGACCTGACTATCTTTTCATAGTTCCCTGTTTTCCCTAAAATACATACCTACTCCCTAGGTCTTTTTTTGACCGACCTCTTATTACTTTTAATGACTCAAATCACTCGGGTCTTATTTAAAAACGATTATGCCACCCATCCCTCATGCCTTCGCCCTATTCCCCACAGCTTCCCTATACTACCCCTTTGAATTAATTAGAAATCTGAAAAATGTCTTTTTCAATTTTTCCAAATTAAATATTGAAAAGTCATTTCCAATCACAAAAAGTTTACTCTAAAATATTTTCCTATAACTTTTTTCGATCTGAGCTACACTTCTCCCGTTATTCATGAGCAAACCCAATCAAACCCCATAATTCTTGAAATTTTGATTAGTCTGATCATTTTGATCATAAAAAGTTTTATGTCAAATGTTCTGAAATGTCCTTGAACTATCAAATAATAATAATAATATTAATAACAAAATTCTTATTATTTGTATTGGCTAAACAAACCCAAGCAAACCTGAGCAAACCCACAAGTTATGTGCTTGTTGTCATTGCTTTGATCCGAAATAAAAATATTTTTGTTATATAAGGGTTAATGTGGTTGCTTTTTTTGTTAAAAATATACAAAAATAAAAATCTTAGTGGGTCGACAAATATCGATTTTTAGTTCCAAAAATATACGTCTCGGAAATAACTAAATGGATACAATTTTTAAGTTAGAAAAATAACAATTTTAACGGATCTTGGACCTTTAACTTAAAATAAGTTTTAGACACTTCTAGGTAAATTATCGAAAAGAGTTATGCAAAAATGCCAACGTCTATTTTTAAACGTCCTGAAAATGTCATCCTTGGTCATCTTTGCATTTTTCACCGATTCAGTGTCAAACACAAAGTGACTAAGAATATCTAAACTACGATCAAATCTTTTGTGGCCCTGAAAAGGGCCGTTTTCACGGTGGGTTGGAGAGGGAAACCTAGAGTGGTTGTTCCCCTCTCGCGATCTGCACCGATCGCGGTGCAGCTCGCCGTCTTCGCACCTCCAGCCGAGTGCTGCGACGGCTCCGGCGACGCTCCGTGAGCTCTTCTAACAGAGCCGCCCTTTCTTCAGGACCCAGCAGCATCTGTGGTCCTTCCACCACTTCCACGGGCTCTGTTGGAGCCGGCTCCGGTGGTGGTTGCGGTCTTGGGATCGGCTGTACGATAGCCGTTGGCTTATTCGCGTTTTTTAAACGCCAAGCCTCCCAAAACTCGCTTATTTTGGACTCCCTCGTCGTCCTTAACATCAGCCTGTCCCACTTCATGGCTGGTTGAGAAATGAAAATTGTGATGGCTGCTCCCGCTTTTAAAAGCATTTAGGATGGTGGGGGGTGAGAGTGGGGGTGAGAGTGGGGGTGAGAGTGGGGCTAAACAGTTGTAACATATCCTTTCAGAGTAACAAAATATTTCCTATAGAATAGATTTCTTGTTCGAAATATTTTGTTACACTGAAAGGATACGTCTGTTTTTGTCATACTTAAGAGCAGGTTTGCCAACGTTCTATGTGAAACGACACAAATTCAGATGTATCTTTTTGAGCGTATCAACCCAGAGTGAATTTATTGTTTAAAATATGTTTCTTGATAGAAAGTTATGTCACTTTGAATAACTAGAGGCATATGCGTTCTTATCATACATAAAAACTACAAGCTAAATCTTGCAAATGCTCTTTCTCTCGCCATCTATGTATGATTTAAACACATAATGCATCTCTCACCCAAACTAACACAGTTTTTCCTTCGAGAAATATCTTCCTTAGGAAACATAGTGTTTAACTACAAACTACGATCAAATATTCTGTAGTCCTGAAAAGGACTGATTTTGTCAGGGGACAGGCAGGGTTGTCGTATGAGGAGCTTTATTTGTAATAGAATTTACATTCTATTGCAAATAAGGCAAGACTGCTGATGAACGACGGTAAACAGTCTCTCCCTACACAAAGCACACCTCGAGTGGTTCCGCCTTTGATCACCTCGCGAACCCACTGTAAAATGGGTTGTGACGAAATGAACATCCATAATCGCAGCTCCAAATCCTCTCGTGTAGCAGTTCATACACAAATCTCTAGACCCCCATGAGACGTAGGATTGCATGATGCAATACCTAGGTCTAAGCCTACGCGGTCTGCGTACGAGCCTATGTTGCACATTTGGTGCGACTGCCTGCTCGTCGTCACTAGAATAACCATTATCCGAGCTTGACGACATTGTGGCTTCGAGTGAATTTAATTTTCTAAATCCCGTCTTATATACTTTCTTTTCCCCACCCCTCTCCTAAATTTCTCTCTATTTTTCGCCTCATAACCTTATTTACCAAAGCCCCACATTTGAAGTATTAAAATAAGGCAATAGTAAAAATAAAACGCAAATATGTCCTTTATAAGTTTATTTTAAATATGTAAAAATATATAATTTGGAGAATTACATAACTTCAAACTAATGTATTGATTTGTTAGTAACAGAACCATTAAGTATATTGTAGCTAAAAAATGCATCGTGAATAACTAACGCGTACACTTTAATGTCTTTAGGAAATTTACTTTTGCGTGTTTCAAACTCCAATTTCACGTCCACTGTGGACGTCCTCACGGCTTCTGGTTGGTGACTGCAATCGATTACGAATAACGGATTTTTCAGATAGTCGGCAAAACTCATCATAGGATCGCTCAGTTCTCGCTGGTAGTAGCTAGCTTGAAAATTCTCATAATTATAATAGGCTGCGGCATACAGTTTCTTTGAAAAATCTAAATTCCATCTTTCGTACGGAAATACGGCAGAGTTCAGATAGAGCCTAATATCACTTATATCGGCCGTTGTAAATTGTGTGCTATCTTTTGCTCTGTTGTCGGACGAGCTAGTTGGTTGAAAACCGATAATCAAATATCTCGGTTTTTCGAGACTCGTGCTAGTTCTTAAGGCCCAAACGTCTGACGATGTTTCTCTCAAAGAAGGTAGCTCGTAAAGATCCCATTTACGGTAAGCCATTGGAACGTTTGCGTTACTGCCACCTTTATTCATGCGTGATAATATCTTTAACTTCTGTCGATCGTCTGGAATAATGTGACGAATTTTCCATTCAATTTTTTCAATTGAAATGTCTGCATCTACTTCGCCGATATAGCAATTGTTGAAAGTGCGGGCGATAATTAAAATCAACTCTTGCTTGACGTTAAAAATACCCTTTGAATAATCCTCTGCGAAACCCATGAGATATTTTAGAGGAAGCTTGCCGGAGAACATGTTACTTGTGGAATCTAGTATCCCTTGATTTGCTTCGTCTAGACCCCATCCGCATGCCATGAGAGCTCTATTTTGTGCGGCACCCAATGACACCATAGTTTTCATCGTTGTGGTAATTCCGGGTTTCCGAACGACGGCAACTTGCTCCCCTCCCATTTCATAACGACATTCGTCGAATAGAAAGGCGATGGCATTATTTG
Source organism: Philopedon plagiatum (assembly GCA_963971165.1). Taxonomy (NCBI): domain Eukaryota; kingdom Metazoa; phylum Arthropoda; class Insecta; order Coleoptera; family Curculionidae; genus Philopedon; species Philopedon plagiatum. The sequence continues at coordinate 2,163,013 of OZ020189.1, forward strand.
ATAGATAACATTTTTTACTAACATCTTTGGGTTTAAATGTTCCTTCGATGTAAATGTAACTATCCGATATATCCAAAATGATATCTTGAAAGTGTACAGGTATACGAATTTCATCGGAATTGCGGAATGTTGGAGAACCGTAAGGTTTATATGTGTGTTCTTGAAAACTAATAATGGAGTTATCAAAAATGGGTTCGGTAAAAACTTCGATTTTGTCACTGCTAGCGGCCATCATTTTCTAATTTTTCTCACTTTCAAACCGATCGATTGTAGAAATTTGCAATCTTTCGCGGAGAGCTGGCGATTGCTGTGCGGATGTGTTTTCGATCGTCCGTCTGACTTGCGAATGAACCTTGACTGTGTTGTCTGCTTACTTTTATGTCGTTTAACTGAATCTTGAATTGTTGACAGCTTATGCAGTTGACGGTTAAAGCAAAAACCCATTATACGATTTTTTTCAACTCTAGTTTAACTATTATTTTCTCACCTCGAAAATCGATCAAATCACCGCTATCGTCCAAGATGCGTAGAGTAATGTTGTCGATAAACTGACGACCATCCGGCATTATCGGCATATAAATATTATTTTGCGGTTCTTTAGAGATTTTGTAACCGGGTTCGGCGTCAATATCAAATTCAAATAACGTATGACTTTCCAAAGAATTCAGGTATGCTCCGGAAATTATATTACAATCCACACGTACGATGCGCACTTTCATTATGTCCACGATGGTACTTGATTCGTGTCGTTGTCCACCTTGCAGCAGCACAGAGCCAAATCCGAGCACTTTGCCGATACTATTGCTACCTCGAAAATCGATGCTATATTTTGACTTTAGCTCACATTTTAACGTATTATTATTGGCTGTTAATGAAAATAAATCGGTACCAACTTCATTGCATGACTCTTTTAAAGCGGTGTACATGGCTTTTGCTATTTCATTAATTTCGTAAGCTCCTGGTGGAATCCTTACATACTTTGGTATCGCTGTTTTCAAATGGCTGAATGAATTATTGCTTTCGTCGATATTAAAAATCGAATTATATGTGTAAAATCCCAGCAGTGCAACTCCATATTTGTCTGTTGTATTTAACTCGATGGGTGGGTAAAAATCCGCACTTAAGACACTTGTATGTCCTGTTAGAGTGAATGTGTAAGACATGACTGACCACGAAACTATTTGTGTAGCTATTTTATTGCTGTTTGCAACAGTTAAATGGATTTAAGCTGAAGCGTTGCTTTATTCCTTTGGACGTTTTTAAACTGTTTTCTGCCTTTATATTCACATCGTTAATTTTGCAATAACAACAAAATATTTTTTTTGGTATCGGTCCATCGCCCTCGTCCGAATCTGAATTATTGCTATTATAATGTTCGAAACAGTATTGATATTTCAATATATCGACGTCACTTTTTAGGTGATTAGGTAACCTATCCCAAACTAGTGCTATTTCATTTGGAGCTAATGCGATCAACACTTCTTTGGGCGTATTTTCTAACTGTTCGGCAGTCATTTTTTGTAATCCTCCGACTTCACGATATGCTTTAAGTGATAGCAACATTTTGGTGTAGTTGTCACGTTCCATTTGGGGTGTCAAAGACATACTTTTTACGATTGTAAAAGAAACTTCAAACACAAATGTCCACACCAGACTGTTCCGAATTCTTGTTGACGGTCGTATGTATAGTAAATTTTCTTCGTCGCTTCGGAACCCATCTGCAGATATCGTACCAATTCCATAGGTGGGGGTAAATCACCGAAACTATCGTAGTATGTTACATCAGAATTGCTTTTTCTATATGCTACCCAATGAGTCCCTACACCCGACATACTATCCAAATTTATAATGGCGGCCTCATAACGTTTGGGACCGCGTACAGGTAATGAATCTCTCATATATACGCCTCGAAAGTGTGGTATTTTCATTTTTAAGGCGTACTTTTCTATATCAATATTGGATAGTGGTCTTTGAGGTAGGGATTCTATTAGTTTTTTGATTTCTTATTTTTGCCGTTGTTTATATATAATCCCAAACCTGTGCGATATGGTTTCAAGTATAATCCATTTCCTCTTGAACTTAGATGTAAGCCGGTACCTATTTTTTCTGCAGTCGACTTTTTTACTGCTTTTACGGCACGCACGATGCCTGCTGCACCACCTGCTAATGAACCTAAGGCCGATAGTCCTGCAAATATTGGTATTAACGGTAATATCCCCCCAGTCTTCGGAATTGGAATGATTCTAGGCGTGCGAATTTTTCGTTTGCCACCGGCTATTCTTAGGGATTTACGTGCAGCTACTGCAGCTATTTTCGATGCTTTCATGATATTTTTCTCGACAAGTTTTTTCCCACCAGCTTTTAACAATTCTGATCGAACGGGTCGTCTAATAGATGATCCAAAAGCTACTTTGTGTAGTCGCTTATGTTTACCAACGCCTTTACCTTTAGTGTGGCGGCGGCGGCGCTGGAAGCGACGTTTACCTCTAGTGGATGCTTTTCTCGATTTTGATGATGATGATACACCCATACCAAAACGTTGTTTCGCTTTCATAATGTTGGTTACCAACCAAGCTGCAGCTTTTTCACCAGCGCTAGAGTCTTTAGATTTTACTCTTTTCCACGCGCTTTGCTCGAGTTCCTGATCTGCTTGGTGGCGAGCACTTAAATTTTCACTATTACGCAAATAGGCTAAATCGTGTTTTTTGCATGCGACATCCAAAGAATTAATTCCTTGATCTCCTCTTGCCACACGTTTTACTACTTTCGTCCCGGGCCCGCAATACTGATAGCCGGGAATGTGTAACTCAAACGGTAGCCTATTAATTACTGAATTAACAATACCGCTTCCAGTCTTACTTGATAAACGAGACCGTCTACTTCGTCTGACGAGCGACATCTGAATGATAGTTTACGTGAAAGTTCAGTATAAAATATAGATTTTGTTAAGATGCGTATCGTCAATCTTAAACAAAAACTTCCCGTCGATAATCTCGATGTAAAGGTCGGATCTGGACTAGAACAAAAATTATTTAAAAGACATGGTCCTTTGCTACCGTCATCTATTCGTGGATTATTAATAGGACCTTCAAACTGTGGAAAAACAAATGTTATGATTTCGCTGCTTACTCACCCCTCGGGACTGCGTTTCGAAAATGTTTATATCTACTCAAAGTCGCTCTATCAACCGAAATATGAATATTTAAAGAAAATTTTATCACCAATCAAAGGTCTTGGCTACTACGCTTTTAGCGACGCAAATAACATTGTGGAACCGTCAGATGCTAAACCTAATTCAATATTTATTTTTGATGACGTTATGTGTGAGAAACAGGACGTTATAAGATCGTATTTTAGCATGGGACGTCACAAAAATGTGGATGCCTTTTACTTGGCGCAAACGTATTCTCGTGTTCCTAAGCAGCTCGTCCGGGATAATGCCAACTTCATTATTATGTTTAAACAAGATGAGATGAATATGAAACATATATTTTCCGATCACGTTTCACCCGACCTGACGTTTACACAATTTCAAGAGATGTGTGCTAAATGTTGGGATAATAAATATGGTTTTTTAGTTATTGACAAGGACAGTGATGTAAATTCGGGCAGATACCGCAAGGGATTCGATAGTTATATATTCCTATAATAATAACTTGGATAATCATTTCATCGTTGAACGGTGCTTTGAAAGCATCATGAATGAAGAAATCGAATTAAAACGAAAGCTACTGGAAACTACAAATGCGGTTAGAAAAAAATTTAAACAAATTAAAGCAGCTAAAGTGCAGAATGAACATGATTTGGAAAAGTTTTATGAACCAGTTTCTAAACCACTAGAATCTATATCTAAAGCCGTAAAGCAGCAGCAGCAACAGTACGCAACTAAAAAATCAAGTACTACGACTAAACCACAAAGTCGGAGTAGCAGCAGCAGCTCGGTGGGAATGGCGAAAATGTTTGAAGAACATCCAACAGAAGCGGATTTTGAAACATCTACACCGATTTCGCAAAAAACACAAATTCCTACACCAAAACGTGGAAATCGTGAGTCACTGTTCGAAACCCCTTCCCCATCAACGATAACATCATCTTACACATCACCACACACATCAAGTGGTAGCAGTTCAGCCGCAAAAACTATTCAAGATTATTTAAATGGATTAAAATTCGAACCGTCCCGTTATGATACCGTGTATGGTGTACGCTTTGGTAAAAAAGACAATAAATCAACAAAATATATTGGCAACTTGGTGGTTCGTTTTCTAACAAACGGAAAGATGGTGTTATACAAGAACAAAACAAACATTGCTGAATTCGATGGAACGGCTGAGCTTTACGATTTGATTTTTCTAAAAAATCCAGCATGCTTAGATAATGAAGACGAAATTAGTCTAGATGTACTTCGAAAATACCAAACCATTTTGAAATTGACGGATGCGGCCTACGACGGTTATGACAAGAAACGTGGTTTAAGGGAAACCCGATGGAGAAAATATTTACGAATCATAAAACCGCTAATTATGGGAACCAAACTGGGTGGTGGTGGTGTAGGAAGAAAAAAAGGCGACAACAAAATCCAACTACCAGCAAAAAAGCGCCTATCGTCGAAATCATCTGAATATGTTTATTGGAATAAACCTAAGGAGTTAGTGGATAGATTACGATTATTGTGGGGGTCAAAAGTAGCTGGACATACCGGACATGATAATGAGATTATGTCAATTATGGAAGAGCTTCGAGAAGAAGGAATAATATATTAAGTTTTGCACGTAGTTGCCATCCTCAGTGTCTGATAAGACGTGGAACCTTATAATATGGATCCTAGCCGAGAAAAAATTAAAGTCGTAAATGAATTACATAGGACAGCAAGGAAAAATTTTGTTAGAAGACGTACAGTCATAAAAGGATATCGAGATTTGTGGCAAATTGATTTGGCGGAAATGCAGCAATATGCTACTGACAATGATGGTTACCGTTACATTGTTGTATGTATAAACTGTTACTCCAAATTCGTGTACACCAAAGCAGTTAAGAATAAGACCGGTGTTGAAGTTACGAATGCCATGAAAAGCATCATTGAAGAAGCATCATATGCACCAAACAATTTACAGAGTGATCAAGGAAAGGAATTTTATAATAGCACCTTTCAAGCCCTCATGAAAAAATATAATATAAACCATTATTCCACATATAGCACGAAAAAAGCGGCAATTGTTGAGCGTGTTATAAGAACTTTGAAAAATAAGTTATATAAACAATTCTCGGCTAGAGGTTCTTACAGATGGTTACAAATATTACCAGCTATAACGAAGACCTATAATAACACTAAACACCGCACCATTGGAATGAAGCCTAACAGTGTAAAAGAGGATACCCCTATTAAAGCATATGACTATTTGAAAATTGCTCCGAAGAAAAAAAAATTTCATTTGGGTGACGTTGTTCGCATTAGCAAGTACAAAGGTGTATTTGACAAAGGATATACGCCTTCCTGGTCCACGGAACTGTTTGAAATAGCAAAAGTTAATATTACAAATCCACCCACCTACTTGCTGCAATCATTGGAAGGTCAACCTATTAAAGGATGTTTTTACGAAGCAGAACTGCAAAAGACAGCTAGCCCTGGTGTTTATTTAGTTGAGAAAATTCTTAGAAAACGCAAGAACAATCAAAACGATCAATTGTTTGTAAAATGGTTAGGTTTTCCAAATCAATTTAATTCTTGGATAGACAAATCAGATATTGTATAAATATTATCAAATAGGTTTTACGTTACGTATGTATGCATTATAAATAATAAAAATAAATATTGCTTTTCATAATTATTCGTTTTATTTTCAATTTAACAGTATAATTATGTTTTTAAATAGAACTTTATCTAGGTTGGTTTCCATTTTGGTTTTTTTGGATCCTTTATCTTCGTTGTAGTATACCGTGCAGCATGTGAGTGAATTTGATACATTTTTTCCTTAAGGTACGTAATTTTGGTCTCATCATCTTCAAACATTTTTTGAAAAACCGGTACTAGCACATTACTAAGTATGGTATTTATCTGCGAACCAAGTTGATGAACTTCCGTAAGGACATATTCTTTGGTAGCAGCATCATTATCATTTATCGGTTGGGCAACATTCCTTAATAATTTTCCCTCTATATCAAAATGTCCATCTGAAGTAAGTTTAAATCCGATTCCGGGCAACCCTCGCGATAAGTTGTTACAAACAGGAGTTTTCTGTCGACCAAATTTATCAATTGTGTTGTTAACACGACCCATTTTAAAGTAAAACTAATTCACTCTCTTTATGTTCAGCCTATATATAAATGACATAACTAATAAAAATTCATTTTACAATACACCATGAAGCAAGTAAGATTTGACGAAGAAAGAAATATTATCCACCGTATGTCTGTTTGGTGTTTTGCATATAGACAAGCCAGACAAAGTAATTTTCAGCAACTAATACTTGATAGATATCGTTTTCAAAGGAGAATTGGAAAAATGGATGTAATGCTAGCGAGGATTTTAGAACGGAACCACAGAAATAATATATATCAAGAGCGATTTGTTAATTCAAATGTATGGTGAATAATAAACATATTTAGTACAAAAAGATTTTTATTAAGATTTAAATAATACATACACACTATCATTAGAAAAACGCACTTTTTCACATAAATTTAAAATTACATGACTATCATAAGAAACTTTTACACTATATCTAAATTGTCTCTATTTTTCGGAATTACCAGCGCTGCCCTTCTTGGTCGAATTCCATGGTCTCACTATTATTACGTTCTGATGAACCTCCTCCCCCTACTCCTCCTCCTCCTCCTTCTAAGAAAACAGGACTTTGCGGTGATTCGTTAATTATTTCGAGATCTTCAAAATTGCTTGAAGAAGTCCAGCGCTGCCCTTCTTGACTGAATTCCGGCGTATCGTGATTATTATGTTCTGATGAACCTCCCACTGAGACAGCGAGACTTTGCAGAGATTCACTAGAATTTTCACGAGATATTTGTTGCGGTGATTTCATCCCATGTTTCTTATTGTACTCATTTTGACACCATTCACAGAAACCCATTATTCCACTAATAAATTCCCAATTTTCGCAATTGGCACACATCTGACGACCGTTTACAGAGAATGGGCGAACAACTGCAATTTGACGTTCACTTTTTGGTGACTGCATTTTGAGAAAATAAATTACTATGTAGTATTCTGGAAGTACTGAAATGCAGACTGAAACAAGAAAGTTTTGTGCCTCTATTTGTATCTGTTAGGTGACCTTCAAACCCCTCCACTCTCATATCCCATGTAAAATCGAGGTCACCATACACAGAATAGACTTGTTTCTTTATCTACATGCGCGTAATACGTATACGCTGAATAGCTTTTTCTTGATTCAACAATTTTGAATCGATTTCCTTAAGTCTTTTTGTAACAGATTGCAAAAAATCTTCATTCGCCTCTTCAGCAAGCTTTTTATTCATTTCATTAAGTTCTTTTCTAACATATTCCAAAACATCATTATTCACTAATTCACTAAGTTTTTTAATAATTTCACGCCTTTGTTCAAGAACATATTCCTGATTAGCGGCATCCCCAGGATTCTTTGGTGGTGCTACATTAGTTAAAGATTTCCCTTGTATATCATATTGACCATCATCGGTCAATCTAAATCCAACTCCTGGTTGTCCAACAAGAACAATGTGATTTTGGTCATTAAATTTTTGGCGCCCAAATTTATCAATTGTGTTGTTAACACGACCCATTTTTAGCTTAAACTGATGTGATTTTTGTGAAGGTTGCCTATTTATAAAAAATTAAACAATAATTTAGGTACATAATCATTTATTTAACATCTCATGTTATTATATTATACAATGAATTAAAGATTTTCTTCATCTTCTTGAACACACTCCATTTCGTCATCGCTAACAGTAGCCAATGCTTTACTATCAACTTCATTGGTGACTGCTTTATTTCCAAGGTCATCAAGAATAGTGGTATCATCTGCGGGAGCCAAACCATATTTTGTAGCTAATTCATCGGGTAAATGGGGCACTTCGAATAGGTAGCTTCCCAATTCTTCATTTATCATTCCAGCGCAAAATTCGTCCAGATCAATGGTTCCATATAGGTATTTCTCGCAAGTATGTGCTCCAGCCGTGAAATTTACGGCGTCTTTCATATACTTCCTATACTGACTTTCACTAAAACCCACATCGGATTTACCATAATTTGCAAAGTGTACTATTTCTTCAGCCAGCTCTCTTAATTTACATGATAACCAATTAATGTACATATCTCGATTTTCAATGACAGTAGGGCAGTCACACATCTTAAATAGAAAATAATGGATATGTGATTGTGTGTGACTGTGTGTTTTTCGATATATACTTAACAAGAACTATTTTATTACATTTTAAATCAACATTAAAATAGCCTAATCAACAATATATTACAAACAACCAAAATTTAACAACGCTCTAGTATTACCTCCAGAGAATACATGTGAGCTTTGCCCCAAATAAGTTAAGGTGTACTGATCACCGGAGTTATTCATCATTTCAATAGTATCCTCTGTCAGAATTTCAGCTACGCGTGATGGTAAAAATGTTTCAAATGTTGCTTGATGTGTTGGATCAAACAATGTGACGATAATGGCTTTTCCAAAACGTGAAGTCAAAGAATTAATTTTTTTTATCATATAAATTTTACCCACCGTTAATGTAGAGAATTTTCTACGTTCCAGAAATTGAATATCTTGGTTTATCATATTATTAATTTCGGCTATGGTCTGCTTTGAAATGCTCATGATTTAAAATACAATAAAAACAATTACTGTCAAGTACCTTGAATAAACACTTGTAGAACACACCACAAACACAATACTTTATATGCCAAAGCAACAGTTAACGCATACGATGTATGAGTGACAATGAAAGCTATTTTCGAAATGAGCCATATTTATTAGGAAGTAATCCAAGGTCAAGTATTTATTTATGGTGGGAGGAATACATCCGACGACCTCGAAAAATACAAAACAAATGTAACCTTGAAATAAGCGTCGTCCACCTGGTCATCACCAAACAAAGAAACATCTGCTCGCGTTCAAGGCCAAGCAAATGTAACCTTGAAATAAGCGTCGTACACCTGGTCATCACCAAACAAAGAAACAGCTGCTCGCATTCATTGAAAATATGCACCGCAAATGTAACCTTGAAATAAGCATCGTACACCTGGTCATCACCAAACAAAGAAACATCTGCTCGCGTTCAAGGCCAAGTTCTTGACCTTGACCTTGGAATAACACCTGCGCATATCAAGGCCAAATAACAATAGCACACCTGGGCGTTCAAGGTCGACCCTACTGCGCATGCGGAGACTCGGGGAGCATCATATCCCTCTACTGTCATTCCATGCGAGTTTTACACTATACTTTTTCTACGAATGTTACTGTTAATAAAATGGGATTAGTAATATTTTTCTTTTTAAGATGTCAAAAAATGTCAATGAAATTATAAAGATTTTGACGCGGCACCGGTCAACGCCACCTTTGTAAAAATATACCCGTGCACACTGAGAACTTTGTAGTTGAATCACCATGGTGATTGAAGCACAATGAAAATGTGTATAAAACAATGGACTATGTTCCGAAATTACTATTGAACATACAATAAAGGTTTTTATTAACATTCGTAGAAAAAATATTTTCTGGAATATCCCTTTTTCTAAAAGACACTTATCAGGAACAGGCGGTCCATGGAAGATAAAGAAATAAATTTGTATACGTTAATAATGCATAATTTTTAACATTATACTATAATTTTGTAAAAATGTGGATTTAATTTCTTATAATTTATCGGAAATCTTACGTGAACGTAAAAAATTTTACTGCGTGAAGGCAGCCAATCTCTCTCGTGTCGCCGTCTTGGCCTGGGCCTGGAAGCTGGAATATATGGAAAAACCAAATCATCTTACGGAATGTGACATGTTTGTCCTTACTCCGAACTTCAACTGGCCAGTAAGTAAAAATTAGAAAAAATACTTTTGGAAAATGAACCAAAAACACTGCAAAAATATTCGGTCTGGACATTGAAAATAAAAAAATTACCAACTATTCACTACGTGCTTCGGCGGTCTCAGAGCTAGAAAAAAATGAGGTACGAGAAGAAGAACTTATAAAAATTACGGTGCACTCATTAACAAGCTCCATCAGACCCCACTTACAACGTGACGAAAAACATCACAAAAAAATTATCAAAAGAGATCAAAATGTAAACAATGTTCAAGAACTACAAATTCAAGAAAATAAGAAAAATTCTGTTATGGAGACAACGCCATCTACGAGCTAGAATTAATAATTGTGTTTTTAACTGTAACACGTTAAATGGTTCTAAATAAATAAGTATTTTTAAATAACCATGTTTTTGTCTAGCAATTTTTTTGCATTTTCGTTGTTTCGCGAAATAGTCCATCAAATATGTTCGGGCATACGCATACGAACTATGTAGAATATTTTGCATTTAGATTTGTTGCCTTAAAGAAACAGCTTCATTTTTATTGTTATTTGACTAAAAAAGTGCCCTTAACTTCGTTTCGGGCACTTTTTGTCAGATAACAATAAAAATTAATTTAAGCTGCTTCTAACGCAACAAACCTTCAGGCAAAATGTTCGGCAAGTTTATATGCCCTTGCCATATTACTACAGAATATGACCGGCAGAAAAATTATCCGGGTAACTTTTTTGACAGAAAAATTACCGCGATAACATTTTTCAACAATGAATGTAGCTACGGTAACAAGCAATAAAATACCTGTATTTTATTGTCAAAATCTTAATTTTGATTGATGAATGACATTCTCTTCAGAATAATATTTTTAGATTTGTAATGACTTGTGAATTTTGTACTTTTTAATGTATGAAATAGTTACATTCTATCACATATTCATTTTAATCGAATTTTCCTTTTATTTTTCGGAGATTATACTTGGCACGCCAGTTCCCTCCCGTACTTTGTTTAGAGTAATCCGGTTTCGTAAAGCGATTCACTTCAAAGGTTCAATCAAAATCAAATGTGGGCATGTTCCGTTAAATGGAGCGGGAATTCTGGGGGATTGCAGGAAGAAATCTTAAAGGAGAAAGTTGACAGGATGGTATTGAAAATATTTAAATAAAAAATCTGCACATTGTTATGGATAGAGCAATATTGGCGCTTTAGATCAGATGATACAGTTCATAAAATACAAGCTTTTTAAAAAGGGAGATATACAAATTAAATTTTTTGCCGTAATTTCTTTTTTATGGATTTCTGAACAAAATCTCTCGAGAAACATTAACAAGTTATACGTTTTTGGAATATCCTATCAGATAACGCAATATTCGTGGGAGTTTGCTTTAGATTAGAAGATACGGTTGATTAATAAAAGAAACTTTTTGAAAAGAGGGTCATAAAATTAAAAATTTGTGCCTTAACTTAATTTTTGTGTATTTTGTATTTGACTATTAATTTTAATAAATAAACTTGTTACTTTTTTATGTTTAGTAGTAGTTGTTGTAAAAATGCACTTTGTATAAAAATTTAAAGAAAAATTAAAGAAAAAAAGGCTAATTCTCGTGGTCCTGGGATCTCAGAGTATAAGCCGGACTCGAAAATCCCGGGATCGATCAATTTGTTTTGGGGATTAACCTCGAAATGTTCTTTAGCGACACCGACAGCGATATTTTAGAAGACACTGAAGGCATGAATAAAATGGAAATTTTGGAAAAAAATGACCTTTTGGAAGTAATCATTAGGTCTGTTCCAACAAGCAGTCAGAACGGTTTTCTGACCGTCCGACTCAATCAGTCATTTACATGCACTAAACGCGTCTGTCGCTTTGCAACATGTAATATTTATCTGAGCAACTCTATTTCTGATCGAAAACCGTTCTCGGACTCGGTGTTGGAACAATCCTATTACCAATAATCATGACCTCTGTGTATTGGTGTCTAGAGTTAGACAAATAGTTCGAACATTTAGAAAATCGTCAACTAAAAATGGTATACTACAAAAGTATATCAAAAATGATCATGGGAAAGAGCTAAAAGAAATATTATATTGCAAAACGAGATGGAGCAGCTTACTTGACATGCTCGAGCGTTTTACACTATTAGAGAATTTCATAAAAAAATATCTTATTGATCTAAACATAACACCAATTAGGATTCGGAAAGTGAGGTTCTCAAAGGCATAGTAAAAGTTCTCCAACCAATAAAAATTACATTGAAGCCCTATGCTGTCCCGATATGGATTTATGTAAAGCAGATGCAGCATCATGTTGAAGGAATTATCCAGAACTAAAATACCACTCAGTACGGAACTACACACAAGAGTCATTGACAACAAGGATTAAGGCAACGCAGGACCAATTATTCTGACATTCTCTTTTATCTCAAAAATCCCGACATTCTAAACTCTGAATAAGATAACTGCTTTAAAACATCAAATATTTTCCTCATTAAATCTAAATTGGAAACATTTTTAATCATGCTAGAGACAGACAACGAAAATGAAACAGAAATCAGCGACGAAGATGACATTCCCATTGCAGAAATTCTGTGAGCAGAAGGGAATGAAGCATTCAATGTCAAACTGCAAAAAGCATTATTAAAATGTTCAGAGCCATTACAAAAGCAAACCAGTAATAAGACCCGGATGTCCGCAATCCTTTTCCTCGAGAAATTGCTTTATTTGCAAATGATGAGGGTCGCGGACGTAAGCCTTTGAATTCCTATTAACCACTCAGCCCACAAGCATAGAACCCGAGAGATCATTCTCTTCTCCAGGAGTTTTCTGCAACAAAATATGTTCTAGCCTGAAAGACGAAACTTTGGACGACCTAATAATTTTGCGGTATTTTTTTAAATAAGTATAAATTTATACATATATATTTTTTGTATTTAGAGTCTTTTAGGTGCTATTTAGTTCATTTATATGTTTGAACTTAGTAAATAAAAATTTTAATATTTCGATCCCTTTAAATGTTTTTCGGGATTAATACTTTCAAATTTCTAAAAAGCCACAGATAATGGCAATATTACCTATAGGGTTGAAAATAAAAGCTTTTGCAGATTTTCTTATGATACGAAAATCAATAACAAAGAAAAAAATTCCGATAGTAATATATTCTGATGTCTAAAGAAAGCATCCCTTTCGACTTACCTAGAAAATCATACGTGCTGAACGGAAAAATGCTGCGCTTGCACCACCCGCGTCCGAATTGGCTTTATTTATATCTTAGACATGTGTTCGATATGTAGATATTATTGGCGGTCAGTTCGTATTTCTTCCAAAGGGCTCTTTAGTTCGGGGGTTGTGAAGGGGGATGGAGGGCGGACAAGCTGTTGAAGGTTACGGATACGAAAAAATATAGCCCTTACGTACGATATTAATGGATATAGTTTAGACAACGCAAGACTAAAATGATACTTATGTTTAAAAAAATAAGACAATTTCTTAAAATGTGTTTATTATACAAATCTGATTAATCTGAACTCTAAGTTTAAGGATATTCTTGATGATTTTTCTTACCTAGTTAGTTGGTTCCTCTATGTAGACATCGATATAGGTTAATGATAATGTATAGATTAAAAATTATTCTTAAGTAATTCCAAATGTTTAATGACTTTCATAAATCCCGAATGTTGTATAGCTTTATCGAACCTGTTTGCCAATATTATTAAAGACATATTCAAAGGAAGATTCTTAATTAAATTCGAATTACGAAGCACTTTCGATGATTTATATAAAGACACGATTTTCGAAAACCTCGGCTTAAGAATATGCCAGGGGATGATTTGGGGACGCTTTTCTAAATACTACGTTCAAAATTTCGTTCGTGTTTTGTATCGATATAATACCAAAATTTATTTCTTTAATTCTAATTAATTATCCAGCTGGACACTTGTGATGTGACAGCACATGTGTTAACATTTTTATCTCGAAAAAAAAAAATTAAATTTATTTCTTGATTGAATGCTGTACGACAGTGGATTACGGTGACAATTATGAAGGGGGAAGCGATCCGATAAAAATAATTAAAAAACATTGGCATTCCAGACTTAATAATAAACCACACGAGAAAAACAGTTTTAATTAATAAGAAAATAATATTTTTAGTCAATTTTTAGCAGCAGATATAAGCACAACTTCACTTACTGCACTCATGCGACCAATTGCACTTACCGGTCTAGATACGGCCTATATACTTTGGTTGTTAGGAAAAATAATAATCGTTTAGTAAAATCAACTTACTGATTCTGTCAATAATGACAGTAAATGACAAAAAACCATTATTGTGCAAAAAGAAATTTTACATGAGATGCAATACTGATAATTCTTATAAATTATATGTATTCAAGTAAGAATTCGGTAAGGTATTGGAATGCAGGGTATTCGATTCAGAGCAGGAATTAGAAATCAGGAACGTATTCCCAAAGTAATGTTATGAAGTTGTTCTTTACATAATTTGGTAACGGCTGGAGATAGAGTTCGTTCGGTTGAGTTGGGTCCTTGGATCGTATCGCAATCGTGAATCGCGAATAGCGCGAGGTTATGAATTATTCATTTAGTCGAAAACGCCTTCAAGGAAAACTGTGGAGAGACTATTTCACTGATGACGAATTTTCGAATAAAATAATTTCTTGATTACTCCATTAGTGATTTTATTGAAATCCAAAAAAAATAATGGCATATCAGAAATAATTTTATTTTTAACCGACTTAAAAAAAAAGCTATGTATGTACTTAGACCGCCGATTTTCTTGAGAACCACTGATCCGATTTGGACGAAATTTCTTTGTACAGACATTTTTTAAAAAACGTATTTTTACAAGCGTTTATTTAACTTCACCTGTTAGTTTGTTTGTATGTATGTATGTGTGTTACTATGTTTAGGTCAAATATTGCAATCAAGATTTCGACTAGCTCTAATTAAGCTAGATCTTTTAATTTTTGCACATGTGTCCGGTGACAATGCAATATATCTAATAGTGTTCTAAATCCAGTATGGCGGATGCCCCAAGATGGCGGATGCCCTAAAATGGTGGATTACCTTTTTCTTTACCATCCCCTTGATATGGGTATCAAATGAAAGAGGTTGACGAGTAGAATACGATAATGTATGCGACGTCATTCTAAACCCAATATAGCGGACGCCACAAGATGACGGATTACCTTTTCTACAACCCCCTTGACATGGGTATCAAATGAAAAGGTCTGACGAGTAGAATACGATAACAGGTAACATACCTTGTAATAATGATGCATTATCAGAAATGAATAGGTTAAAATGTAACTAAAAATTTGAAAATCAGATCTTATGTAAAAAATATTTTTTAAAAACTAGCTTTTATTATTTCGATTTACTAAAACGACAAAAATAAGTATAGTTTTTTAGTAGGACAATGCTGAATGCTATTTATAAGTGGACGTAGTTCGCGTGGGTGGATCCTAATGAAAGTAGAATCAAAGTTATTTCTGTATCATGTGCTTTTTATGTGTGCCCGAGCACACTTGAGCAAACCCAGGAAAAGCGATTCTGGACAGGTTTGTTGAGTTTTGTTCTAAGCATTTTCCTGTTTTTTTTTTTTGTAATAATAATTAAATGTGTATTACACTTCACAAAGTGAGCAACTGTGTTTAGGCATTATTTTAAATTTTTATTTAAATAATTTATGATAATAGAATGAAATGTGAGTTGACGCTGGTTAGCACCTGTTTATTATGATATTTTTTAATATATTTTGGCTAATTTCTAGTCATGTACGTGAGTACAAGTACATGCAGATTGCAGATGAACAAAACGCAAACAGTATTGCACAAAATAGTAATTTTAATGCTTATAATTTATACTTTGTCTAATGCGTAGTACTTAGAGCATTTTTGTTCAAACAAATAAATCTATTATTCACTCTGGTTAAAATAATAGACGTTTAAATACTATATCCATTTAGCGAATTTCGTTAATGAATTCTACAGGTTAGTTCGTCGATGCTAAAAATCGACAACACCGACCATTAACCGTTTTATCGTCAACCTGCCTGTTGAAGTGATGCGATATTAATTAACAGCCTCGTTTATACACACCCTGCTTTGCTATTAATCACTACTCCTGCGGCAGGGGAGTGCGATACACCCCTAATCTCTCTACTTGTCGGCTTAATGTCCCTAACCTGGCGACAAATGACTCGGAAGGAATTTAAAGATGGTGAGAAAGTGTGACGAAGGTAAGTGAGTTACCTACGATTTGATCAGTTTCTATTTTCTTATACAAGTTCAAGGTTCTAACCCCGGGATCCAATTAGAAATATGCGCGTATTTTTTTTATTGCATAAATCGTTGGACGTCCTTACAAACCCAAAAATATTATTTTGAAAAAAAAATTTCTAGGGTAATTGAATTAACTACTTCTCGGAATAATTTTTTTCAATTTAAAAAGCACCCATTTGACCCCAGTGCCAAGTGACGTCAGGATATGAGCAGAAAGTGTCAATCTATATTAGGGTTGCCATCTCTAAAATTTAAAATCCCGGACAAGGTTACATAAAAATCCGGACGGCGAAGATATTTCAAAAATAACTTTTAATGAAAAATGTATATATATATATATATATATATATATATATATATATATATATATATATATATATATATATATATATATATATATATATATATATATATATATCTTCGTTATTGGAAACACTATAAAAATTAACAAAGCGGTATTTTTTAGGATCTCGAATGGGTTTTCATATGACGCCTTCGAAATCCAAGCAAACCCCTAAAAATTCACCATCACCCCTTTATTTCCAAATAGCACCCCCTATTATTTTCTGCAAAAATAGAATCCTTATTTCATTTCACAACATGCAGTGTCTTATTTTGAATGTTCCCGATACAAAAGTTGATAAAAGTAAATATTGTAAAATAAGTATTACACCTACCACTGTGAATGTGAATTACCGATTATTAACTTCTCTTTTTGAAAATGTTGATTTTAGGTTAATATGAAAGAAAATTGCTTAGATTATTTGTCATAAAAATAAAAATTAAAAAGGTTTTTTTTATTTGAGATATCCCACGTAGACTTCAAGCCTAAGTACTAACGTACCGTGGGTTTCTGAAGAGAAGGGAAATGTAGTCTATTGACACGGGATTTGAAGGATTGGAGGTTGAGACGGGAAGGGAAAACATCTGCAGGCAATTTATTCCATAATCTGGATACCCTAGGTATGAATGAGCGAGAGAAGTGGTCTGTTCTAGACTTTTGTAGCTGAACAGTAAAGGGATGTATACGTAACGCGCCTCTTGTTGTTCTGTTAGGGACATTCAAGGGGGAAATAATACCGGCTAGTTCTTCAGAGCAAAATCCGTGGAAGTACCGGTAGAAAAGGGATAAATCCCCTACAGCGCGGCGATGAGCGAGAGAAGGGAGTTTTCTCGTGAGGGCTGAGTAATTGATAAGTGGAATGGCTCTCTTTTGGATAGAATCAAGGATCGTAAGTGTCGAAGGCGATGCCGCTCCCCAGATGTGGGAGCAGTACTCTAGGTTAGGTCTTATTTGGGAAACATAGAGAGTCTATAAGTTGGAAGGGGAGAAGTATTTTCTGGCTCGAAAGAGAAAACCAAGCTTTTTAGCTGCCGATGTGTCTACTGAAGTAATGTGTTTGAGCCAGCTGAGATGATGTTCGAAAGCGACGCCAACGAGATCGAAGAATTCGTTGTTTTGTAGGGCTTGGCCATTCATGTGGATGGGGTAAGCGTTGCCAGATTTTTTGCGTGAGAGGGAGCAAGACTGGGTTTTGGAGACGGTGAACTGAACAAGGTTCTTGGCACTCCAGTCTAAGATTAATTGAAGATCTTGGGAAAGGGATAGGTACATAGATCTGCGTCTATTATCCAACTGCTGATTCGAAACTTGTCTGGAAAAATGAATATTGGAGTGACGAGTATTATCATCAGCATAACTGTGGATGGGATTGGTAGTTGAAGAGAGTAGGTCATTAATGTGGAGAAGAAACAGGGTTGGTGCCAGGACTGAACCCTGGGGGACCCCAGCATTGATAGGATGAAAGTTAGATGAGTGACCGTCAACCACAACAGATATGCGCCGATTAGAGAGGAAGCTGCCGATCCGAAAGAAGACTTTTAAAAAATATTTTCTTATTCGTTTCCTGATATCTCCATGAAATTTCCACAAAAGGCAGGAATAAATATCCCAAATAAGTTTATTATCAGATACCAAACAAAGTAAGATTTCAATTTTTGTGAAAAAAAATTGGCGGTCTTAGTTGAAACGTTAGGGGTGGGGAAGGATTTTTGAAGGTTGGCATAATGAAAAATGATTTCAAGGATATTTTTTTAATTATTTGTATCGGATCGCTTCCCCCTTTATAATTGTCACCGCACACCACTGCATGAATGGCTGCGTCTCCATGGCCAATGGATTGACCAATATCTGTTGGTCAAAGCAGAAAAAAGGTTTTACACGATATTTTTATTTTTATTGAGAAAAGATTAAAAAATATCATCAGTATTCAACACCAAATACCGGGACATTAAGCTGCCCCCATTAAATAATATGCCCATGGTTTACTTTTTGGTTTATAAATAACTGTGTAATTCCATTACTAGGTTATGCCCCAAAATACGTTCGGGATTTCGGAAGTTTTAAGGAAATCCGTTTAAAGGAAAGCCAGGGTTAAATCGCTCCGTGGGGGAGCAACTATAAAATTTGTGAAGCGGGAAATATGTTTTTATAATAATATCTTATTCGATCTTGATTCATGGGGAGATGATGATAAAGCGAGCGCGTTTTTCTAAAAATTGTTTTTAGAGGAAAAATCGTTTTTTGAGTTCAAGGGGTGCATCGAGTTAAAAGAAAATAATGCTGGATTTAGGAAATATTCGGGCCATATTTTGCATAAAATTTCTAATTATGTTCGCATTCGCAGAAAAAGAAATGCTCGTTTCAATTCAAACTTTATATGCACTTTCCTACCTTTCACGTTATTTTAGTGGGATTAGTTTAGTCAAATTTGAAACCTTAATATTTTTGTTATTATCCGTCCAAGCGAAGTAATTTTTTGTGTGGTTGTTTCCATTGACTGATTGTACAATAATGATAACATATTCATTGGAAACGCGAAATAACTGAACTCGTGATTTTAACATGCTCCTTGTGCATCTTTCGCGCGTATTTTCCCGTGATTTCCCAAACTAACCTGTATACTTGCGGCGTTACTTCCGAATCAACCACCCCAATTTGCCCCCTTTCAACCCCCACAGTGCTTATTTGCGATGCGGGTGCCTCTAACGACTAACGACATTGTTATAGTGTCACGGAAAATACTGGAAATCGAGGTCGTTACTTTATATTGTTACGAGCCTCCAGATTTCTTTCCAATAAAGTGCTTTTCTGCGGCCAAATAAAACCACTTTTGATGCCGCTCGACGAGTTTAACGTTTTAGTTTCATTTTTACGGAAATTTAAGCCAAATTAAGCCAAACTAAAACGAAAAATCTCACTAAAAGTTTCATAATTTTAATGGTGACTTTTTTATCTAGGACAGATGACGTAAACTTCAAACCTAAGTACTAACGTACCGTGGGCATCTGACAAGAACGGCAATGGAAGGACAAACATCTGCAAAAAATGTCAAAATTTAATAACCTCTCCAGGATTTTTTTATGACTAGATAAATTCCATGACTATTCCATGACTTCCATGACTTTTTCAGAAAGTGACCACCCTGGAGCATTTCCCCTTAGGCTGTTCCTAACAGAACAACAAGAAGGGCGTTTCATATGCAACCCTTTACTGCTCAGCTACAAAAGCATCACACTCTCGCTTATTCATACCTAGGGTCTCCAGATTATGTAGCAAATTGCCTGCAGACGTTTTCACTTCCCCTCCCAGCCTCCAATCCTTTAAATCCCTTGCATTTCCCTTCTCTTCAAACGCCCACTGTACGTTAGTACTTAGGCTTAAAGTCTACATAGGCTATCGAAGATAAAAAAGTGAAATACACTGAAAAAGTTCCTAAAAGGTTACGTAACTTTTAATAAAGCCCCCAAAAAGACGTCAGACTGAAATACTAGCATATACCACTTCGTCTTTCATAACTTAAAGGTTGTCCTTTTCGTATCCGATTCCTTTTATCTTTCAATACTTCATAAATATGCCACAGTGTACCCAAGCAGGGCAAAGCGGGGTCCAGCAGCAGGAAATGCAGCAGCTAAACGATTTATAGTTTTATATATCGTGGTCAGACGGTTTTCCCCATCCTATAATTGATTTAAGTAAATTTCCTATTTTCAGATTTATTTTTCCCGGCGCTTTTATGGACTGTAGCTATTTTATTTATGGCAGGTTTTATTGCTTTATGTTCTTTGACCAATTATCTGTATTGGAAAATTGGAATTTTTATCGTTTTGTGAAAATAGTTTTGCTTTGAAGCACTGGATTATTTAAATAAGATTGTTTGCTTGTATGTCTTTCAGTCGGTTCATCATCGTATATGTACGTGAGTTTTTTACACATATCACCCAAGATACTAAGGTACCAGACAGGAGTGCCAGTAACGTTGCTCGAAAACCATCCGTTATCATCTTTCCTTTAACTCTTTCCTCCAACATTCATTTTTTCAGCCATGTCTCGAATTACGAGGTAGACAACATAGGCAGATTATGCACCTATCCTCCAATCCTTTAAATCCCTTGTCGATAGATTATATTTCTCTTCTCTTCAGACGCCCATGGTACGGCTTGAAGTCTACGTGGGCTGACTCGGTTAAAAAAAATACCAGCATTTGCAGCATGTAAGACAATGTATAAGACAAAACGTCCAATTGCACAAACAATTTAATCAAAAATGTAACTACTTATAACACTGGTATTTTTCAGTAAGCAGGATACCAAAATGTCCCGCCTTTATAATAGGGACTACCTTTTTTATTTTTGATTGAGACTAGCCTGTGGATCCCCTCCCCCCTGAGAAATTAGAAATCGTGACAAAAATTAAAAATTGAAATACCTTTATTTCTCTTCTTACTTTAAAAGTTATTCGAACTGACCACCATGAACTTCTGGGCAGTAGTAAAGTCGTTTTGGAACCCACTTCTCACATTTTTGAGAATGGCGGAGTTGGCGGAACTGGAAAAATCTTCAGATGTATTTTTTTTACGATTACAATATACGCACTTCCTTTTAACGAAGAAAATGTAACCTCTAGATATGGAAACTCTACGCAATTTTTACTAAGCCTCTCTTTTTAAATACTTCGCCAAGCATTTGAAAAACTCATAACTTTAGAGATTCTGAGCGGGGAACGACAGGGTGAAATTAAAAAGCTATTTTCAAGCTCCATGGATTATGTTATTGTGCACCGCGCGATCTTCTTAATAAATTTGAGAGTGTTTTTATTAATTTATGTTAAGAAATGAGTTGTTTTCTATAAATCTATATCCACATGGAAACTTGAAAATATTGGGAAATGTTTTATTTTAAATAAGGTGAAATTTTGCGTCTCTCTAGTATTTGTCTAAAGTTATTATATCGACCCCTCGTACAGGAATCCGTGACATAATTCCCTATTCCCTATTTCTAACCTTTTGTAATATTGTTAATTACGAGATGCTCTCGACTAGGGATGCTGAAAAAATATCGATATATCAAATAAATGATATTTTTTGTTCGATATATCGATATTTTTAGACGATATTTTTTATACCGATATATCGGAATATCGATATTAAAATCTTACTATCGGATCCGATATTTTTCGCCAGTTTTAGTAGCTAGATGGTGAAAAGCAAGAGGCCATCGCAAGATAAGAAGAAATTTACTGGCAATTCGGACAATTTACAATACGAATTTCTGGCTGGACGTTGCGTTGCTAGCCGACCATACGCCATTGTATTTTAGAAGAGAATATTTACGAATTTCGGTTTGTTTCGACTGTTTGTTGGACACCATTTTGCAACGCTCCAACGCCGCAAGCCAGTATTGCCAATCGGCGGACTTTAGTCCGATTTTCGGACTTTTTTTGAAGCTATGGACTTTTTTCGGACCTTGAAGAAATTCGGACTATTTCGGACTTTTTGGATACCAAACGAAAATAAGTAGCATCTAAAAATATTTGAGTTTGGGTTTTGGAACGTAGCTCGGATCGCAACAGTACCTTGGAATACTAAACTTCATTTGATCTGTGTGTTTACATCTCTTTTTATTTCATGACAGCATTAAAAGATAAATGTATAATCTCGATCGTCGAAAGTTGAAATGAAGCGTGTGGCAGCATCGCGCCACTAGCGAATTTATTGTTCCGACTGACTGTACGACTTACAAGTCCTGCACTGGCTAATCGTTTATTACGTTCCGTTGGTAGCGTAATGCTAATGCGTTAGTTGTTTTAGACTGTACAGAGTTTTAGAGATCCTTTTATCGCGCCGCGCCGCTCGCATTTTGTTTTTCCATGTGTATTTATTGGATTTAGTTTAGTGGATAATTTATTAATTTTTCATAATTATTATTAAGTCTATATGTGCGTTTCATAGAAATAAACCATTTTTGGTAAAGTTTTATCATGCTGTAATATGCTAAATATACAATATTTTGACTAAATTTTTGCAATTAAAATTGTTTTCAATTTTTTTTATTGTTTGGATTTGCCGTTATATTCCGCCTCATTGAAAACTTAATGATAATTTAGTTAAAAATTTGATACAGTTTTAGTGTATCTAAAATGGACAGTTTTTGTGAGAACGAAATATCGATATATCGAAATATCGATATTTTTTACCGATATATCGAATACCCGATATAATATATTTTTAAAATAACGATATAATAAATATCGATATTTTTTTCCGATATCAACATCCCTACTCTCGACCGGAAATGTTACCGGCATCGGCTCCTGCATATAAGCAGCAGGGAGTTGCAAGTTGCAAGTTGCAATACATATTTTTGCTGCACGTTTGACATAGATGCCTTGTTGTCAAGTTGACAATCGGATAATTTGCGGACTAACAAAAGTATTCTATTTTCTTTGTTGCCGACAGTTAATGCATTTATGATGATTGATAACTGCATATTTTTTACAAATCGTGACTTTAACCACATCTGTAGAAGTAAAAACCTCAAGGTTTCATTTAAATATATTAACTGTTATGTGCTCAAATACTTTTAAAAGTTTTAAACGCTAAAAACCGTTCTCGTAGTATGAAGGGGAAAGTAAAATTATGTGTAAGTGCGTTCGGCGGGTTCCTCTCGGAGGAGACTGCATAGACGACAAAATGAAAAAGATTTTGCGATCACGTGATCACCGATTAATCCGCTTGCTCGACGATTAGCCGAACGGTTGGCTGGCAAAATTAAAAGAGGTTATGTTTCCTTGATGTTGATTGAATTCAACTTCAAAAAACCGTGTTCCAAGTCCAAAGTGATTTCTTTGCTTTAGTACTGATTCTGCTTTTTCGACCTTTGAAATCTCGTAGTCTGTTAAAAACACTGTAAATTACACTCCGCTGTTGTGAGTCAGTTTTCATATTTAACCACAAAAATACTCACGGAATACATAAAGGATTAGTATTTATTTTTATTTCTGACATAGACTAACATAATACAACCCTTATTCAAAAATTTCGTTAAAAAAACATAAAAACACCATCAAACAGCTCACTATGTCAATGCAGCTCACATAACTGCAAGGGCAGCCATAGTGGAATGACATTTATCGAAATGCTCGGCCCAGTTTTTTCAGTTTTTATTTTTTTTTAGCCATAATGGATCCAAATTAAAATCCCATGTACGCCATTGGACAGAGCTTGTCCAAATACATAATATCCACATTTTTTAGTTTCTTCATTCTTTATAGGAAGGGAGCAATCGCCAATTAAATTTAGATTTTTTTGACTTTCTTTGCACTGCTGGACATCGGTACCTTTGAATCGTGTTTTTTTTTTCATATATTTTTTTTCCAATCAGACTTTAAAATGAATAACGAATGGGTCATCCAGGAGCGGATTTAAGGGGTAAAAACTGAATTTTCTTGATTTTTTTCCAACAAGACCCATTTTTAACCGACATTATTTTACAGTATTTTTCTTATTTAGTGATTCTTTTGGGTATATTTTATTCATTAAATATCTAAGAATATCTCCCACTAATTTAAATCGCTTATTTTTTCGTCTAAGTTATAAATAAATAGGTTTACTTGCATCGGGGACAAGCGAAACATTAAACCATTGCAATGAAAACAAAGAATTGCCGTTTATTTACGTCGAAATTATTAAAACATGATGTGTCAAAATTTCGCAAAAATGACAGTTTTAGCTGCAAGATTGAAAGGTTCCTGGACCGATTTCGGCTTGAAATATACATGAATAAGATTTTAGGAACTTTTTACTTTAAGTACAGGGATAATTCAGATACAGGGTGTTTAATATTTCCACACCTCAACTATGCCGAAGAGTTAGGAGAAATATGCGAAGACGATTTACAGCATGTATTGAAGCACGAAGAAGCCATTTCCAACATCTAATATAAACTTAAATCAAAAAGCACCGTTTTCTGAACAAAAAATATTTTTAAAAAAATTCATTTTCATTATTTGTTGTTATTTTAAGAAATAAATTAATTTTTATCTCGAAAACGGTGCGTCAGAACAAAAAAGCTCAAGAGACACTTTTCACGCAGAGTTAATTGGGCTTAAAGAAAACGATATCAATTTTGCAAAAAATCAGTGGCGTGCTATTTTTTTCGCTAAAAATACAGATTTACTCGTACGCACGCCACTGATGCAAGTACTTTAGAAAATAAATTTTTGCACGTAAAGGTACCTATTTCATTACATACTGGCGTGTACCAAAATTCATGTCAATATCTTAACGCATTTTCGAGAAATTAAAAAGAAACATTTAAAAAAGACAATTTTTTTTTAATTTAATTTTAAGGATCCATGTTTATAAACTTATTTTCATATTTTTAGATGTAGAATCTGCTTTTAAAATTTCTTAACATCTTTTTGTAACACCCTATATAAAAATGTGCTTATTGACTGGATGTTGTAATTTTTATTTTACGCCGTATAAATGGATAAAAACAACCACCATAAAGATTTAATTTATGTAGAGAATACAACACAAAAAAATATTTCAGGTTTATTTTCGATTATATTCCCTATTAAAAAAAATGGCTTCGACAACACCGCTTGGCATACTCTCACCTCTCCTGCCGCGATCGGGAATGCTATGGAAATCGCGATCCGCTCGACACGTGACGTATCAAAGATCTGACCGGTGCGGTGGCGGTGGCCGGACGAACGCAGACAACCCTCGTTAGATGCACGTCCGATAAAAAATACACTTTCCATGGCCGCCCGCGCCACGGCTGTGAACACGCATAAGATAATTTTGAAATAGTGGCCCGAGGGCGCTGTTTATGGGTCCGGTCAAGTATTTTTTTAAATGTGTCAACACTAAAACGTGCTGTAGGGGTTGGTTTTCGAGTTTTTTCTTTTAACTTTTTTTAAATTACTCTGACATAATGTTTAGAGTAGAAAAATATTTAAAATGTACCGCGTGTTACGCATATACCAAGCAAGTGTAAAAAGGAACTTATATGAAACCACCATGAGAAGTTCTGAAGGCAACCAGATATACACTAGAATGTGGTTTGAGCACTGCAGGTGCTTGTGTCGAAATCAACTACGAAATTTTAAGCCAAACGGCTCTGCATGCAATTATATAACATCAATTAATCAAGTTATCATCCTGTTTGAAACACCGGCGCGCCGCGCCGCGTTGGTCATTGCATGGAGTTTCGGCGATGCGTCTGTCGAATTCATGCGACACACAGTTTTAAAAGCAAATTACTTGAATTATATGTATGTCTTCTTATGTGTCATGGTTTTTTTTATAGAAATTAGCTAAGCAACAACCATGTTAAAAAAAAACAAAATAGTAGGGATTGGCAGGGTCATAGGGTTCCAGCCCTAGGGCGCTTTTTAAATAGCAGCACCTTCAAACCCAACCCAACCTAAAATATTTTATTTTCTGCTAAATAATAATAAATTTAAGTTAGAAAGCTCTTAAATACATTATTTCTAAAGGCTTATTTAAAGTCGCTCCGAGTCATTTATAAATCTATAAGTCGCACTTTTTCTTTTCTAGTTCATTAGACAAAGACATACATACGTGTAACCGAGTGTTCAGACGTATTTCCTAAGCAACCAACAGAGACAGCAACACTCCTGAGCTCCAACACTCCCATGCTATTTTATCTCTTTCTACTACCATTCTTGATTCCATTACGTATTTCCTAAAGTTCGTAAACTGGACCTCTAGGGTAAGATGTTATCATAACAAACAACAAATAAACAGGCTACAAGTTTGATACGCTCACAGTATACGGAACTAGTGTTGTAAATATCCGTATTCATTAGATATCCGAATCATACGGAATCGGAATCAGCTAATATCCGTATCCATTATCCGAATACGAATCCATTTCTTGACCCGCGCGAAAGCGGTTACAGATTATACAGATCAGGTATACGTATGCATGCAACAGACTAAAACATTTTCTATCCGGATACACGGCTAGGTAGGTCGATGCGGTATCGGTATCATACCATTCGAAGTCGAAGTTTAGGGATAAGAAGGCACCGCGTCGCGCCGTTCTCGTTTGAATTCGGTTCGGGTGAGGCGGGACTAGTTTAACCAATGGGTCTCATCTCATATGATACCCGTTACCCCGATAACTATGCCATCTTTTTTTAGGAAATGTCATTAGAAAGAGAAAGCACAATATCAAATATGCCAAATCGCAGACCGTGTTGTTCGCTTACACTCGATTCCGATTCCGTTTTCTCTTTGCACTTTGCTCTAGTAACCACCCGATGCGAATTTATTTTGATTCCGAATCCGTATTCAAGTTCTCGGCCGGTTCCGGATAATCCGGATTCTTTTTATATTCGGATCCAACGGATTTTTGGATACGTATCCTTACATCACTATACGGAACACCGAATCCTTTCTAATTCATCCACGAGGAGCACGCAGTATAAGGGTAGAAAATGATTTCTGTGACTTTGGTTTCAACAACGGTTGTTATTTAGTCAACTGTACCTTGTACTTTAAAGCAAATTCTCCCAAATTCTGTATCGGATAGCTGTGGAGATTCCGAAAACATATTATATTATAAGTTTCGTTCATATACGTATTAAATAAATATACCTCGGGTTCCCCATTTACCTAATGTGCGGTTTTTGATGCCAACAATGTGAAATGGAGATATATAATCTCGCATAAGTCTATCCTTTAGTCCGATATTTCGTCAACTGCGATTGCGCTAAATTTTGTATTGCTATTGGCTTCATAAGTTTCTTGACAGGGCTGGTTTTTTAGTATAATTCAACTAGTTTATTACTTTTTGTACATCAGGGCATAAGTTAGCACACTTCAAAATAAACCACAAGAACACCGAATACAAAATACAACACGACACAAAGAAAAAATGGCGAATGGCGATCCAACTGTAAACTAAAAAAACCAGAAAGCTGAAAGAAGCCGAAATAGACGCACGACAGCCGATGATTAGTACAATTCACCATCTAATTCAGTACAATGTCTGACCAATGAAAAAATTCGTATTATCAGACTAAAGGATAGACTTATGCGAGATTGTATATCTCCATTTCACGTTGTTGGCATCAAGAATTCCAGACAACCCGCGGTATATTTATTTAATACGTATATGGTTTCGTTAGAGATTCTGTCGAAACTGTGAAACAAATTTTTTTGTATTAAGGGCAAATTATTATATCGTCAACTGTAGGTACCTACCACGATACACTTACGACGGTATGCTACGTTATGACGTCACTTCGAGGGAAAATCTTAAATTGACTAAGCGCTTACCTGAGCGAAAATGAAATATAACAATAATATTTTAATAAACGTCAACACACACTACCCGACAATAAACTGACCTGTAATTATATTTTAATAAACGTCAACTCAACACACTACCCAACAATAAACTGACCTGTATTTATGTACAAGGTGTGCAAACGTCTAGTCAATTTAGGATTTTCCCTCGAAGTGACGTCATAGCGTAGCATACCGTTGTAAGTGTATCGTGGTACCTACCTTCTAATTTCAAGCGAATTCGCGTGGATACTGCTTTATCCGACAGCAAATTTTCTAAAAATTCCAAAAATATATAGTTTACTAGGATTTCATTAAAGCTTCTATCCCGAAATTCACAAAAACTGAATTAAGGCAGAAAATTTAAATTTTTTGACTCTCGTTTCAAAAAGTTTTTATTTAATCGACTGTATCTTCTAATTCAAAACGAATTCCCGCGAATATTGCTTTATCCGATAGGATATTTTCTAGAGATCTAAAAAGTATATAACTTTTGAGTCCCAGGCGCTGGGAAATCCTAAGATGGCCTGGGGAATGTTAGGTGATTACTCCTCGACTGCTGACCGAACCCGCTTCGCGTCGTTCGGTCAACTGCTGTCGCGTGCGGAAAAGTATCATTTTCCGCACTTGTTAGGTGAATAGCTATTTCGAAAAACTAAATGTTCGAATAAATGTACTTTCGGAAAAGAAATTTCAAAAAGTTTCTAATTTTTCTAACAAAATCATGAGAGAAATAGTATTAATAATTCTATAAAACATATCCCTTAAACGGTAGACGGTGCATCTGATAAACTTCGGTGTCCCAAACATAAATCAGGAGTCGACTGAGCGTGAAGTCACAATTACTGCGGTCTAGATTTATTAGTAATAACTTGTACGAGCGGTGCGCCCGGTATAATTAAAAGAAAGGCTCGGATGGGGATGGAAATTATTTAATTTTCCGGCCTGAAATTCTATCAGGAAATATTATAAATGTTGTAAGTATATAAGGACTTACAGGATACCTCTGGGCGGGTATATTAGCAACCAACTTCATAACGAATGGATCAAGAAAAATTGAGATATTTTGAAACGTCTAATAGATGTTACTTGATTTCTGGGAGAGCATGAATTAAGTTTCAAAGGGCCATAATGAAAATTATATCGACCTCTTGGAATTTTTAGGAAAATACGACGAAACCATAAAAAAACATTTTATTAAATCGACGGATCGCTTCCCCCTTTATAATTATCACCGCACGCCACTGATCAATAACAATATCAAAGAAAAATACTCGGAATGGGGGCTGATTACTTCCCATAAATTGCTTTTTTTAAAGAACTTTTCTGTCAGTACGCATAAGGTAGTATTTCCTACCCGGAGCCATTACTGCATCTAGAACAAGATAAGAAGAAGCTGTTTGTATCTGGTGTGTGTCGTTATGGCCCCGTTGCCGACGACTTTTTCAGGGCGATCGCCTCCGGGCGGCCCCGGAACCGATATATCTTATGGCCGATGTCCACTAGCAGTCAATAAATAGTCCGGGGACACCCGCCGGAGACGCGTTCACAGGGACGATGTGCTCAGGGGGTGGAATACGGAATTGGGGATAGTCCGAGGTCTGATGATATCGATGAAGTTGATATTTCACTTTTCTGAGGTGTAATATAATCTAATAGTATACGAAGCTGTTTTGCACTGTTAACCAGATTTTTTTTTAAATCTACAAACGACAAATTTGTGAAAGGTAATTTTAAATTCTTGGAAGTTCGAGGATGGGATGAAAGTTTCATTTTTATCTGAGACAGCCCACGTAGACTTCAAGCCTAAGTACTAACGTACCGTGGGCGTCTGAAGAGAAGGGAAATGTCATCGATTGACAGACGATTTGAAGGATTGGGGGTTGGGAGGGGAAGAAAAAACATCTGCTGGCAATTTGTTCCATAATCTGGAGACCCTAGGTATGAATGAGCGAGAGAAGTGGGATGTTCTAGACTTTTGCAGCTGGAAAGTAAAGGGTTGCATACGTCACGGACCTCTTTTTGTTCTGTTAGGAGCAATCAAGGGGGGAATTATAGCGGCTAGTTCTTCAGAGCAAAATCCGTCGAAGTATCGATAGTCAATGACAAATCCCTAACAGCGCGGTGATGAGCGAGAGAAGAAAGTTTTCTTGTGAGGACTGGGTCATTGATGAGTCGAATGGCTCTCTTTTGGATAGAATCAAGGATGTTAAGTGTCGAAGGTGATGCCGCTCCCCATATGTGGGCACAGTTCTCTAGATTATGTATTATTTGTAAAACATAGACAGTGTGTAAGTTGGAACGGGAGAAGTATTTTCTGGTCCGAAAGACAAAACCAAACTTTTTATCTGCTGATGTGGCTATTGAAGTAATGTGTTTGTACCAGCTGAGATCATATTCAAATGCTATGCCAACAAGATCGCTCTGTAGGGCTTGTCCATTCATGTGGAGAGGGTAAGAGCAAGACTGGGTTTTGGAGGCGTTAAACTGAACAAGATTTTTGGCTCTCCAGTCTAAGATCGTTAGTATACCTTAAAGTTAAAGTCATTCTGTCAGTGGCTTGCTGTGACAATTATAAAGGAGGAAGAGATCCGATACAAAATAATTGCAAACACATTGTATATCTACTCCGAGACCTCTTATTACCCTTATTACAACTTGTCAAAAAACTCTCCATTGTAAAAAAAACAGAAATACACCTTGAAAAATCCATAAATACACTTGAAATATGCAAAGCTTTCCAAGCAAACTCGTCCGAACAAACGGTTGCCCTGTAAGCGGGGTTTAATAACAACCTACATGAAGGCACAATAGGCGAACTGCGGTCAGTGCGAGAGGCGCTTTCAGGCCTCGGCCACGATAGCGACGCAAGAGAAATTGATTGTGTACGCAGTAACATTTTTTACGTTTACGTAAGATTTCAGATACTTAAATTATAAGGAATAAATCCATTGCCATGCCAAAAATCCATCCGCTAGACTTGCAATTTCTGTTATCTGTTACTATATGCACCCGCACTAAAACTATTCCCGACTAAATGGGCCTTAATCAAAAGAATATCCTAATTAGATGGCCGGGAACTCCCCGAACTCCCTCACACAGGCCGTGTATCGCCTCGATAAAAAAGATATCGCAGGGAGATACATGCCTGCAGCCGGCTATAAAATAAAACTTCCCTGTTTTCCCGATGTTTCGGAGTTTCATTTTATTGGCTTCGATTCTTTCCTTGATTTTCTTCGATTTGTAAAAAACTACCCTCGAGTACGTTATTTTACCTTTTCTGTAGTTATTTTAATTCAATATGAATTTACGGTCAATGTCGTATTTGATTCTATGGTATTAAAGTGTACTTTATACAGTAATAACGACGACATTGCAGGACAAGAACTTGTCAAACCCTAAGTGATCAACTTGAGAATATTTAGTTTTTGTTGTTGATTTACACACTTTTGTGAATTTTTGATTTTGGTTTGAAAACATTGGCTATTTAATAAGTAATAAATAAATAAATAAATATTTCTTTCCACTGGACTTAAAATTTAAGCATGGGATCTTGTCGGGTACAGATAAAGACAAAATGTCTAGCTAGGATAGCATATAATAATTAAGAGAAGACTGAATGTAAGAATAATAATAAAGTATTAACATACATCGATCTACCCTACTTCGTAATTGCCACATTCCAAAACAGTGGTATGCAAATTTTTTCCAAACATTTATTTGATGGGAACAACTAAGTTTAGAGTCAAGAAAAACGCCCAAAAATTTGGCAACTTGCATCTGCTCAATCGATTTTTCATTAAATTTGACAAAAATGCTCTTATTTGGCTCTCTCAAGGAACACAGACACAGTACTAAATCAGTATTTTCTTGATTTAATATTAGACCATTAGTTTAGCAATAGTCTTTAATGTTAGCAACGGGTCTATTTGCATTTCCACTAAGGTCGGCCACGTGAACTAGATGAAACTATGGACGTATTATCCGCAAAAAGTGACAGATATCTTCTGAATTATTATAAAAAATACAATTTATAAATATAATAAGGAAAAGAGGCCTCAGTAGAGTTCTGTGAGGTCCTTCGCTGTACACGGCCATGGAATCGGAAGAATATTTTTATTAGAAACACTCAAGACAACTCTTTGGGTACGATTAGTTAAAAAATCCTTAAACCAACTGAGCGAATTTCCGCGCACACCATAATTTTCGAATTTAGAAAGAAATACAGTTAATATTTATGAAATCAAATACTCTGTTTTGATCAAAGGACAGACAATCAGTCTGTTTACCTTGATTTAATTTTTCCAGAATGGAACAGTAGCATGTTGTGTAGAAACTCCTTTGCGAATCCCGAACTGATATTTACTAAAAAAATTCTCCCTCTCCAGAAAACCAAGAAGTCTTTTATTAAATCGTTTTTCAAAAATTTTGGGAAAACGGACAGAAGAGCTATGCCCCTATAATTAGAAATTTCATGCATATCACCTTTTTTAAAAATCGGTTGTATCAGAGTATTCTTTAAAATAGAAGGAAAAGCATCCTTCAGAAGAATTGGCAAAATAAGTTAAGGGATCAATAATATAGTCTAACATCTGCTTCATAAGTGAGCAAGATACCTGGTCGAAATCTGCAGAATGCTTCGAAGAGACAGATACAATTATTTCTCTAATTTAATTTTTTAAATAGAGACCTAAGAATAAAGAATTATTTATTGTTTGCGAAGCTATTATTTACGTTTACATTAGTTCTGCATGTCAAGTTATTCACCGAGTTAAGATGGCTTGGTTAGATTATCTTATATTCTTTTTACAATTTTCATACTATCGGCACAGTTGCGTAGCTATATGGATCTGTGCTATCGGTCACTTTCCATTTTCTAATGACGACAAGTAACTAAATAAACATTAACTAAGTCTGTTCAGTTTACATAACAAAATCAAAGACATCAACAATCGATTTGCGTCATAGCCCACCAAAAGTAACACATCAGTTTGTATACCTGTTTTTTTAAAACAATAAATACAATTAAATATTTTAACAATAATATTAAACTAATTGCAAGTGGATATAAACATTGCTATTAATTCAATGAATATTCTAGATTTTTACCTCACAAACCGAAAAAATAATGGTGTTGTTAGATGGAAATAATTCATATTTCGCCGTCGTGGCCTGGACCTGGAAGCAAGGGCGTATCCAATGGGGGGGGGGGCAAGATAGGGTTACTGCCCCCCTCCCTTCGAAGTTGGAAAATATTAAATTAAGACAGAAAAAGCATAAACAATAAATTTCTGAAAAACTGATTAACTGGTTGTTGATGGTAATTTGGTACATCAACATTTAAAAAAAAACTAATTACAAAAAAATGGAAACATATAAGCTAATATCACGTGACGTAGCGTATGGTAGCAACCAAATGCCTCTGGTAGCGGAAGACTCACTGCATGTACTACAAGAAAGCTACAAACAATGAGTTATGGTTGCGTGATAGCAGAACAATAATTGACAATCAAAGACAACGAGATCCTAATACTGTGGTGGATATTAACCCGGCTCTGAAGCACTATTATCTGGGGTTAGCCTGTATTAAAGGTGGAATACCATTGGAGACAAAAAATGAAAAGCCAACAAGGAAGTGTTCCACGTATAAGCAAGGCTGCCAGGCTAGCATTTTCTTGAAAGTCAGTGAGTGTAAACAATTTCTATGCATCCTGGAGCTTGAATAAAATCACAATCATACTTCATCCAAAGCTTATTGCAATTCTCTAGCGAAACAGAGAATAAATTTGCAAGAAAATGTCAAAGTTACTACTCAAGAAGCTTTGAGGGCTGGGGCAAATAAAAAAATCATTTCAGGTAACGTGTTTCGAGAAACAGGTTGTAAAATAACATTAAAGGGTCACTAATCTTGGAAACCTTAGGAAGATTGAGACAAAAAATTTTGAATGCATCTATATTTTAAGAAATTCATACCATTGTAGTGATATTGAGATTTTAATTGAACAGAATGGGCTTTTCAAGGATTGATTTTTCCAAGATGGCAGAATAAAAACATGGAATATTTATTATTGTTTTTGTTGGTGGTACCTATTGCCTGGTAGATCTAAGGTTTGCGATTTACATAATAACGACACAAGATGGAGGCTGCCTGAGTGAGATTGTAGCTATTTGCTTGTTGGTGAACAAGACATACACATGCCAGGAAAAGTCAAAAAACGGGCACGTGACATTATTAAGTGGAAATGTCGGTAAAGAAATTCACGAGATATTTTCACGTGGGGTATTAAGAAAAATATGAGTGGTTAAAGTTACCACTGGCTGACAGCCTAACCCTGTTTACTTTTCAATGTAAGTGAGAAAACTCACTGGAACTCAGTCGGTATTACAGATTTAAATAATTTTCACAAAAGTGTAAAACGCCATGTCAATAGGACATTTAACTGCTAGAATTAAAGAAAAAACTTTGGGAACAATTCAAATTGAACATAGTTTGGACGATCAATTACACATTAGTAACAAATTATTATTGATATAACAAATACATTATCTCCATTGCTGAAGATACAAACAGGAACATCTAGCAAAAGAAGAATAAAATTGTCTCCGCTCTCCCGACTTATTCCCTAAAAATTTAAGCCGTATCAAATGTCTCTCTTTGATAACGCGCCAAACGACATAACGAAATTAAAATCACAAACGGGCCGCAATTAGAGGCCTGGGCGGAGATGGCAAAAGGACTTTGCGTGACATAATCCCCCGGAATCATATTCTTAATTTGGCCCCGTGACGTAGAGGCGGGTAAATCGCACACTTTTGTCGCCTGACTTGTGACTTACTTAGGGACGGTTCCGGAAAAAAGATCATTTTTTGATAGTAAATTGACCTTATCTCGTTTTTTTTTATTTTAGACAGGTCACGTAGACTTCAAGCCTAAGTACTAACGTACCGTGGTCATTACCCCGTATACATGAATCACATCTCTACTAGAGAATACAAAAAAATCAGAAGTGGTATTTTTCTATTTTTTTTTTTAGTTTTCCTAACACAGCCTCCAAAATGTTTAGCCGTAAACAGTAACAACTGTTTAAGTCGGCAAGAATAAGTCCCGAGCGTAATAGGCATGAAGACATCACGCATGCTCTGTATTGTTTTAGAATATTCCTGGCTTAGTTGCTGGAAATCGATATACCAGTGGCGTATCGGTTTAAACGGTGAAATTGAACAGGGCCGCATTGAGAATGTACAGTGTTATATTATAAAAAATTGTGAGGTGGTGAACGTGTTTACAACTAAATGAAAACTAAAATAATTGCCAGCCTTGACAACTGAACAAACAAAACAGCGATTAAAAAATTAACGCAAAAAATTAAAACTACAAAACAAGTCAAAAGTCGAATAATAGCAATCCTCTTTTACTAAATACAATCCTGCGAAATATCGCCGTTAGCTGTCTGGCACGCCGCTTTCAATTTAATGTCCGATCGGCCAGTGCGAATAAGAGGCTGGTGGAGGCTTAACGAGCTTGTCTATGACGTGTACGGTTAATATTTACATCGGTCTACCTTGGAAATAAATAGACTTTAGTGCAAAGTTAGTCAAACATTTGCCATAAATACGTATCATTAAAAGTCAGTATCGTCAAATTCAAGTAAGCATATTTGGCTGTACGTTAATTTTTATGTTACAGTAAATAATAAGTATTTGTAACGAAATTTTAAAGAGAAATAACGTAACTTGGCCATTATACAATGTGAAATTAAAAATTATAGATATTTGTCATGGTTTCCAATAAAATGTCCTGAAAGTTTTTCTTGTGAATGACCCATGATTTTTCTTTCAGAAGGAAAAAGACCCTTTCCGCTTCCACCGGGGAGAGGAAGCTATGATAGACTGCCACAGGGGAGTCTATATCACGTAAAGCGATTGCTAATACTTTATAAGTGAAGCCAACCGGCACTTATAAATGGATTTTATCAATTTTAAACTGTAAAGGGCTTGATTTATACTAAAGGGATGTTTAAAGTGACGTCTCTTTTTATAGGAAAAGGGTTTTGTTTTTGCCGCCGCTTTAGGCAGAAGAAAAGTGTTGGCCAATACATATATGTTACGTTTTATAGACTAAACTGTCTTTTAAGCGGACTTGCCGGCTCATACTTGTAATAACCAAAGCCGCTAAATAATAAAGGGTGTCCCAATAGGGTTTTTTTTAAGTGAAACCAATAAAAACTCAGAAACAAATTCAGTTTAGTTGTCTTATTCTTACACTTGTCAGTTGAAAACTTTTGGTTGTCAAATTAGACCAATCTAGCGTTGGAGAATCTGGTCGTAAATGTTTACGACTCTGTTTTCAAAAAGTTCTTATTTAATCAACTATATATTCTAATCTAAAGCGAATTTCGGCGAATACTCATATTATGTTCTTTGTTTAAAAATGTAGTGCTTTCGGTACGCTGCTGCATTAGTGGTTGGGAACGCTCTATAAAGCAAATTCAAAATCAGAAATTTCTCTAAAAGAGTCCCTTTCCACTAAAAGCCTCAAATGATCATTTAATTACTATTACATTTCGAATCCCTGCTAAATTTCCTCGATTTTTCCGCCGAGTGAGGAAACGTTTGACTTCGCCCTTGGGAATCTTCAACAATACTGTCATTAATAACCACAGGTCGAGCCCCAAAGGCCGATAATTACAATTCAGTCAGATCAGATTATAGGTCGTAGAAAAATTACGTGAGGGATAATTAGTTACACATTATTTAGTAATTATTTATTATAATTAATTCGTGAGTGCGAATTTAAACAGGTTTTTTGGGGTTCTCATTTATTCCTTTTTTCATATTAGGCCAAGCAACAGAGCAAAATATTAGCGATTTTTTGACATTAATCCTATCAGAAAATCGCCTATGCCATCATCTGAAAGACGAT
The DNA here is from genome assembly GCA_963971165.1 of Philopedon plagiatum. Taxonomy (NCBI): domain Eukaryota; kingdom Metazoa; phylum Arthropoda; class Insecta; order Coleoptera; family Curculionidae; genus Philopedon; species Philopedon plagiatum. The sequence continues at coordinate 2,199,921 of OZ020189.1, forward strand.
TCGTAGATGATCTCTGTTATATTTCCAACTCTGAAATTTTTTCCTTTAATTTGTTATAAACATTTTTAAGCAAAAAAACGCGATTTTTTTAGTTTCTTGCTTATAAAATGAAAAGTAATGAAGCAATCTTAATGGTGTAAATTGACGATTTGTAGAGAATGAAAATACGAACAAGATGAGAGGTCGAATGTCCCGATAGGATAAGTAGCAACGGAGAAAATCCGGAAAAACCGGAAAATTAAGAGTATTTAAAAAAATTCATAAATGGGCCATTTTTAAACGTAGAGGGGTCAAACTTTGGGAAAAAGTAGTAATTTATAGCTACTTTATGTGTGCAAAACCCCGACGCTGTCCGATTATTAGTTTTGCCCCAATCGTCATTTTAATTTTTCAGTACACTATTTTGCAACAGGTCTGGATGCTCTATGGATCGTCCGATTTTAATTATTGAAGCGGATTTGAAAAGTACAAGCTCAATTGAACAAAATGTATATTTTAATTTTTCCATAAAATGTTACGATACCGGTTGAAAATGCACGTAAAGATGCGTGAAAATGGATGAGCGCGCGAAATCGATCGAGTAGAGGGAGAGAAGCGGGGCGAAGGGGAGCCAATATTCGCGCGCTTGGCCATTTTCGCGCATCTTTACGTGCATTTTCAACCGGTTTCGTAGCATTTTATGGAAAAACTAAGATATACATGTTGTTCAGTTAACCTTGTACTTTTCAAATCCGTTTCAATAATTAAAATCGGACCATCCATAGAGCATCCAGACCTGTTGCAAAATAGCGTGTTGAAAAATTATGATGACGATGTGACAAAACTAATCGTCGGACAGCGTCGGGGTTTTGCACACATAAAGTAGCTATAAATTACTACTTCTTCCAAAGTTTGAGCCCTCTACATTTAAAAATGACCGATTTATGAATTTTTAAATAAAACTCTTAATTTTCCGGTTTTTCCGAATTTTCTCCGTTGCTGCTTATCCTATCGGGACGTTCGACCTCTCATTTTGTTTGTATTTTTATTCTCTACAAATCGTCTACTTACACCATTAAGATTGCTTCATTGCTTTCCATTTTATAAGCAACAAACTAAAAAAATCGCGTTTTTTTGCTTAAAAATGTTTATAACAAATTAAAGGAAAAAATTTCAGAGTTGGAAATATAACAACAATCATCTACGGATCGCCTTTTAGATGATGGCACAGACGGTTTTCTGATAGTATTAATGTCACGACAAATCGCTCTATTGCTTGGCCTATATTACACGTGAGCGAATATACATATTCATTCATTAAAATGGTTTTTTACGGTTTCATCTTATTTTCCTAAAAATTCTAAGAGGTCGATGTAATTTCCTCGATTGGCGGACCCACTTGCTTCATTATTTTCCCTCAAACTCATCCTCTCCCAGAAAACATCTATTAGACTTTTCAAAACATCCCTATTTTTCTTGACCCGTTCGTTATGAAGCTTGTTACTAATTTTCAATTGATTGTCCAAACTATGTTGAAATCAAATTTTTCCAAAAGTTTTTTTCTTTTATTGTAGCAGTCAAATTTCCTTTGCTTTTGACATGACGTTTTACACTTTTGTAATAATTATTTAAATCTGTAACGCCAGTGAGTTTTCTCACTTATATTGAACAGTAAACAGGGCCAGCATAATCATTTTGATAATATTTGGCAGCCGGTTAACCACTCATATTTTTCGTGATCTGTAACACCCCACGCGAAAAGGTCTTGTGCTTTGTTTTACCGACTTTTCCACTTTTGTCTCTAAATTAATACACAGAAAAAACACTATCGTATATTGAATTGGATACCCATACACTCAATGACACACTCTATTCCGTAATGCACAATACAAATTCGGTTTATTTCAATGATTAGTTTATCATTGTTAACCAATATGTTGTAAGATTGCTTGAAATATAAGGTTTCATTGGTTTTTAACGGATCGTTCAAATATAACAATTATTTGATGCCAGTAATACCCTGTTCTAAATTCAATGCAAACTATCATTGGTTTCACTAGAAGTTTAGTTGTAAGAATAAGCACCTCATTTGATGCAAAATAGCTATTATTGTTTCAATTACAACAGTAATTAATTTAATGTAACTTCCAATAGAAACAAAGCATTTTTGTTTAAATTCAATAATATTCGTTTTTTGATGAACAATTATTACTCTTATTTAATATAATGAAGAATTTCTATTACGTCAATTATACTTATATTTCAAACAAATGAAACACATCTTATTGTTTTCAAATAATTTGTATTTAGTATTATTAAACATATTATGTTTAGACATTCTGTAAACATTTTAATATAAAAAAAAAACATTTTATTAACACCCCACTGACGCGAACACCGTAAACTTTTTATATTTATTTTACTCCAAATATAGGATCTGCTTCTTTGTAAAACTGTCTCCTTTGGGTTGTATGGGTACAGGATGCAAGATGGACCAAATTTGACGGATAACACTGCATTCGAATCTCCTAAATTTACATGGAAACCATGTCTAAAAAATACAAATTCAACAATAAACTTTCGATCAAATTTACAGTTAATAGTTTTTTAACAGTACGTATCGACTGAGTAAAAAGTCTTATAATAGACTAGCCAAGAGAGATTTAAAAATAAAAAAACAAACTTATTCTTGCAAATCGTTTAGATTTGTTTTACTTACCATAAAACACTGAAATAAGTTGCCCAGTACTAAAATCTATTATTTTTGGCGTATAACGCAATAAACAAACAAGCTGCAAGCTTAAACGGCGATTGAACGAACAAATACCATCAGCACAATTTTAACCCCTCCCTCCGCGAGCAATAGAACTAATATTTCAGCCAACAATAGAACCCATTGAATTAATATTTTTTATTATTCCTTTAATACCTTATATATTTTATAACAGTGTTTATTTTAATTGAAATGATATAAGGATAATTCACTTAATTTTAGGATTTTATTATTTAAACCGTAGTTCTTGTTCGTTTAATAAAATATATTTTATTTTGAATCAGACCGCCCACAAATAGCTATTTTTCACCCAATTATATTTCAGCATTCTCGTCAAATATTTTAATGTTTTAGCTTAGGTTTCTATACTCTAAGGAATAATAGTAATTTATTGGTTTCCAATAGTATTTTTGTAATTGAAAAATGGTAATATAGTTTTCAAAGAAGTAAGACTACTTTTGAAGTCTATATTTAAAGCAATGTTTTTTTTGTCATTTTGATCATGTTTTGTTAAAACAGTATTAAGTTGAATATAATCAAAGTGAGAGTGGTCAAGAATAATACTATTATTGAAAATAGCATAGCAGTTTTTTCTGTGTAGGAACCATTGGCCATTTGCTTAGGTTTTTTAGCAAACCTGAACAAATCTGAACAAACCTGCGCCCCAGAAGAGGCGAGTCGGTTCAGGTTTGTCTATACAGGGTGTTTCCTAACCTCTCTGACAAAAGAAAGGACGAGAATCCTCACATAATTTTAAGACGAAAATGTGTTATAAAATTTTTTAGAATGTCGCTTTGTTTTCGAAATACAGGGTGTTAAAAAAATAAAATTTTATGCGTTTTTTTTTAAAATTATTAATTAGTGGCAAGCGATATTCCAGTGATATTTGGTACACATAATAAGTGGTTTAAATACTTTACTTTGTGTCCATTTTAAACTTTTCAAATAGTTCAGTGGCGGAGATCCGGGTAACGAGTGCCATAATTTCGCAAAAATAAATAATACGGGCCTGTTTAGCATTGAATATTTTGATCTTACCTAATGTTGAAATTAATTTTAAGCAAATTACGTCTGTTGCGTTTTTCTCCTATCTCTTAGGGTTTTAGAGTAAAATGTAATTTATTTGCTATGTTACACGAATTACCTAGTAGTTGATACAGTATCAATAAAAATCATTTAAATAAAATTCTTTAAAAATCTTACATAATGAACTCACATGAACAAAAGTCAAATAAACTGCTGAAAATGTCCTCCATGAGCTAGTAAACACTCGCGTACCGGATGTGCTAAATTTTTTTTTCTCTTATCAAAATAATAATTATTGCTGTACCTACCTTAATTAAAACGACATGAACAATTAAAATGATTGCTTACTCTAAAACCCTAAGAGATAGGAGAAAAACGCAAGAGACATAATTTGCTTAAAATTAATTTTAACATTAGGTAAGATCAAAATATTCAATGCCAAACAGGCCCGTATTATCTATTTTTGCGAAATTATAGTACTCGTTACCCGGATCTCCGCCACTGAACTATTTGAAAAGTTTAAAATGGACACAAAGTAAAGTATTTAAACCCCTTATTATGTGTACCAAATATCACTGGAAGATCGCTTGCCACTAATTAATAATTTAAAAAAAACGCATAAAATTTTATTTCTTTAACACCCTGTATTTCGAAAACAAAGCGACATTCTAAAAAATTTTATAACACATTTTCGTCTTAAAATTATGTGAGGATTCTCCTCCTTTCTTTTGTCAGAGAGATTAGGAAACACCCTATATTTGCTCGGGATCTTTTCTATATCTCTCTATCTCTGTCTTAATTTTAGAAAATTGATCTTGCAATATAAAAAATGTTACATACAGACCATTACTAAGTGTGCACGTTTTGTTTACCTACAGAATTATAGGGGAAAAATCCCCATTTTTGAACTGTAACAAAATCATAATATTAAATAAAACATTTACATTATATATGAAACATCCATTCGGTCTCGTCCTCTATCAATAGCTATTTACCGATCAGCTATTAGCTGACATTCAGGCGGTAGTTAGTGGTTTTCGAAGCGCTGCTGCTGTGCTGAAATCAGCGAAATTTTGAACTGTGTGTCGGTGCTGTCAACTGTGCTCTCATTAATCAGAGACAGAAACGGGAATAGGGAACAAGGTGTATCGGAACCTATTTTTTGAAATTTGACAGTTTGATAGAGATATTTTTGGTGACAAAATTTTCGTAGAATTGTTTTTAAATTGAAGAGCTAAACATTCGACTTGAAACTTGAAAAAATATTCATCGACACCACTATTCAATCGCCTCGTGATAAAGTCGGACCGTCGTAAGTTTTCCGCCCCCCCCCCCACTTAAGAACCAGAAGCATCAATACAGCGAAAAATTTAGAACGGAATTTAGCAACTAATGTATTTTCACTTTGACGTCTATACTGAAATAAAATATTTAAAAAAATACCAAAACTAGATAATTTTCATCACACTCGTAGAAAAACCATTGTACCCAATACGTGCGGAAAACATATTTTCCGCACTCGGCTGCTGACCAAACACCGCTTCGCGTTGTTCACTCCAGTAGCGTGCGAAAAAGTGTCACTTTCCACACTTGTTAGGTAAATAGCGATTTTCTCTATAGTTTAAACCGCATTTTTTAATAAGCAAATGAAAAAGAAATTGTAAAGCACGCCCATTGGATAAACTTATCTCTAATTGTAACATATCTCAGCAATTCCAAATAACTTTATAAATCACTTTCATACCAGCCAATCCTTGGTTAAACGAAAATTATTATCAAACGCTAAATCGGGGCGACATACAGGATCGGGAACTTTCTCCTGCGAGTCCTGAAATATGTGTCAGCCGTTGCAGGACGAGGGTGAAAATTAGGTTCGTTAACTCGCAGGAAAGGGCGAGACACGCACCGGGAAATCTTCATTTGTTATTGGGAAGCACTTCAAACAAACATTTACGATGCGACGGATTACCTGGCGTTTAACTTTTGCTCGCGTTTAGAATGTGATATATTTTGGGGAACAATAAAATGGAGACTGTGGTTTACTAGTGATTAATCTTCATATATAAAAGAGGAAACTGAACTAATGTGACATTTTCGGGATTATTGAGGCAGGAAAAGCTAATTTTGTGTAATAGATATTATAAAAATTAACTTTCTTCTTAAAATTCTTACTTTACTACTGCTATACATCAACGTCTATATTTACCACCATTTTTATTTGTTGGAATTTTTGTGCTAAGCATATTTTAAGAAATAACTTAATCACTTTTCTGTTATTGAATAACATACAATTTTCCTTTGCTTTCCTTTAAAACTGACCTACTGACTGACTTGTGCTGATGTGAGACTATTACTAATCTGATATTAGGGGATGCAGCTTATCAAACTATAGGTTTTCGTTCAGAATAAACTTAGGACTTTCCTGCACTTGATACTATTGACCCTCTTTATTTTCTCCGGAGATGAAGGGGAATAAAAGCGATTAATTTGCCTTATGAAAATATGTAAGTTTGCTTTTTAGTTAAGGTTTAGTTAGATTTCGGACAGAATGTGTAGATCAATTTATATTATTGTATATTGTGTTTCAAACTTTTTAACTTTCATATACGTGTCAATACAATATACACTAGTGAGAATGGGTAGAGATGCACTTTCCTAGTATTTTTTATGGCCATAAGTAAGGTACTGAAAAATATGCAAGGAATTTTTAATTTTTGTGTAGTGCAGAAAGACCTCAAAACAAATAGAAGACTAATTTTCATTCTGGTCTGGGTCCACTCTTCTCGGCGAATTGTTAGAATTGACTTTGTCCTTGAGAAACCCCCACAAGAAAAAATCGAGGGGATTAGATCGGATGATCTTGCAGGTAGTGCTGCCGTTTCGGTACAATTGTACTGTATTCAGTACAAAGTGGACAAAGTGGCACACATTGTACATCAGTACTACATCTTGGAAAAACCACCAATCAGTACGAAATTTCAAAACAAAACTAAAACCAATACTCGCAAAAAATTCTTTTGAATGAAAGCTTATTTTCATTAGTTTAATGGCGTTTGAAATTGATGAGATTGATGAAAGTGTGCCACAGTGCATCTTTACACGACTCTTTAAACAAATATAGAAATTGCCTGAGTATAATTACGGTGGGGAATTTACCTCACTGTAAACAAATATTAAAAAACAATTGTTTTTTCATGGGAGGCTACCGATGAATTGGTCGATTGAAAAAAAAGTAAGGAAATAAACTGGATGGTAATATATAAAACTGTTTATTTTTTAAAGTTTGTAATTAGGTAGGTAGTATACAAGTACCGATTGTACCTGTCTATTGGTATAAATTAAAACGTTTTATATAATCTGTTGGGGTTTGAGTATGTGCTTAAAAAGTTTCCCCCTCCCTCCAAAACAAAATCGACGTGTCCAAACGTTTTTTTCATAACAAATAGTAAACACCCAAAAAACGTTCCGTTTTCGTTTGACCACCCTGTATAAGTTAAAAACATCTTAACTTCTACGTTCTGGTCATAGCTATCCAGGATTTCCTGGGGTATTTCTGGAGCAACAGTTTTAGACACAATATTTCGAAATAGAAAAACTCTTGTTTGTGTTTGTTTGTAACAGACTTTTTGAATTTTTATTTAAATGTTCAGGGAAGTTCACAATAATATCCTGACTTACTTCTACTACTGTGAGTTTCTTAGATGTGTTTTTGACCAAATCTCTCCAACCTTTAGGCGTATAAACCACTTCCTTTTTACGCTTTTCTTCTTCGATTAAGCCGTAAGACAAGTCACATGGTAAAAAACTGTGCCCTGGTTCTGGAAATTAAAGAGCGAGGACAGCTCCATCCGTGATTTTCAGCAAGAAACAGCCAGCTGCAGAGCTGGCCGGTTCTTAACCCAAAAGATGTTTGTTACAACCATAGAGAAAATATATAATAGAGAAATAATGTCATTTGCGAATGTGGAAAATTTACCAAGCTGATCCGTAAACACAGACGGTCTTCTGCGGGCTTGCGCCTTGTCGAACGCACGTCGAACGTTTGCCTTGTGATAGACAGGACCGTACTTCAAAATTTATTTCACATGACATGAAACTTTTATCGAGTGATAAATGCTAAATATATTACTTGTAATTATTCTTTGTATTAATGATAAAAATGTAACCATTAGTGAGATTTTAACAAAAATTGTATAGTTTGTTGGCTTAAATCTGAGTTTTCTTGCTATACAAAACTGTCGATAATTCCTCGAAAATAGCTCAGTTTATACATATACAGTGCGTCTCTTTAATATCCCCCTCTTAATTTTTTAAACGTTACGTTTACAAAATTGAAAGTTCAAATAAAATATAAACATAGTATTCTAAACAATAGAAATAAAATATGCAACTGTTTTAAGAAGTAAAATAGTAAATAAAAAAATCACCAAAACTATGTGTATATTTTATTGGATTGGCATCCCACCATGTATAATTATTGAACAAACCAAGTCCTATGGTAAGATGTAAATATTTTTACACTTATTTACAGTGTGTGCACTTGATACTTTGGTGAAAGCGCTACTTACTTACGGCGCCATGTCAATCTATCAATCTAATCCACTGATATCTTAGCGATCCTTTGGCGAAAGCGCTTTTCTCTTTCGCCATCTCTTTTAAAATACTACCCTCTACCCTAATCCACTAGTATTTTTAGTGCCCCTTTGACAAAAGCGCAAATATGCCTTTTGAACACTCACCCTTCTAATCCACTGATATCTTAGCGATCCTTTGGCGAAAGCGCTTTTTTCTTTCGCCATCCCTTTTAAAATACTCCCCTCTACCCTAATCCACTAGTATTTTTAGTGCCCTCTTTGGCGAAAGCGCAAATATGCCTTTTGGACACTCACCCTTCTAATCCACTGATATCTTAGCGATCCTTTGGCGACAGCGCTTTTTTCTTTCGCCATCCCTTTTAAAATACTCCCCTCTACCCTAATCCACTAGTATTTTTAGTGCCCTCTTTGGCGAAAGCGCAAATATGCCTTTTGAACACTCACCCTTCTAATCCATTGATATCTTAGCGATCCTTTGGCGAAAGCGCTTTTTTCTTTCGCCATCCCTTTTAAAATACTCCCCTCTACCCTAATTCACTAGTATTTTTAGTGCCCCTTTGGCGAAAGCGCAAATATGCCTTTTGGACACTCATCCTTCTAATCCACTGATATCTTAGCGATCCTTTGGCGAAAGCGCTTTTTTCTTTCGCCATCCCTTTTAAAATACTCCCCTCTACCCTAATCCACTAGTATTTTTAGTGCCCCTTTGGCGAAAGCGCAAATATGCCTTTTCGCCACTCACCCTTATGCAATATAGGGGAAGGAGGCATTGACACTATATATGACCTTCTTACACCATCTTACCTCTTATACAATGCCCCTAATGCACACACACCCCATCAATGCCTTTCTGACACCTTGGCCCCACTCAATATACGTCACTGATAACTATTTCTACTTCTCCGTGTGTGTATTCACTTCAACACCGGAGTGCATTGAAGATAAATTATATTTTTTACCTACTATTCTTTCACATATTGATATAATTTAAATTTGGAATTAAACTATTTGTATTTATGCACTAATTGTAAGAAATATACTACAAAATAATTCCTTATATTTAAAAGTTTGATACATAATTGGCGAAACATATGAAATGTCTTTAACACTTTGTAAAGAATATTTTTGTATCGAAATATCAAGCTTCAGAGGTTCGCTATATGCGCCACCCCAACCAAAAATACCATAACATAAAAATGACTGAGATTTTTTCGGCCCGGTTCTGATCGCCGAGTTGCGTCATCGAGTTCAACAACCACTTTTGCGAGACGGCCCGAGTGCGCATGCCTCGAGAGGACCGTCGTTTAAAAATCTGACTGGCGCCCAATGCGTACAAAACAAACGCACTTTTTCGCCCATACATTGGACGGATTCAGCGGTGTCGCGAATACGTTGTGATGGTCTAAATATATGTTGTCTATGGTTACAACTCCGTTTATAGTTAGTTATATTTCCTATTCTAAACCACGGAGCTGTCCATTTTATATTTCAAACGATCCGCGGCGTGCCGAGTAGACTAAAATCCAACTAAAAAGTAATTTTCAGAAAAAAATGGAGCTGACCGGTTTTTGCACCAAACCTTTCAATTATTTCTTCAAGAAAATAAACCGACTTAAAAATAAAACACTGGAAATAATGAATTAATAATTTTAAAAAAATATTGTAATAAAGCACGGAGCAACAATAACAAAAAAATCTGAGTTCAGCAGTTATAAGGAAATAAACAATTAAATTGTTTATAACAATTAATCGCGCTAGAATTCTTCAATCCTGATAATTTTGGCTCAATCTACACCTAATTCTTTATGTTCATGATTTTTTTCAGATTTTTCTGAGCGATCCTTTTGGTGATGGTGGGGGACAGCAATTTTTAAGCGTTTTTCCCGAAAAATGTTTAAAGAAATGCATAAAAATACATCATATGTATATATTGTTGAATTCGTCCTTCCATAAGCTTTCATTTGACACCCTACATGATGTCCTTAAAGTTTTTTTTTCCATTTCCCAAATTACCCTCTGAATTCCCAGAATCAAAATTCCACTTTTTATACTTCAAGTCTATAATTGGGCCACCACACTCTATCTCTGTGCTAAATTTCAAATTTTTACGTCGAAAAGTTTCAGAAAAAATAGCCTGTGATAGACGGATGGACGGACGGACGCATAGGCATAGTTAAGGGGGGCTTAAAACTCTAATTAGCACCCACAAAATTTACAACCCTCCACCCTATGAACGAAATTTTTGGCCATATACTAAATAGGGTCTAGGGCTTAAGTACCCTTGAAGTTGACTGCCTAACTACATACGTCTATGGACGGACGGACACCAAGGTGATGCCATAAGTGTCCCTTGCTAATTTTAGCACTAAAGACTAAAAAGCACAGCTATCTTAAACTAAGATGTTTAAGATGGCTGTGTAAAAAGCCAAAATGGCAGGGATTACTCTTCTTAAACTAGTAAGTATACTAGAAAAATTATAAAGCTGGTCAATGACCGCTCCAGCACAACGAAACTGAAAGGAATCTAAGCCAAAACATAGCTCAGCACTTTTTGTCATCTGACACCGATTCTATTAACAATATTACCCGATTTGGAACATCGTACAACGATATATGGTACAAAGGTAGTTCACCTTTTTCTATTAACAAATCGACCGCCTAGTTTATATTATTTTTAAAGAATTAATTATGAAAATTGTTTAATTATTTTCATATAAACAATAACATTTACGGCCAATGGGGAAACTTCGTTTTGTAGGTGACGGCTTTCGATTAAACAAACCGAGGTGTAACTAGAGCCCCGTGTTTTGGCAAAAAAGAACAAATATTTTTGTATATTATTATCAAATTCAGGTATTTGTAGCACATCGTAATATCTTTATCCACCACGTTTTAATATGTGCTATTCATATTTTATGAATGAAAAAACTTCCTGATAATAATTGGCACTTTTGATAAAACAACGCTATTAAGAAGAATGGTATTGGACTAATCATTGGGTAAAATTAAGTGTTATGGCGATTCGAAGTGGAAAAAAGTAAATAAATATTCAATTACTAGAAAACATTCCATCTAAGGATATGGTAATGATTAGTGATAAGAAAAATACAATAACGCTTACATATTTTAATTTTACCTACACACATTCTTTAATTTAAAAAAAAATCAACTGACTGATTGACTGACGTGTCAACGCACAGCCTACACCGCTGGATCTAGAAACTTGAAATTTTGCAGAGAGGTTTCTTATGTATAACGTAGTCACAGGGCCGTTCCTGTCCTTGCACCAGGGCATTCTAACACGAAGGGCGGCCAACGCCAGCAAAGAATTGATTATAACCGTTAAAGTAAATTAATTCCTTTAAATTTTAAATAAATTAGAACGAAAAACAGTTTTCAAAACCCTTAGATTTGCGAACAGAACGGACGACCTGGCACTACAGTTCTGCCGACTGGAATGGTCTTTGAAACTTCTTTTCAGCTTTCCCTTGGAAAAACTACCAAAACGAAGTACTTCAATATAGGTTTTTGTTATTCTTAGTCGGCAATACTACACACACACTGGGTTGACTTTGCAATCTTGTCGGTCTGCAGTGGGTGGAATGCCTAACACAACGTCTGTTTTGCCACTCTCGATCCCTCCGAAATTTGCTCTATCACAGATACCATGTAAGTCGGTATTAACAGTTTCATTACACATACCCGCAGGAAACCTAAACTTTACCATCAAAGGCCCTGGTTCTCTAAGGTCTGTGATAAAGCCAGGCTCAAAAAAGTCCAAGCTCACAAAAGGTTTCTTCAAAGTCCTAGACCCGAAAATCGTCAAATTTTTACCGAGGCAAGAGTAATAGATAAAGTGCTTTCCTATTCCAATGGCAGCAAATCTTTCTGGTCGCTTGCCAAAAACATTATATAGTCAAAACTTCTGTAGAAGCACTTTTCCTCCCCTGGCGTCTGTTCCTCTAAAGGGAAAACTTAACTATTTTCCAAACAATTCGCTGCCAATTCCTTCCTTATCCCTCCTGCCAATTTCGCTCTTCCAATAGCTACGCCTACACATTGTCCGACATAATACTTAAGGTCACACAAGTTCAAAGAATTCTTGCATCCCTTGATACCAAAAAGTCCTCCGGTCTGGATGGCATACCAGCAATTGTTCAATAATAAATGCGCGGCAGAACTTGCACCCATCTTAACTCGTCTTTTACAGATTTCCTATGACAAGGGTATCTTCCCAGATAGCTGGAAGACTGCTCGTGTTTCCGAAGAAGGGTTCCAAATCTATTCCATCCAATTATAGACCTATCTCTCTTCTCTCTGTTAGCACAGTTATGGAGGAAGTCATCAACTTGCAAAAAATTCTAAAATATCTAGAAAAACATAAAATCATCCATGACAGACTCCATTTTAGTAATGGCACATAATTCCTAATGTTTGGTTAGTATCGATATTAACTAAATATTTCAGAAATTATCCATAATTCCTCAAATGCTTGGTTCTTATGCATTATAACGTATTTTGGATATTATTAGCGGTATTGTACTATATAAGTACAATCTTTCTCTTGAAACCGAAGGAAGCAGATTTTGAGATACTTTTCTGCTATCTTTGGAGAAGTAGATGAGTAGATTCGAGATAATCTTTTTTCACATACCATTGTTATCAAAATTTTTACGAAATTTCACTTTCATTTTATATAATTAAATCTTGTCGATTCTCTCGGTGGCATTTGAGAAATCATCGTCAATAATTAAACAAATGAAATTGCTTGCTAGGAGACAGCTTTCAAATTATGACTGCTACCAAAACTGCCGCCTACTAGATTTCGAAACTTTTGTTCCACGTTGTACGGAAGATAGGTCTGGCAAATGGTTGGTTGCATAATAATAATTGTTCCGTGCAGCGTGCGTAAACGTTTTCGCGCGCTATTTGAAATTATTGATTTTCAGTTGTTTTTTAGTTATTTTCAGAGCATTTACAGAAAAACTCTATTTTCGAAAGATGGATTTTGGAAAAATTGGAGACAAGGTAGCTTCAAGAATTAAGAAGTTTAATGGGTTTAAAGGTAAATATTCTGGCTCACTTCATTCCACATTAACCTTACACCTTAATAAAAGACTGCATTACGTACGTGCCGTTTGATAAACTCCGTAATAATGTAACAAGTAGCGGATTGCAACAATGTGCTGAGCTATTTCCTTTTCGCGTTTTAGGTTACGGAGGTGCGGCCATGTTGGTGTCATGCGATTTCGCTGACGGATACGTTTTCTGCCCACTTGTTGTCACCTTAGAGCCCTTGGAGTCGTTTTTTATTTATCATATTTATTTTATCAAACTGGCGATAACGAATAACATGGGCTTTTTGTACATTGTAGCGTTTTTGAATAAGTTCGTTTGTTTTCGTGAGACACCATTAGTTTTAATGGGGTTATAGTAAGATAATTTAATAGTTATTTATAATATAAGTGTTAAAAGTGTTATTTTATGCTGTGAGAAGGGAAGTTTTAGACACGAGCGAAGAGAGTGACTCATCCCAACGCACTTTGAAAACTTTTAACTCGTATATCGTATACTATTTTTCTACACATACTCTTGCGAAATGGTACAACATGATCAAAAATTAGATCCCTGGAGAACCTATAAACGACAATTCCAAAAATCGCGTCTTTTATGAATTTGACACTGTCTTTTGCTGTTGATAGTTACAGAAGAGCTTTCAAAAAAGTAACACAGAGTTGTTCTGTACCCGAAATTTTTCTATTTTGTGATGGAATGGAGAAATAGGCCAATTTCAGAAATCGACGAAGCAGTAAATAGGGCTACGTTCGATTTGCTACCAAAAATTAAGGAAGCAACCTAATTTCGTGTAGAAAATTTACGATATGCTCAGAAAATACCCAAAAACACACTACAAACTACAGCTGAAAATCAACGATTTTAAACAGCATGCCTAAACATTTACACAACCAGTGCGAAAACGTTTTTTTTTATCTTCTGACAACCCACGAAGACCGAAGTCTAAGTACTATGTACCGTCGGTATACTGGGGGATCGACTCACACATCCAGAGCTAGAAACATCCGTAGGGATTTCACCAGCCCTTTAAGAGGATGTGTGGGGTGGTACTCTCGGTCAAGGAAAAATTCCTCTATCACCTTCCAGAGCACCACCTTACGCACGCTGCAAGGAACAATTATTATGCAATGAAAGGTGGTAGAGGAACTCTTCCTCGGTCAACAGGGTACCACCCCACGCATCCTTTTAAAAGGGCTGATGAAATCCGTACGGATGTTTCCAGCTCTGGATGTGTGACTCGGATTTCCCCAGTACACCACGGTACATAGTACTTGGGTTTCGGTCTTCGTGGTCTGTCAGAAGATAAAAAAAAACCTTTTGCCAAACCTATCTTCCATACAATCTTAAGCAAAAGTTTCGAAATCTAGTGGACAGCAGTTTTAGCAGCAGTCAAAATTATTGACGGCGTTATCTCAACTGCCACCCAGAAAATCGACAAGATTTAACCATATAGAATAAAAGGTAAATTTCGTAAAAATAATGAAAAAAATTAAAATCTCGACGAAGATTATATCGAATCTACTCCTCCAGAGATAGCAAAATGGTGCCAGTTTCATAGCAAAACTATTTACTTTAAAAATAAACAAATTTTCGGGATCCGTGGTGCGAATTAGAGTGCTAGGTGGGATAAAGTACATCTTGGGCAATACTGCACATATCAAAACTGCATACATTTCAGCACAAATGTTGAAAATGTTAGTGTTGAAAGTGAGGGTTTGAAATAAAGACAGGAATTGGGGTTTTCTGGATATATTTTTGTGGTCGTAAAAAAATATTGTATATTAGATACTCGTGTAATAGTTATTTATGATATAAGTGTTAAAAGTACAATTTTACGGCACGAATTTGAAAGTTTGCAGTTCAAATGAGTGCCTTAAAAGTACTTTTAACACTAGTTTAACACGTGTTAAAAAATGCATTTTTAACACGTTTGTAGAAAAAAGTAATTTTCGGAGACTCGTGGGATTAGCGCACTCGGCTATCGCCTCGTGCGACAACATTTCCACTCTTTTGTGAAAAATTAGGGTTTCCATCCGGACCAAACAATGTTCTTGTATGTTAAATTTTTTCAATAAATCTTTTCCTAGTATTTACTAAAAATTATGTTTTTTTCGTTGTCCTGCATTTTTATTGGGTGTCCTGCATCTTTGCCCTCCTTTACCTGAAATTGGAAATAATTCAGTTGGCAGTCCTACATATTGTTCAGTTGCATATTACCCAGTTGGGACCATAACAAGTTTCTTCACAGCGCAGCGGTATATAGCGTTCCCCATTAACATTAACGGCTTCACCATCGTCATGTTCATGGCCCTATAAGACTTTCAGCCCACAAGGCATACCACACGGTTACTAGAAAAGGATGTAAAGGTTTTTCTTCAATCACGAAGATTTTCACTTCTCCAAATCCTACAATTTTGCTTTTTTACTAACCTTCGAGGTGGAAATGAGCTTCATCGGAAAAGATCATTTTATTGCAAAATTCTGCATTGCCGGATCTCTAGATGACATGGAAAATATAACATTTCTAGGTTAAGTTGTTGAAAAGTGGCGCCAAATTTTAATCCAGAAGTACCTTATGGGTACACCCTTTACATTTGCCCGTCTGCTTGTGAATAGATTTGCTTGCATGGGTTCTGAGCATAATTCACAAACTTTTAGACCGATTGAGCTGAAATTTGGAGCTCATATAATATGTAAAATTGCCTGCTCTTTCCTAGGAATATGCCAAAAATATCAAATTGTATGAGATTTTTATTAAATGACCATTAACACAAATTAATGTTCAATTTAGGCAAGATTGACAGAACCGCACCTTATCTATTCACAAGTATCCACAAGATCTTATGTATTCCAATATAAAATTAAAAACACGACATACTTCATTTACTTCAATACTACGGGCCCTTCAGATCCTTCCCGTGAAAAATCATTAGCGACGGTCCTTGGACGACCGCTAATGAGTGACGTCACGGCGTGGCTCGGGCGGGCGTCGTCAGCGTCGCGGCCAATTGCGCTGCGTCAGCGATTTTCATTGGAGGAAAGCGAGACGCCGCCCGACAGCAGCGCGAAAATACAGGATAGCCTGAGAAGGTTAGTGTACCTACCTGGAAAGGTGAGAAAGTGTGGGAAAATGGATTTATAAGTTTAGAAGAAATTTTTTATCGTCCAAACAAGGTACAGTAGTACAATGGTGTACCGATTCATATGTTAGGTGGACCGTCGTCTCTAGTTTTTAACTAAGTATTGCCAAAAAATGTGATTTTTTGACATATTTTAAGATCAATTTCTAATCGTATCAGCAATTAAAAAAATATGTTCCTTATTTTTCGACGTTCTACCTATACGAGGAGGTATTGATATTTAGTTAGTCTGGAAAGTTTCTATACCGTATCCAATTTATTTTGAGAATGATGACAGAAACCCATTTTACAACGGAGAGATCAATTATGTCTCTCTCTCCCTCTCTCTCATGTTCTTTCTCTCTCATTTTTTTCTCTCTCGTCTTCTTTCTCTCTCATACTCGTACAATTTTTACAGCTGGTAGAAAGTTAGGTTATGAGAAAGATAAACATGACATATTATTTGAAGCCTGTCCCATAATATAAGTTGTTTTGCAGTGTAAAAATACACTAAAAAGTTTATATAAAGTATTAGCAGCTTAAATTCCTGTGTTCTATGAATCTGGGACTGACTAACAACTATTGAAATATTACGCAAGGTTTGGTTGTTCTCCTTTACATTACTTGGACCGGGCGTTATAGGAATGAGTAACAGGAACGCCGACCCGATATAAAGTTGAGAATAGTGGGCATTACAGAAGATTTCTTCAGTTATTGAGAAAGTAGTGAAACTGCGCCCTAGAAACGTTTGGTATCAGTTTAAAGCTGAAGACTTAGTGCCATTACAAAGTGTATCTATCCTTCTGGAACTAAGACTCAACATTTACAGTTGAAAATTGTGAAACTACTTGGTATATTCGATTAAACAATTTTTATCGCGTCTTTAACTTACACAAACGTCACTGTTCGCAGGTAGGCTGTAATGAATCGGAGAATAGGGAATATTTTGTTTATCTTAATAAAAATATTTACTCATTTTTGCTATTTTTTCTTTATTTATTTAAAAACTTTTCCTCCGATCCTTTTATTGCAAATTATTGGTTAGATGGAGTATTGTTACTTGGGTAAGAAACAATTTTAAGTCATATAAAATAAGAAGGTTAATGTGGCTATGCTGACACTGTTTTTGCTTAATAAAAACGAGATTTTTGCAAATGCTGTTTGTGTTCAGTAAAAACAAAGGCCTTCTGCTATAAAATCACAGTATTTTGAGAAATTTATTTTTTATGACAGTTCCGACTAAACTTTCACAGTAGACAACCAGAAATACTTGCACAAACAAAGCGGACGGTGGTAAAATGTTTGATTATTCTTTTTTATTGGCAGCAACTTCCTTTTTATTTGTCTTTTACTAATGCCCCTTTTGCTAACAAGGATAGAAAGAAATCGGATTCCGTTGGGAATTTTATCAGGAAAAAAAAAATTTTGCGATGACAAATCTTTCAAAGTATATAACCAGCAATACTTCCACAAGCAAAGAAAGTACGATAAAAATTTGAACAAATTCTTCTTTTATTTGCCTTCTTCTTCAAGGGGGTTGAAAAAGTTAAATTGCATAAAAGAATAGTTTTATTAACCAATAAGGTAAACCTAAAATTTGGGGTCTCTATCTCTACAAATAACAAATATATTTGCCCACACCAGGCTTTTCGGACACCCTGTATATCCTTATTTTTCCTTGATTTAAGTTCCTATTATGTCAGAAATATGTAGTTGTTTTATTAGGTCCATGTTTTTTGTTGTAATTCTATTTTGTGAGACTTTATTTTACTTTTATAGTTGATCTCAAATAAAACAATTTATAGAGGGTGGTTAAAAATTTTCTGGTGCTATCCTCCCGCATACCTAAAAAATTATCTGCGCCCTTGCTAGGTAACACAAACTCTCTTCTAGCTCAGTATTAAAATTTTGTAGATTTATTTACATCTCAGTTACCCTGTAAAAAATACATTGTATAACAATTTGCAACTTATTTTGCAAGTTTATCCCAGTTTCCTTTTATGTCGAAAGATCGATAAAATCCACTTTCTTTTATGATAAAAAATAACATTTTTCCTGACCTTATGACTCCCCCATTAATAAATCAAAATTTAGAATCGTTCATAATTATAATAATCATAATAAATGTAATATTATTTGCAAAAAATAGGCACATGTGTGTACAAAGTAAAAAAGTAGGATTAAATGTATAACATTATCTCAAGCTGTTTATCAAATTCAAATTTAATTAGAATATTATGCAAATAGTAAAGAGAATTTTTTAAAATGAATTGATACCCCGTGAAGAAAAAAGGAAAATGTTTCTAGCCAGTTACCAGCTTATAGCAAACACCCATTCTAAGAACTTTTAGTTTGAATAAGTTTAAAATACGCGTTTTCAAGAATTGTGTTTAAAATTACTTTACTATCTTTCAACCGTTAGGTATGCCACAAAATATCTGACATAACACTGAAGGTCAAACAATTTTGAAATATTCACTTGACATCAAACAAATCCTCCGGTCTGGATGGCATACCAGCAATTGTTCTAGAAAAAATGCGCTCCAGAACCTTCACGGTCACCCATCTCTCCAGATCTCCTATGACAAGGGTCTCTTGTTTCTTCCCAGACAGCTGGAAGGCTGCTCGTGTGCAGCCTGTCCTGAAGAAAGGTTCCAGATCCCTTCCATCCAATTATAGACCCATCTCTCTTCTCTCTGTTGTCAGCAAAGATATGGAGAAAGACATCAACTTGCAAATCCTAAAATCGAATCAAGAGCTGGACAAGCTGGACAATGGACACATATTCATGCACCCTTTCCCAGGATCTCCGATTAAACTTAGACTGGGTTGACAAAAACCTTGTTCAGTATAACGCCTTCAAAACCCAGTCTTTCTCCTTGTCAGGCAAAAAATCAAACACTTATTATTAAATCTCGTAGCAATATGTTACATTTCTCTTCTCTTCAACTGTCTCCGATAAAAAAACATGATCTCAGCTGGCACAAACGCATTACTTCAATAGCCACATCAGCAGCTAAAAAGCTTGGATTTCTCTTCCGAGCCAGAAAATACTTCTCCCCTTTTAACCTATACAATCTCTATTTTTCCCAATTAAGATCTAACCTAGAATACTGCTCCCACATCTGGGGATCGGCATCAGCCTCGATACTTATTTTATCCAAAGGTGAATGATTTTGGCAAGGAAGCTTTCACGATGTATGTACAAGTGAAAAAAATGCTTTCTTGGCGTCGCAGACATCTGAGCACCTACACAATGCCATCCTTTCTAAAACAGGCGAATAGACAAGGAAATCATCAGGATCAGTGGCGTAGCCAGATGGGGGCCAGGGGGGACTGCCCGCCGCCTTTTTGATAACCGTGTGATTAGCGCCCCGCGAACAGCTATCTTTTATAACACCCTGTTGTTGTCCAAAAATTATCAAAAACAAGATATACATACATCGTTTTACTTTTGCTAAAAAATTAATTATCTCATTTTCAGACAGTTAATATGTTGCAATTTTTAATTTTTTTAGATATATTGGTTTCATTGATAATTTATTATTAGTTAAATTGTTATAATAAATATAGCAATTAAAGTACATTATCCTTATGGTTATCTAATTATTCTATAATAGTAAAATTTGATAGACTGTTACTAACCGAATGTTTTATTCAACAAACTTTGTATTAACAATATAAAAGCTATAAAATTATTATAATTTTTAAATATTAGATTTAGTTTTCTTCATCAGTTTTTAAATTATTTCCTCCTGTATTGTTTATTTTTGTACTAAATATCCAAATAGTATAGCGTTTTTTACGTTTCCAGTTTGACGAAATTTTTTTAAAACTTTAGTTACCGTAGATTTAGTTGGATTTCTGTCAGGGCATTTGTCATTAAAAATATTACAAACTTCTTCTTGCGTTCGCATTCTGTCCCCGTAACTCAGTATTATTAAAATTTCAATTCTTTGGGTTTCTGTTAAATGATCCATTTTTTGTAAATAAACGAAACTGACAATGTTAGACATTTCAGGTAACTTTCGTGTACACATATTTTAAGGTAAAATACAATAAAATAACGATTTTGACCTCCATTTTCTCAAAAACTGTTAACTTTTGGATACAATGTTCCCAACAAAAAGTATTTAGAATTTTAAGCTGAATTCGAAAATCGAATAAAATTTAGAGCATTCCAATTAAGAAAAAGTTCCTGTCGAACGGTAAACTTGAACAATGCGGAACCCATTGGATCAGGCGTAATTTGTGTACAAAAGATATTGTTTTAGATCTCCATATCTCAGAATGTGTCCGATTATGATATTTATACTTTTTTTAGGTTTCTCTTCTTTCTTTGCACTTTATCAAGTGCAAAAAGAAATAGTGCTCAGAGCTACAACTCGAGCTCCTATCAATGAATACATTACCTATATTATTTTAATTTATTATCTAGACAGGAAGACAGGTATAACCGATTGATAATCTTCCGTAGGTCCAGCATAATTTTCATAAGCCCCTACCACCAGCTTTACATACCTTACCAATAATACGTGATCATCGATCAAAAATTTAGGGCCGAAAACAGTCACAACAGTCGTAACAAAACAAACTTTTTTTATTACGACATTCATTCATGCCTTGCCCGAAATTTATGAACCTTTTCGGACAACACAAATAAAACATCGCTTTGGTTCTTGCCGAAATCGTTTGGAAAATTGATATCTTATGGTTTTGCTATTGACATTTTTCGTTGGGAATGAATGTATGGACTGATTCCACCGTGGCTCTAACAGACGTAATACATAATAGTTAGTAAAACCTTAGATTATACAGCGACAAATAGATAACATTTATTATCATTAGTTGTGCATTCAGCAATACCTAAGAGTCCCTGCAATTCTATGGTGATGACTGATAACTGCTCTAAAATTCAAATAATGATATTTCCTCCTTGATCATCATAATTCTACGGCTTTAGCTATTCTTTGCTACATAATTTAAAGTTTACATGCTTTTAATGAAATGTAGAATACTGGTAGAACTTAGTACTGGGACGTGGATACTTTACATTGGTATTCTAGTCTAGAAGTTTCCAACTTGAAAAATTTTCAATTTTTTTTTCTGCAATACACTTTTATTTTTCCAAAATATTTTTTTTAAACTCTAATAGTCAAAAAAATATTGATAAAAAAGACAGCCAAGGATCGTGACAAAACCCAATATGGATTTACTTCCACTTTTGTCTCAAAATTAATAGGAACCATTTGTCTGCCAGACTTAATAATGACATTTTTTTCTTGAAGGTTTCGACTAGGAGATCTTTTTTTAAGAAACTACATGCAACACAAATACAGTCTAAATTATTGTTCACACTCACAGAAGATGGTACATTGGTCCCTCAATTGCGAAAAAAAAACAGAAAGACATCCCTAAAAATAAGGGTAATAGGTATCAAGAAACAGGACTTAAAAAAAATTGTCAAATAATAGAGAAAGTAGATCCCAAGCAAACCCAAGTCAGTAAAACATTTGTTAGCAATATACTAGATAGATTGTGTAATTTGGTATACGTGTAGTACCCATACCCATTTACTTTTTGCACTTAACATTTTAGTTTAAATTTATTAAAAAAAAAACAATAAGTAGCCCTACTAGAAAATTACCGGTACTTATCCTCAAAAATTTTAAACACTGAGGTCAATTTTTAACCTAACAATCATTGTTCTTCTTATTATGCTGTCAGCGATACTTTGCAATTACAAATAATGCAATGTTAGATCTTGCTCCGCGCGGGTCTCAAGACAGAAATGTCCAGAAACATGTATACTCTTGTTATAGGGCTTTTAAAAAAACCTTATGTTTATTGCTAAATACTCGCATCATTTTTGACTTTTTTATAGATACTTTAGTTTTGAGTGGTTCTGGCGCCCCTAAATGTTTGCGCCCCAGGCAGTCGCTTGGCCCTGGGTCCGGCCCTGCTGGGTACGCCCTTGTAGCAGGTAACAATTTTTGAAAAATTACGGATGTTTTGAATAAAGAAGAAGAAGAAGAAGTATTGTATAATTATTGGCTTTGCCAGAATGCCAGAACAGATTAAAATTGAATGCTTTAAAAACAAAATGTATGGTAATGTAATAAGTTCTAATAAGCAAACTGTAAAAAATATTTAAACTTAGGGTTGATAGTTAAAATTAAGTAAAACATCATTAACTTTTTTAAAGAAATAAAATTTTTAGGAATTTTTTTGGAGCCTCAGCTAATCTTTGCAAATCACATAGACTATCTCTGTAAAAAACTAGGTAAGAAAATTGGATTTTTTGCCCTGTCTCCACTTGTCTCTTGTCTTAATAGGCCAAAGCCCTAATTTATAAAAACAATTATTCAAGCGCATTTCAATTACTGTTACTCATTATTAATATCATGGATCTATTATAATATGGATTCGATATCCGTAAACTGTGAGCGTATCGAACGTGAAGCCTTATATAATATAAATATTTTGTTGTTTGTTATTCTCTTGAGAGAGCAGTTTACGAACTACGAACATAGACAAGACTACGAATTACTAAGTAATTGAATCAAGAATGGTAGTAGAAAGAGATAAAATAGCATTGGAGTGTTGGAGCTCAGAAGTGTTGTTGTCTGCTGGGTGCTTAGGAAAAACGTCTGCGAACGCTCGGTTACACGTACGTCTTTGTCTAACGAACTAGAAAAGAAAAGGTGCGACGTATAGATTTATATAGATTTATAAATGACTCAGAGCGACTTTAAATAAACGCCTTTAGAAATAACCTAACGTAACATAACCTATAAATAATAAAACCTATTTAACTTAAATTTATTACTATTTAGCAGAAAAATACAATATTTTGGGGCTTTTATTACTTTTAGTAAATCTTGTGATGCTTCTAACGTATTTTTGTACAAAAATACAAGGTAAAATAAGATGTGGCCAATGTTTACAAATTGTGTTTACAGTGTCGTTTAGAATGGTTTGTTTTGGCTTCAAAGAATGTGAAATCATCCCGTATCCAGTCCTAATAAATCCATGATTAATATCATGCACTCAAGAGAATATATTCATATATAGGTTGCAAATACAACAAAACAAGGCAATGCGTGTAGTTCTTAACTGTAATAATTTTTTTTCACAAAAATGAACCGACTTCACAAAAGAAAAAGCACTAAAAAGTATAATACGAGTATAATATTTTTACGTAGATATAACTAGGATTGGGCGATTATCGAAAAAGATAATCGACTTTTGATTATTTGAAATGATCGCTTATTTTCGATTAATCAAAATTAATCGATTAATCGAGAAAATCGAATAATCGAAATTAATCGATTAATCGAAAAATCGTTTAATCGAAAAATCGTTTAATCGAAATTAATCAGTTAATCGATAAATCGATTAATCGAATTTTCAGTTAACAAGCGCAGAATTCGAGCCGTACTCATCTGGCAACACTGGTGTAGTGCACGAAACGAAACACTGTCATACGTAACTTTCGAACGATTTATCGATGCCTAAGATAAAACAGAATGGGGCACACACCAATGATTATTTGTTATTGATCGAAACGACAGATGTCAGGACACTTATCAAGTGTCAATGACAATCATTCCATGTCGGTTTCCTTTCTAGATCATTGTTTACGTTGTTTTCTGTGATGTTTGAGTGTTTGTTTAAAGAATTTTCAGAAAATATGCTGAAAAATGGCAATACATACGTGTGACATGCGTGTGACAACGTGTGACATGCGTGTGACAACTTACCAAATATAAAAAAAATATATTTCTTACCTGTTCTCTGTTTCTGCAACCGCAGGTTTCACTGAAAAGATTGTCTCGGTGATGAATGTAAAGTGGCGAGAAGAGAGAAACAGAGCGTCCATTTTTTAGTAAAAAATAAGTCACCCATTTCTTTATTTAAATCTAGATTTAGATTGTAATACTAGCTATCAAACTTTCAAAGATAATCAAAAATTGTTAACTTGTGCTAAAAGCACAAAAAAATATGTATTTAAGGCAATAAAAACTTGAATTAAAAAATACTTTTTTTTTCTTTTAAATACTTTTTTCTCATTTAAAAGACTAGTGACGTTATTTTCCTCAAAAAAGTTGACAACCCTTGGCAGAGCATTGAGAAGACAAACCTAATTTTGACATACAAAATTGAACATGGGCAACTTCCAAAATACCTAAATGATGTTCTTGAAAACAGATCCAACTTGAATATAAGGGCCCGCACAACAGGTGCAGCCTAGGGGTCTACAGATCCTAAATACGGCCCTGCACCCCTGCACAAATTACCTGCACTTTCCGCTTCTTCTCCTTATCGTCAATCATTTAAACAAACCCGGTATCAATAGATTGCAGTTCCCTCCTCACAACCCCTCAATTTTTTGCCCAAAAGCTTCTTTAAAAAAAACGTATATTGGAAAATGGGGTTTTCAAAAGAAAAATTACGAGACCAGGCTTTAAACATACTGGGTTTACGTTGCCAGAAGCAACTGTTGCTTTATGTACGATAACGATAACTACTACCCGCCCTGTATAAATTAAACTCCTGTTAAGCTTTAAAATCATACCCTGTGTTTAGATACAAAAATAACTAAAATAACCTTTTCCAATTTGTGCCAAAGTCGGAATCCGTATCGATTTCCAAATTTAAAAACAATTCAGGGGACGAGAGCACTTTTACTATCGATTGATCACCGCATTCCGTACGGCTAAACTTCACATTCTTATGCGTCAGCAAAGTTGTATTTTTGCTGTCTGTGCACTGTCCTGGATGCTGATGCTGATGCCTTCACTTTCCAAAATACTGAATGAACAATATCGACAATTTTTTTTTACTATACTATTATAAGTGACGCTGCTTATAGTAAATATTTTGATTTTGTTTTCAGTTGTTAGTGCACACTTGAATTCGGAAATTTTTCTATTCCCAGGGAAAAAACAGAGTCGGCTTAGGGATCTATAAAAACGCGGGATTCATATAAAAATATTTAAAACAGTGGCGTGTGGTGACAATTATAAAGGGGGGAATCGATCCGATAAAATAATTTAAAAAACAAGTTTTTCCTTTAATTGTAGCAGTTAAATGTCCTTTTACATCCCGAAAAATCCATCAATGCACTTAAAATATGCAAAACTTTCCAGAGAACTCGTCCGAACAAACTAAAATTTACGGTGGGCGGCAAAAAGATCACTTCCCTGGCTATTAAATTTTTCCGGTTTCCCGAGTAACGTGTGCCGTTGCCTGTAAGTGGGGTCAATAATCTACATGATGGAATTTTGAGATTTTGGGAATTTTGGGAAGCGGTGCTTCCTCCGCTTCCAAGGACCGCACGCCCCTGGGCGTAACATATACCCCCGCAGACAACGCAACGCGGGGGGGCAGCCGTCTAAGGGGCCCAATGATAGGACAGGGGCCCATTCATAGCTACACATCTGGGCCCAAACTTGATTTTGCAAGGGGTTACGCCTCTATTCTTGCAAAAACTAAATTTTTGAAAGTTATTCTTTTTAAATTAAATTCTCAATTATAGTTTAGAAGGAAAGAAAAGTAAATGATAAAAAAATTGTATTTTCGAAGGTCCATCCTTCGAAAAAATGTTTAAAAAAAAGTCGAAAAATCGCTTCGTGAAAAAATACTTTCGAAGAATTTTTTGAATTTCTTAGGACGATTACAGGGTCGGTCTAAGAACAAAGATTTGGGATCAGGATTAGATTGCCCCCATTTCCAGGCAAGAAATGTCACCCTTTTTGCAAAAACATTCCCAAACAAAAATTTTTACCTGCAGTCAGTGGCGTACGGTGACAGTTATGAAGGGGGAAGTAAACAGGGTCAGCAGAGTAATTTTGATAATATTTTGCAGTCGGTTCCCCATTCATATTTTTCGAAAAATCCCACTTGAAAACTCTTTTACCTGCTTGACTTATTAATGGCACTTTTTTCTTGAAAGTTTGGACTAGAAAATCATTTTTTAAATAAACTACATACGACACAGATACAGTCTAAATTACTATCCATACTCACAGAATATGGTCCCTCCTTGCCAAAAAAACACAAATTCACCACGGAAAATCCGTAAATACACTTAAAATGTGCCAAGCGAACACGTCTGAACAAACTAAACCTCGCGGAAGGCGGCAGAAAGATGGCTTGCCCGGTTTCTCGCGTCACGCGTGCCGTTGCCTGCAAGCAGGGTCAATAACCTACATGAAAGCGTAAAAGACGAACTGCGGTCATTGCTAAACGCGCTTCCAGGCCAGGCCAAAGAGTAATCCATTCCAGGCGACGACAGCGACCCGAGAGAAATTTGTTGCGTTTATGCAGTAAAAATTTTTACATTTACGTAAGATTTCAGCAAAATTATAGGAAATTAAATCCATATTTTTATAAAATTATAGTATAATGTTAAAAATTATTGACTATTAATGTATAAAAATTAATTTTTTATTTCCAAAAAGTTTTGGGAAGCGGTGCTTTCCCGGTTCCATCCATGGACGTTAAGAACTCCCCTGCAAGGCGCACACGGATGGAATGGCACATATTTTTACATTTTTTTTGGGGAGTACTTGTCGAGATTAATAGGGCTACATGTTGATAAAATTTTAAGATCTAATAAATATTTTTTAATTTGAGACTTTTCGATGGAATGTCAAAAAATTGAATAAAAAATATGGAAACTATTCTTTTACTCAGACTAGAGGGTTACAAAAATTTTACGCTGAATATTTTTTTTTATTAAAATATTCCTTATGACATTGCTAGTGTTCTTTTATCACAGATATGTAAGTTTTGCATGGGACGGATACCTAAGTTACATAGACAATTAAAGCCTTTATGGGAAGTCCTAGCGTAAAAGAAAAAATCGGAAGTAGAAAAACATCTTAAACTTTTAGAATCTGCTTATTTTAAACCCAAAAAAATATTGTAGCCGGACGCCTCTGTATTTTCCTTCACATGAAAAATATCCATAACTTTAATAACAACAACTCATAGAGTATAACCATAAACCCTTAAAAATGGTAACCCATTTAACTTTTAGTAACCCATATGCCAGAAAATAACCCGAGTCTTACGACAATCCCAACACACAATAAAATTTAAAAACACCCCGCTCCGAGCCGATCTCCACTGGCTATCGAGGTATAAACAAATTTCCTCAACGGTCTCTCTCGCACCTATCCACAATATCACTATCCGGAAGGCGGCGCCGTTAAGTCCCCGCCCAAAATCCGGGACATTCCCGGATTCAACCGCCAACATAGCCGGCAAAAGATATTCTGCTTTCGTCGCGACAACATCGACAAAAACGCCGGTCGTGTGCGAAAACTGGAAATAGTGTTTGATAGTCGATCTCGATCAAGTGACTTTAAAATATTTTTTTAAAACTTTAAACAACAGTGTCCATTTAGTGTTTTGAATGTTTGAACAATGGAAGAAGAGCAGCAACACTTGCTAGCTGACGAATACGTCCATGATTTCGTCCTGGACCACCTGGAGGATATTACTGTTAAACGCGAGGACAAAAGACAGTACGTAGAGTCAGCTACTTGGGCACCTAACGAGGAAGACTCTTCAAGTCGAATCTGCGTGCGCCCCCAAAGTTGGGAAGACAGAAGAAACCAGTCACCCCCAGAATCCACGATGTACCAGCAACCTCTTTTGATTAACATGATGAACGATCCAGGTACTCCTCCAGATACACCTCCCAGTCAATCTCCTATGGCGTATCGTCCTCCAGGGCTAGTGGAAGAAATGATGTGGTTTCCTCAAAATATACGCGCCGATCCTCAGCCTTTAGACTTAAGACCTTTACACCAGCACTGTATGGGTGGTGATCCAGACTGGGAGAGGCGTGAATACATACCGTCAGGTATGCTTTTAGATGGCCAGAATCATCATGTGCTCAATCACCCCCGACCTCAATCTGTTTCTTCAGGTGCTAGTGCTCTTTCACCCCGTATGAGTGGTCGTAAGCTCGATGGGTACCACAATATCGATGGGTACCACAACAGTGGATATTCAACGTGTTCCGATGACCTTAATTTAAGTTTAAGCGACGAACTTCTTATGTCACTTTCTGTGCGTGAATTAAATAAGAGACTACATGGATGTCCTCGGGAAGAGGTGGTGAGGTTAAAGCAGAAACGTCGCACCCTCAAAAATAGAGGCTACGCGCAAAATTGCCGCTCCAAAAGGCTTCAGCAGCGTCAGGATCTGGAGCAAACAAACCGAAGCCTCCAAAATGAACTTCACAGGACCAGGTCTGAGCTCGCTAGGGTGGTTCAAGAGCGAGATCTCCTCAAACAACGCCTCCAGATAGGTGGTCGGGGCCAAAATCACCAAGTACCTCATAGCTTAAACTCGTCAGTGAACAACTCCTCACTCAATTCCGATGGAGGACAGAGCTCCCCGGAATTCTACCTCTGACATCACTTTCCGGGTCGTAGGCTATAGTTTTCGCGACCCCATGGTGCGTTTTTTCCGATAAAAAAACCGCCGTGCAAGTGAGAAATAAGTATTTCTTCGTGAACTTACGCTTATTAATCTATAGTGAATGATGCATTAAGCGTATTTTAAGAGAAAAATATTCATTAAAACCATAAACACTGATTTGAGAACCTGTTAATATTTTTCTGTTTAAAAGGTGATTAATGTTTACTATTGATTTATTATAAAAATTGGTACCGACCAATTATAAAAATTAATTATTCAATATATCAATCGAAGTATTAAAATTTGATGATTATATTTAATTACTTTGATTTTAACTCTAATTAATTTATCGATTACAATGTAGTAATAAATATTTTGTATAGTTTCCATTGAAACGCGTTCAGGACTGTACAGTTCTATAGAAAATATTTAATACTATCGAAGAATTCATTAAAATTAATCATAAAATGCAATGCCAGTGTAAAAAAAGCTCAAATTTTCTTTCCGATTTGTAAAATTGTAGTTTTAGACCAAAAAATCATTACGAAATAATTGTTTTTCTTGTTAGTTGACTGTTTTTTCCTTGTTTCTGTATCTACATGCTACGTTTAGTTATTCTTCTATCATTATTATTATTAAGTTTGTATTTTTTTATAAATAATGTAAACTATCACTTCTTAGGAAATCAACCTTTGCATATCTTTCCTACGAAAGTTTTTTGAATATCGTTTCCGTTTTGTATATTCATCTCAAAAATATTTTTATATTTGTCGGGCAGTTTTAAGCCCGAATGTGTTGTGTTTTTAAATATAATATATTTAAAATATGTTATATTAATTTAAAAGTTGTAAATAAAAGGTTAGAAACCAATAAATTGATTGGTTTAAAAATTAAATTTGTTTTATTTTACCGCACTGTTTAAAACATCGACTCAGGTATTTTAAAAGCGGTACAAAATAAAATTATGATTTGTGTAATGAGTTATACAGGGAAAAGTCTTAGTATGGGCAAATATTTTGTTATTAGTAAAAATACAGACACCAAATTTTAGGTGTATCTTATTGGTTAATAAATCTACTTTTTATGTAATTTAACTTTTTCAACCCCCCTTAAGGGGCGACGTATGGAGTTTAGATCAATACTTTTCACAGAGATCAAACATTTTACCGCAAACCTGCGGTCCCTATCTTAATTCGTTTTTAAATGACAAGCCTATAAAAATTAAAAATCGTGAAAATAATTAAAATTTTAAGTACCTTTATTTTTTCTCTTATTACTTTAAATAAAAGTTGTTCAAAATGACCACCATGAACTTCTTGGCAGTAATAAAGTCGATTGTGGAACTTTGCCAAGAAGTAACACCTGCCATTCTCCAAAATGTGAAAAGTGAGTGAAAATCGTTTTTATTACTGCCAAGAAGTTCATGGTGGTGGATTAATACATTTGGGGGCCCTAGGCACAGCTGGTCGCCTTGGGGCCCCCTAATCAATTCTCCAAATATTAAAAACTCAAAGAAATAAATTCTTCGCTAGTGCCATAAAATACCGTCAACAACTCGAGAGGAAGGGCCTATTTTTTATCCTTGTCCAGGTGCTCTCCTACTATTGCAATTTCTGGGCCCTTACTCTTACCCTTTATCAAGCAGACTTACACCGAAAAGTGACCTGGACTAGAATCAATAATAATTCCTTTCTCTAGAGTTTTTTCACGTTTTTTTGTTGACCTACCGGATAGTTTACTTTTTGATTTTTTATTTTATTACCCATATAGACCAAAAGAATTTCCCTCTTCTCTAAATATTTCCTTTAGTATTTTTCCCACTAAAATAGTCTAAATTATTCTGAATCTGTCATCCGATTTGAATGAACTTTTATTGCATTTCAGGTTCATTCCTCAAAAATATTATTAAATTTTGTGGCATTGCTGGATTTTCTAGTTACTATAACATAACACAGTACACAGTTTGAATTAAACTCTAGTCTTATGTTTCATTTTTCTTCGTGTCATTCATTTTTATATATATGGCGTTTAATGGTGCAACATGCTTTTATAAAATATTATTTGAATAACAAACAGTAATAATATAATTAACAAAAACATGTTGAGTTATAAAACGTCAGAAAATATAAAGCTAGAGTTTGATTTCAACTGCTTTATGATATGATGACTAGTAAACTCCACCAGATGTTACGAAATTTCAAAAAAACACGAACTTTTTGAAAAAAAAATTACGACCACAGTATCATTTTTGAAGAATGAACCTGCAAAATAAAAAAAGATTCATTCAAATCGTTTGACAGGTTCAGAAAATAAAACAGATCCAAGTTAAGGCTAATTTGAGAGATTTTGATGAGCTTTTCAGATCCTAATATTTCGTTTCAGAAAGCCATTTTGCGTCAGTAAGGATATATGGACATTATACAGAGCGGAGAAGAAAGTAGTGCAAAAATTTAAAAAGTTTAAATTCCTATATTTGCACTAGTACTTGTTTGTTGTATTGTATACTAGGCAGGATTTGAAGTCTAAGTCAATATTTCGGGACGTTTTTGTCAGTTTTTTGATTACGGCTTTCTAACAAAAAATATCGTTTTTTTTCCAAAAACAGTCTTTTCTATGAAAGAAATTCTAAAATTCCGCCACAGTTTGATTAATCACAATATTTTCATCGATAATCAAAACAAGTTTTGATTTGGACAGTCTCAGAATATATACCGAATGTCCTCATTTCTAGTTACCCATTATACTGGGTATAAAAGGAAGTAATGCAATGGTAGAATGAAAGTAAGAGTAAGATTGAATCAAGGGGAGAATAAGTTTAATAATTTGAATGACTTAGGGAACGCATTTACGTACTACTTAATGTAAACAAATCGGCCTATTAGGATCTGAAAAGCTCATCAAAATCTATGAATTTGTTTTCAAACTACAGAAATTTAAAATTGATTCTGAAACTTTGTTTTTCGTTCCTTTTTTTTACAAGCAGTTTATAAAGCACCAGAGCTGTTTTTTTAATTTTATATTATTTCTCTAAATAATTGCTTCCACTTGGAAAAAAAATTAACACGTTTAGGTATGTTATTTCTTAGTTTTTCTAAACAAATTTTACATCATTTTGTCGGCAATTTTTGAATTTTAAGAGAAAAACATGTGTTAGTAGAAAGTTATAGTCATTTGAATTTTTTGAAACCTAAAATATAATTTCAAAAAAAACTCAAATGACTATAACTTTCTACTAACACATTTTTTTCTCTTACAATTTAAAAATTGTCGACAAAATGTTGTAAAATTTGTTTAGAAAAAATAATAAATAACATACCTAAACGTGTTCATTTTTTTTTCAAGTGGAAGCAATGCAAAAGTTCAACATTTTTCGCAAATTACAAAATGTTTTTTTTCTTTACCAAAACATTCCCAGTGGGCTCACTAATAAAACCCCTAAATTTGGTGCGGTTCCTGTAAGTAGGAACAGAGATATACAACTTTGAAATTTCACCGCACGCCCCTGTAGTTTACCTATTGGTTACTCCGCCACTGGGTCTAACCAGTAAGCTAAGCTGCATTGCCAGATTACAATCAATTTATTGTTTTAGGTATAGGTTTGTATTTGTAAAAATTATTAAATTATGAATAGTGCCGGCCGGTGTAAATATAGCCGGGGTTCGGGTTGGGGGATCATTTGGGGGCCCCCAGTCAAAACGGGGCCCTGGGCACTTGCCTAGTTTGCCATAGGTTAATCCGGCGCTGCATGGTGGCCATTTTGAACATATTTTAAAGTAATAAGGGAAATAAAGAAATTTAAGTTTTCAATTTTTTTTACGATTTTCTATTTTTAAAGGCTTGCCATTTAAAAACGAATTAAGATTCTGACCTCGGGTTTGTGGAAAAAAAAATTCTTTTTTAAAGAGCTTTAAAATGAGATACCACACGAAAAAGTTAAATTACATAAAAAAGTAGATTTGTAACCAATAAGATACACCTAAATGTGTTGTCTCTATTTTTACTAACAACAGCAAAGATATTTGCCAATACTAAGACTTTTCGGGCATCCTGTCCGTCTTTTTAATGTTTAAACACCGAAGATGTTCGTTTTTATAAACTTGTCACCAACAGTGTTAAAAAAAATCGGTCAAGTGCAAGCTATACTTGGACAATAAGAGTAATAATATAACTACTATAATAGTAAGCCCACTGAGAATATTTTGGTAAAGAAAAAAAAACGATTTGTAATTTGCGAACAAAAGTCGAATTTTTGGTGAGCCCCCCCCCAGGAAAAAAATGAACGCCTTTAGGTATTTTATTTATTATTTTTTCTAAACAAATTCTACATCATTTTGTCAATAATTTTTAAATTTTAAGAGAAAAAAATGTGTTAGTGGAAAGTTATAGTCATTTGAGTTTTTTTAAACTTAAAATATAATTTAAAAAAAAATTCAAATGTCTATAACTTTCTACTAACACATTTTTTCTCTTCAAATTTAAAAACTGTCGACAAAATGATGTAAAATTTGTTTAGAAAAAATAATAAATGAAATACCTAAACGCGTTAATTTTTTCCCAGAGGGGGCTCAGCAAAAATTCAACTTTTTTCGCAAATTAGAAAATGTTTTTTCTTCTTTACCAAAACGTTCTCAGTGGGCTCGCTATTAAATCCCCCAAATTTGGTACGGGTCCTGTAAGTAGGAACAGAGATATACAACTTTCCATGAAAACGAATACTAATTTTAAAATGAGTGAACTTGATTTATTGGTAAAATTTATTTATTTTTTAAACAATCAAAATTTAGTTAACTATAATACCGTAACCGAAATAGCAAATCAGAAAAAACTTATACTCATAGTGCGGCTTGCAATCCCGAACGTATATTTGGATCCCCGGGTTTCCGAGATCGAAGAAACAAAATCCCGGGATTCCGGGATTGATCCCGAAAAATTGTAACAATAATAAAGGTAAATTTATTTGTATTTGTATTATTGTAATTTAAAATAAAAACAAAATAAGCTTATGCAGAGGATACATATAAGTATGAGAAGTAAAAATAATTTGAATTGTTTTACATAGGTACTTAAAAAGTCCAGGGTTGCCATATCACGTGTTAAACATTATTTTTAGGAAAAATACTGCGATGATGCTGGAAGCGTTAATTTAATTAGGTCTTTTTTAAACATATTTTAAAATTTATTTATTCCGGAATTTAAGTCCCCAATCCCGGGATTTTTCGGGACTGAATTTTTAACGGGATCCCAGGATCTCGGGATTTCGGTATGCCGGGATTGCAACATACGTAGTTTTTTTACGTAGATTCGAATTTTATAAACAAAAATACATCCCATTCAAAGTTACCCCCCACCCCTCAAAATAGAGAAAGGGGGCAAATGTCAAAAATATGTTAAAATATGTCCCCCCATCTTCCTATTAACTCACCACAATTTCATAAAAATATTTTATACAGTTTTTGAGATATCATCTCATCTCACTCAAAAAAAAATGAACCCTGTAGACTGTTGGCGTTCTATAATAACCCAGTGGCGGCTGGTGAAATGTCAAAGTTGTATATCTCTGTTCCTACTTACAAATTCCTTACCAAATTTGGGGGTTTTAATAGGAAGCCCACTGTGAATATTTTGTAATTTGCGAACAAAAGTTGAATTTTTGGTGAGCCCCCCATGGGAACAAAATGAACGCCTTTAGGGATTTTATTTATTATTTTTTTCTAAACAAATTTTACATCATTTTGTTGAAAATTTTAAGAGGAAAAAATGTGTTAGTAGAAAGTTATAGACATTTGGATTTTTTTAAAAATATATTTCAGGTTTAAAAAAATTCAATTTTAATTATAACGATTATTTCTCAGTTTATTACTAGGTCCCCGGATTTGACCCCCTTAGCTTTTTCTTGTGGGGTTGTATAAAGGACAAAGTGATGGCGACTGCACCTACAACGTTAGATAATATGAAAGACCGAATCCGCTTTGCCTGCTTATTAGTGACACCTGAAAGGTTACAGCGGGTACGACATATTATTATTTTTTTATTCTGTAATTTTAATATTAATAAAATCATGACGTCTCTTAGTGGCTATAGTTTAAAATTTATAAATTTGGTTAATTCTATTGCATTTGATATAGACTTTGGTTTGTACATTACGAAGTGCATTTACAAAAATAAATAATGAAGGATGCATTTGGTACAATGTAAATGGAACGATTCGCAAGCATTTGTAGTTTTTTTTAACGCAGCAGAGGCATCAGCAGTGGCGCACACAGGATTTTGTCTTGGGGGGCTGAATAGTGCAATTCGGTGGGTTTTTCAATTAGTAGTGCACTTTTTTAATTTTTGTGTGTCTAGGATGTTGGTCTGGGGGGCTACAGCCCCCCCCCTTGTGTACGCCATATATAGGGTGGAAATTTCGAGTTAGCTGTAAAATAATTTTCGAGAAGGTCATCAGAAAATGTTTCAAGTCTACCGTCTGCTGCGGGCTTAATTTCGTCAAGTTCAAATAAATAAAAATCGTCAACGTCCTCTGGTTCCAAAAATAAAAAAAAACAGTAATGAAGTCACTTTCCAATCTCAGAATTTTTGTTTTTGTATTCCTGTGTTAAAGCCAGATTGTTAATTTTCCTGTACCATTGGGTTAGGTGAAATTGGCAGAATATAATTTTAGTAACTGGACAAATTTTTAACACCACTGCATTATGAATGGATACCTCAAAATCTATATTTGTATGTTTAAATAATCACAATAGGTACTCTTTAATTTTCGACATGCACAACGCATATTATCATGGATTTATCATATAAAAGGATTCGATATCCATATACTGTGAGCGTATCGAACGTGAAGCCTTATATTTTGTTGTTTGTTATTCTCTTGGGGGAGCAGTTTACGAACTACGAACATAGACAAGACTACGAATTACTACGTAATTGAATCAAGAATGGAAGTAGAAAGAGATAAAATAGCATTGGAGTGTTGGAGCTCAGAAGTGTTGCTATCTTTGCTGGTTGTTTAGGAAAACGGCTGAACCTCGGTCTGAACACTCGGTTACACGTACGTCTTTGTCTAATGAACTAGAAAAGAAAACGTGCGACGTATAGATTTATATAGATTTATAAATGACTCGGAGCGACTTTAAATAAACACCTTTAGAAATAACATAACCTATAAATAATAAAACCTTTTTAACTTAAATTTATTATTACTTAGCAGAAAATAAAGTAATTTAGGGCTTTTATTACTTTTAGCAAATCTTGTAATGCTTCTAACGTATTTTTTGTACACAAATACAAGGCAAAATAAGATGTGGCCAATGTTTACAAATTGTGTTTACAGTGTCGCTTAGAATGGTTTGTTTTGGCTTCAAAGAATGTTACATCATCCCGTATCCTTTTATATAATAAATCCATGCAAATTATTACTGATGAAAAATGTAATACAAAACAAAATATTGAGGGCCCACACATTAATAACTACTCCGGGGCCACGCGTACACCACCTTTATGCTAAGTTTGTCATTATAAAAATCTCATTTAAAATATAAGTACTTAGTAGAATGAAAAGATTACGATGTGCCGAAATTGATGCCGCCCATTTTTCCATATAACGTGAACTTTATGGATGTCCCTGTACATATAAAGTAATAAATAATAAATCCACGCAACCATTGAATCTACTTTTAATTTTTGCAATTATTTTTTGATCCAAAATCGTGGCCTTTTCTTGCTTCATTCTTTCTTTTCCTACTTATTTGAAATCGTTTTACTTCAACTCAAATTTTATAAATTATAGTATTTTTAATCAAATTTATGCCTACAAGATTCTAGGAACAAGCTGTAAACTTTTAATTATAGGGACCAGTTCATACCCCGTTTTCTATTAAAAACAGCCATACGTCCTCAAACGTACCCCAATATGCCACCGTTTTCTGGCAATATCAACTTTATCGCTCCGAGGCTGATTTATGAGTTTTTAGATGCGCCATCGCGCGCCGGAACAAAAACTTGGAAAAGTCAACTTTCGAGAGATTTACGATCGGCGGTTTTCTTTTAATAAACACTGTATTCGGACTTTTTAACTCTTGTATATGTATAATATAATCTGAATCATATCAGTGGCGTGCTGTGACAATTATAAAGGGGAAGCGATCCGATAAAAAATAATTAAGAAATACACCCCGAAAAATCCGTAACTACACTAAAAATGACTAAACTCGCGGAAGGGAGAGGAAAGATCTCTGTCCGGGGTATTAAATCTGACCGGTTTCTTGCATAACGCGTGCCGTTGCCTGTAAGCGTGGTCAATAACAACCTACACGAAGGCATAACAGGGGAACTGCGGTCATTGCGAAAGGCTCTTCCAGGCTCAGGCCAAGACGGCGTCGCGACGCGAAAGAAATTGGTTTACGCAGTAAAATTTTTTACGTTTACGTAAAATCCCAGATTCCAGATAAATTGTAAGAAATTAAATTCATATGTCTAAAAAATTATAGTGTAATGTTAAAGTTGTACATTATCTTCTATAAAGGAAGAAACGGACTGACTGACTGTAATTTAATTATGGATATAACTCGAGACTGGATTCGAATATTACATTCCAGGAACGGACTCCGCTGGAAAGACATGTACACAGAAAATATTAAAAATATTTTTGACAAGATTATGGGATTACTGAGGTTCGAAAATCTAATTTTGTCTAACAGATGATAAAAAAAATAGCGGGGGGGATAAAAAGGGACCGATTGGCAATTTCTTCCAAAAATGTAAACTAATATGTCAGTTCCGGGATTATTAACATCAGAAAATCTAATTTTGTGTGATAGATGTTAAGAAAATTAACGTGGGGAGGGGGATAAAAAGAAGCGACTCGCAATTTCATCAAAAACTTAACTTATGTGTCATTTTTAGGGTTACTGAGGTCAGAAAATCCAATTTTGTCTAACAGGTGTTAAAAAAGTTATCGGGGAGGGGGGATAAAAGGGAACGGCTGGGAATGTCTCCAAAATGATATCCAATATGTCAGTTTAGGGGTTATTAAGGTCAGAAAATCTATTTCGTCTAATATGTTTAAAAAATTAACCGAGGAGGGAAAAATAAAAAGGAATGTGTCATTTTCGGGGTTATTGAGGTCAGAGAATCTAATTTTGTCTAACAGCTTAACAGATGGTCAAAAAATTACAGGGCGGGAGAAGCGATTTGCAATTTTTCCAAAAATGTTGTCATTTTCGGGGTGATTAAGGTCAAAAAATATGA
Source organism: Philopedon plagiatum (assembly GCA_963971165.1). Classification (NCBI taxonomy): domain Eukaryota; kingdom Metazoa; phylum Arthropoda; class Insecta; order Coleoptera; family Curculionidae; genus Philopedon; species Philopedon plagiatum. The sequence continues at coordinate 2,238,176 of OZ020189.1, forward strand.
TTTTGTATAATAGATGTTAAGAAAATTAACGGTGGGGAGGGGGGGAGAGCTTTTGGGGATTTCTCCAATAATGTTAACTAATGTAACATTTTCGGGGTTATTGAGGTAATTTTGTGTAACGGATGTTAAAAATTAACGGCGGGTGGAGGGGAGGGGGGTAAAAGGGGCGGGTGGGACTTTCTTTAAAAATGTTAACTAATATGTCATTTTTAGGGTTATTAAGGTCAGAAAATCTTATATAACTTGACCATTACAAATTTAAGGAGGGGGAGATAAGATGAAAGGGGGGGAGAGAATAGGTGTACTAAAAAAATCATTTTCTCATAAAAATGAACAAACCTAATGCAGTAGTCTGTCAATGACGTAAGTGTCAAAAACAAACTATTTATTAAAAATATACAACATAACGAGTATATTTTGAAATCAAGAATAGGTACTGCAATTTATTGCCGTCTAGATGTGCTGAGCAAGAGTGTCACTTCATGACATTCTTGCGTCATCACATCTAGACGGCAATGCTGCAACTCAATCAAACTGTCATGAACGGTGCCACACGTCAAAATTTGCTTTTTGCCAGGCTCCCTGAAGATTATTATAGAATATCTACATATATTTCGACAAAATATCGACCAAGCTTAAGAAAGATATTTTCAGAAAATGAAGCCGTTCTTTCTGCATTTAGTGCATTTCACATACTTTTGCCAGGTGCTGCTTTCCCGGAAAGAGCCGACATGTTGGACTCTTTGTCCGCATATTATATGGACGATATTCTCCGATTCAGCGATAAAAGCGAAATATTACACAGCCCCACAAAAAAAATCTTCGGACCTGTGGGTCGGACATATGTATTCCCATGTATATTTCGACGCTGAATCCGATCCCGAGCTCAGAAATGGCCCTCCACGTCTAGAATTGGCCCCAGGGGCCAAAAATGGCCTCTATAGGGGGTCACTATTGCTATCTCCGAAACGGTAAAAGATACGAGGTCAGTTAAATTAGCAAAAATGTGCCATTTTTAGTCCCGTTTACGGAGTTGCCAAACTCTCTATAGTTTCTTGTCTACAGGGGATTTTTTAAAAATAGTCAAAAATTTACTTCTTAAATATCTCGAAAACCCTTATAGTTGGATAAAAATTGTTTTAACAAAAATCACAAGATTTTTTACCTTCTATAAAGTAACGTTATTGTTTTGTTCATACCATTTGTTTTTATGGAGTTACTGATACTAACTTGTTTTTTTCAAATACGGGCCTGGACTTTTTGCTCCATTTTTTCAAAGAATACTTTATACCCTTTATAACTGTCCATATCTTGAAAATATTTTCCGACGTTTTGATCAAAAATAGCAACATCGTCAGGATTTTCTAACAATACGGACCTGGGATCTTCCATGTTAAGGCACAATTCACAACCTATCACAATAGTTTGTAGTTTTTGTGGTTGTGAAATGACGCATTTACCTGAAAAAGGCCAGGTCTGTTTTGGTAGAATATCCTGATGATGCTATTCTTCACCAAAACGTCGAAAAAATAATCAAGTGATACACAGATGTAAAGGGTATGAAGTATTCTTTAAAAAATACAGCAAAAAGTCCAGGTCCGTATTTCAAAAAAACAAGTTAGTATCAGTAACTCAATAAAAACAAGTGATATAAACAAAACGATAACGATTCTTTGTAGAAGGTAAAAAATCTTGTGATTTTTGTTGAAACAATTTTTATCCAACTATAAGGGTTTTCGAGATATTTAAGAAGAAAATTTTTGACTATTTTTAAAAAATCCCCTGTAGACAAGAAACTATAGAGAATTTGGTAACTCCGTGAACGGGATATGAATACGGACTAAAAAAGACACATTTTTGCTAATTTAACTGACCTCGTATCTTTTACCGTTTCGGAGATAGCAATAGTGACACCCTATAGAGGCCATTTTTGGCCCCTGGGGCCAATTCTAGACGTGGAGGGCCATTTCTGAGCTCGGGATCGGATTCAGCGTCGAAAAATACATGGGAATACATATTATGTCCGACCCACAGGTCCGAACATTTTGTTTTTGTGGGGCTGTGTTATCTTTGGTGCAAGAAAGTTTCATCTATAAAGAACAACACAGAAGTACTCGAAGTGCTAGAAAGTTGCAACAGAGATTTTTTCGAAATATCTACCGCCCTACTAACAGTATTAGCTACAATCCCAGTAACAACCACCACTCCAGAGCGCTCATTTTCTACTATGAAGAGAATAAAAACATGGCAAAGAAACAAGATGCGAAATGAACTCAGTTCATTGGCTCTCCTGTCGATTCACTGGGATATACAAATAAATCCAGATGATGTTTTAAACGTAATGGCAAATAAAAAAAACTCGGCTCTTACCGTTGTAAGCATTCCCTACAATTTTTTTATAATTCGATGTATTTTGCATTTATGCGTTCCCTTCATATTTAAATAAGAAGAAAACGCTTTGTCTTTATTCTAAAGTTCCGCAAACCCTCCCCCCCCCCCCCCCCCCCGAATAAATTTTCTGGCAATTTCACCAATAACTTGACGACGCCAAAAAATCCTGCATTCCTTTTGGGGCACCCTTTTCCCTTTACCTGCTTCAAAACTTGACAATGATGCCAACCGAATATTGGCAATGATCCCAATGATATATTAAATGTGAAAATAATATTAATAATATTCCAATCTACAAAAATAATAAAAATTATTATTTATTGCAGCAACCGGATGAGGTGTCGAAGAAATATGACCCTAGTTTAAACAGACGATAAGTTTTAGCTGACACTAGCAAAACCGTTCGACGAAATAGAATTATACGCTACACATTAGGTGAAAAATATGAGCAGATATTTACAAATTTCAAAGATAAAAATTGTTTCTAGTCATACCGCCATTTTACGCGTTACGAGATTTGAACATGAGAAATGTTGTTTTCTTAAGGACCGGGCAATGGCGGATATAGGGAGGCGCAGCGCGCAGAAAACACATATTTCGGACGTACATTTTTTAAAAAAGTCTTGACAACTTTATGAAAACGGATTTATGAAATATTTTAAAAATATTTTCTCGAAAACACGTATTTCGAAAGTAATTTTTTTAAAAATGTGTTAAAAAAAATTTCAAAAACATTTTCCGAGAATATATTGTGTGTTCGAAAACAGCATTTAGAAAATTAAATTATGACCTTTGATAGCTTGGAAATCGTTAATGAAAAAAAAGACGAAAAAAGATCCTGAACAAACCTAAACGAACCTTTTTTAGGTTTGATCAGGATTCCTTAGGTAAGTTACTTTTTCGTAAATTACTTTTTTCTACAAACGTGTTAAAAATGCATTTTCTAACACACCGCAGAGGCCTTAAAAATGTTACTTTATGGCACTAGTGTTAAAAGTACTTTATAGCACTAGTGTTAAAAGTAATACTATGGCAACTACGATGCCAACAATGGTTGTTAGATTTTTTGACAAATGTCAACTTCATAATTTTATATTATATCTACGATGCTACTTAAAACTATGTGTTTCCAATATGTTAAACTTTCTAAAAATTGTAATTGTGTTTTTGTTTTTTATTGGCGTTTGTAGAAAAAATTTTGTATGATATTTGTGTTAAAAGTACTTTTAAGGCACTCATTTGAATTGCAGAATTCGCTTCGCTCATTCTGCAAACTTTCAAATTCGTGCCGTAAAATTGTACTTTTAACACTTATATCATAAATAACTATTTCAAATCCTCGTTGATTGAAAAAAGTAATTTACAAAAAAATAATTTCGGAAAAAATGTATTTTTGAAAGGTGCTTTAAAATACATTTGAAAAATTGGTTTTAAAAAAATTGTACGTCCGTAAGTATTTGTATATCACCCCGAATGAGCAGACGGTTTAAATAAAAAAATGCTATAATATTTACACTTTCGCTTCAATCAAACAATGTGTCCTGTCGCGTGTAAGCTAAGATGACCAACTGTTCTGTTTGTAACCCAATCAAACATCTTTTTTGATGTTAAATTAAGTAAATGTTTTTGAAAAACAGCTTCTTCGAAAGATGATTTTTCGGAAATAGATTTACAAAATTTTCTCGAAAATTTTTTTTTAAAAAAAGACAAAAAAATTCATGTTCCGAAAATATATTTTTTTGGAAACATAATTTTTCTAAATTTAAATTATGAACTCTACTGGATTAGAAAATGTCAATGAAAACATTAAAAAATGATCGTAAACTAACCCAAGCAAACCTTTTCTGTCCTTCCGAACAAAACTATTGATTCCTAACAATGCCAATATGGAAATACATTCAAAAAGTACAACAAATGATGAACACCAGTTGCACCTGAAAAGTGCACAGTCAGGCATTCTCCACTCCTGGCGAACTTCCCGGCTTTTCCAGCTTTTCTGGCACGGAGCAACCTCCGGTTTGCCTGAACTTTATTGCTCAGTCAGGGCTATTGTTTGAATGTGTAAATATACAGTGTGCTTCGTGTAGTATACTACAGAGAGATGTTGAAATTTTACTATGAAAGTTGCAATGGAAATAGCATAATAAATTTAACGAGACAAAAAGAGATACAAAGACTCGAAAGTATTTACTAAAAAAAATATTTTAAAATGCATTTCTGCCATTTTTACGAATACAGCCGAAAAAAAACAGTCTTTCTGAGTTTGTAGTTAAACGATGCAACAATTAATAAGAACAGAAAATGTAGGGCTACCTACTCAATCATGTCCAGGTCTTTTAGTTGAAATTTTTGTGCTGCCAAAGTGTTAAAAAACTATTGGCAAGTTTGCAGCCTCCAGTTTCATCCCATATATTTTTTAAAAGTTCGTGGGAGTGTTGTGACATTGTAATAATGTGCCTGAGATGATAAGTGGTCTGTCCAGGGCCAGAAGTGCTTGTCTATTGTCCGTGATGTTCTAACATAGAGACGCCGTTTTCATAAAACTCGGGGTTTTGATTACAGAAGAATTCTTGAACTGCTGTCATAACGTCATCATCGCTGACAAATTTGATTCCTCGGAGACTTTCTTTTAGTTTTGGAAATAAGTAAACAAAAATCACTAGAAGTTAGGTCGGATAAATATGCTGGATGCGTCATCAGTTCGAAACCAGCGTCGTGAATTGCATTCAAGGAAACACGGCTTTTATGAATTGGAGCATTGTCCTGATGATAAAGAATTCCGCGAGACAACTTTCTTCTTTTTTCTTTAATGCAATCACGAAGTTTATTGATTAATGTTGCATAATACTGACCCGCGATTGTGTGGCCACGTTCCAGGTAATCAATGAATATAATTCCTTCAGCATTCCAGCAAATTGTAACCATAATCTTACCGGCTTAGAGTTGGGCCCTAAATTTGTGAGGTGGTGGAGATCCTCGGTGTCGAAATTTCTTACTTTGGAGTTTAGACTAGGGTTTATCTAAAGCATCCCACGTAGACTTCAAGTCTAAGTACTAACGTACCGTGAGCGTCTGAAGAGAAGGGAAATGTAGTCTATTGACACGGGATTTAAAGGATTTTAGGTTGGGACGGGAAGGGAAAACATCTGCAGGCAATTTGTTCCATAATCTGGAGACCCTAGGTATGAATGAGCGAGAGAAGTGATCTGTTCTAGTCTTTTGTAGCTGGACAGTAAAGGGATGCTACGTAATGCGCCTCTTGTTGCTCTATTAGGAACAGTCAAGGGGGGATAATACCGGCTAGTTCTTCAAAGCAAAATCTGTGGAAGTACCGGTAGAAAAGGGATACATGATACATCCCCAACACCTCGGCGATGAGCGACAGAAGGGAGTTTTCTTGTAAGGACTGAGTCATTGATAAGTCGAATTGCTCTCTTTTGGATAGCAGGGGCGGCTGGTGAAATTTCAAAGTTGGATATCTCTGTTCCTACTTACAGGACCCGTACCAAATTTAGGGGTTTTAATAGTGAGCCCACTGGGAATGTTTTGGTAAAGAAAAAAAAACATTTTGTAATTTGCGAAAAAAAGTTAAATTTTTGGTGTGCCCCTCCTAAGAAAAAAATGAACACGTCTAGGTATTTTATTTATTATGTTTTCTAAACAAATTTTACATCATTTTGTCGACAGTTTTTAAATTTTGAGAGGACAAAATGTGTTAGTAGAAAGTTATAGTCATCTGAATTTTTTTAAGCCTAAAATATATTTTTTAAAAAAATTCAAATGACTATAATAACTTTCTACTAACACATTTTTTTCTCGTAAAATTTAAAAACTGCCGACAAAATGATGTAAAATTTGTTTAGAAGAAATAATAAATAAAATACCTAGACGTCTTCATTTTTTTCTTAGGAGGGGCACACCAAAAATTCAACTTTTTTTCGCAAATTACAAAATGTTTTTTTTGTCTTTACCAAAACGTTCCCAGTAGGCTCACTATTAAAACTGCTAAATTTGGTACGGGTCCCGTAAGTAGGATCAGAGATATACAACTTGGAAATGTCACCAGCCACCACTGTATGGATAGAATCAAGGATGTTAAGTGTCGAAGGAGATGCCGCTCCCTAGATGTGGGAGCGGTACTCTAGGTTACGTTTTATTTGGGAAACATAAAAAGTGTATAAGTTAGAAGGGGAGAAGAATTTTCTGGCTCGAGAGAGAAAACCAAGCTTTTTAGCTGCCGATGTGGCTACTGAAATAGTGTGTTTGTGCCACCTGAGATCATGTTCGAAAGCGATGCCAACAAGATCCCGGGGTACCCATCTTGCAGACCAGACACCTTATGAAGTCCCAAATAATCGAAGATTAAGGTTCCAATGAAAAAGCGTCATCCCCAAGTACGCTAACCATGTCTTCATGTATTTATTTTGGCGTTGGACAGTGGCGTAACTAGCCATCTGACCTGGAGGGGGCCTAGGGAGGGCCTGGGTGATGGTAACAGCGCTTGCCCTATTGTAAAAGAAAAATTGGAAAAGTTCTGGGGGGGTTGGAAAGACTTGGGGGCGGTCCCCCTAAGCCCCCCTGTAGTTACGCCACTGGCGTTGGACCTTTCTTCTGCAGATATTTAAAAACAGCTAGAAGTTCGTTTCTCTCCATTTTTCGAAATTTTTGCACAACTTCTATTTTTACTTAATAAAACTTGTTAACAAATAAATAGACGAAAACTAGTTGCGACACTTCGTTTGACAGATAAATAACAAATATGGTGTATTGTTATGGCAACTTTTTTTCAACGCCTACTATGTTAGAGCATTAAATTTGATTAGAGACAATAAATACTGTACAGCCCTAGTATTTCTGTTGTTGTTTTTTTGCAATCGAGAGACCATCTTCTGTGAGTGTGGATTAGTATATTACATAACAAGTGTTGAAAGTGACATTTTTCACACGAATGGGAATGTTGTCGCACGAGGCGACAGCCGAGTGCGATAATACCACGAGTGTGCGAAAATTATTTTCACACGAGTAATGTACAATATTTTTCCTGCGACCACAAAAATATTTACAAAAAAACCTCAATTTCTGTCTTTTAAAACCCTCACTTTCAACACTAATATTTTCATCAAGTGTGCTGAAAATAAAACAAATGAAATTGGCACCATCTATTTAAATGTCATGTTGACAAGTACTTTTCAATACACGTGTTGTAAAGTACTTTTCAACACGCGTGTGATATAAGGCACTTTCTCGCCAAGTTAACGGTGCTTTTTTACTCACTTTCATAGGTGGTCGTAGGAAAAATAATTTTTCACCGTGAATACGCTTCTGCCTCTTTCACTGGAAATGCGCCCTGGAAAAGCGTTAACTTAGCACAATAATCGGCCGAACTTTAGGAAAAAAATGTTTTCGAGTCTGCCTTCAACTCCCACTAACTAACTCATCCGACCCACCTGTAATTGTAAAGTAAATACGACCCGTTCGACTATGACTAGTATTTGTTCACAATTAAAATTTCAGGCATATTAACCCTTTTACCGTGATGGCGGGCGAGCGCGGTTCGGTTTGTATTTGTTGTTCGTTTTAATAATCCCTGCGAGATTACGAACGGCTGTGCCGACCTTAATTATTATGGCGGAAAGGTGAAATTATAGTTTTGTTGGTTTTCGAAATAAAAGGGAACAGGTTAGTCTGTCAGAAGTCATAGAAATTGAAAATGAGCGAGTATAAATATCATTTTAAATGTGTAAATTACACCAACCGTCGCGAAACATTCCCTACCTTGTAAGGTCTTCCAACGCCCAAGGATCATAAGACTTCGCTTCGCTTTACACTTAGTGTACGTGTACAGCGCCCCTAACCCCCAGTACAGGAGCGTACTTTAACAAGCTATGTATTTTTGGAATCTTCAAAAAAGTTGCTATCGGATAAAGCAATATTCGCGAGAATTCGCTTTAGACTAGAACATACAGTACAGTTCATTAAATAAACATATTTTGAAAAAAAATCATGAAATTTTAAATTCTGTACTTTAAATCAGTTTTTGTGAATTTCTTGTCGTAATCTTTAATCAAACCCCAACAAGTTATATATTTTCAGAATCTCCAAAAGACTTGCTATATCGGTTAAAGCAATATTCGCCGGAATTCGCTTTAGCTTAGAAGATACAGTTCGATAAATAAAAATATTTTGAAAAAAAAAATCATGAAATTGTAAATTTTGTACCTTAAATCAGTTTTTGTGAATTTCTTGTCATAATCTTTAATCAAACCCCAATAAGTTATATATTTTCGGAAACTCCAGAAAATTTGTTCTCGAATAAATATTCGCCGGAATTCGCTTTAGATTAGAAGATATACAGTTTATTCAATAAAAATATTTTGAGAAAAGGTCATGAAACTTTAAATTCTCTACTTTAATCTAGCTTTTGTGAAATTATTGACATAATCTTTACTGATTCCTCAATAAGTTATATATTTTCGGAATCTCCAGAAAATTTACAACCGGAAATTCGCTTTAAGGTACAAGGTAGAGTTTATTAAATAAAAATATTTTGAAAAGGCCATAAAATTTTTAATTTTCGACTTTAATTCTTTAATTAAGATCAGACGAAACTCTTCTGATCTTCTAATCTAAAGCGAATTCCCGCGAATATAGCCTTATCCGATAGCAAATTTTCTGGAGATTTCCAAAATGTATAACTTATTGAGGTTTCGTTAAAGATTACGTCAAAAAATTCACAAAAGCTGAATTAAAGTAAAGAATTTAACATTTCGTGACCTTTTTTTTCAAATGCTTTTATTCAATAAACTGTATCTGCTAATCTAAAGCGAATTCCCGCTAGTATCACTTTATCGCATAGCAAATTTTCTGGAGATTTCAGAAATACATATTTAACTTATTAAGGTTCCATTAAAGATTCGGTCCAACATTTTATATAAACTGAATTAAGATAAAAGATTTAAAATCTTGACCCTGGTTTGAAAAAGTTTTTCTTCAATCCACTGTATCTTCTAATTCAAGCGCTGGAAAATTTTCTGGAGATTCCAAAAATATATAACTCATTAGAGTTTCATTATAGATTCTGTCCTGTCCAGAAATTTATAAAAGCCGAATAAATATAGTTACGAGATTGTATGAGACAGATCAAAAATCAATTTTCGAACTACGATTTTTAGAAAAACCTTTTAATTAACACGAAAATTCGTCCAATTAACCCACACCCTTCCAAACCGCTCGTTTACAGCCGATTGTGTTATCCGTACAGGGTTGCCAATACTTGGCAAGACAAATCTACTAAATACCAATCTCAAATCCAATATAAATCTACCAAAACAGTGCATCAGTATAGATTAAGAAAGATTCAAGCGAAATGCTGTAGAAACAAGACAGCTATATTGTAATACCTACTACCCCTACCTACTAAATCAAAAATTTACACCGGGATTCACGAAAAATGTTTTAATGGGTTAAATTTAGGTATTCTGGTTTTGGAAGTTTTTGCCCTGTAATTGTTAATAAGGAATCTGTTGCTAAAATGAATTTGCTGCTAATATTGTGGAAAAGCATACTCATAAATTTCCATTTTCTTTACATAAAACCCAGAAATAAAATTATAATTCAAAGCAATTCAAACTTTTGATTGCCAAATTAGACCGATCTAATGATAGTGAATTTGGCTGTGGTACGTCAAATTGGGACCCGAATCTACCAGATTTAGTAGAAATTCTACCAAGGTGACAACCCTGTACCAATGCTATGCAGGGCGAATCCACCCCTGTCGCTCCGCCACCATCCCCCCTCTCATTTCCCAACGCAATTGAACATCCAGCGTATATTCGGAACAATACCATTATTAGAGCACGGTTAAATGACATATCCTGAATGACGTACTACTGTTGACTTATTAGCTAATCTCGGTCGAATGACAACGATTATTATTGCGGGGGCGTAGTCCCGTGAATGACGCGGATGACAGATGTAAATGACAATTTAATATCGGGAAGGAAAAGAACAAGGGCAAGGGATTAACGTTGTTTATATTGTACTGGCTTTTACCCGTGCCCTCGCTCGCTTAAAAGATTTCCTTTATGTATTATTGAACACTGACAGTTGTGGTGTATCCTGCAGTGGCGTAGCCAGCATTTTGGGGCGGGGGGCAACAACAGGGTATTATAAAAAAAAAATAGCGTTATGTATATGCGCGGGGGCGCTGATAACACGCTGATCGAAAGGGCGGGTGGGGACAGTCGCCCCCCTGGCCCCCACTTGGCTACTCCACTGGCCCTCTGTACATGACATCATACAAAAATTAGCTTATGATTATTTTCGAAGTCGTAAGCTTCATTTTGTAAAGAAAAAATGAAACCGGTTTATTGAACGTTAGGGTCCATTGTACAACATACAGTGTCCGCCAGAAAGTTGGCCATATATGGAAAAATTTTTTATTATTGATATTTTTTTTTAAAAAAAAGCTCTATGGGGGTTTCGTTTCTGCATAACCAACAAACAAAAAATTTGTTTTAACACATGTCATGTGATCACTGGTTTGGCGGGAATTTAAAAGAAAGTTGACGGTCTTACCGAAAAATGGGTCAAATTGACAAGATATCCAACAATTTTATTAAGATAAATTATTCAGAATGCACCGAGGATCCAATATGCCAATCATATCTGACAAAAAATTAAAAAATACCTATTTTGTACCTTTACCAGCGCTATGAAAAATCATAAATTATTTTTTTACTTGAAAATATATTCAACTAAATTATATACATTTGTGCTAGAACTAATCAAATATTTGCGAAATAGACACTGGAAATAAATTTTTAAAATACGGTGTGGTCATGTCGCTATCTGTAGTCATGCCCTGTATGCACATGAGCTTATCCAACATTTTCTGACCGCCAGTAAAATTCAAACGAACTAAGAATTACCATTCAAACCTAATAATACGTATAAAAAAGTTTTAACCATGGCCGAAAATCGCTGGTTTTTCGATCAAGGTTATCCCACGAAAAAAAATCTAAACGCGTTCTAATATTTCTGCCAATGAACAAATCGGTGCGAAATTCTATTTAGAACTCAATTTTGCCAGAGTGCAACAGAAAACGCAATTTTTCCGAAAATTGTGATTTTCCGGACCCAGATCAGTCCTGACCCCAACCCCTGAAAAATCTTGTTTTTTTCTTCAATACCAGTTACATTAGATTTTTTTACTTTATATAGGTCTATGATCACTATAGGAAAGTCACATGTGACAGAAAATTGCGTAACGAGCCTTTGGGGGGGGGGGGTGGCACAATGACTTGGGAGGCACCAAATTTCTTTCCTTTTATTGGATAGTATGTGGTCATAGTAGGCAGTGAATTTCCAGATAATTTTTTTGAAGAAATTCGAACGCGCCAATCAGTGGCGTATTCAGAGGGAGGGGTTGGGTTAACCCCCCCCCCCAAAAAAAAAGAAAAAGATTTTTTATTTCGATTTTATGACAAAATTTGGGCCCAGAATCCCTTATTCCCAGCAAACAACAAACATCCCCAGGACGTCCCATTTTGATCCGCAACGTCCCAGGTGGGATGATCCCAGCTAAGACGTCCCTGGGACGTCCCCTGGACGTTAGAAAGATCCCAAATTGGTCAAAAAGTGACGTCCTACGGACGTCTCATGTTGCCGTCCCAAGGACGTCCGCAATGGGATTTAAAAAAAATTAATGTGGTAAAATGTTTTTATAACGTGTAAAAACAAAATACTGTTGGAATCTATATTGTATTGATGACTCTATATTATAATGACTTTACATTACCATTACCCCAAAAAGTGTTTTTTTTTGTGTCAGTACTAGGACTGTTTGGAATTGCTAGGAGATGGCGCTGCCTGTGTCATGTCACATGTCATGCTACTTCAGTAATTCAACAAAATAATGTTAAATATTTACTCTTTGCACTCTGAATAAGTATTCTGTTATCTAACCGTGTTGGAACGATTTGATATGGGAAATACCAAAATTTCCTCTCTAAGGGGAAGTGCAGTAAATTGAAAATGCTATAAAATGTATCCAGACCCTTTAAGGCGTAGGGGAATGTCCAACAATGATCCTATATAGGTCCGAAATATAGTCGCTATAACGTCCTAGTAAGGCCCGATCGGCCCGAAGATGATCCCATATATGTCCTGTGTAACCTTTATGGGATGATCCCAGATACATCCCGACCTGTTCCAAACGGACGTCCCAGGGACGTCCTTGGGATCTTATGGGACATTCCGGGACGTCACTGGGATGTGGATATATCCCAGACTTACGTCCCTGGGACGTCCCAGGGACGGTTTTGTGTTGACTGGGTAGTGGGCTTTGGGCGTGGCCCCGAAAAATTTTCGTCTGCGGCGCATTGCGTGCGGCTCCTTTCGTGCGGCTCTTTTCCACCTTCCCACTTTCCATTTAATGCCTAATCCCCCCCCCCCAACGAAATCCTATATACGCCACTGACGCCCCTAGAAAAGAAGGAATGTGAAAATAACTACTTCCAGGGAGATTTCAATATACCTATGTATTTATATTCCAGTTATCTGTAGAAGGAAATCTGTTCACATTAAAAAACTATTTTTAAAAATTAAATTTTGCGGTGTATCATAAAAATTCAGTAATCTAAAACCTTTAATAAACAGTGGATATTATTTTAAAAGTTTGTTTACAAAACAAAGACTGTATCGCCATCGTCGAAAGAATTAGAAATCTTTCGACGATGGTATCACGACCTTCGCGACGTTATTTATGGAGATCAAAACAACTAATAATTAGAAAAGGGAATTAACTGCATCAGCGGAATGGAGCTTCAGCTGCCAAAAGGTCAAAAGACAAAATTACTACGTAAACGGATTTTAATAGTTGATTAAAAATGGACATTTTCCCATGTGAATAACCGAATCGCTGAACATCGCTATTTTCCCGATTAAATTTACCCTACGTGAAAATGACCACATACATGCAAAATTTTATGTAGAATTCGATTCTGTCCGAGTTGAGGCGATCAAAAGCATGGTCTTTCCTTAAAATGCGGCTTTCCGAACCTATGTCGGATGGACCAAACCCGGAAAAATCCTTAGAATAGAATGTTCCCTCAAATGCGAACTCCGTCAAAATTGTTTACTTACAATACGTCGATTTTGAGCAGCTGTAGAAAATTCTCTACCTGAGATAGCTTAGGCAAATTTGAATATGTTATAAAACGATTATTTCCCCATCGAGTGGCGAAAACTGCAAACACCTGCGGTTTTTCCTAAATTTTTTATGAATTTTCTTTCGAAGGTCGGCAAGCGTATTTTCGCAATTGCTAAAAAGGGACATCAAAATTTTATTTTCATAGTTAAGTACTTTAAATAGTTTTGGCATTATCTTTAAAAGTATAAAAAAAGTAATTAAGAACCTGTACCAAACCAAGGATTTATTGACCACAATAGCATTTTCTTATTTCAATGAGGAAAAACTCCTCCTGAAGTATTTAATGTTACGTACACCCTATATATTTTTGTTTGAGGATGGTAACAATGATTTGGATTAAATTACAAGCCATTGTCTTCCATACACCCTTGAACAAAAGTTTCAAAATCTAGTACTAGTATAGGCGGCAGTTTTGGCAGCAGTCATAATTTGAAAGCTGATGTCTCCTAGCAACCAATTTCATTTGTTTAATAAAATTATTGACGGCGTTATCTCAAGTGCCACCCAGAGAATCGACAAGATTTAATTGTATAGAATAAAAGTGAAATTTCGTCAAAATAATGATAAAAATGATCTGTGAAAATCTCGACGAAGATTATCTCGAAGCTACTCGTGTTTTATTTTATTTATTCGTTTACGGCCGTGGCCACTTATAAGCATTTGTAAATAATCTATGTCCTGTTATAAACTGTTTTATTTTGGACAAGTTTTGGTGTATTTTTGGTTTTCTGCATGTTTGACTAGGTTTTGAATATGTTTGCATAGTTGGCTCATTATCTGTTGTGTCTTTTGTGTTTTTTATTGTATACAATTTCATTTCATCCGTTTAATTTTAAGTGAAAAAATTGTTAGTAGATAAGATAGAACTTTGTCAACAGGAATTACTCTTCTTATGACAAGAAATTATTTTTCGATTGATTGACTCCTCTGGAGATAGCAGAATAAGCCGCGGAAGTGTCCCAAAATCTTCCTTTGGTTTCAAAAGATTGTATATAAGTACGTAAAAATTTACCATCTGATGCAATGCACAAAATATCTCTGCTGCAAGTGTAGTAAAAGTATAGCGTACAAGACATTTGAAAACACCTTTTTATACTCGTTCGACACAAACATATGAAGTCATTTTCAAGACTCGTACAATATACTATTTTACACTCATTGGAGTTGTGGCCGTTGCCTTCGGCTCAGGCCCTCAAACGTCCCACTTGTGTAAAAAAGCACTTTCAAAACTTGTACAATATACTATTGTTTTGTTCACTATTATAAAAAACGTCATACATAGTATCTGTGATAGTATTTGAAACTCTATGCAATAATAATATATAAAAAAGTTCTGTAGTGTATGAGATGTAGGTAATATGTATCAACATAAAATTGATATTCACCCGGTTTAAAACAAGGCAGAATTGTATCAAAACAAGTTTATTGTTCTTAAAGTGATCCGTTATATAGACAGAACAAACATACCATCAGGTAATAATAAATATAAACAGCATTTCATTGATTCTGTTCACTCAAACCAAGTAGATCCATACACAAAAACTTAAAATTATCCTTAAACAAATTAAATTCTATTTTTAATCCCTCGTTTCTCCTTCTTCATCCTCTTCCTCAGCACCTCGTATGAACAGTACATTATTACATCTGATAAGGACTTCACCTAGATTACCTAAAAACAAACATTTAATTTTAGAAAATAGCTTTGAAATTTCTTAAAACTATTATATGTATTGCAGGTCTACCTAAAGCAGCTATCCAATAAATGCTCAAATAATGGTAATTATTTAACCCCAAAGAAAATATATAAATTAGAGATCTAAACTTTATTCAAGTTAAAGACCCAGTTAAAGATCTATAATTTTACCAGAGCTCATCCAAAGATTCATAATTAACTATGATTACTACAAATACAAAGGCAATTCTTACCAGTTACACTTCCATCAATGTACTCCTCACAATTAGCCAGTTGAAGGTTCATGTAACCATCTACAGATACAAGGTACCCTTTATATTCATGGCCCCACTTCAATTTTACCATCACAGCCTTCCCCGTAAGGCTGTTTAGAAAGGGTTTGGGGTTTATTGGCATTGCAGCGGACATTTTGTAGGTCTGCTTATTTAAGCCTAAGTGAAAAAACACAGTTTTCCTATAGAAAACGTTACAATTTATAGAAATATAAGGAAAATGCGAAAATGCCGAAAGCTTGGCTTTTCTGAGGTTAAGGATTTTTCGCAAATTTTTCGTTGGTTCGAGTATGTCTTTGTCATAATGACATTGTTTAAAGTATGTTCGAGTATATTTTACTTTGCACTCAGTTGTAACATCATTAGTAAGCTGGGTTGCATAAGCCTTGAAGCACAGTATCTGAAAAATATATCAAATTTATAAAAGTCCTAAGCATTCCATTCTTTATTGTCATTGTCTGGTCAAGATATCTGCAACCGGCAAAAGAATTTAAAGAATGCATTATGCAAGGGACGGCTTCAGCGGGTTTACAAACAAATTTGCAACGTTGTTTAAGCCTTCCCTTGCATTCTTTAAATCTTTTGCGGGTTGCAGATATCTTGGGCAGACTTATACCTAAGAAGCAACTGCAGCAAAGCGGAAATTTAAGAACGACCCTATTTTATGTCTATGAGCAATATCTCTGCATTAAAATTAAAGCAAAGAGCCACGTTTGCTTAGATTCCTATGGAAGAATTGAAATTGGGTCAGGGGCTGGAGCGGCTGGGGGGCTGCAGCCCCCAGCCCTGGGTGCGCCACTGGCAAGCGAATATATAAAAAATCGTATATATCATATTGGCAACACAGCACATGTGCTGTGTTAGCAATATGATAAAGTTCGCTTCTAGCTCTGTACACTTTTTTTATGAATACGACTGTAAATTCAGTCTTTTAGATCTTTATGCTTAGATTAAAAGTTCGGGTCACCAAGAATTTTTAAACTTAGTACTTAGATTTGACACAAGCAATCCACTCTGCATATGAAGTCACAACTAAGTGCAATGTAAAATAGTTCCCGAACATACTTTCATTCTTTTCGTAACCTCAAAAAAGTGAACTTTGACTCAAAGAAAATAAAAAGGGTTTCTTTGACTTTGACACGTAACCCTTTTATCTCTATTTGTATTTTTTGCCTTTTATTTTTCTGTTTCTGTGTTTTGACATAGAAAATTATAAAAATGCCCTCGATTTATTAAAGAATGCAAATTATTTTTCATTTTTTTATCTTGTTTTTAATTTTATTACTTGGCTATAATTAAATTGTAAAGAAATTATTTGAGTAAACATATAATTGAACATGAAGCGAGATTGTGAAGAAATGCACTCATCTGAAAACGATATGATTATAGGTAAAAATAATGATATAGATAGTAGATTATTAACTAGGGTGTAAACCGCCCAATCGGCCCCCCGAGGGGGCTCTAATGACGGCGCTGTCATCATTGTCATGCACTAAAAATTTCGTGTTTCTAGAGCATGTATTAAGGAAGATATCACACTCCGGACTAATGATTGAGAATAGACCCTTCGTATCCGTATCGCTTACAAAAAAATATGAACATTACGTTTTTCGACGAGGTATTTGAAATTTTGATTTGTATCCATTTTGACCCCAAAAAAAATTAAAAACCATGAGAAATTTGGGTCAAAAATCGAAATTTTCAGTTTTTCCCAAATAAACCTATTTTCCAGCCGTTTTAGGTTTTAAGATTTAAATTATTTTAATTCACTTTTACAACCTGTAAGTAATCGATATCATACATGTTTAATAGCTCTGAAACGGTACACCCTGTATAACTGAATTTTTTTTATCAAAGTTAGTCCCACTATCCCTCTATTAACCCAGAAAATTCGATAACTCCCCCTCTAACCGTTTTCGAGAAAAAGAATTTAAAGGGTGAAAATGTCAAAATGAGCAACAGACATACATTTCCAAAATCACCACGTGATAATAGACTGTTAGTTCAAAGATTACCGTTATCATTTTCTTGTTTATAGATATGCCTGATGATGAAAAGGACCAGCAAACTCCAAAAAAATTGCGACAAAACGAGAATTTAAAGGTTAGTGATCAAATATTGAAATTTGAGGACAGACCATCATCTTCTGGAATAAAGTGGAACTCTGTATTTGGTCACGTACAACCCAGTAAGTGCACAACTACATTATTTACCTAATTACAAAAGGAATAAAATTCACAGCCTCATAAAATTTACACTATAGCTGTCGTAAGAAGAAAATTATATTTAATATTTTAGCCTTAGTAGAGAGAGAAGGAGACCCTGGAGGATATTCCCTGGTTAGTCCAGGATATGTTGGAAAAAAGAGCCACGACGTAGTTACAGAATTACAAGCTAATTTAGATGAGGTAATATACCTTTTGCCTCCCTCCCCATTAGATTGTAGGAAAACAAACTATATAAACTTTGTGATATTTGCCATTATTTAAAAGTACTCGAAAGATTGCCCACAGTTTCTAAGACAACCAGTATAAATTTATATTTTTATTTTAGGGGATGAACTATACAGAATGGAGGGGAAGAAATAAACTTGATATGATTGGTCAGCAAGTGAGTTATGTACTAAATTTAAGACACCCATTTTTTATATCTTTTAATATCTTTTTTATTATTATTCTTTATTGTAGATGAAATTCCTCCATGAAAAATTCTTGGATGTTTATCAAGATATGCGCAGAGATGCTGAGCTACACAGGGCAGCTTGCAATTTTGTGAAAAAACCTGGGAATCCCTATTATCTGTATGAGAGGCCTTCTAGCCAAAAATATTTCAGCATGCTGTCTCCCAAAGTAAGTATGCAGACCAGTGTTATCAGGTTGTACCTTGTGTACACAAAAACATTTCAGTGCTATTTTAAGAGAAGCATTCAGTGCTTGGAACTCTCAAATTTTTTGCAGAGGATGAGTTTAAAGAAAAATTACAAAATAATTATTTTTTTTGGGGAATTTTGTCTTTTTTGTTTATCTACACTTTTTGAGACACGCTGTATAACATAGTAATTTTTTTAGGACTGGGGTGGTAACCCTCCTCACAAATTCTTAGGTTGCTGGTATTTGTTACCAGACCAAAGTTTTATATCAGAAGAAATGGTGGATTCAAAGTATTCAGGACTTGTTTTTTTAAAGGAACTTTATTTCGATAAAAAATATATGCATTTGGAATGAGGTTAGAGGAAAATTTAAGGAATTTGTTTTTCCTTATAAAAGTACAACTGTAAATAGGCGAATTTTGCATATTTGTAAATAGAAATGAATTAAAAGTTTTTTTTATAAATTTTTTTTTATTTCTCGTTGCGTCTTGTGCGTCCGTCTGCCTGTCTTAAGCATAGCTCCTCACATGTAGTCACCTCTTTTTTAATAGTAATCATATATAAAATGTAACGTGTCTGTATGTTCATTAGTACGCTTATAACTCGAAAACTACTGATCCGATCTATATATATATATATATATATATATATATATATATATATATATATATATATATATATATATATATATATATATATATATATATATATTTTTTTTTTTTTTAAATTTATAGGTTTGATATCTGGCCTGCGCCAGTGTCTCCAGAACCACGTTCTATTTGATACTAGATTCTGATTGAAATAGTACTAAATTTAATGAAAATGTACTAGATCTTCACAAAACAGACGTATGCGCGTCTAGTGCACTAGCAAGAGGAGGTATAACATACAAAATTTTTGAAATAAAGGGTTTTCCAATAAGAGGTGTTATTTTGATATTCAAAGGAAAATGCCATTTTTTGAGATAAATGATCGGATGTTTATTTCATTATAAAGAGGAAGGTATGCCGTTAATAATGGAAAATAACATCTGCCAAATGACCACCACGACCACGCCTACAGGACCATATCCTTTTCATGAAATTTTCCATAACCAAATCGCAAAGTGGCTGCCCTATGTCCTCGATAGCCTCACGAATTCCATCTTTGAGGTCTTGAATCGACGCTGGGCTGTTGGCGTAGACCTTCTCTTTCACGTGGCCCCAAAGGAAGAAGTCGCAAGGTGTTAAGTCACAAGATCTCGGTGGCCAATTGTGATCACCTCTTCGAGAGATAACACAGTCCGGAAACTTTTCCCGTAAAAGATCAATGGTTTCGTTGCTTGTGTGGCACGTAGCGCCGTCTTGTTGAAAGTAAACGTTGTCCAGATCAATACCATCCAATTCCGGCCATAAAAAATCATTAATCATCTGTCGATAGCGCAATCCATTCACCGTAACTGGTGCTCCAGCCTCATTTTCAAAAAAGTAAGGTCCAATGACCCCGCCGGACCATAAACCGCACCAAACAGTCACACGTTGAGGATAGAGAGGCTTTTCAACAATAACTCTTGGGTTTTCCGAGCCCCAGATGCGACAATTTTGTTTGTTGACGAAGCCACCGAGGTGGAAATGGGCCTCATCAGTCAAGATGATTTTTCGATGGAATTCCGGATCATTTTCATGCATTTCAAGGATTCAATCGGCAAAGACACGCCGTTGTTGATGATCGGCCGGCTTGAGTTCTTGTGTTAACTGAACTTTATATGCCTTAAGACCCAAATCTTTATGCAAAATACGGTGTAATGACGTTTGTGGAATGTTTAATTCCAAAGAACGACGAGGACTGGACAAACCTGGGTTTTCTTCAACATGTTCGGATACAGCAGCAATATTCTCAGCTGTTCTTGAGCGACGTGCACGGGTTTTATTCTTCACATCACTAACTTGTCCCAACAGCTCGAATTTTCCCACCAACTTCTGTATTGCGGTCCGACAAGGTGCTTCACGACGACCCAAAAATGTTCGAGTTTTACGAACCGTCTCTGCCAAATTTTCACCATTTTTATAGTGAATTTTAATAATTTCAATGCGTTGTTTTAGGGATGCGGAAAAAATATCGATATATCAAATAAATGATATTTTTTGTTCGATATATCGATATTTTTAGACGATATTTTTTATACCGATATATCGGAATATCGATATTAAAATCTTACTATCGGATCCGATATTTTTCGCCAGCTTTAGTAGCTAGATGGTGAAAAGCAACAGGCCATCGCAAGATAAGAAGAAATTTACCGGCAATTCGGACAATTCACAATACGAATTTCTGGCTGGACGTTGCTAGCCGACAAGACGCCATTGTAGTTTAAAAGAGAAGATTTACGAATTTCGGTTCGTTTCGACTGTTTGTTGGACGCCATTTTGCAAAGCTCCAACGCCGCAAGCCAGTGTTGCCAATCGGCGGACTTTAGTCCGATTTTCGGACTTTTTTTGAAGCTATGGACTTTTTTCGGACCTTGAAGAAATTGGGACTATTTCGGACTTTTTGGATACCAAACGAACATAAGTAGCATCTAAAAATATTTGAGTTTGGGTTTTGGAAACTAGCTTTAAATTTTTTTTCAATAAAATAAATTTTTCATAATTATTAAGTCTATGTCATTGTGCGTTTATTAGAAATAAACCATTTTTGGTAAAGTTTTATCATGCTGTAATATGCTAAATATACAATATTTTGAATAAATTTTTGCAATTAAAATTTTTTACAATTTTTTTTATTGTTTGGATTTGCCGTTATATACCGCCTCATTGAAAACTTAATGATAATTTAGTTAAAAATTTGATACAGTTTTAGTGTATCTAAAATGGACAGTTTTTGTGAGAACGAAATATCGATATATCGAAATATCGATATTTTTTACCGATATATCGAATACCCGATATAATATATTTTTAAAATAACGATATAATAAATATCGATATTTTTTTCCGATATCAACATCCCTACGTTGTTTGAAGCGTGTATCGTTCCATTTTTATTAATGGCGTTGGCGTAGTTTCTACTTGTCAAATGTCAAAAAATTACAGCTCCAAAAGTGACATCTACCGAAATAGCGGGCTATTCAAAATAACACCTCTTATTGGAAAACCCTTTATCTGTATGTAGTATAAAAAAATTAAATATCTAATTATTCCTAATTTCAAAAATGAAACAGTTATTTCCAAAGTCTAAAAAAGGCTTAGTTCTTATCAATAGAAGAGCAAAATATAAGAAATAAGAAAACTCATGTATATCCCTTAAAAATGTCAGATAACATTTCGTACTAGATTTGGACATAAGTGTAATAGCGTACTAGATTTCTTAAAAAGGTACCAGCTCTGGTACAATTGTACTACACTGGCAACACTACCTGGGGCGCATTCAGAATCGACGCCCCGTGGGTAAAAATTAACTTGTCAATAATGTCAATGACGTCACGGCCATAAGAAACAACGGCTGGCCGCCTGATTCTGAACGGTCGGTTGTTTACCCGGGCGTCGATTCTGAATGCGCCCCTGGGGTGCTATAATTTATCCAAAGTCAGTCTGATGACATAAAAAAGCTTTTAACGGGCTTCAGAGAGACCGACCTCATAACCAGGGTTGTCCGTTTTTTTTTAATTCTTTTAGTATTTGTTTTATTAAAAATGTTCTTTGGTCGGGAGTTTAATGCTTTTTTAGGTCATCACATTAGGCTGAGCAAAACTATACTACGTTCATGCTTACTGGCGATATCGCTTCTTTACAGAAACAATTAACTGGACACGTGAAAAATGTCATTAGAGTCAAGAGTGTCCCCAACCAACTTGAACATAGTAGCACCCCAGGTTTTAGTCTATATTTTGACATGATACAAATAAAAGAAGATATGATACCGCGCAGGTAGGCGTGGCCATTTACGTCACGCCGTGACCATTCCGCGATATTTTGTAAACGAAACATGTATTTTTTTAGATCGCGTTGTATTTTCAACTATTTTTGGTGTTTTTATATTACTTTTAGGAGTTTAAAAGTCAAACTAAGATGTGCTGTGTATGGTTGTGATGTGGACAATCGGTCAATCAATGTAATCAATGTATGTATTTATCCCATTATTTATATGATTATTTTAAATCATGTACTATAAAATTTGTATTATAAGCAGGAGGCAAAGTATATTGCCAATAGAATTTATAAAATCGCCTTTAACTAACGTAAACTCTATATTGCACGTTATAAATTTCAAAAATAAGTCACGGCGTGACGTCATGCGCGACCCCGGACGAATTTGACACGGTTTGGTATCATACCTTCTTTTATTTGTATCATGATATTTTGATAGAAGTTAGTAAATAACTAGAGGCTTTCTTGGCATAACCTGCCAATTATTTGCCGGCAAAGCCCTGGGTAACAGCTAGTAATCAATAAAACCGACACTGTCAATCAACAATTTTATTGTTGTATAAAATTTTAATAAATATTTTTTTAACAAATAATGCGTATCCAACATAATTTCACCGCGAACACAGTGACACAAAGAAATAAAACAACCTTTTGCACCGGGCTTTCATTATTCACTTTTTTGGCGATTTTTTCTTCTATCTCAACTAGAAAATGGACATGTCTATATAATGCTACGTTAGGTTTGTCTTGTGTGCTGAAAAGAGAAAACATAATTCCACATCAGGACATAAAAATATCCAATACTTATTATAAAAAAAAATCACCCGATTTTAGATACAAACCTTTAATCAGGGACTAAGCCACCCATTTGGCAACGTTGGCCCATCCATCCAATGTATAACCTAAAAGTTAAAGACCTTAATATGAAACGACACAGCGTTGCCACATGGGTGATCTAGTCAAGACCGGATGCTTTTTTTTAGTACCCGTTTAATTTTAGGGTCTCTATTCCATATTTCGTGGGAGAATGTTGCTAGGCTGCAGCCAATCATGACTGTCCTATGTTCTTTCCCAACGTGAAGAATACGGCCCCAGAATTTTACACATATGTAGCTAATAAATTCAACCCAAACATATACTTACTAGTTTTTGGTAACCTTAGTGATTCGTTATCTCCAATGGTAACCTCGTGAGGTTGTTCGTGATAATTGTATATCACATGCAACATTTTTTCTTCGCCAAGGGCGGGGTCAAAGAATCCTGGTAAATCGCTCTGAAAAATTATAAACATTTTAAGGTTTCCTTTTATTTTTTTTTCTCCACTCAAATTTCTTATTACTAAACCTAAAAAAGTATTTAGTCAAGTA
Organism: Philopedon plagiatum; assembly: GCA_963971165.1. Taxonomy (NCBI): domain Eukaryota; kingdom Metazoa; phylum Arthropoda; class Insecta; order Coleoptera; family Curculionidae; genus Philopedon; species Philopedon plagiatum. The sequence continues at coordinate 2,261,885 of OZ020189.1, forward strand.
CCTACCTTTGAATTTTCGTGAATAAGTAATTTGCTATCCTTTACAAGACACTGAACTGGAACTGTAACATCTATAATATCATTTGATACTTCTGCATCACCGGACTCTGAAAGAGAGAGGACTTTTTTAATAATGTAATTTTTACACGTTTAATTATCCCTTTTGAAAGGTAAAAAATAAGACAAAATTTCAGCCAATAGCAACAGAAATACGAATTTATTCATCTCTCCAATGATTACCTTTTATAATTTTTCCATAGATGGCTTTAATAATGACTAGACCCTTTTTCTTCTCCTCTTCATCTCTTATCCTACTATAAGTGGCTTGCATTAACTCTTGGGCTGCCATAGCCTCTTTCCTAGGCAAAAAAGTGAAATCAGTAAGTAACGCATTAAGAAACTAATTTTCTTAGGGGGGGCATTTGAACTACTAACAAAATTGCTACTTTCCCGGGCAAACAAAAAATAAATCGGTAAGTTCAGCATTAAGAAATTACTTGTAATTTGTTAAGCGGTGCATTTGAACTACTACCATAGAAGTGCTATGCTAGCTACATGAAGTGAAAATCGAATTTTTTGTTTTACTTGCAATAAAACATTATATGGCCATCTGTATGGTGTTTAACACTGTATATTTTGTTGGTAATAGCATTTCAGCATTTTAACAAACTTCTTTTCACAACAAAAAATTAATCAGTAAGTTAAGTATTAAGAAACGGTTTTCTTCGATGGTGCATTTGAACTACCAACAGAACTTTGCATGGTGTTTAAAACTGTATATTTTGTTAATACTATCGTTTTAAATATTACGCAATTTTGTTTTCCTAAATGATGCATTTGAACTACCACAGAATTTCGCACAACTATTAGCAAGGTGTTTAAAACTGTATATTCTGTTAATACTATCCTTTTAAAACTGAAGTATTAAGCAACTTTCAGTTTTCTTTAATGGTACATTTGAACTCCTGTCATAGAATTTTTGCAGAACTATTAGTATCGTGTTGAATAAGAACTGCTATTAGTACTATTTTTTTAAAACAAAAGTATTACTTTATTATACATACATATAAGCAACTTTCATTTAAATGGTGCATTTGAACTACTATCACAGAATTTTTCTAAACCACTAGTAAGGCGTTTAAAACTGCATATTCTGTTAATACTATTCTTTTAAAACATACGTAAGTATTAAGCAACTGTTTTCCTAAATGATGCATTTGACCAACCACAGAATTTTTCGAAAACAATAGAAGTATGATGTTTAAAACTATCTATATTCTGTTTATCATTTTCAAACATATCAAGCAGTTTTTTAAATGGTGCATTTGAACTACTACCACATAATTTTGCAAACCCATCAGTACAGTATTTAAAACTGTATATTCTGCTAATACTGTCCTTTAAAAACCTAAGTATTAAGCCACTTTTAGTTTGCCTAAATGGTGCATTTCAACTACTAGCATAGAATTTTGCAAAACCATCGCTACGGTATTGAAAACCGCATATTTTGTTGGTACTACCTTTTTTCCAACAACTTATTAAAGTTGTTCTGCTTCTGTTTCTCTAACTGCTTGTTCTTTTCTTGCTTTAAAAACGGCTCGACGAATCCTTTCTTAACTACTATATACACTACAAGAGGCACTATGGTTGCATAGAAAACTGGCGAGGGCATCACTTCTTCACACAGATGGATTGGAAATGAATATACTTGATTGGCACGAGTCAATCTGAAAAAAAAATGGACAAATCCTATATTTTAAGCTAACTGAAAATACCTTAAAAAAAAACTATTTTGGTAAAATTTTTACCTTATTTTTAATTTTACTCCTGCAGGTACACCACATACAACTGAAAATGCCAAATTACTATGCTTGGAAACTTTTTTCTCTGCACCATATTCTATGACTCCGCCAAAAGTTCCAACTCTAAAAGTATAAAAAAATAATTATACATATATTCCTTATAGAGAAGAATCTACAACTAGTCTACAGACTGAGCTAGTTCTACTACCCCTTTAATATTTGAACTATTTGCCTCCAACCGTATCCAAGAAAAAAAATCGTGTCTTTTGATTCAAATCTTTTCAACTCTGTCCCTGTCAAACAAAATTCTTCTGCAAAATATCCAAATACAACCTACTTAACAGCCAATCTCAGCCTTAATTCTTGCGACATCATTTTTCTAGTGTACTGCAGTTGAACATATGAATGTGGTATCCCAACTTGTATTTGAAAATTATATCTGTTGTTTTCTACAAAAAAAAAAACAACTTTAATACCATCATTTTTTTACGAAAATAGAGACTGAGGTTTACCTGTATCCCTGATAATTTGCGTAGAAAATATCGACCTGACACCCCCGTGATATGAAATATATCCTATTGAATGTTTGTCTATTTGCATCGCTAGGGCTGAAAATAAGTTTCATTATAGATTAAAAAATCAAACACTGAGATTAGTCTCTTACTCGACATGATTCCGGGTCTGATCCCTTCCGGTGTGAACTGTAAAATCGTGCCCCCATTCCAGAAAAATCTTTTTGTTAAGGTTCTAAAACCTTTAATGGATATTGCCGGACCAGTACCCGCAGTCATTTCAACTTCGGCCCAACTCTTATGAGAAAATAAATGCCTCCAGCTTAAATTTACACCTCCACCTCCGGTGCCGTTTTGAGTTTGCAGCTGGCCAGCCAACGTACACGTGTCTTTTTGAGTTAAAGGAAAATCTACACTTTGCGAAAACTGCATCGACGATACTTCTATATTTGGTAGAGTATAACTAAAAACAAAATGAACACACGTTTCTAAACAGTTCTATCTATCTAAATCTATTTTTTACCCATCGTATTCATCATCTAGTAAATCCTCATATGGATTAAAGAAGTCTGTAGCATTTACAGCAATAGTAATGTTCCCAGAAGGGTTTGTAGCTTGCTTTTTTCTTCGTTCCGCCCGTTCTTCAGCTAACTGTTCATATTCAGCACGAATCTCCGCAGGGGTTTTTGTTCTTTGTACTATTTCCCATCCTTCTGTTTCTAAACCTTTTGTGCCTAGCGAATCATATATCGCTCGTGTATGAGGATCAGATAAAACTAAAACGATTAAGAACATGTTAGGAAATTTAATCGTCGATTGCTCCCTTCCTATAAAGAATAAAAAATCGGTCAAGTGCAAGCTATACTTGCACTATTAGTGTTCCGTGCCATCAACCTCCCACTTAACCTGAGCAAACCTCGGCCGCCCGATCCCTGTCCATCTGCCGCGCTACCCGCCGCCGACGGCACTAACACCGTATCACATTGCGTATGCGCTGAGCTGTGTCTATAATAATGGGAAGAAAAGAAATTTGGCTCACCTTCATATGCTCGCTTCGTCTTATTAAACATAATTTCAGCTTTGGCTTTTAAGGCGGGATCCAGATGTTTGTCGGGATGATACGTACGGCTAAGCCGTCTGTAAGCAATGTTAATATCATCTTTGGAGGCCTGAAACGTACAGAGAACTCAGTTTCACAGTGTTACACAATTTTTTAGGTTAGGACTGTTGTCACAAGTTTTTCTTAAATTTAATAATACCGCGCTGGGTTGGGCTAATGCTTTAAAACATTTTTAATACGTACATCTTTAGGAATGTTTAAGAAACTGTAAAAGTCCTCTTCAGAAACGTTTTCTTCGTCCGAGTCCAAGTCCATGCTCGGATTTTATCTTAAACGTCAAAAAATTTTATTTTCGTCATAGGACCTTGCACCTATAACAAATATTATTAAAGAAAATTGTGTTATGCCCGGCACCGATAGGTTTTGTTACTTTTCTTTACGTTTAATGTGTTTTTAACAAAAATTTGATGGTTAATAAAAAAAATTGCACCTGAAATTATGCAACACAACACACCTTGACGAAGGCCGTCAGGTGACATGTCTTCTTTTTTATCAAGGCGGCAAGATTGAACAACAGAAAATGTAGTTTATGCATCTAGTGCACGTGCATTTATTTTTGGTTTCAAAATAAATGATTCATTTTATCCAAGAAGCTAGCAAAGTTTAATGTGGCTTCTATATTCTTTGCGACTCGAGCCCACAGCTAAAAAGTACTAGAAAAAGGAATTGATGCATTGATAGGTTGAAGTACAGGAAAAGAAGACGCAGGGTAGGCGTAGTATTATTGCGGTGAGTTTGCAGTATTGGATTTTAAATTTTTTTTTTTAATTTGCTTGGCGTATAAATAGTTTATTTTGCTGTAGGGATGAAGTTAGCGAATTCTATTTCTCAGTCTATTTGTATGCTAAAAAAAAATAAAACCAAAATTTCTTTTAATCTAATTTATTTGGATAATAATGTGACTATACAACGTCATAAATACAAATTTACGCACTTCATAAAAACAATAATTTCAGTCAATATAATTAGAAGTCTTTTATTTACAAAAACAGTACTAACTAATGCAGTAGATTCTATCATAAAAATCTCAAATCAAAAAAATATATATGTATATAAACATGTTCTAATTAGTATGACCGAAAAATAAGCTACAGACAAAGAGTGGCGATTAAAAGTCTTTTAGAATAAAAATTACAAATATTTGATAATTTTTAATATAATTTGCTACGCTTTTTACAGGTCTGGATTAAAGCCATAGGACATGGTTATTTCTTACAAATAATATATAAAAAAAAATCGGTAAATACTGGTAATTTTGACTTTAAAGGACTCTACATCCAGAATTATTAGAGTACTATTGAAAAGTGTACAGAGGGGACCGCTTACTTTAGTTTCACACGTTCAAAAACTGAATATTATAATATTAAGAAATTATACAGAAATATCTGTATAATTTCTTAATATAATCATATTTGTGGCTTGTGGCTTATCCGTATACGCCGGAAAAAACTTTAACATGTATAAAAATATATAAGCGCAATAGGTTTCGAGAAATTGACATTTGAAAAATGTCATTTTTGTACCATAACACCTTAATAATGGTGCAACACAAGAACCGTCATCAAATTACAGGCTGCCAAATAACAAAAGGCATTTTTCGAGTCCTAATATCTCAAAAACTGTGGAGTCTAAAAAGATAGTGCTTAGTACAAAATATCTGTAATATTGAGTAGAACCCGCACACGTTATAATATACAAGGTGTCCCTCTTAACAAGATGAAACTTTGTGATCATTCATAAGTAACAAAATATGTCAATATCAAAAAATGACAAATCATACATATGTAAAAAAATTCATAATAAGCGCGCCACCCTGTACGCGTAATATTCTATTTATATATTACTATTTAATATCACTATATACACAAAAATATCACTAAAATATAAGGTGACTTTAGGAGAACATTTTATTTTTAAAATACAGAAAATGACATGACTCCTTTGAACGGTTATCCCCGGACAACGGGAAATAAAATTATAAATGTACAGCCACTGACAACGCAAACTTTCAGATATCCATAGCGTTTCCACTTAGACCTGAAGGTTGGAATTGTCAGCGGCTGTACCTAGAAATCATGCTTTCCTTCATCACTTTATATTTTTATATCAGAATTAGGTCAATAACTTTGTATCAATATTACAAAAGGAAAATAAATCACATTCTAAACTCTATAAAGTGCTATTGTTAAATCATCATCATGCGTTTTTCATACAAATTTTGCCGCAAAAAAATAAAAAGAAGTTATCATCTCTTAGCTTCAGACCGTATTATTATTTTTTTTTAATAAGGAATATGCATGTACTCTTTTATTGCATTAATCGTTTAAGGACGTTATTAATAGAGCTCCCCAAATTTCCTGCCCTCTCTGAGCGCAGCACGCGGGGCGGGCCAAACACCGAGCAACGGTATGTCGAAATATCGGCGTCGCAACGCGATCTAGCAGTTTTGCAAGCGCTTGCGGGCGTACGCAAAGTGTCTCATAGACGTTCGCCATTTTATGTTAACAAGTTTCTAACTTTAAAATATGATGGAACTTAAAAAATTTAAAATTTCTCGTAATCAAGTTTACACGCTGGTAAAAGATGGAAATAATACAGTGATAAAACTAGGGCGCTCTCTCGAGTCTTTGTTACACGATACCTGTATACTTCATGGTCTCCATCGTGCTGCGGAGCAAATTACGTCAATGAATTTACTGCAAATACAAAAGCTGTTTTCCATAAATCGCTCAAACGTACCTTAGACGTTGTCCTGGCCTTACAGAACCACCTGAGCCTATTTTAACACGACGGGGAACATGGCTTGAGGCGGCAATGTATTATCATAAAGATCTTAAGCAAATAAAGATTAATCCTAAAGACTCTCAACCTATTGCCGCGAGTCAGGCCAAGTTTAATAATATTCAAGTGTACCCTGGTTTAACTATTATTAACACAAATTATGCGGACGTGGTTGAAGCACTCAACACACTACAAAAGGAAGGCTTGTCTAGAATCTACCATATTATGAATAATATGGTAGATTCTAGGCTACAAGTGCTAAGAGACAGCATTATCATACCAATCAGTGAAAGCTTCACACACATTTTAGAGAAAAATACCGACGTAGCGATAATACAGGACATTCCCATACAGTATCACAAAAATGAAGCCTTAAACGATTGGCCGAAAAGATTCCTGTTTTGCTAACCTTACATCATTAGAAGCAGAGCGGTCATTATCTTAGTATAAAAACATCTCTTCGCCACGGCGAACTTCACTGAAGGAGCAAGCCATAGAAACTTACCAAATACTACAAGTGTTCAGTCGGAATAATAAAAAATATATGCCGGATGCGATATCTAAGGTAAAAGTATAATATTTTGTACACGTAATATGTTTGCATTCAAATGTTTAAGTATTAGCTTTACTTACTCTTTACAATACAAGCGTAGTTCAAGCAGAATTTTTAAGTTCTCAAAGCCATTTTGACACTTACTATTAGATATACCTGCCCCAAAAAGTTTATTTAAAACATTCATACTAGGTCTCTGACTAAAAAAATGTACTTGTGAAAGAAAAGCTTTTATGTTCGTAAAACCAAAATGCGTTTAAAAACTTATTTACTCATTATTGCCAATATCTGATGTAAATATGTAAACGACGCCGCTGGACGTAAGGAAAACTGTGGAACCCTAGTCATTACAAACACAAAATAATATTTTGAAGAAAATTACTAGGATAACTTAACTAAAAAAATTGTTTTACTTCTCGGTTTAATTTATTAGAATTTAAAAAGCAGCCATTTGCCTCAGGGCCAAGTGACGTCAGGAGATAATAAGTGTCCATCTACATGTTAACGTAAAGCTTGACCTAAAGTTAAACAGGATTGTCATGCAACACAAAAAACATCCACATTTCCTAGCGTCACGCTATCCGATTTATTTTTCCTCTTCGCAACACATCAACCAATCAGACGAGAAATTTAAGTTCGGGAACATAGGTGTGCGTTTAGATCAGTAGCATGTGGAGAGCCATCTTATGTGATTAGGGCTTGGCGTGACCCCTAAACAAATTATTCCGGTAGCCGAAGTGAACCGAACGCCGGCGTAAACAAACATAACCTCAAAAATATAAGTATATGATGCACTTTTAACACGTTGACCGGTTTTCTTGCATCAGTAACGTAGTACCGTGGTAGAGTAATAAGAGGTGGTGGGTTCGGTTCGGGGCCGTGCTAGGGCGACTTTTTATTAAATGTTTGTCATTTAAAAAATTAGTTCGGCTCTAAAAGAAGTATTGGAAACGGGTTAGCAGTTCATAGGATGGTAAGTTTTTTTATATATTATTGGTAATCGCATTACTACTCAAAATCTCAAGCATGTGCAAACATCGCAACCAATCGGCACGGTTCAATTTCCGGGATCATTTGTCTAGGGGGACATGCCAAGCTCTAGTTCTTATTTGCCCAGACAGTAATTGTCGTTTTCGTTATGTTTTTTTTTATTACAGTGTAATTTGTGTATAATTCTTTTTATTCAACCATGACATCTATTAAAAATCTACCTTACAAATATTGTACAGTGCCAATGTGCAAAAATACCACTGCAAGTGCTGGGAAAACGTCATTTTTCACGTGCCCAGAACGGCCAATGTTAAGAGAAAGTACATACCTAGCGTTACAGTTAAGTTAATCAAAAATTTTCCATAAACAGGTATCATTAAAGGTCAGTACCTTCAAATTTAAGTAAATATATTTGGATGTACGTTTATTTTTATGCTACAATAAATAAGTATTTGTTAACGAAATTTTAAAAACAAATAAGCGCCCATCCATCATACAAGCATTAACTTTCAGTAAAGTACCCGATTGTCCTTGCACATGGTTCCGGTCATTGTTAAACATGCCTTTTATTCAAATGTAATATTTCTTATTCACGAACTTTCCTAGCCTCTTGGAAATAATCAAGAAAATAAATCAACACTGGAATTCACCATGTACTAGCCATTATAACACTTTTATTTTCATGAGTTGTGACGTCACAACCGATAGTATGACGTTTTGCAAGTTTCGAATTTTGTATGAAAATCTGTAGTAGAAAATCTTTTTTTATTAATAATAAAGACCAAAATAAATCGATAAAAACAACCATTATAAATATTTAATTTGTGTAGAGAATATAAAAAATATATATTTCAGGTTTATTTGAATGAAATGCATATTCCCTATTACAACAAGAGATAATACTTTTTAAACTAGATCTTTATTGTTAAAATTTAAAAAAAAAGTCTGTTGAAGCTCAGGAGGGCAAAATATGCCCATACTGACTGAAGCCAAAACTGTGTTTGTAAAAAGTAATTGTTGGAGTTAATAACGCTCGTAACCCTAAAATAATTAGGGCAAAAAATAAAAAGGCATTTATAAAAGGTCTTGCCAAGTGAAGATGCAAACATTTCTTTTTAAAAAATAGGTGTTTTATATTCATTATTTAAAGTAAACGTAATTCTTTCTTACCGTTTTCACTAAAAAATAATTGCAACAAATGTTTTTCTCAATTCAATTCACCTTACAGACCTACGCCAATCAGCTGTAAGCGACATCCCGAATAAGTAAAAACGTTCTACATCGACGACACTTTCACTTAGCAAAACACTTTATAAAATGTAAAGAAAACTAAAATTTAATTCTACCCTTAAAATACCCTATACATTTGGTACATACTCGTCTACATTACTTAAACAGCCTTTCATTCGTGAATTTTTAGCAAGTAAAATTCAAATTGTAAGAATAAAGAATCAACTAGGTCAACAAATCTTATCTTGAACATTACCTAGACATGAAGCAGTAATCAGCGCTTATTTATTCTATTTTGAGTTTTTTTAAACATTAGTATTAGTACAACTTCAATAATTTCTCTAAAAAAATGACTTTCTAGCGTAAACATATTAAGGATCAATTGTTTATGCAAGTTCTAGCAAAGTTACCAGAAAGGTAAATGACAGGGATGCCACTAGAAATAGAATTAGGAAGAACAGGATAGACATACAATTTATCTTGCTGACAACTTTGATTAACTTCAATAATTTGGCCTTAAAAGACATAATTGATTAATTAAATCAAAATTTTATTTTGTAAAGGGTCCCAGAGGTAGGGGAAAGTGGGGCAGGTTGAAACAAAAATTACATTTTATGCTGCTAATATTGTACTTTTAGAAAAATAAATATAGCATATATATATATATATATATATATATATATATATATATATATATATATATATATATATATATATATATATATATACACATGTATATATATATATATATATATATCAATTAATACTTGACCCATTGGGTATAAATGTACAGAGTCTTCCAACGAGGACTGAACAGGGGCTCATTTTTGAGCTTCCTTGTATTTAAAGAAAAATCTAAAATAGCCAATCGATATACTTTTTCCTGCAGAATTCAAAAATGAAACCAAAAATTTATTTGAACCAGAAACAAAAGAGTTACGCTATGGATAAGGTGTTTTTTAAATGGAACATAGCTTTTTTTATACGATTTTCGGAACGAGTGATTTTTTTTATGTCCGTTCTGATTAAAATATTTAATATTGTGACAGCTATTTTTATTAAATTTTAATGTTTTATCCAGTATAATTTAACTTCAACCTATTTGAAACATACACTAGGTAATAAAGGTAAAATCACCTTGAAATCCTTCAAAGTCAAAAAATTTGACAAATTTACTATAATATTGCCGAAATGAAATATTCATTAGATGAGAGATTGCAGATTGTTATCTTGTTCTACAAATGCCAAGAAAATGCAAGCCTAGCAAGGAGAAGATTTATTGCAATCTCTCATCTAATGAATATTTCATTTCGGCAATATTATAGTAAATTTGTCAAATTTTTTGACTTTGAAGGATTTCAAGGTGATTTTACCTTTATTACCTAGTGTATGTTTCAAACAGGTTGAAGTTAAATTATACTGGATAAAACATTAAAATTTAATAAAAATAGCTGTCACAATATTAAATATTTTAATCAGAACGGACATAAAAAAAATCACTCGTTCCGAAAATCGTATAAAAAAAGCTATGTTCCATTTAAAAAACACCTTATCCATAGCGTAACTCTTTTGTTTCTGGTTCAAATAAATTTTTGGTTTCATTTTTGAATTCTGCAGGAAAAAGTACATCGATTGGCTATTTTAGATTTTTCTTTAAATACAAAGAAGCTCAAAAATGAGCCCCTGTTCAGTCCTCGTTGGAAGACCCTGTACATAGTAAAATATTAATGGGATTAATTAACTTTGTGGATAAAGTAATATATTTAAGATTATTTTTGTTTCATCCTGCCCCCATGGTAGGGGTACGTTGAAACAGTAATTTTTTTTAACAATTATTTTTTACGGATTTTATTATGACGGGATTTTACTTATTCTAATCGTATGCCCACAGTTTAATGCCAAATATGACCCATCATAATTAGGGAAAACAGTTTAAACAATCACAAATCATATGACCTTACAATGACTGTGATTTTAAAAGACACAAAATTTACTTTTCTTGCCGTAAAATACACAATAACTAAAACTGCACTGGCATCGAAAGTTAATAAAGTAATTAGTTTGAGGATCGGCCAATTCAGCTTTAGTATTGCCAATAAACATTTGCTTAAGAACCCGCGAAATTTGAATTGTTTCAACCTGCCCCGTGTTTCAACCTGCCCCACTTTCCCCTACTATAGGGATTTAAATTTGGCGCCATTTTTCAAAAACTTAACCTAAAAATTTTATACCTTGCACGCGTCATCTAGAGCCCCGGCAATCGGAAAAACGTGTTAGAATTGTTCAAACTAGAAGTTAGAAATAATGCAGAATTTTGCAATAAAATTATCTTTTCCGACGAAGTTCATTTCTACCTCAGAGGTTATGTCAACAAGCAATATTATTTTTAAAATATACAAGTGCCATGTCTCTAGTTTTTGATAAAATAAGCACGCATGATATTTTTCTAAAATTGTTGAAAATTTGAAAAGTAAATCCCAAAGTACCTAATGGAACAAACACCCTTTACTTTTGCTTTAAAACAACGCCCAGCAAAAAATCGACAGACGTATCGAATTTTTTAAAAGAATTATACCTATCTTTTTTATGCGTTTACCCTAGAAAGTCATAGGTTTTCTAAAGTAAATATCTACGCAGCAATAATGCCAAAAACAAAAATAAAACAGTAGTAATAACCGCCGAGTACTCCTCTGCATAAAAAAAATAATGGCGCAAGCAACCTTTTGCTGGAGCATTCAAACTTCAATCACCGACTATAGAATAAAAAAATAAGTGTTCTCACAGATCTAACAGTCAAAAAACCCATTCAACAAACTACCTCTATTAAAAGAAAAATGTTGTACTTATACTCCCTTTATTTTTGTACCATAACAACGTTTCAATTTTTGTGTATCTTCAATCCTTTTCAAGCGAATACGATACCAGTAATATCAAGTTAAAACCGTATCAATATCCACTGAATACTGTATCACGAATCTGTTATAGTATTCACTTGGTAGTGACTGAAGATACACATCAACTGAAACGTTGTTCGTACAAGTAATGATAATTGTACACCGGCCTATTAAGGTTGGACTCTTATGAAAAGAGATAGATAGATGAGGGAGTACTTGGGGCCAATACCTTCTTACCCTCCTTGGATACGCGCCTGATAATTTAAGTCCAATATTTTTCTTTAAATAAAATTTCCACTTGCTCCACCACACAAACTAAAACCAGTTTTATATTTACAAAACACGAATCGTTTTGGTACCCTCAATAATCTACACTAGTAGTTTTAAAAAGCTCTTACCGTACGAGTCTGTATGTTTTTTATACATACTATAATACATTCTATACATCGATTATTAACAACATAACAGCATGTAACATCAAGTTAAAGATAAATATTAATATGTGCCATTAAAGTAGCAAGAGTATACAGGGTGGTCTATGTAAGACAACCACTCCCACGACAACCAGTAGTTTTATTCTATAATGCTGTGAACATAAAAAAATAAATTTTCTTTCTCTTTCTCTCTCACCTGAGCAAATATTTGAAATTTTCAATAACTACTTATTATGTACATTTGCTCTCTATGTGCTTCTGACTAAGAATTCAGAGCCGCAAAAACTAATTTTCAATTTTAAAATTAATAATTTTGTCGTTTATCCAAATAACCGTTTCAAAAATATAAATCTGTCAACACTGGATAATTTCATTGTCAATTTTCTGGCCTCGGAACTAAATCGCCTGGGCAAGAAGCAGAAAACATAATGATTTGAACGAGTCGGACAGAAATGCGAGATAGCATTTATCGGAACCTGTAAATTGGTCTCGATGTTCTTAATTCTAGCGGAATTAGCTTAGGTATGTTCGCGTTAGTTTAGATGCCATTTTGGTCGTTATTACGCTTATTTGAGGTAAATAATGAGCAACAGCTACAACAAATATATGGAGACCTCGAAATATCGTGCAAACAGTTCATCCGATTTTTATGAAATTTTGTACACTTTGGTACGAAATTACGCCCGATCCTATGGTGAGTTCCGCATTGTTGTCAAGTTTACCATTTTCCTGAAATCGACAAACTTTTTTTAAATGGAACGCCCTATATTTTATTCGACTTTCGAATTCAGCTTAAAATTCTGAATACTCCTTATTGTGAACATTTTATACTAAATTTACAGCTTTTGAGAAAATGGTGGTCAAAAATCGACATTTTATGGTATTTTACTTTAAAATACCTGCACACGAAAGTTTTCGTAAAATGTAAAATTTTCTCAAAAATTGTTAACTTTACGATAAAATGTTCCCAACAATGCGGAACTCACCATTGGATCGGGAGTAATTTCGTACCTAAGTGTAGAAAAGTTCATAAAAGTCGGATGGATGGTTTGCAAGATATTTCGAGGTTTCCATATTTTTGTTACACACTGTATGTAAGTATTTAATATTACTTAGAAATCCGCCTAAGATGGACAATCCGGGTAACGTTAACTGTGGCGATTAGATTAGTTTACTAAAGTCCGCTTTGGCTGCGTTGCCAAATTGTTTGGAGATTTGTTATATTATTATGTCTACGATGTTTTGCTGTGATTTTCTGTTCTTGTGTTTAGATTATGGTAATGAATTTTATTGTTTTAGCGATTTGGTTAATTTTATATGCAGGTACTTTTTAGTGTATTATACCCCACCCGGCACCCTAATTCGACCCTTGGGTTCAGAAAGTTTGTTAATTTATAAGTCAATTAAGGAACAGTATTTTTTTTCTTACGCCAAATGATTTTTAGTAATTATTAAACTAACAATGAGTTAATCAGTTTTTAGAAAAATCGCGATACTCGCAGATAACGTTGTGCTACACTGTTGCCGGTTCTGTTTATTTTAACACCTATTTAAACTATTTATTTCTTCAAAATACTCATCTAACTGTATCTTTATATACAGACAGAATAATAGAAAAAATAATAAAGGCTAAAGACTGAACATTTTTTTTTGATAGAAACGTTTGTCGATTCTATAGGAACAAACAATAATATGATTATATATATATATATATATATATATATATATATATATATATATATATATATATATATCCCTTTGTACATTAACCTTAAGAATCGACAAATGTTTCTATCAAAAGAAAATTACTTTTGTTAAAAAAATAGTTTGTCTCTTTCACAAGACCACAACCTTAACACCTAAAGCAAAGACTTTTTCTTTGTCTAAATGTATTCGACCAAACCACGACTTCTCCTAGCGCAAGTTCCACAGACTTACAGATTTCAGAATAGTTTTATATATTATATTCTCTTACGTTTTTAAAGCATTTAATTTAAAAATCACTTCTAAAAATTAACAACTTTTTTTGTAGCATAATAGTAACTTAAAACATTTTCATAAGTTCCAGTTTAGTAACTCGAAACAAGTATTTTCATAATTTATCTATTTCACATCGTTCCTGTGAAATTTCACTTTTAACCTTCAAAAATCTCAAAATCTCCCGTTAAGCTTTGGTAAAAACATATTTACGATAAAATTACAAGCTGACCAGTGTTGGTTGCATAAATCAAGCCCTGCCCGGATACAGGAAGCCATCTTATGCAGTTAATCCTGCTCTCCCTGTGCTGCTCGAGCTCCCGCAGGACAGGCAGTCGATCGCCGGGAACATCCTTCTGCTCGATTTTGTAAATTCTTGCCATGACCTGCAATGAAAATTGTATATTGGCAATTTCTTGAGAACCTTTGAATATTGGGCAATTTTTTGCGTACCATTGAATATTGGGCTATTGGGTGCTAATATTGTCAAAAACACAGGACTTACCCATCGATCGCTCGGAACTATCGACACTCTTCTAGACGCAAACCCGACTACAAGATGACGGCTCAACGGCGACAAAGACACTGACACGGCGTTTTGCTCGAAACTCGTCGTGTACAAGCACTGGCCCAGCGTCTCCCAACGCAAACTATAGACACCTACAAAATGTAAAGGAAAGAACAGTTAGTTAAGCTCTTAAAAAAGCAAAATGTGTATATCACGAGTCGCAAGCACCTTTTCTAATCCTGCGCGTGACTGTCGCCCTCGCTTAGGCTCGGACGACACACCACCTTTGGGATTATAAGATGTTACATGAAAATTTAGAAATGAAATTAAAAATAAACTTACCTAAACGATTAGTAACGTTTAAATAACCACCAGATGGCAGGAGTGTTACTAAGATGGTTCCGTCCGTAGCTATGTCAACGCTGGCGTCGTTGTGGATCTTACATTCGCTCACGACTACATTTTTCATTGCTTAAAAAAATAGTAAACAACAAACAATTATTTCTCGAACATTACGACATTGGAACCCTACACCCTACGTCAAAATTCTGCTTTCTATGTCAAGCGGTTAGTCCTGGGTTTTGATGAGTGAGTCACTTAAGAATTTTATGGGCCTAACATTACTTACAATTACTTATGGACGGCACCGTCCAATTAGAAATATCCCACGCCTGAATCCTGTGATTGGGCGTGACGGTGGTGATCATGTCACTGTCGTAGATTTGTTCCCTTTGCGGGTCGTCCAAGTCCGCGTCGAACGGATTGACGCTGGCGTACAGCGGGTGCAAAAACCTCGGCCTAAACAGACCCACCCTGGGGTTGGACCTGAAATTAAAATAGGGGTCAAAAGTAGCCAAAATTTCTATAAAACTTGATCTTTTTAATTTTAAAAAGTTCCGGAAATTATTCCATTTTTTGTTACTTTTTTGTAAATATTTTCTTTTTCTCTTTTTTTTTTCTCTCCTCCTTTTTATCTTTCTCCTTCTTTCTTTAAGTGACATATCTTATCTAAAGGATAAATAAATATTTAAATATCTTACAGACAAATAAGGTTTGTATTTACTTACCTAAGTTCCGATACTCTCTCAGCAAACCTTTGTCTATGCGACAGCAACCTCTGAGCAAACACCGACGGCTCCGACACCGGCACGTCGTTCACCTGGACCGACGGCACGTTCCACGGCCTCGGTGGGTTCGGAGGCTCTTGGGGTTGAACCAGGTTCACGTTATTGGTACGGTACAAATTGCTGTTGTGGCTCGAAGTATTGTTGTTGCGGTGGTAGAACCAGTCCGGTTCTGGATCGTCCGGATCATCATCGCTAAACATGTTATTACACTTGTAAATTGTCAAATTATACCCCAGCACTAGTGCTGTATTATAGTATTATTTACCGAATTAAAAATAGTGCGCTCTCAAATGTGTCATCGCACATCGGCAGTAACATTCAATAATGACAAACGCACATTGGTAGTATCATTCAGTAATGACAAACGCACATTGGTAGTAACATTCAGTAATGACAAACGCACTTTGGTAGTAACATTCAGTAATATCGAGAATATGCTACGAGTAATTACCTATTATCATTATTGCTTGATAAAGCATCTCTGTTCTGAGCTCGCTCCCTAGACGTAGACGGTTGGTTGTAGGTGTCATCGTCCCTATTGTCAGAATATCTCGTTATCAAATCGTCGATGGTACTGAACCAAGCCTCCGAGTTCTCGCTACTGCCGCTGGGAGCGCCGCTTGTCGATGGTCTCGTATTGGTTGTGCTCTCAGCACCACCGCTACCGGTCATTCCAAGGTTGATTCCAGGCCAGTGTCTTCCTTGGGTTCTATTTATTGTTCTCAAACACCTAAAAAAATATATAAATATTTTTCGGTTGTTTTCCTAAAATAAAAATTTTATTATATTGCAAGGAAAATATTTCTAAAAAATTGTTCTTTTGCAAAATCTTCCATAGGTACGTCCTCATTACCTCAGGCTCTCCCTTACTAACCTATTAATGGTCCCCAAAAGCTGCCTCCGGTCAGTATCCTGTCTCGGCAACATGGCATTCCTGCGAGCGATGTACGTCTGATCCAGCGCCCTGTGCGCGTGCCTCATCGTCAGCCTCATGAGCCTCAGACTCCGTGTCAGCTGCGCAGAACCGCCGGTGACCCGGTTCTGAAGCATCTGAGTGCACATCTCGTCGATTCGACGAGCGAGAGACTCCCGCTCCGGGTCAAGGTTCATGCCGCTCGGAGGAGGGATCGAATCGACGACCTGCAGCAGCAGGAGCTCGGTGAGGAGCAGGGACATCGCCAGGACTCCGTGGATTTGCATGCGCATGCTGTTGGAGATGTTCGAGGTGCCGCCTAGTTCTTCTATGTGTCTGCTCATGCCGTCGACTATGAGGCTCAAGGTGTGTCTTGCGCCATACCTAAGAAAGAAATGAAACATATGTTTGCGTACTATTGAAACGGAAGTTCCCAGAATGCTTATTCTTTAAGTATACCACTGTTTAGCTAAGAATCATTTTAATGTAACTTTAAAAAAAAAGGGCACATTATTGACGTTTTCTTGATAAGTAATCATACCTTGCAGCTCCATCTTGAGTGACGGCAGCCGTCGCATCAGACCTCAAGTTCCTCAAAGTGTTGGACTCGATGGTACTGCCCAGTACCCTGTTCATACGTAACAGACACCCGTGCAATCTCAGTGCTAGAATGTGCTCGCCCAAATCGACGGAGGCAGTCGATCTCGGCGGGGATGAGGCCTCTTGGGTTCTAGTAAATATCCTCATTTGGTCGGTTAGCAAGTGTTCCAGTCTATTTCAGAATTTAAAAAAAAAAATTTTTAAATCCCTAATAAGGAGGCGATTTTGTCGGCGTCGCTTGACATTTTTACATTCGCAATTTTTTTTCCGGGAAACGGTGGAGTCGAAACGTCCAAACTCTCTAGGTTAATAGAGGGATAGTGGGATTAGCTTCGGTAAAAAATTCACTTATACAGGGTGTTTCGTTTCGGAGCTATTAAACGTAAAAGTCGAAAATTCCGCGATAGCCGTTGAAATCGGGTACCGGTGGCAAAAGTGGATCGATTCGATTTAAATTTTTTAATTACAAAACCCTGTTGATATTGGTGAGAATCGGAAAATGAGAAGTAACCTTTCTGATTTTTTTTAGGTCGAAAAATACCATTTGCAGACCCATCTTTGGTACTTAATAACTCGAGAACGATACGTCCGATCTAAAAACGGTTTGACACGTCAAACTTCAGAATATCAAATACTTTCTTTTCGCAATACATTTCCGATACCTAAAGCCGCTGGAAATTGGGATAATTCGGAAAAAACTGAAAATTACGATTTCTAATTTCAAGACATTAGGAAATATTATTAGAGGAGGCAACTTAGATCTGGAGAGTCAAAATAAGCAAAAAAATTATGCAATGAATGAAACTAATTGGAATGGACTCCCAAAGGTGTCCAGATGAACGTATGAAACTCTTTATAAAAATATCTTGTGCCCAGATGTAATTTGCCTCATCTATATCTATATTTTTTACTGTCTTTATGTGTTTTTATTTATATTACCTTCTGGTCATCAACGACAACGTGGAAGCGTTAATGTTAGAATAATTAAAAATCTGAGACCCCACGTTGCTCGGAGAGGTACCGGTTACGTTTCTGACTCCGCCAGACCTGGCCTGTTGCCTAATGCCCCTCTCGAACCTATTTAGGTACCTTCTGGAGAACCAATGGACTATAGAAGGACGTCTTTGGTAATGTCTAGCCAACCTGAAAAAAAGAGATAAGTAAAAAGATTGATTCTGCTTTTTATTAAGTAAAAAAGGACAGAATTTGCTAAAATAGGAACTCCATACTCCATATTTGTTTTTCTCACCTGACAAACCTAGATGGCGGGTACGTTTTCCTATTGGTACTCCTCCTCTGCTGCGCCGAATTCGCACCGCTCGGACCCGGTTGCTCAGTACCGACGTTGTTTCCTAAACTCATGCCTTTAAAAAATCATAACTTGTATTCTATCTACAAATACAACCTCATGTTTATAATCCGCTTTAAATATTTAGTTTCATATAGAAAAAAATTAAAAAAAAAAACGGAATGCTTCTTACCTGGTAGAGGTTGCTCCTCGCTTCCTCCTTGCTGTCCAGACCTACTCCCGCTCGCTTCCTCGTTCGGCGACTCGTAAGGGCTAGAGTCGCTTATCCTAGTTCCCGCCATCATGTGTCTCACGCTAGAGACGCCGGTACTTCGGCTTTCTCCCGACAGAGACCTGATGTGTCGCACCAACTCTATAACCAACTGTCGCATGAGCTGGAGCTGAGCTACTTCAACCATGGCTCTATCTATCCTCTCTATGCTCTCCACCTGTCGCCTTAGCAACCTGGCTTGACGCTGGATGTGGGATATCGTCAAGTGCAAAGAGTTCATTAGCGGCGACATATTATCGCTTGCTGCAGAGCTGTTCGGGTTCCTGGGGTACGTGTGGTCTGTAGCTACCGCATGTAGGGAACCAATGAGATCTTGTAGACTAGAATCGTTGTTAGATCCCGCCTCAGGACTGCTCGCGGGCTCATTCCTCAAATCCCTGACGTAAAATCCAGGGTCGTTAAAGTTCCATCGGGGCTCACTATCCGGAACCCTTCCCTCCGCCGCGTTGGGTAACAAATCCATAGAGCTCCTCAAATTCCTTAATATCGCATCGGACTGGTTCATGATATTTTCCAGCCGTTCTGAAAAACTGCTCAACATGTCCGACGTCTCCCCGGGTCTGTTGCTAGCCCGAATATTCCTCACGTCGTTCAGAGACGATTCCAAATCTTGAACAATATTGGAATACATGTTGCCGATTCCAATATTTTCAGGATTTATAGGGGGGAACTCCGGCGGAGTGTCGAACGGATGGTAACGGAGCGTGGGATCAACTTCAGAGCTCTCCCGTAGGTCTGCGTAGTTGCTGAGCTCGTTGATCAGAGACGGCGTACGGAGAGTTCTTGGAATACCCGATCTGCCACTGCCTCTGGTATAGTGAGGATTCCTCCTAAACCTCGTCCTGGTGTAATTGACTCTGGTAGGCATAAAAGCGGATACTCTATGCGAGAAAAACCTTCTCCTGCTCTGAGTTGGATTTGAGTTTGAGGTGTAAATAGTGGAATTTGTCGTTCTCGTAGTTGTATTTAGATAAGAGTTGCGGGGATCACTAGTCGGAGCAGAAGGCGCAACGTCTTGAGGCGCGGGACTGGCCGTATCAAAGTCCTCTTGGAACCTTCGATATAAATGCTCATTGCGATCTAAATCTCTATAATAATCGTCATAAAACATATTCTCAATACTTTCTCCGGGAGGTTCAGGGATTCTTTCGGTATTAGACCAAGGATATCCTCGGGATGGTCTAGTCCTAGCGCTAGTAGCGACACCAAGGAAGCTATTGCTAGGAGAGGACGAGCTATTGCTACTATTCATCGCAGTCTGTGAAAACGTATTGCTCGAATTCCCTTGGTTCTCGTTCCGCTCGATTTCGGTAAGCAGAGACGTCACTAGTTGCTCTAGTTCAGTGTTGAAGTTCCGCACGGTCGTCCTGACGGGAGCCGAAGTCATCGAAACGTTGGGTGTACTCGCGGACGCGTTACTGCTCGCTACCGTATCAGTTGTACCGCTAGTAGAAGGCACGTCGGTACCCTGCTGCGACCCGTTCGGTTCCGAATTCCTACGCGCCAATCTTGTAGGGGACGAGCTGGAAAGATCCTGCTCGTTATCTGAACTGCTGCTGTCAGTCGAGCTGTCGATTCTCAACGTCCTGCGACTGTTACGCCTCAAAAAAACGGGACACATCTGTCTGAAGCGCATTCTAACATGCTCCCGACTGTTCTCGAAAAGTCTTATCAACTCCGGTCGGTCTGGAGGCGGTACGGATCGTATTATCGGTAGGATCCTATTCCTCACTTCTTCCTCGGCGGTTCTTCGAATATTCGAAAGCAACTCTTCCACGTTCCTTTGATTGGACGGGTTCGATCCGGAGCTACTTTCAGATCTGTGCTCTCTGTCTAAAATGTCAGAAAGCTCCAATCTGTCTCTGTCTAGACCTAACGTAGGCGACAACAAATCGTCATTCGGGTTGTCTTGTGGGATCATATCTGAACTTCCCTCCGTGTTGTTCAAAATGCTGGTATTCCTTCTGTGAAATTCCGCAATTCTTTCTCTGTTAGACCTTATGTACTCGTTGAATCTCTCGCTATAACGATTTCCAGAAATGGGATTACTGCCGACTCCACTTCTATCCGAATGATTATGCGCCAATAAATCGTCATCTAGTGTGGAACTGGGCAGTACGCCTTCATCGAGTCGTACGTCGTTCCTGATCACTCGCCTCCTGAACCTAGCAGGCCTGAAACTCGTCGAATTCACAGATTCGTCCTGGTGATGAGCATTACTAAACGCAGCAGGAGGTAACCTTTCCGGACTTAGCCTCTCCAAATTTACAACTAAAACTCTTTGGTCATCCACAGTACCACCTGAATTTCCTTCCGATTGTTCAGCTGGAACCCTGCCTTGTGCCTGAGGGGACGATTCCCTGGAAGAACCGCTTTCGCTCGACGGATTGCCACTGTCGTTCCTTTTGAACCTTTTCTCATTAGTCCTACTCAGTTCCTCAGCCTTGTGTTTTCTAGTCTCGGAAGTTTGGGTTCCTCTTATTGAACTTGGGGGTTTTCTACCCACCGAAAAGATCCTGCTTGGAGTAATCAAGTTTTGGGAGTGTGATGTCGACGGTTGTGAATGTGAAGAAAAACTTGCTGTTGAAGAGGAACCCGCCATATTCTGGGTACCACCTTCACTAGTACTCGGCCCAGGAGTACTACTACTGTTAGCTTTATTCCTTATTCCGCTTGGTCCAGGTACGGCTTCGCCATTGCTCGAGTTCTCTGCCGTTTGGGTTCCGCTGGTATAGTGGCTTGGTTCCATAGGATCGGTACCTCTATCTATCATCGTCGGCGGTCTGTACAGTTGCAAGTACCGATGAACGAGTAGCTCATACTCTCTTACCAAGTTTCTATAGCACATCGTTATCCTTCTTTCTCTTTCGGGTACTACAGAGGGGGATTCTCTCTCTTGTGGAGGAGGTGACGGATTTAGCGGAGATTGCTGAAAAGTGTAATTTTTTCTTATGTTGTGATTTATTTTTTAAGCGTTTTTAAGAAAAAATAAATGATACGGCAACACCGCCCGTACTCGCGGGACTGAAACATGCCTTTTCGCGCTCGGTGTTGCCAGATTTGGCGGTTTATCGCAAAGAAGACATTTTATTAAGTTAGCAATGTATTTATAAAAGTTTTAAGCGAAAATGTTAAAACCGTTTTTAATAAAATACAAATTTTTGATTTAAATATAACAAAAAAAAATGTAATCGGTAAGACTTATTTTCCACTTACCAAAGTTCCCGGTGATGTTACTAGCCTTTGAGTTATCCTTCTCCTATAAGGACTGGCACACCTTTCCTGCCTAGGAACAGGTACCGGCGCCCTGACTCTCTCCCATCTTGTTTGAGGACTGTTAGCTATGCCCGTGATGAGTTTATGTCCTAACTTATCAAAAGCAACGTAGCGAACCTAAAATTTATTTTTATTTTTTGTTACACATACTACGGTTGAGTATGGAACAAGCAGTAATAGACTATTTCACTACAAAAGAATTTCATATTTGTAATACAGATGTCTCAGACTCTTAAAATAATCCGAACGCACTTGAGTAATTCTGAAACTAACCATGTTGATGCGAAATTCTGTATAGAATTCAATTCTGCCAGAGTCGAGACGATATAAATTTTTTTCTCTTTGAAATACGAATTCCACCGATCCATCCGCCCAAATAATTATAAAACTGATCGAATCAATGCACAATTTTATATAGAATTCGATTCTGGTAGAGATGAGGCGATAGAAAACGCGGTTTTTCCGTAAAATGCGATTTTCCGGACCACTGAAAAATGGAAATTTTTGTCGCCTCAAATACGAATTCCATAGGAATTTTTCACTTCACAAAAGTCTAGGATCACTGGGAAAAATCGTGACCCATACAAAGCCGATAAAATTGAAATCTAGTACAAGAGACCACCGTTTTAAAATCTTACCTTTTCTTTTGGATTATTGGTCGCTGCGTGCACGAAGGGCTCCGGTTGGCTCCAGTCCCAGAAGTAAACTTCATTAAAAGTCGCTATTACCAGAACCCTGTCGTTCGGATGAAAGGCAATGGATGCTATTACTGATTGGGTTGAAGTTGTCCATACTTCGCTTCCACCCTGTAGAGGAGAAACAGAGATAGATGTAGTGGGTTCGTTTTTGTGTAAAGTCTGTTGCATTAATTTTTTTATATTGTAAAATTAATTTATTTTCCTAAAAAGCAAATCGCGCAGGGTAATATTTGTATAACTCAACTCACACTCAAATCCCAAATCCTGACTTGCCCCCCCAGACATCCGGAAGCCACGATCTGATCCGACGTAGGATGGAAAGCGATACACCAAGGTGTCCTCGGATGCCCCACCAGAGTTTTTATGTTTCTACCGCTTCTGAGGTCGGTGACGTAAATATTGTGGTTCCCGTGGGTGGACGCCGCCCTCTGACCGTCAGGGCTGAACACCATAAGGAAGGTGGATCGGGGGAGTCCTGGCATTTCGCAGCGCTAAAAGTAATCATGAGAATATATCTGTTTTTTCAGATAATTTCTTTTCATAAAGTACAATACCAAATCTAGACTCAGGGACAAAAAAACAACAAAGAAAATTGTCGATTTTCTACAATTTTATTGAAATTAGCAGGGGGGCAAAGGTTTTTTTTATTAATTTTTAAACTTCAAATAAGGAATATGTATGTATTTTTTTTATTGCATTTATTACAAACCTAAAAATATTTAATTATTAAATATTTTTAGGTTTGTAATAAATGCAATAAAAAAAATATAATAAATGTAACAAAAAAATTTCAATAAATAGGTATTCTATATTACTTATTCTTACCATCTCGTTAAGATCTTGCTTCCGGACGAGCTGTTCCTCCGCAAACAGCTGGACATTCTCTCTAGATTTGACATTCTTTTTCTTATAGCCACTTGCACGATCATTGAGACCCTTTATCAAATCCACTGCACTGTTGTTTTTGGGCGTCTTTGTGAGATGACGAAATATATCAAAATCGTCTTTATTCATTCTGTTTTTCTATTATAATCATTTGTGATAAAGTCAAAAATGTAAAAAGCATTTTAAGAAGAGTGCTTCACCGTTACATGGCCTAAAAAATAAAGGAAGAACTTGGTATATTTCTAGTTCTTAAGGCCTAAAAACACAATATTTTTGTCTTAGCCTACTTACAATCATAGGTGAATATAACAGCATTGTGGTCACGTTAAGACTGAAGATTCTTCTCTTACTAAAACAAAAAGAAATTTTAATATTTATAATTACTTTATAAGGACTTATAACATTTGCTACACTGTAGATTCTGTAAGACATATTTAGTTATCAAAAGTTTTTTTCCGAGAAAAATATTCTAAAAAAAAAACGAGTTTAACATGTACTAAAAATCTATGAGATGTCCTGTATAACATAATAAATGTTGACTTTATAATGTACACCTATGGATAAACCAAATAGTACAATTAATTCACAGTCTAAGTGTAGTTCCCCAAGGAATTGCATTAGGAAACGTTTAGACTGTGAAATAGAGTATGATTTTATTGGCCATGATTGTATAAGCTAAAGGTTATAAAAAATGGACCACATCTCTTTACAAAAATGGTGCCAATACAATCCAATAATTTAAACGAGTAATGTAAATTAAAATTTATCAACGTCCAGTCCAAACCTATAAACCCAAGAATATGAAAGGATATTTTGAAATTCAACCTCTAAGGAACTATTCCATCTAATTGAAATTCTAGTAGATTAGAAAAATTATCCAATGTACTTAGTAGAATTTAAAAGATCCGCAACGGCAACCTCAAACTCCACTCCCAGTCCCAGAATGTTTTCTATCCATGTAGTTTTGAGACATTTACGTTCAGATTCACTAAGAAGGTTTAAGATTTAGTACTGGCTTAAATTAAGATCATCTAGTTAATCAGCTAGGTTTTGACAGGTTTTTGTCCTGTCATTGTTAATAAATTGTCATTAAAAACTTGTAAATGTATTTATTTATTACCAACGGAATCTCCATTTTAACAGTAACAAAAAACTTACAATATAATAATATGTATTATTAAATATTTCACAAGATGATGGATAATAAAATAATACTACTAATAATATTATTCTGATATATTAGCGATTTGCTTGGTTTCCCAATAATTTTTATCTTGGAACGGATTGCTAGAATAAATTTAGTTCTATTATTGTCGAAAGTGCGTACCAGAACTGCCCTTTTATTTGCAAATTTGCGAAAATCCTCAGAAACAAATTCATAGTATAAAACTTAGTTGTCTTATTCCTACACTTGTTAGTTTAAAACATTTAGTTGTCAAGTTTGGTTCGGACTAGCGTTGAAGAATCTGGCCGTCAGGATTTTTCGCCGAGAATCATCATGTCATTCAAGATGATTATTTTGCGCTATTAATTAAAATTATTATTTATTTATTTTTTCATTCTACTGCTAAATGACTTTACAAAGAATTAACATGGTTAAATAATAACAGATAGTAATCTCTTTTACAAGTAAAACCCAGTAATAAACACTTAACTGGTAAATGTTAGAGAATAAAAAGCATACAAACATAAATACTAAATTCAGAGTAAAAACAATATTACAATCAACAAACTGGTAACATGATGAGAAGTGCAGACATATATTAATATAATTAGTGTACTAAATAAATAATTCAAGGTAAACGATCACTGCTAGTTATAAAATTCTCGGAGAGAATAAAAACTGTTCTCCAAGAGATAGATTTTTAATTTTTTTTTTAATTTATGAAAAGAGTTAATAGTTCTATTAAACATCCTTATTCCTTTTTTATGTGAGATTTTAGGGTACAGTCTTTCATTTATTCTTTATTAAAAATTCGCTTTTTTTTTCTTATAAGATATTTTTAGTATACCAAAGCCCTGTGCGTGTATGTGTATTCATTAATGTTTATTGTTTTTTTAAGTTAAGAAAAAATATTTGTGTTAGTAGAGAACAATAAATATTTTTCATAAGTTCTTGCATAGTATACCACAGTTAAATCACATTACTTTAAAAAAGAACAGTGTGTATAATTTACCTCTTTTAAACATGTTTTAAACAAATATTGTTTTAAACCTGACAATTGTTTTATACAAAATGTTTAAAACAAAACAACCCTGAAATTTAGCATAGAAACTCCTATTGCAGTTAAGCAAATACATGTTCGACCGTGTTTTAAAATTCAGCCCTCATGTTTGTTCAGGTTTGTTAAATGTTGAGAAAAAAGGAGGTAAAATTTTTTTGGAGAAAATGCATTTATCTCAAAAATTTCCAAAGTATGAGATGTTAAAACTCTGCATATATAACTCCCCATTTAAAATCAGGAAACACGTGTTTAATCATTTTTCAAAAATCAGCCTAATAGGGAACAAAAAGGGGGTGTATTTTTTTTTTGCAATGCCTATATCCCACTTATCACCAACATAAATCTTAAAAATAAACACCACACAGGCGAAGCCGCGAATGGGTTGCTAGTGTACATGTAAATACATACAATTCATAGGAACTGGGCTTAAAAAACTTATCGATAGCACACCATTACTGTGAAACAAGTCAAATTTATTTTAAAAACCACAAAATAATCATGACTCGTCAAACTCGAGGAAATTGTGTGTTTTTTATGTACTAATCTACTCCAAAATAACAGACAGCCACTTAAATGCTTTTAAGATAAAAAAAGCATATAAGTACCTGATTAATAATAAGGACCAATAATATTATTTTGTTTGGATGATATTGACAAAAATCAACCTTTTCTACATAGTACTAGCTTTCGCCTGCGACTTCGTCCACGGAATAACAATAATTTTACTCCATTACAAACTTCAAACCCCCATTTCACCCTCTAGGGGTATTATCATTATTATTATTACTATTTATTAAAAACTCTAAATTACATGTTCAAACATTAACGTTCGGATTCACTAAAAAGGTTTAAGATTTAGTACTGATTTAAATTAAGATCCTCTGATTAATCAGTTAGTTTTTGATAGGTTTTTGCCCTGTCATTGTTAATAAGTTGCCATTAAAAATGTACAAGTTATTGTAATATTTCAGCGATTTACTTGGTTTTCAAATGATTTTTATCTTGGAATGTGCTGCTAGAATAAATTTAGTTCTATTATCATGGAAAGTACGTACTACAATTGGCATTTTTCTTATAAATTTGGGGAAAAACTCAGAAACAAATTTATAGTTTAAAACTTAGTACCTAGTCTTATTCTTACACTAGTCAGTTTAAAACTTTTGGTTCTCAATTTACACCGATCTAGCATTGGAGAATCAGGCCATTATTTTTTAGTGTACTTCTATGAAGTTTGGAGTTAACAGGACAATGTAATATTTTTTCTCCATACAAAGTTTGAATCCCTGTTTCACCCCCTTAGGGGTTGAATTTTGAAAAACCCTTCCTTAGTAGATGCCTACATTATGTAAGAAACCTCTGTGCAAAATTTCAAGTTTCTTGACCTAGCGGTGTGGGCTGTGCATTAATATGTCAGTCAGTTTCTCCTTTTATATATAGATTGTCTACAGCTACACGTTTTTTACAATTTATACCTTAATTTAAAGCAAAATAAACTATTTCTTATAACCAAACCTTAAGCCCCTTTTGTACACCTTATGTGAACCATTATTTTCGTTGTTAGGCTGATATAATGAAGGCATTCTCATAGAATTTTTAGATATTGTGTTTTAATAAAATTCAAAAAGTGTGTTAAATCCTTTTAAAATTTAGTTCTACATTATGCTTACATTCCTAGTTGAATTAATCTGTACAAGCAGCTATAGAAATGAATTTTAGGGTAAAACTTATGTTAAATTCAGAAATTTTAGGGTGGTGGATAATGATCTTAAAATCAATTGTAGGTTGTTTATAGATATGATCAATATAAAACTTAAGAACACATATGACATTAGGTCATCAGGACCTAACTTCTTGAAAATAAATTTCCCGAGTCACTATCTTACAAAGTTCTCTTTCTTAAATCAAAATAATCTCTTTTAAAAAAAATTAGTTCTGTTTTCAGACATCTGTTTGAAACTAACAAACCTCATTTGGTGCAACCATGTTGTTATGTAAAGTACTTAACAAAGCATTTTATTGAATTTTACACCTCATACTTAATCTTTCACTATGCGCCACAAATAGATTTAAGTATTGAAAAAGTAACTGTAAAAGTTTATAGCAAATTAAAGCTTAATAAGGCAATATTTGATGCGATCACAGTACAAAGAGACAAACAAAATTATCAAAGGGGTTGGGCACAGAGGTCACTTCAAATGTGATTTCAATGCGTTTCAAGCCTTAAATCTACATATATCCTTACCTGAAATATAAAATACCTTATCCTAAAGCTATTTTAAGCAGAAACCGTATGAAAACTGACCAATTAACACTTATTTTTCGCAAATAAACAATTTGTGTACAGTGACACTGACGTAACACGTCCACTTTCTGATGAATATGACAAAAATGACTTTAGTGGCATCTGGCCAACTGGAAATGACATAAATGACAGCCTCAACCAGCGTTGCCACGATTTTAATTTCCACTGTGATGCAGGACACCTCAAAATGTTGTATGTTGTACTTGACAGACTTGAAATCTTACTTGAAATAATGGTATATTTTTATCAAAACAGTGGTGCACTTTAATCGACAGAAAAAAATAACACTCAAATAAAATATTAGTAAGACAAACTGAAACAAAAATTCTCGTAAGAAATAAAAACAAATATTTGACATATCATAACACTATAGGAAAAAAATTTACATAGGCAATACTTTACAAAACAGAAAATTGATCTTAACTACATGAGGGTAAAAAAAATTAAAAAGTTCTTTAATATTTTTTTGACTAGGTTGCGATTTTGGGCAATTTCCGACTTTTTTGACTGGTTGCGATTTTGGGGAATTTTTCATTGGGAAATTTACGCCAAGAGACTTTCAAATTTGACAACACTGGTTGGCAGTAGTATTCGTTCGTTGGCAGCGCCGAACTAACCTCAAACTTGTTGTTGTTTTTTGTCAGTATCAGTTAACAAACCCTTTATTTTTCTGTGTTTGTCAGTTTTGAAGTGTGGTGTTTACGGGGAAATGTTTTTTCAGATACACTAAACGCATTAAACAGATCTTTACTAGAGTATACATAAAAAAATTTAAATCCATTGTAAAATTATGTCCCTATACGACGATTACGATACCGCTCAAGACAAGGTCCAAGGTTGGTCCTCGGGAATCAGATTACTCCAGTCCCAGTTACAGCTTAAAAAGGCCACTGTAACACAACCCAAACGAGATGCAGCACGTAAAGCAAGCCTTGCACCTGTTATCGACCTTAAGAGCAAACGGGACGACGATGATTTGCACGTACCTTTTGCAAGACCTGACAATAGATTACCCCTTTTAGGTGGTGTTTACGGCAGTGAATTTGATTGGAAGGTAATTTTTATTTAAATTATTAACATGAGTGTTTTGCAAAAAAGAGAATTTCTTATATTTACTTCACATGATAAAATACACACAGGTAAATGATGAGTATGACCCTCTTTGGCCGAATGAATATGAAAAAGTAGTGAAAGAAATCAGACACAAAGATAAAGATCCCGAAAGAGAAACTGATAGAACTGATAGAAGGAAAGACAGGAAACGTAAAAGTAGATTTAGCGATCCAGATGACAGTCCTCCTCATGCGCCTGTTGCACCCCCTACACCCCAGATGTCCCAACCATCTATTGGAAGTGGATTTGCGGGTATAGTGATGTCTAGACAAATGCAGATTACTATTAATTCTTTACTTTACAGTTTGCTCAGGTTTCTATTTTTTAATCTCACTCTAGGTCGTTGGATAGATGAAGAGGAAGAAGAAGAACGTCCCAAACCATCTAGGCCAGTTGGTGGTGTAGCTATAGCACCTCCGCTGAGTTTGCAACAGTCTTCACCAGATCCTTTACCGATTATTCCTAATAAATCACAACCTGCTACACCATATGGTGGTTCTGTTGCTGCCAAAATCATGGCTAGGTACTTTCTATTTTTTTTTTAAATTGCAAAATATCTTTTTTAATATTTTTTTATAGATATGGTTTCAAGGAAGGACAGGGTCTTGGTAGAATGGAACAAGGTATGTCTAGTGCCCTTTTAGTTGAAAAAACTTCCAAGAGGGGAGGCAGGATTCTTCATGAAAAAGACATAATGCCTCCTCCTCCTCCACTAGAGCTACTAGCAAAGAAGGAGGATGCTTCTATTACCGAAATGTTGAAGAGTCCAAGCAAGGTAATTCAACTTTATAGGGTTATAAAATGTAATTATTAATTATTATTGTATTCCTACAGGTTGTTCTACTCAAAAACATGGTAGGTCCAGGTGAAGTAGACGATGACTTGGAGCCAGAAGTAAAAGACGAATGTAACACTAAATACGGCCCCGTTACCAGTGTGATTATTCACGAAATACCTCATGACGACCCTGAAGAAACGGTGAGGATTTTCGTCGAGTTTCAGAGAATAGAAAGCGCCATCAAGGCTGTCGTGGACCTGAGTGGAAGATTTTTCGGTGGACGACAAGTTAAAGCGACTTTTTATGATACTGAGAAGTTTGATAATTTACAGTTGATGGATTAAGAATGCTTGTGTGTTTTATCTCTATTAAGTAAATGCTAGATTACGGATTAAGGATATAAAATTGTTTTATTTTATTAATATAGATACAAATCTATCAAGTTGCCAGCGATCTATTTTTAACTGCACGTATAACGTGTCTACGTTGGGCGTCTGGCTCGTGCCCATTCTCTAGTATATATTGATGCTACAGATTACTTGTAAAGCTTATTGTGAAAAGAAGAGTTTGGGGCTCGCCTAACCCGAGAAGAGCAACCAAAGACAAGCGACAAAATACGTCGGTACCTTTGATGTTGGAGGTTAAACATTTTGTGACCTCGAGTCTAAATAATAGACCGTTGGCCGGTATAATACACTGATAAAAACGTTACAACAACCTAATAAATGCTATACACTAAAATACAATATTTTATAATAATAAAGGTGTATATGTACGTACCGTTCAGGATCCTTTGGAAACGTAAACATACTAAATCCTCGCCCCTCTTTTGAATGGCACCCACGAAATGTGCAGGTATTTCCAGGCACAATATAAGAATTTTTATAAGTCCCACCAACAACAAATACCTAAAACTTAGCATCAAAAATTGTTTTCCAAGCACAAAACAAACTCATCGACTACCGGACTAAAAACACCGGCGAGTGCGAGCACATGTTTATGATAGTTGACCGGCTTATCCCCCACTTAAATTTTTCGGCCGGACTCGATTTTGCCGCTTCTCTTTGGTTGTTGGTTGCTGTTCTCGGGCCTAACCTAGCTATGCAAATTTGAAAATTTTTGTTTTCTCATTAAAAGTGTTTAAAAATTTAAAGACAACAATCAGTTTAACTCAAAGAATTGGCAAATTCTCATTTGCAAGCGATCTATTTGTAGCTAGATGTATGATGTGATTTTGTTGGGCGGCTGGCCCGTGCCGATTTTCTCATGTAACTGCTGTTGCTACAGTTTACTTCTAAAGCTTATTTCTGAAAAGAAGAGCTTGAGGTTAGGTCTGACCACCTAACCTAATTTGTTTTTCCATAAAAAAAATGTTGAACAATTTAAAGAAAACAATTACTTTATCTCAAGGAATTGTTAAATTCTCACAGCGAGTTGCCCTGCCTCTACCTAATAAAAAGCCTAAGACCCCAGGAAATTCTGTAAGTTTCGCGTTTGTCTCCTGTAAGCAGTATACTTAAGAATTACCGTTTTGTCTCTAGATTCAAAGTTTTATAGATTCGAAGCAACTTAGAGCTGTGGGGGGCAAAGGAGGAGATGGCTGTATTTCTTTCCTTTCCTTGTGGAGCAATGAGTTTGCCGGCCCCGATGGAGGTGATGGAGGAAATGGGGCACATGTTATTTTTCAGGCTTCTACTGATATACGGGACTTAAACCAAGTACCAACTCTGGCAAAAGCACCTGACGGAGAAACTGGTAATCAGAATATCACATTACATATGTAAAATTGCTAGAAAAACTAACAATAACACCGTAAAAGTTTTTTAGGAGCTAACAAAGATTGCCACGGTAAAAATGCACACCACTATGTCATTAAAGTTCCAATTGGTACAGTAATAAAGAATGCTGAAGGAAAAGTAATCGGAGATCTGTCTGGTGAAGGGCTAATGTTCATAGCTGCCAGAGGAGGTGCGGGAGGCAAAGGAAACCACTTTTTTATTACTGATACAGAGCAGGCGCCTAAAATTTGTGAATATGGGGCTGCGGGTGAGGATTTGGATTATACTGTAGAAATAAGGAGTATGGCACATGTTGGGTTGGTGAGTTATGCTGTGTTAGTTATGATATTTGTATACAAAAAGTAATATATTAAAGAAACAATTATACAAACAAGAATTTAACACTTAACTAAAATTTTTCTGTAGTTTGGAGATAGTGTTTGTTGTAGATTGGATTTCCGAATGCAGGAAAAAGTACATTGTTGAGAGCAATTTCACGAGCAAGACCCAAAGTTGCTTCTTATCCATTCACTACACTAAAACCTTATTTGGGAATGGTACAGTATGATGATTATGAACAAATAGCAGGTAAAATTACTGTTATAATAAAGTTTAAAGTCATCTTATTTACGTGTATTTTAGTTGCCGATTTACCAGGTCTCATTCCAGACTCGCATAAAAACAAAGGTTTAGGAATTCAGTTTTTAAAACACACAGAAAGGTGTATGGTTCTACTTTACGTGCTTGACGCGTCTTTGGATGAGCCCTGGAGGTACTTAGAATCACTACAGCACGAATTGTCACAGTTTAATGAAAATTTCAAGGAAAAACCACAGTTGATTGTGGCTAATAAAATAGATATGTCGGATGCTGTGAAAAACGTGGAGAAAATAAGAAAAAAGACTGATTTGCCTGTGATTCCTGTTAGTGCTAAAACTGGACAGAATGTGGATAGGCTACTGAGGGAAATTAAAATTATATATGATAAGAAGAAAGAAGACGATGGAGATGAAAATAGGTGATAAATAGTGTAGAGTTTTGTTTGGGTTTTTGAAAAATATATGTTTTATTTTATAAAGCAATGTTTTAGCAATTTTTGTGTTTTTAAACCTGAATCCTACAAAATGCCCTTTTTATATATGAATATTATATGATCATGTTTTATTATTACTAAATAAATAAACGACATTTTCATGCCTCATTTACTTACAACACATTTTCTGGGTAGGAAAAAAAACAAAAAATTGAATATAAAATTTTATTATTACCTTGCCAAAGGCGTTAATAGGAAAATTAAGTATAAAAATTAATTTATAATTTAATTATGATGGCTCAAATCAACAGGTTGAAAAAAATCAATAAATAGGAGTTTTACAGAATTACGTAGACCAATTTTGTCTAAAAATAATAGTAAATGCTTTATAGAACTTTTTTGTGCATTGAATGGTCGTCGGCAAATTTTTTTATGATGCCAATATTCCTAACTTCACATTGTTTCAATTGCTCAACTTGGCATCGGCGAATTTTTTCGCCAGATCGAGAATATCATTGATTTCAATTGAATTAGAACCACTGGCTTGAGCGGAATCAGGCTTTCCACCCCCTTTCCCGCCGATTTTCTGAGCTACTGCCTGGACCCATTCGTTGGCCTTGAGCCCCTTTTCTATCACGTCTTTGGGAACTGACGAAAGGCAGAAGATTTTGTTCGAGTCGGGGTCTACTGTTACGAAGAGGGCTGCTGTTGAAGGGCTCAAAGTTCTAACCTAGAAAAAGAAGCTTGTTTTTTATTGCTGCTCCATGTACCATTACTTCTGAACCACCCTGTATGCGAGATTTGGCAGAGTCTCTGTACAGTGTGATCCAAAAAGTTTACAACAAATGGATTTTTTTTTATGATTTTATCTTAATGAAAGTATTAAAAAAAGTTTGTGCAACACCTAAAATAAATTTACCGTTATCAGAATCGTGAAAAGTCAAATGGCATACGGGGGAGAAACGAAAACTTAAAAATCGCTTAAGAGTAACGTGCCCTTATTTTTTTAAATACGGCAACGTGTTATTACGAAAATTTGCCTAGAATGGTATGCTCAAATATAAAACCATATCCGTTTATCTGAAAAAAATTCTTATATTGTTTGACTAACCCCTGTATTATTAATTTTTTTAAACCCTATTTAAGAATCTCTTAAATTTCTTCAAAACTGAACAGAATAGACATGTAATAGGCTTATTGTATTCAATTTAGACGAAATTTAGGGATTCCTTAAATAGGTTTTTAAAAAATTGATAATACGAGGGTTACTCAAAAAAAATATGAAAATTTCTTTTTCCAAATGGGAAGCCATTTTTTCATATTTAAGCAAAACTATTAATTCTAAACAATTAATCCCAATAACATTTCGCCCTATTTTTAAAAATACGGACTCTGCTCTTGAGCGATTTTCAAATTATTGTTTCTCCCCTGTAGCTGTGACACTTCCCAATTCTGATAACGGTTAATTATATTTTTAAATATGACAAAAAATCACCTGTTTTAAAGCACTATCCAAAGCCTTGGTATTATTGAAAGCCTTCAATTCCTTTACCAAAACTGGCAACCCTGGATTTTCGGTCACAAACTCCTTAATCTCGTCCACAACTTTATTGGCAACGGCAGCCTTGGCGGCGCGATCCTTATCGTCCAGATTCTTCTTTAACGTTTTCAGGCTGTTCCTGATCTCTTCTTTTTTCCAATACGGAATGACCGCTTGCGACACTTCGTCGGTGAGTTCGACGATTTTTCTAACCAGATCTTTCGATTTTGCGCCGTCTTTGTCGGCGTTTACCGCGGATTTTATGTCGTTCAATCTGAGAAAATAGAAGAAATAACTTTTTTAGCACCACCTCCTTTCCTATTCCAAAATCTTAATACTAAAATCCTAAATCAGGGAATATTAAGTACTAGCGGCAACGTTGCACACTCAAACTTTCGCCTACCTATTTTCTAAGACGTCATTTCTCTTCAGAGCCTTGGTAGCTTCCGGTCCGGTTAGAGCTACTATTCTCCTGATCCCTTTAGCTATAGCTTCCTCACTACTTATCACAAAGTCACCGATATGACCTAATGCAACAAAAAAAATTCGTAAAAATACAGATAAACATCAACCATTAAGATATAAGTAAAATTAATTCAAAGACAACCTTACCAGCATATTTGACATGTGTTCCCCCACAAAATTCAATCGAAGTATTATCTCCGGCTGGACCGAAAGGATCTTTCTCTAGATCTTCGACGGGAATACCTAGAAAACATAAATTCGTAATATTAGAGTACAACTACTTTATTTAATGGGTGATTGATGGCTCAAAATCATTATTTAGATGTTTAGACGTTAACCGTAAAATGTCAGTCCCGTGCAATATTAACCGTAAAATATCAGTCCGGTACAAGATTAGCCCTAAAAAGTCAGCCCCGCACAAGGTTAGCCGTGAAATGTCAGTCACGTGCAATATTAGCCGTAAAATGTCGGTCCCGTGCAAGATTGCCAGTAAAATGTCAGTCCCGTGCAAGATTACCCGTAAAATGTCAGTCCCGTGCTTGTCTCAATCATGAGTTGAAATAATAATCAAGAAATTTTTCGTAATAGAAACAGTTTTGGTAAATTATTTTAATAATTTCTCCTTAAAGAACGTCAATATTTTTCCATCGCGGCCGAAAGTTAGCACCGTGTCGCCATGTCGCGTATTCAGGTTAAAACGCGTCTTGAATCATTTAATTTCTCATTTGCTGCACGTAAGTCCTCACATCAATTTTATCATTTTTGCACGACATTTTACTCGCTATAACCCGTCAGTTTCGTACTCGTACATATGATGAACAATTTTCCTTAGGTAATTATGGTCCTTGCCTTAGAGGAAAATTTTTTGTAATGTACTCTTTTTTATTTTTTTATTATGTCCAATTAAAAAATGTCAGCTTTGAGTAAAATTGTGGTCACAAAACTACGATTTATACAGGATGTATCAAATAATTTAACAAATAAGCTGTATTTGACTGGTTATCCTAGAACAGAAAGAAGTATAATATAACTTCGAGGGTATTCGTTAAGAAAAAATAGGTTTCTCTTCTAATATAATGCACCAGTAAAAGACGCGGAAAAAAGACAAATTTATACAGTTTCTTCATCTTACCCACAGACACTATCCTCACAGGGTCGGGATAAGTTTCCTCGAAAACGGCGCGCAGACCTCTGATCGTTTTGGCTGTTGCCAAATTCGCTTCTTTGGCGTAAACTTTTTCATTTTTCGAAATACATTCTTTTGAGGTCAGTTCCGTGTTCTTCACCTGGTCCACAGTCAAAGCACCTTTACTTGTGAAATCAAACCTTAAATTGTAAAAGAATATACATGTGAAAAAGTACTTTTATTTTTATTTTTAATAAAAACTTATTAATGTCAGTAGCAGATAGTCATTAATAGCTGTTAATCATTTTTTCTTAAATTCTCTCACCTCAATCTGTCTGGAGCCACCAAGGACCCCCTCTGATCAGCCTCGGTTTTCAATACCTTCTTCAGAGCGTAGTTCAAAATGTGCGTCCCAGTATGGTTGCCCATGACGAGGCGCCGTCTTTCGGTATCCACGTGCAGGCTGACTTTATCGCCCTTTTTCAAGGTGCCTTCTATGTTGCCTATGTGAATGATGTAACCGCCTCGGACTTGGACATTTTTCACCGAAAACTCCACGCTTTCGTCGCCAATTTTCACAAGGTAACCTAAGCAAAAAGATAGCGACAAAAAATATCTAAATGTCAAAGAAAACGTTTGATAATTTGAATTATATATATATATATATATATATATATATATATATATATATATATATATATATATATATATATATATATATATATGTATATCCTCCTTACCTGTGTCATATATTTGTCCACCCTGTTCTGCGTAAAAATTAGTCTTATCCAGGAGAACACCGCATTCCTGTCCAGTAGTAACTTCGTTCACAAATTGTTTATTATACCTAGAAAAAACATTCAATCATAATAAAAACGAAAATATACTATTTAAGAACCCTTACCTTAACCCTATAACTGTAGCTTCACAAGGGGCGAATCTGTACTCATCATCGACTTTTTTACTGGCTTCATAGTTGTATTTTGGAGAATCATCTGTGGGGGCAACTCCAAGATTCTGTAGCTCGGTGATAGCGTGGACGTCTAAGTTTATTGTGTCGGCTACCCCCGAACCTTTACCCTACAAAGTTACACATAATAGTACATGCTCGATAATCCGCTGCTCATTAATCCGACACGCCAAGCAATCCGCCGAGTCCAATAATACGACACGAGAAAATTTTGTGTTATGTAATCCGACATCATGTACTGCAATTCGGCGGTGCCTTTTTTGTATGAAGTCTCGTAATCCGCAGATTCCAATAATACGACACATGAGAACATTTTGTGTAATATAATCATGTATCGCAATCCAACCAAGCAATCCGGCGCTGCCTTTTTTGTATGAAGTACAGTAATCCACTTATTCCAATAATACGACACATGACAACATTTTGTGTAATGTAATCCGACATCGTGTACTGCAATCCGACGCTGCCTTTTTCGTATGAAGTCCGGTAATCCGCCGATTCCAATAATACGACACATAAGAAAATTGTGTGAAATGTAATCCGGATCATGCACAGCAATCCGGAGCTACCTTTTTTTTGTATGAAGTGCAGTAATCTGCCTGTTCTAATAATACGACACATGAGAAAATCTAGTATGGTCACCACACGACTTTCGGAACGCTCAGCCAAACTGTTAGTTTGGTTCAACGAGCATGGAACTGACGCGGTAGCGGATTATGACGAGTAAGGCAGTCTTATACAAAAAATAACAATAAAATTAATCTTATGTGCACTCACTTGGAGCAGAAAGGATATTAAACGACATGAAACGTGTTTTAACCTGAATACGCAGTGTCGCCATCATAATACCCCTATATTTCACATGGTGACACGGTACTGACGCGATTAACTAAAGAGATACTTTCAGCACCGATGGAGCAAAGTGGGATCGGTGAATAACCTATATGATTCAATAGCATGCGTGGCCGAAAACTGTTTCATTATTATAAATAAAAACACTGGGCTTCTAGCAGGTCTAGCTAGTGTTAATTAGAGCTATAGTGGTGAGATTTTTTAGATTTTAAATTCTGCGATAAAATGGCGAGTCTATGCTTTTACAGTGGTTATTTTGAGCTATGTATAAAAATAGTGCGCATATTCTAATTTTACCTGAGAAATGATCTGCGCCTGTTTTTTAGACTCCTCGTAAGTTTCCATGTCAACCCTTAGCCCTTTTTCCTCGGCCATAAGGGATGTTAAATCGACAGGAAAGCCGTAAGTGTCGTACAATCGCCATGCCACATCTCCAGGCAATTCCTTGGAGTCGCCCAGTTTAGTAATAGTCCTGAAAAAAATTAAGAACAAAGTAACTTTATTTTCAAAATTTCGTAACTGTCTACAGTGAGTATTACTATGTTTGGACGATTGCCACAAAAATGAGCCATTTTGACACTTTTTGTGA
Source organism: Philopedon plagiatum (assembly GCA_963971165.1). Lineage (NCBI taxonomy): Eukaryota > Metazoa > Arthropoda > Insecta > Coleoptera > Curculionidae > Philopedon > Philopedon plagiatum. Next base: position 2,300,535 of record OZ020189.1, read on the forward strand.
CTACAATTTGACACGAAACTGACCGCCAAGAAACTGACACGTCTTGTCATGGACATAATTGACAACAAAATTAATCCTATGTGCACCCACTTGCAGCAAAAAGGGTATTAAACGAGATAAAACTCGTTTTAAGCTGAATACGCAATGCTGCCTTCATAATACCCTCATATTTCACATTGTGAATTGTTCTCTAATGCAAGGTCTGCACATAAGGTGGGTAATAAACCTGAACAAACCTAAGTAATTACTTGTAGATACCTAAAAAAATTGTTTAACAAAAAAAATCATAAATATCAACGAGCACGGAACTGACGCCGTAGCGGATTATGGCGAGTAAGGCAGTCTTATACAAAAAATAACAATAAAATTAATCTTATGTGCACTCCCTTGCAGCAGAAAGAATATTAAACGATATAAAACGTGTTTTAACCTGAATACGCAATGTCGCCATCATAATACCCCGATATTTCACATGGTGACACGGTACTGACGCGATTAACTTAAGACATACTTTCAGCACCGCTGGAACAAAGTAACTTTTGAAATCTGTTGCCCTTAATTAATTGTATTTTCTTGATTTTATTAGACAAGCACGGGACACGTTTGTTTATAATTTGATTATTTAATTTTTTTCTAACACAACAAACCTGAACAAACCGAAGCAGAGACCATAATTACTTTTACTGACCTACAAAAACTGTTTAACATAAAAAATCATAAGTATCGACGAGCACGGAACTGACGGGGTAGCGGATTATGGCAATTAAGGCAGTTTTGTACAAAAAATGGCAATAAAATTAATCTTATGTGCATTCACGTGCAGCAGAAAGGACATTAAACGATATAAAACGAGTTTTAACCTGCATGCGCAATGCCTCCTTCATATACCCCAATATTTCAGGTGGTGACACGGTACTGACGCGATTAACTAAAGACATACTTTCGGCCCCGAGAGAACAAAGAAATTTTTGAAATCTATTGCCCTGAATAACTTAAAATTTAATGATTATTAGGCAAGCACGGGACTGACATGTTAAGGCTAATTTGTTAAAAAATGTTTTAAAGATAAAAAAAAAATTTAATACGTCTCACGTTTGCTTATAATTTAATTATTTCAATTTTTTTTCCGGCAAGGAAACGAGATGATTCACTTTTGTTGCAAAATCACCCTCTCTCCCGTAGTTTTTTCTTAACTATTTTGTAACCTCAATTATAAAATGTTACCTATTCAGAAGATTTCGGCCTCTGCTCAGTGTTTTCAAAAATTGGACCTCTTCATCATTGATTGTGTCAATAATGTACTGAGGATCTTTCTTCACTTCTGGGAAGGTGTCCCCCAAAATTTCAACTACGGTATTCACTAATGAACCGAAAAATCCAGGCTTGGCGTTCAGTTTTTCTGTTGCGTATCTTACGGCTCTTCTCAAAATACGCCTTAGTACATAACTAAAAAAAATTTTAACATCTTTATTGAAAAAAAAACCTATGCAAATCTGAGTTAACAGTACTAATAAATTATTGGTGCCTTATACTAACCTTACCTATAACTAAAAACATTAATCAAAGAAAAAATTGTTACCCTCTGCCTGTGTTATCTGGGTGTCCCCCGTCAGCTAGAGCAATCGTCAGAGTTCTAGCATGGTCAGCTAAAACTCTGTATGCCATATCAACACCATCAGTATCTGCATCACCTATTCTACCTAAAAAAAAAATTATAAAAAAATTTAACCCAATAATAATATATGAGAAAACATATTATAGTACTAGCTGGCTAAATTTTATCAGGATCTGATAGTTTTTTAAAATTATTGTTGATATCTCAAAAGAGCCAATGGAAGAACTAAATGAAGCAGTAACCAAAAAAAATTTGGTTCTCAGCATACCTTGATAAGCTGGTGCCCCAGTACCTTTTTGAATAGCATCAAATATTGGCACAAACAAATCAGTGTCATAATTTGACCTAAAAAGAGCATTAAGACAGAATTATATAAAAGAATTAGATTGTGTTTATGTTCAGTGGCGGATACAGAAATTTTAAAGTTGAATATCTCTATTCCTACTTATGGGATCCATGCCATGTTCAGAGGTTTTAATAGTAAGCCCACTAGGAATGTTTTGGTAAAGAAAAAAAATTGTAATTTGCGAAAAAAATTTAACACGCAAATTACAAAATATTTTTTTCTTTACCAAAACATTCCTATTAGGCTTACCATTAAAACTCCTGAACTTGACATGGGTCCTGTAAGTAGCAGCAGAGATACAAAACTTTAAAATTTCTCTATCTGCTCCTGTTTATGTTTCAATCGATTTTGCCTCAAATTAAGAAAAATAATAATTATTACCTTTTATTTTGCATAACAGAAATTAATCTTTCCAACCCAAGACCACAATCAATGTGCTTTTTTGGCAATGGCTTCAGAGTACTATCAGATTCTCTATTGTATTGGATAAACACAAGATTCCAGATTTCCAAGACATCAGGATCATCCTAAAAAAGCCACACATAAAATGAATAATATATATTTTTTAAGAGTGTTTCATATCAAAACACTAGTGATTACCTAATCTTAACAGTGTGTTACCTGATTAACCAAATGAGGGACATCTCTATCTCCAATTCTGTCAAAATGTAACTCTGAACAAGGCCCACATGGGCCTGTTTCACCCATTTCCCAAAAATTATCTTTCATAGACCCGGGTATAACATGAGTTGGTGGTAAACCTAGGTTTAACCAAATCTAAAAACCAGACCAACTCTAAAGATTACTACAACATTTATTAACTTACATGAAAACCAGACGCGGCTTGTCCATAAGGGCATTTGATCATGTCCCAGCTAATAATTTATCTTTTAAAACCAAAATATAATTATCTTTTCTTTCAAAAAAATGCAAGATCCATGCGAAAACTCCCCAAAAAAGAATCTAGCCAAGCTTGCTCCGGGCTTTATTTTAAATTGACTTCATAGATTTCTATGGAAATAGAAAACTATAGACTTAAATGCATTTAAACTAAGAGAGAAACAAGCATAAGCGCTTTAGGAAGTTAATAAGAGAAGGAAGTTAATATGACGAAATTGTCGATGTCGGTGGTTCTCAGGATGTCCCGGGCCACTACGGAAATACACTCGAACCGCTCCGTAAAATATACTATTGCATAACATTTGGGTTAGACAAAGAAAAACTAATTACCTAATATGCGCATTGCATTTGCATAAACTTTGGTTTACATTTCAATAGGTCGCGCCGGCACTTATTATTAGTTTGCGAGGTGTTTTGGCTTTCCTAATTTTCTTGTGTAATGTGTTTTTGGATATTATTTGATATTTGTGTTGTGTCCTTTGTGTAGTAGTGTAGTACGAGTACTTGAATACTTGTGTTAACAATGGCTTTAACAGTGCAAGAAACTGGCTTGCATGTAATTTTTAAAAAGTCACAACAAAAATGCAATTTTAGTATTTTTTTTTTAGCAATGTTTATTTGTAGGTAAATAATTTCTTGGCAGAAATATTAGTGCATTTTGCTTGTGAGGTAAATATTACTAGTTGCCCACAAAATTTGCCCCACCTGTAAAAAACCTCACGAGCTGCGCCGGATAAAAGCAACCCAAAAACAGTAACAATTTTCTAAAGATTCGCATTTTATTAGAGGTAAATAATAAAGAAAATATTATAAATATGTTGCCAATATTATAAAGAACTACCTAAGTAGGTATGTATATTTAAATGAAAATAAATACTATTCACTAATAACATTCTATTATTAAATTTTCTACCTGTTTACACTCATTATCAGGCTCCAAACCAGCTTTTTCATTCCCACCAAAATATGTAGCATAAATTCTATCCTGAGGCAATTTAAGTCTAACAGTCAAAAATTCCCAGGCCCAAGAACAAATTTCCTTTTTAAAATAATCTCCAAATGACCAGTTTCCCATCATTTCAAAGAAAGTGTGATGGTAAACATCTTTGCCAACATCATCCAAGTCATTGTGTTTCCCTTAAATGAGATTGCAGAAATATTGGAATAACTATTTTTTTTAATAAATACCTAGGTACTAATTAATAATGGCAGAAGAAAAACTTGTCAAAAACTAACTGATCAACTAAATAGAAAATCTAGCCTTTTTAACAAATCCCAGAGTTAAAATTTTCCTCTCACATCTCTAAAATATCTAAATATACACCTACCTCCAGCTCTAATGCATTTCTGGGTATTTACAGCCCTCACCAACTTAGACAAATCACTGTTAGGGTCAACAGAACCAAGAAAAATGGGTTTGAACTGGTTCATACCAGCATTGGTGAAAAGCAGGGTTGGGTCATCTAGAGGAATGGTAGAAGAAGAATGGTGGTAAACGTGACCCCTTTCTTTGAAAAATTCAATGTAGGCCTTGCGTACCTCGTTCCCTGGCATGTGGGCACTCATTTTCGCTCTAAATTTAAAGCAAAATCTAAAAAAATATATTTCCTATAAGTTGTTAAATCTCAAATAAGAAATTAGAGTAAATAAATTTATATTAACACTCCCACAATTCCATAGGTTAATTAGTTTAGTTTATTTATTAAAACCACTGAAATGTTGAAAATGGGCTTGAAACTCTACATGGAAGTGACCATAAACTATGCCCATTCTATGAGCATCTAAAATCCTCCCATATGGACATGAATACACATGATGCAACAGTCTGCAACACTAAATTTTACCTTTTTTTTAATATAACTTGTCGGTTAATTTTTTTAGTGAAACATACTAAAAAATGCACAACTGGAAATAAATAATTTATAATATATAAAACTAACAATTTACCTTATTCACAAATAACTAAAGGCGTGTAAAACTAGGATATTGAAAATTTTTTACACGGTGAAGGTGCTCTAGTTTTCTTGTTTGAGGTTATGGCAAAATGTCAAGCTCAGTGGTGTAGGACCTGGGCGGAGTTTGGTCTTTAACCTGCCGCATGGCGAACAGGAAATAGAATATTTTATTTTACAATTAATTAAAAAAGAACTGGAAATATACCTAATAATAATCATATTATTTAAATTAATAAGGAAACTGTTACTCTATTTCTAAACTACCCAGTAATTTACATAGGATAAATAAAAAATTAAAGAAAAGCGTTTAAGCCGATTAGGTAGTTTGTACCTATTATCTATCGGCCTTAAATCCTAGAAAAATAAAGGCTTTGTTAAATAACAAATTGTAAAGAGATTTCTACATTTGAAATCATCTTGAATATAAAAAATAAACACATAATAAAATTTATTGAGACGCCACTGTTCCACTGCTGGATAAGCAACTTATACAAGGCAACGTACGTATATATGGCTGTAAATTTTTATATATTTTCATTCTTCTCGTCCTTAATTGGCGTTTAAAGCTGTGTTAATATTTTTTGCTGTGGCACATGCTGTGGTTTAAAGCATTTAAAGCAACTCTCTTTCCTTGTCTAAGGAAGCAACATTCAACACCCTTATTAATTTTTCTTGGCTACTGGAAAAAAAACTTGCATGTAAGGTTAAATATGCAGTAATGAAAATTTTACCAGAAAATTTTGAATTCTCTTAAAAAACAAGTTATATTAAGTTAAAAAATATCTAATTTATTATTTGACGTGGTATCTCCTTCCTAAGAAAATTTTGTTCCGAAAATCAATTTAACAACTTTATTGTTATAACAAACCGTTACGATATATAATGTATTTCTGCTTGAATTACTATCGACACTATTTTTCAGCAGAGCCTGGTCAAAGAAAAGGGATTTAGCACAACTACTTTATTATAATATTAGCCTTATTATGCTTATTTTCTTTTTTATTTTGAAATTGCCGCTTACAGAAAACGGAAGTAGCTCTCTCGTCCTGTTGGCACCTTTTTGACATCACCCATTCCTGTCCAAGAGGACGCCATCTTTGGTGTTGGTGGACGCCATCATTGATCCGATTGAATGATTGATTTTGTGCGGCGTCAGTGATAGAGTTGTGCAAAAAAGTTAGTAAAAAATAGTGAAAGAGAGTAAAAAGTAGTAAGAAAAGAACCATGGGTGCTCCAACTGCACGAGGAAGAGGTAAAAGAGGCGGCCCGGGCCGTGGAGGTATCCAAAAGAGAGGTGGTCGCGGAGGCGGCAGAGGAGCGATGAACGGTCTTCATGGGCCGCCATTTGGTCGGCCGATGCACGGGGGACCCGGAATGCATATGAGGGGCATGAGGCCCCCGATGCCTCCACCGCCAATGAGAGGTAGACCTTTTGGAGGACCTCCACCAAGAATGATGGGGCCTGGGCCTAGAGGGCCACCACCAGGAATGAGGTAAGTTTTTTAATATGAATATCGAGCATCGTATGTGTTCTGTTGGTCATTTCAATCAATATATTTGAAATGCGAAGTGAATATTTTTGATTTGATGGTGTCAGTCACATCATTAGTTTTAATTTCGTCGGTGAAAAGTGTAAACCTGCTAACTCCATTTAAACCAGTTTTACAGGAGAGCGTTAAAACCGCCTAGATAAATAATTTAAGATTAATAATTATTATTATACTTGTTATAAATGTAAATTTGCATTATATTATTGGTAAACAATAAAGACACCTATTGAAAAATCAAAAAAGTCATTTCTTACATTACCTATTTTAATTTTATTAGGGAAATTTTTGGAGATAGCAGATTTTCGTTCTTTACAAATAAAAAATGTCTACGAATTTTACGGAGTTAGCCGCTCTTCAATGCTGCTAACTCCATACAGTTATCCATAAAATGTCATAAGAAAAGCTGCTAATTCCATTTTGATAAGCAATATTGGTAATTATTCGGATTAATGGATGCACCGAATTTTTTCATGAAATTTAGCACATACCCTAATTTTGGGTCGTAGAACACGAATCCGAAGTCAGTTTTTGAGGGTCTCGTATGGTTTTTCCAAAAAAAAATTTTTAACTTTTAGGTTAGGTTTTTCAATGAATTTCTTTACATTTCGGCACTTTTACTTAAACACATATATACAAGTCATTACACACTATTTTTCTGAACCATATTTAGGCAAATTTATGTAGAAACACATTAAAAAAACAGAGAAAATATCAAAAAACTACAAGAAAATAAACACGCCATCTGTGGTACACATTCTGATGGAAAATAAACACGCCATCTGTGGTACACATTCTGATTGCCAAATTTACAAATCGTTTTTCCTACAAATTTTAAAAATTTTAATCCAAGCAAACCTGAGCAAAAAGGTGGTCAGGTTTGCTCAGTTTTGATTGATATAGATACATGTATATCTATATCAATGAAAACTGAGCAAACCTGACCACCTTTTTGCTCATCCAACCTGAGCAAAAAGGTGGTCAGGTTTGCTCAGTTTGATTGATATAGATACATATATCATATATGTATCTATATCAATGAAAACTGAGCAAACCTGACTACCGTTTTGCTCAGGTTGGGTGAGCAAAAAGGTGGTCAGGTTTGCTCAGTTTTCATTGATATAGATATATATGTATCTATATCAATCAAAACTGAGCTAACCTGACCACCTTTTTGCTCAGGTTTGATTGGGTTGGGTATACACCTTTTTGTTCAGATATGGTTCATTTTCGCATTTTCCCGCTGACTTTTCACTGCTAGCTTTATAGAGCTGGCAACAGCGCGTGTTTCCATCAGAATGTGTACCACAGATGGCGTGTTTATTTTCTTTCAGATTTTTGATATTTTCTCTGTTTTTTTAATGTGTTTTTACATAAATTTGCCTAAATATGGTTCAGAAAAATAGTGTGTAATGACGTGTATAGATGTGTTTAAGTAAAAGTGCCGAAATTTAAAGAAATTCATTGAAAAACCTAACCTAAAAGTTAAAAAAAATTTTTGCGGAAAAACCATTTGAGACCGCCAAAATCTGACTTCGGATTCGTGTTCTACGACCCAAAATTAGGGTCTGTGCAAAATTTCATGAAAAAATTCGGTGCTTACAATAATCAATAATTACCTATATTATCCATTTATTTTTATTTTAAATAGAGAAAGCTGTTTTTCTTACTAATAAAATAGTTTTTTCTCTTTCTAATAATGCCAAAAACCTATTTTGACCTATAAGTGGAGTTGGCAGGTTAACACTTTTCACCATCGATTTATTTTTCATGTTTCTTAATGCTAGGTAATGTGTATTTTCAAGTATTTATTTTTCAGCAGGGTTAGTTCATGCAAATTATAAAATTCTGCATTCAAACTACCTAGATTAGGGCTGCAATTTTTCTTTTCACTTTTTGTGTAACATACAGTTATACAGTATGCCCACGGATGGAGAAGACAAGAGAAATGGACCAAAAAGTAAAAGATACGAAAAAAGGTCATTCTTTGTAAAAAATTTTGCTTGCTTTAAAAATAAAATTCACAATGCGAAAAATTTCTGTTTTTTTTTTGTGCAGGGTGTATGCAAAAAATACAAAAAAGTAAATTTGGTGAAGAGTAAAGTTGCCTTTATTAAATTTTAAAGCAAAAAGTTGAATAACAGAGTTGTTTTAAATTTTAAAAGAATTCTTATTCCAGATTTTTAAGTAAAAATTTGAAGTTTCTAAATTACTGTTTTAAAATCAAAATTGTCACCTTTTGATTAACCATGCCTTTGATAATTGACCTATTAAATTTGTCAAAATAATAAAGATGTTGTCTTTACAGCAAAGAATATGTATAATTCCAAATTACAGAAATGGTGAGAATTGTTATCACTATGTTATTGACAAATTTCAAGAAAAGTTTCCAAATGTACAATTATGCAGAGGTTCAGTACGTAAGTTAGTAATCAAATTTTAAGAAACTGAATCCGTTGGTGATTTAAAGAAAACCAAGAAAAGATATGAGGAAATCGACGCTCCTACAGTATTAATTTTGCAATCTGTTGTTGAAAGCCCTTATTATGTCTTTAAGAAAATGAGCACGAAGTTTACAAAAAGCCATATTCAAAATGTGTTTAAGGAAAATAAAGTTCGTCCTTTTAAACCAATTTTTAACCACACTTTGGAAGATGGGGACAGTTACAAACCCTTGGATTTTTGTTTGTGGGTCGATGATGAAATTCTTAAGTAGTAACATGAACTTTCATAAGCTGATAATATTCTCAGATTAGTCGACATTCAGTACAAATGGCACTGTAGCGTCTCAGCATGTGAGATACTGGGGTAGGGAAAAATCGAGAGTTTAGAATTGTGAACTGCTGTCAGTATTTTAAAAAAGGAAATGTTTACGATTTTGACAAATACATCACAGTTATCAAAGGTGTAATCAAATAAAAAAAGGTGACAAAGTGACTTAGAAAAATTTTGATTTCAAAAGCATAATTTAGAAATTTCAAATTTTTACTTGAAAATCTGGAATAAAAATTCTTTTAAAATTTAAAACAACTTTTTTATTTAACGTTTTGCATTAAAATTTAAAAAAGGCAACTTTACTCCTAACCAAATTTTACGTTTTTGTGTTTTTTGCATACCTTGTACAATAAAGCAAATTTTTGGCATCGTGGATCTCATTTTTAAAGCAAGCAAACACTTTTATAAAGAATGCCCATTTTTCGTATCTTTCACTTGTTGGTTCATTTGTCCTCTTGTCTACCATTTCCGTGGACATACTGTACCTATATTTTGGATACTAAGTTGCACGACTATTCTCTGACAACAGGTGATATTTGTTAAAATTAAACCATTTTTATGGTGATTTTATGTTTTGATCCTTTTAGTTGGAGAAAATCAGTAAAAATATTCACTTAAATTCCTATATTAGCAATATCCCCCCTCATACTTTCCAGGCCACCACCACCAGGAATGCGCCCGCCAATGGGCATGAGGCCACCTCCACCAATGATGATGCATCCCCCAATTCATCCACCAATGAGAGGTGGCTTCAGAGGACCCATGCGAGGTCTCAAAGGCCGTGGGTTCCCTCCAAACATGAGGGGCGGCATTAGAAAGGGTAAAATGATCAAGAAAAACCGCCCCAGTCTAAAAGATATCGATCTGTCAAAAAGCTGGGTCACAGAAGCGCTAAAAGCTGAATTTGCAAAAAAAGATGAGTTGTTAACGGCCGCAAAAACATCTCAGACCCAAGACGATTGGTCGAAATACAGAGAGCAACGGGAAAAGTGCAGTAAACTTTACCAGGACGCTGAGACGCAGAACCTTGGGCAGGTGGAGGTGCGTATTCCGCAGCTATTGCCCGAGTCTAATTTTAAACGAAATACGGCTCCTATTGATTATACAGCAGACGTCAACTTATAGGTATTTCTCATTAAATAACATTTCCTGTCTTATTTGCAATTTTCCTTTGACTCCACTATTGGTTAGAAAGAAGTATTTGAACATTTAAATAGTCCTATAGTGGAGTAGTAGAGCAAACCTAAATTGGGCGAATTTTCTTATAAAAGTTTTAAAAAATAATTCTGTCCTGCTGGATTTTTGTTTGTCGTATCACATATTGTCAAAATTATTTTTGTCACTATCTACTGTCACATTTCTTAATTTCAAGGGAATAATGTAAAAAACTTTGTGTCACGTATCCAGTCATAGTTTCAATGTCTCTTTTTCGTCTATGAATATTACTAATAATTATAATAGATTATGTTACAAGACTTCTAGTCAATTTAAGCAAAACGAAATATGGTATAAATAATAGTTGATTTAGAAAAATTCCATCAGTAACATTTTCAGCAGAACAATCAATATGAGGAATACCTATAACATGCTCACCAGATTTTCATCTATTAAATTCATAAAGCTAACATTTCCAAATTTCTTTTTATTAATAAGATGCCAATTTAACTTTATAAAAATCCAATTTTGAAGAAATAACTTTAGCTAAAGATATTTTGACATTTTTTGTTTAAAAACGAACTAAGAGCCAGAAGGATAGTGCAAAATTTACGTACACAGTCAGTTTTTTTCATGAAAGAACAAAATATGAAATTCGCCTAAAATTTGCTATTATAAGCTAAACGAGGTGATGTGTCTTATATTTATTTATTGGCAGAAAAATCTGCTAATTTTTTCTCAACAAATTAAATATAAGGCACAACCAAGAATTATTTTCAAGGTTGTTTTTTTTTTAATTTGAAATTAAAATTACCCAGCCTTACCTTGAAAATATAATTTTAACTCTGCTTGAAAACATTAAGATTTAACTTCAGTTTTAAGTAATTAGAATCCGACAGGCGCAAGAAATATTTGCAATATTTAGTAAATTTTCGAAATATTTATAATTTATACTAATACTGATATTGCTATAAACATATTTATGTTATAAAAAAAAATAATGGTTGGTAGTTAATTTAGAACACTGATATACATATTAAGAAAATATAGTTGAAAACTGACGTTAAATATTAATAGTAGGTTTTTTCTATTTATTTACTTATATTCCATCATGATTTAAAAGAAGTGGTTAGCATCCATTATTTTTTTTTTATTAACAGTTTTGTTGCTCAGTTAGTTGCTTTATAAAGAGCCAATAATTTGTATACACCTAAAAGGACATGTGTTAGTATGGGCAAATATCTTTGCTGTTAGTAAAGAGAGACGCACAATTTTAGGTGTATCTCGCTGGTTAATAAATCTACTTTTTTAATGCAATTTAACTTTTTCAACCCCCTCGAGGGGTGGTGCTAGGACTCCCTAGTAGGGAGTTGACTTCAACTTCCTAGCGTCACCCCTCAAGGGGGTTATCATCTAGTGAGTCTTTCCTCCCTGTTAAAAATCAGCTGATTGCAACTGGCTTCTTTAATTTGAGTTGCCAATACGCGTCAAGTTTGATAATAAAAAATGTATACATTTTCCTGGTTACACAACCAATTTTTATTAAGAATTTCAAGGCAAAAGTTATTTGTGTATAAAATTAATCCTGCAGTTTTCAAAAGTAAACATTTTCTTTCGATTTTTGAACAGTTGGCAGAAGAATATGTGCACCTCGTAGGATAAGCCACATTCTCGGACCCTGTGTTGCTGGCAGTCTTCACTGTCATCAGGGAATGTTGGCCTTTTCGTACTAGATACACAATAAATATTTTTTTTATAGCAAACAACTGAGACAACAAGGTTAAAGAAAAAAATGATAAAATAGGATCCGGTTAAATCAAACACTGCACTTCTTAGGACTGATCATTATTTTTATTTTATACCCACAAGCTCGTTAAAAAGTTGTAGTGTTAATGTCAATAGGAAAAAATCTTATTTAAAAAATAAGTAAATCTATAAGAACCTACGTTTTTCAAGTCGAGAGTTTTGCATGCAAAATGGCTTCGAAATAGAGGTGCTCTTAACTATTTTCCCTTAGTATTATTATGCAAACCAACGAATGGGGGAAAAAAGTTAAATTAAAAACTGCTTTGAATGTTTTACACACACTTTATTACACTCTTTTTCTCTATCAGGGCACTTTAAATGTCATAAATTAGTACACTTAACCATAACTACTTGCCAGATGATACCTAAGAAATTAAAATTAAACAGATTTGACATTAAAAAAGTGACCCTTGGCTCATCAACAACCCAAAAAGGACTTTTTTGTGGCTGTTCAATGAGAAACAAACTATTTTCCTTATTAATATAATTGATAAGTAAGAAAATCTAAAACGATTGGGTATCTTTACAGGACAAAAGCAAAAATGTTTCCGCAGCAGGCGAGACGAACAAAAATTTAGAAAGTAACAATGATCAAACGTCTCAGCCTGAGACAGGTTCTCAATCTACTACAAAAACAACAGAAGTTCAGTCAGCTTAAAAGGGGCTCTTAATTTAATAGCTAAATGTGGTTGCCGATTTTGAGTATCAGAGAAATCGGCCCCAACCCAATTTTACCATTATTAAAATAGTATTTTTAAATTAATTTGGTTTATAAACGACTCTGTCTTTAACTAGATGTAACAAGTCACATTCTGAGTTGTATGTTTGTGGAGTTGTATAGTTGTAAATTAGTTGAAAATTTATTAGTTTTCCAGTCAGTCAGTCATTCAGTTTTCCTTTATTATTGACTTGATGCAACAAACTATAGTGTAATAATAATAATAGTAATTTAAATAAAATAAAAACAGTCATTTAGTGAATAAATGAAAGTATGATCCTGTTATTCTATCTCAATATTTGAATAATAATTTTATTTATATAAGTTTAGTAACTTTATCTGGACACGGGTACTTTAAGTACCTTTTTAACATTTAAATGTAGCTTTAGGAGATCGTATTTAATAAAAAATTATTTTAAAACCCACAAGACAGTGAATTATTTTTCTAATTTCTCTTTATAGACCCCTTTAGTTCTGTTTTTTCTAATTATTTATAAAAATACAACGTTTCTAGTTGAATTAAGAAAAGAACAAATAACATTTCTGTCCTGTTTGTTTTTCCTGAGTATGACTTAATTTTTTTTATTTCATTTTTATCGCCCACCTTGTTGGAATGTTAATGTGGAAATTGTGATTTAAGTGCCTATTTTTGGCAACAATGCGCTAATAAAGCTGGTTAAAAATTGGCTTGAAAATGTTTATGTTTTTGCCAGGTAATTATTGAAAATTTTAATAGTTTGATATGAAAGATGTTTTTATTTTTATGGTACCTTTAAAAATAGGTTTCCTTTAAAATACAAAAGGCAACGGTCCAGAAGTACAAGGTTCAGATTTTTAGTAGAAGGTAAAGGGAAACCTTGATTTTCTTGTATAATGGAACATTCCTCACTTTTAGTGGTAAATGCAGTTAAATTAGGCTAACTGATTACCCTAGGGGCCCAATTCTTGAATCGAGGAAATTAATTCTCAAGGATTATATTATAATGACGTACATCACAGCTTTCTTTAACAAGGCAGCCATGAAGTAGATGATCTGGCAACACAGCACGGTAGACTGGAAACAGTAAACAGCTGAAATCGTGTCGTGTACTCACGCGTTAAAAATCCCTACCTGTTTCCTAAATATATAATATATAATAATTTAAATAAATTTGAGTACATAGTATGTACGTTCACTATTTTACTAGAGTTTACAGTTCAAGGCATCTAAAATATTCTCGTATATTGTGTTGTTTCTTGCATTTTATGAATTATTTGGACGTTGATAGAATTAAAAAAGGTTCCTTAACACGGGTTATTTTCTTTTTATATAATTTATATTCCCTATTTTCCTATATGTGGTATTTCGTATTATATATTATTAACGAAATAAAATCACCTCACGTGCGGCACTGTTTGTGATGTTGCCATTTGTGCTTCATGGCGCAAGCGTTGAAGATGGCGATGTATCATTGTCTGGTATTGTCGATTTCTCTGTTCCGAGAAAATCCTTTGATTTTTCATTATGAATTATTTTCACACTTTCAATGATACATATTTTTTTATTGCATAAATCGTTTAACCAAACCTAAAAATATTATTTTGTACCTTTAGGTATAATTTATAATAATAATAATCACATCATGTGATCAGTGGTTTAGCGAGAATTTAAAAGAAAGTTGATGGTGGTACCGAAAAATGGGTCAAATTGAGAAGATATCGAAATTGTTCAGAATGCACAGAGGATCCCATATACCATTGAACCATATCTGAGAAAAAATATAAAAATACAAATTTTTACCCGTACCATCGCTATGAAAAATAATAAATTCTTTTTTCACTTGATAAAAATATCTTTATTCAACTAAATTACATAGGTTTGTGTCAGAACTAATCAAATATTTATGAAATAGACTCTTTGCGGGAAATAAATTTTAAAAATACGGTGTGGTCGTGTCGCTATGTGTGTAGTCGTGCATATATTGATGCACATGAGCTTATCCAACATTTTTGGACCGCCGCGCCACGCCAGTAAAGTTTAGTCTAAATTCTTAGTTCATCTAAATTTTAGACAAACTAAGAAGTACCATTCAAACCTAATACTACAGTATTTTTCATAATTAAATTTAGTATTTGTTAGTAAAAAAATAATTTATGATTTTTCATAGTGATGGTACAGTTAAAATTTTTTATTTTTTCTTAAAATTAGTATATGCGATCATCGGTGCATTCTGAACAATTTTTCTTAACAAAATTTTTCGACATCTTGTCAATTTGACCCATTTTTCGGTACCACCCTCAAATTTCTTTTAAATTCCCGCCAAACCGGTGATCACATGACATGTGTTTAAATACATTTTTTAGTTATCGGAGATGCAGAATCGAACCACCAATGGAATTTTTTAAAAATATCAATAAAAAAAAATTCCATATGTAGCCAGCTTTATGGCGGACACTGTATGTAGAGAATAAAAAAAAATCAGATTTATTTGGATTATATGCATATTGCTTATTGGGCCCCAAGCGGTATAAAGAATACCTGAGGCGTTCCAAAAGTATACAATATTTTGAAGCTGATTCCTTAGCTAACAAAACCGTTTAATGTTTTTGAGATAATATGGACTTTAAGAGATGTTATCACACATGTTTGCATTTTAGTTTGATCCCTTATGAAAGCACAATTTTTCCAAAACGTTTTTGAGGTAAGGAATAAGTGCGCTATATTTTTATCCTATAATGACGTTCAGTTCTGTACACTTTTTTTCTGTTTTCTACACTTCCATTGTGATGAATGCATGAACTACAAGCCTTTAAAGGCTGTTCATGAACACAACTTAGAAACTTATTATTTATTTTATGTATCTGAGGTTATACAATGTTGCCAGTTAAGAGCAAGATTGATATTTGTGTATGCAAATTTGGTATTACGTTTTGAACTTTACCACCAAGCATATTGTATACCCGTTTACCTGCAACTTTTAAAAGGTTTGCTGTGATTAAAGAAACTTTTATTAGTATCATAAATAATTAAAAATTAATCACTTACAAACTACTAAATATACAACCTGAAAGTAGGTATGTAGGTCTTTTTTATAACTAATTGGAATGACACTTAGCAGAAGTCACTGATCAACTAGCTATTTAAAAAAAAACGTAGCAAAATTTGTTTATTCTAAAAAAATTCATTCTTTTCGTTATACCCTCACTATCCAACAAATCAGTTGAATATGATAGGAGTCAGATTCTAGGATGTACCAATAGTCTTAGGTCTTTATTATTTTTGCAGTGTTCTCAAAATGATAGGTGTACATTTCAATATCTGAACACAAAGAAAATCAATACATTGTAAAAAATCATACTAGAGGTTCTATTCTATAATCAAAGCTATTTTTAACAAGTTTAAAAAGTACTGGAACAGAAGTAGAGTATCCTGCAATCAAAGTTACATATTTTTAAAAATTTTAAACAGTACTGGTAAAGAAGTAGGGTATCCATTCTACAATTAAGTTCTGGTAAAGAAGTAGGATATCTATTCTACAATCAAAGTTACTTTGACAAGTTTAAAAAGTACTGGACATGAAGTAGGGTATCTGTTCTACAATCAAAGCTATTTCTAACAAGTTTACAAAGTACTGGAAATGAAGTAAGGTATCTGTTCTACAATCAAACTTATTTTTAACAAGATTAAAAAATACTGATAAAGAAGTATAATGTCTATTCTACAATCACAGTTATTTTCAACAAGTTTAAAAAGTACCTACTGGGATTGAAGTAAGGTATCTATTCTACATTCAAAGCTATTTTAACAAGTTTAAAAAGTACTGGAACAAAAGTAGGGTATCTATTCTACAATCAAAGTTATTTTTAACAAGTTTAAAAAGTACTGGTAAAGGGGTATCTATTCTACAATCAAACTTATTTTTAACAAGATTAAAAAATACTGATAAAGAAGTATAATGTCTATTCTACAATCACAGTTATTTTCAACAAGTTTAAAAAGTACTGGGATTGAAGTAAGGTATCTATTCTACATTCAAAGCTATTTTAACAAGTTTTAAAAGTACTGGAACAAAAGTAGGGTATCTATTCTACAATCAAAGTTATTTTTAACAAGTTTAAAAAGTACTGGTAAAGGGGTATCTATTCTACAATCAAAGCTATTTTTAACAAGTTTAAAAAGTACTTTAACCGGAGTAGGGTACCTTTTCTGCAATCAAAGTTATTTTTATCGAGTTAAAAAATACTGGGAATGAAGTAAGGTATCTATTCTACAATCAAAGCTATTTTTAACAAGTTTAAAAGTACTGGGAATGAAGTAAGGTATATATTCTACAATCAAAGCTATTTTAGCAAATTTAAAAAGTACTGGAACAGATGTAGGGTATCTATTCTGGAATCAAAGTTATTTTTAACAAGTTTAAAAAATGCTGGGAATGAGGTAAGGTATCCTACAATCAAAGCTATTTTTCACAATATCAAAACGTTCTGATAAGAAGTATCTAAAATTAAAGCTATTTTTAACAAGTTTAAAAGTACTGAAACAGAAGTAGGGTATCTATTCTGCAATCAAAGGTATTTTAACAAGTTTAAAAAGTACTGGAAATGAAGTAAGATATCTACAGTCAAAGCTATTTTTCACAAGGTTAAAAAGTACTGGTAAAGAAGTAGGATATCCTACAAAGTTATTTTTAACAAGCTTAAAATGTACTGAAAGTAGGATAATCCTTAAAGGTGAAATATTCTCGAGAATTTATTTTTCGGAAATATTTTCCGAGGAAAAGGATAATTTATCGGAAATTTTGGAGAAGTTATTATATATGTTGGAGAATTTTATGTTTTGACTGCATAAATTGAAAGAACACATTTTTTAACCAAATGTAGTTTTTACAATAATTCTAAACAAGTTGTTTAAAAAAATACAAGAGAAATAAAGATACAGATGCTCCCAAGCTCCATCATGGCGAAATTAAAATAAATTTGCGTAAATTCTTATAAATTCTCCCAGAATATTCTCCAGGAGAATTTTCCCGAGAGAACTTTCTCATTCTCGGTAATTTTCCAGTAATTGATATTTTTTTCTCAAATAAATTCTTGAGAATTTATGCTGGGAAATATTCTCGGTAATTTACCGTTCTCCAGGAATATTTGCTTGAGAGCATTCCCTTGGCACATCTCTAGGTATCCTACAATCAAAGTCATTTTTAACAAGTTTGAATGTACTGGTAAAGAAGCAGGGTATTTATTCTACAATAAAAGCTATATTTAACAAGTTTAAAAAGTTCTGAAAAAGAAGTAGGGTATCTACTCTACAATCAACGTTATTTTTAACAAGTTTAAATAGTACTTTGGAAAATACAGATGAAACTACACGAGCCTCGTACTTTTTGCTATGTATTACATAAAAAAGCACTAAGTTGAACATCTTTTAAAATTTCTATCTCTAAAAACTAGTGAAGTGTCAAAATATCTAGTGATTTAACCCCCCATCTATATACTGAACTTTTTGTGAAAAAGTACACCAATTGAAGACTATGATGTGTACGATCTAAAATAGTTTTTTACAAGTGTTTCAAGAGAAATAAATATCACTTAAAAAAATCGAACTGTAAATTTTTCAATTAAATCTACTCAGGAAAAAAATCCAAAGTGGATATCCAGCACTTCAAAAAGTAAGTAGAATTTTCAAGAAACTTACTTTTTGCAACAGAACACTCCGCAACAATCACATTTTTTTAAAAATGTGATTGCAAGTGCGTCGAGTTACATCTAAGGATCACTATTTCCAAAAATCAAGGAACTAAAGGTTTTCTTGATTTAGAGGAGAGAGATAGTTAGAGAATCACCCGTAAGTTGGAACAATTTTATTTTTAAAGCATTTTTTATTTAGTATTTTTGTTTTTTGTAAGGAATTGCAAAATCTTTGATTAATTTTCGTTTTGTTTTTTGGAAGGTTTTCTTCAAGACAAAAATAAAAAATTTCAAAGTAGTTTTCTTGACCTGAAACTTTCTCTGTATTTTAAATAGGTAGTCCAAGGAAATTATTTACCCTTTTTGTTTTTATTTTTAGTTTATTTTTGAGCAACAGAGTTCCTAGAGATAGTCATCGATAAAAATAATAAATTACTATTTAAATCGGTGTTAATAGTTATCCTTATTATCTAGAGTTGCAAAATGACCCTTGAGTTACAAAACACCGTGTATGTCCAAAAGAATCAAAGACCAGTAGAAACTGGGCAGTTCTCAAAAATAAAATAATTTTTTGCCTACAGCAGTAAACTACCTCTATCTGACACCAAAGACTACCTCTAAGAGCTCTGTTTCCATTAACACACTTGTAATAATCCTAATTCTCTATTTTCTCTCATAAGGGCTCTAATTAAGTTCATGAAGAAGATGAAATTTTTTTCGAAGAAGGAAACTACGAACGCGAATACTATGAAGAACCTTTGGAAGATGAGTCTTACTCTTGCGAAGTGTATGAAGGGGCTCCTTTGGCAAGGAGCAATTCGACAAACACCTGTCGGAGCACAAGACTTGTAATTTGGACGGTTGCAAGTTTCCGGCGCACGAGAAGATTATCGAAGTTCATGTCCGGATGCAGCACGCTACAGGTGGGTAATTCTACGAGGCAGTATTTCTAAGTACTTAGTCTACCATATAAAACGCCACAATATTTCAAAACAAATTTTTATTTATTCAACATAATCTCCTTTTAAGACTTACACATTTAGCAGAACGTCCGTAAAGTAATTCTAAGCCCTTTAAAAAAAAGTCGTACTGGTCTGCAAATCACTCGTCAGCGGCACATATTTAAAATGTTTTTTGAGTTTTGGCAACAAATAATAGTCTGACTGTGCTAAATCCGGATAATAGGACGGGTGGTCAACCAATTTCATCAATTTTTTTGCAGTGCATTCCACGACTTGTGAGCAGGAGGGTTGTCTTGCAAAAAAAGCACACCTTTGGCAAGTTTTCCGCGGCTTTTTTCCCCCCGAGCAAACCCACTTGCGTACGAACTCGTCTGATTTTTTCATGTAATGAGTCACTGCTGCCAAATTTAATTTTGGCCCCTTGGGGTACGCACTACTCGTATTACAAAACTAACTATTACCACCACGACCGTAACTAGACTGCTTATTAGCTTTCTCCACCCTATATTAATTTGTGAAGGGATTCGTCCAAGAACTCTAGCCAGCGCTCTTGTGTTAATGACTATATTACGTTAAAAAATCCCCTGGATCTCGTATTATTTGAGAGAGAATTTTTTTTATTTTTACGGGGTTGGTCCGTCAGACATGGGTTCGGAAATTCGCGCGATAACCGCGATTTCCATCGCCTCAACTTTGGCAACATCGGTAAAAGGGTGTATCGGGAGACGACGCAAATTTCTTGGAATTTCAGGACGGCACGGTTTATCCTTTTAATACATTATTTTACATAAGTCTATTCACATCTAAAGGAGAACAAGTTTCACATCTTGAAAGACAGTTTTTATATAGGTTTATATGAGAAAATTCGCAATGTCCAAACGCTGCAAGAAATAGACAGATGGATAGAAGAAAGGAAACGCAAGTATCCTAGCAAAGAAAACGTAGAAAAGAGATACAAACACCAAGAAGAACTACTGAAGAAGGGCCTTAGGGGTTAAGAAGAATGTTAACAGATTCGGCAAGGACAATTTCAGATGTAAGTCAAATTTTGAGATAGTTTTTTGAGTTGATAAATTTTGGAATTGTTTTTTTTTTTGCAATAAAAACTCTGTGATGATTCTACGTCAATAACTTTTTTTTAATAGTATTAGACAAAACATTAAATAGTTTTCGGTTAAAGTAATAATAGTAAATCAACTGTTGGCAAGTTAAATTTTCAATGTGTATTTTTAAATTAGAAAAAAGAATATAAATTACAGATCAGCAATATATCAGGAGTGTTTTTGAAAGCGAGTGTTGAAAACTGAACATTGGTTTTGTTTGCACCATGAAATATACCTTTTTTTTTATTTACTTCAGGAGGTTACGAGCTCCAATAAGGTTGTTGTAACTTTGCGATGAATTTTTTAGGCCTTTCTCCTGTTTTTGAATTTTTTTAAAACTAAAATATAATTTTAAAAAAATTCAAATAACTATAACTTTCTACTTACACATTTTTTTCTCTTAAAATTTAAAAATTCTCGACAAAATGATGTAAAATTTTTTTAGAAAAATAATGAATAAAATTCCTAAAGGCGTTCATTTTTTTTCCAGGGGGTGCACAGCAAAAACTCAACTTTTTTTCGCAAATTACACAATGTTTTTTTTTTTACCAAAATATTCCCAGTGGGCTCACTATTAAAACCACTTTTGGTACGGGTCCTGTAAGTAGGAACAGAGATATACAACTTCGAAATGCCACCATACGCCTCTGCCAGTGGCGTAGTCCCTTTAAACAAGGTTTTTTAAATTAAATAATTATTGGATCATTGATTGTGTGGATTTATAATTTATTACTTTATATGTACGGCGGCATCCATAAGTTCGCGTCATATGGAAACAAATTTCATTTCCTATTTTAAAAAAAATTTTGACTATTCTTGATAAAAGTTCTTGCAGACTTAAAAAACGTTTTTAACGTTATCAGTTGAAATTAAATATACAAAATGTCAAAAAATAAAATTACGTATATTTAAAACGAATATTTTTGGAACAAAAACTTTCTCTGTAGGGTGCATAGTTTGGATAAAATTAAAGTAGAATATCTAAAAAACCTGGACTTGATCGGTTTTTGCGAAAAATACACCAGATTTTGTCATAAACTATTCACATCATGCTCATTTTCTATAGCTTTTGATTCGGGTTGTTCCAGAAACCAACCGCAAGACATGCCGGTGGAACGAGCCATTCCACAAGGGCAAGACATCCCAGAGGAATTAATAATGAATGATGTCGAAATGCTGGATGATAAGCAACAATTACATAGATTAAAAAAAGAGGACCCCTAGGAAACCCCAGACTTAATGTCATCTCCTCGGAGCAGTCGTTATTCAACAACTCTCTGCACATGCCCTGCCAAATACGAGCGAAGCCACCCCAACACCGCTCCCCTGATCCCATACATCTCCAGCTTCCACAGCAGTATTCGGTGATTTACGCAGTCGAATGCCTTTGACAAATCACAGAACATCGCTGCAGCAGCCTCCACTGAGTTTAAGGAAACATACAGGCGCTCCAGAAACCCGAAGATGTACTGTTGGAGAGGCAGAAGGATGTGCTTATTAAATTATTGGCAAGCTATTGTTAAACAAAAAAGACTGGCAAATATTGAAAATTGTAGATATAAATAAAATAATCAGTAAAGTGTTGGGTCGATAATAATTTGTTTATATTAGTTCCTGAAAAAAGTCCCTGAAAATAACAACACTTATTATTTTTCAAAATACACGTCAGAACTTACAGCAGTGGCCGCTCGGGTACCTAATAATAGGTGAAGCGGACGCAAAAATACTTAGCGGCGCATTCGCCATTTTATAACTAAAAAGAATTTTAGAGTACTTGCCAAAGCCCATCTACTTTTTAAATAAAGGTCTCTTCTTCGATCCTTTAATGCTGCAAACTTATCGGTGATGTCATCATGAAATCGTTCTGTACTTATAAGTTCATTTAAAAGTCCTTTTCAATTGAAATTTTTGCTAAATTTGTAAGTCTGCCTTCCAGGCGCGGCCCGTCATTTGGTCAATGACCCACCTAAAATTTTCAGTGATCTACCTAATAATTTATTTTTTAATTTTTTAAAACCAAAAAAGAATCTTTTGTTTCAAAGTTCCATGCGAAAACTCCCCAAGAATGAATCAAGCCAAGCCATCGTCAAAGGATATCCAAGCTTGCTCCGGGCTGGGTCATATTTGAAATTGATCTTGTAGGTTTATACGGACGATATAAATTCATTAAAAGTAAGAGAGAAACAGATATACGCGCTTTAGGAAGTTAAAAAGAGACACAATTGGTCGACGGCCCACCAATAATATCTAGCCACTCCCACTATGGAAATACTCTCAAACCGCCCCCTAAAATATACCATTTCAAAACGTTTGGTTCGGAAAAAGAAAAAACCAATTAGGTACCTAATATGCGCATTGTATTAATAATATTAATCAGCGGTTAAACATAAATACGATTTCTGTCAGGCCAGCGCTAGGCATCAAATTTAACGGTATCGGACCGATTTTCTTACAGAACCAGCGTAGTCCTGAGGTACAATCTCAGCGAGTTGATCAGAAGGTCGGGGGTTCGAATCTGTGTTGGGGCAAGATTTTTTTTTAATTTTTTGTTATTTAAAAAATTATATCGGCTCTAAAAGGTGTATTGGCAACAAGTTCCTCGATAAAATATTTTTAAAATTGTTGGTAATCTCATATTTACTACAGCTTACAGCCTGCTCGTGCGTAGACAAATATCGTATTACTATGTCTAGTCGCCAGCACTGTATTTATTAAAGAAAACGGAGTTTCGGCAGCGTTCCTAATTTTATTTTACGAATAATCATACTTTTAGCTCAGAATTTTGTTCTGTTTATATTCTGGGCTTTTAGTACAAGGTGCGACATCTCATCTATTGATGAGATGCTAAACTTATGAAAACGGAAGCCGCTAAAATCTACTAATCTAGCGTATTAAAACACAGAAAAAAGTCATAAGGAAGCCAATCTGGTAGCTAAATTATCCTAGTATTCTTCAAAATATTTTTTTTTTGGTTTGAAATGACTTTCTTAAACGTTTTATGCAATAAAAAAAATGTGCATATTCCTGACTGTTGTTTCAGGGCTTGATTCTACCATTAAATTTGGATAGGTAAAATTTAATTGAAAAAGTATTAAAAATGAAACTTAATTTGGGTCACGACTGTACATTTTGCTTAGTCTCGGGTTTGTAAGGTTCTCGCAACTTTTGGAGAAAATTAACAGAAGTTTTGCAGAACACCATTGACCTTCAGCAAGAGTAGACCATGAGTAGACGCACCCATTCATCCAGCCTTTTGTTTTGTTTCATACATTGTGCGTGTATAGGACAAAGAACGACAGCTATAACACCGACTTCGCGCGCCACCGTAATGACTTTGTGGGCCGTTTTGTATTCCACCGAGCAAACCTGTGACAGTGATAGTTCTGATCAAATAAAACAACCATTTTAATAACAAAACATTGTAACTTTATTTACACGTAATATTAATTAAACGTTATCGACTTAACTATATAAATGTCTTAGCAATTATAAAAATACAAATAAGGACAATGATATGAAATAAGGAGGATTATCAAAGAAAATGTCGACAAGATTCTTTTTGTTTTCGGTGCGGCCGCCACAATCATTTTGTTTTACGTTGTTGTTGTTGCTGATGATGTCATTGTTGTTGCTGATGAGGAGATGAAGTCCAAGGGATGGTATGTCTTTGAAATGGACTGCAAGAAAAAAGAGTATTAAAACTTCCATTCATAAATTGTATAGGTTGCGCAGTACACTTTAACTTCACCGTGGGCAAAATCTGTGCCGCAGATATTCAGAATTTACCAGTGGATAAATCGGTTCCAATCGGTAAGCGTGCTATCCTTATTATAGACATTACATAATATATTATCCTTGTTCATATAACGTTGATAAAAAAGGATAGCATTCTGAACTACACAGTTTTTGATTTATGCAATACAGATTTCTTGACCTGAGCCGGATTACATACGAAGTCAATTCTTGGTCCGCTTCGTATGATAGCGTCTTTTGTGAAAAAGTGTCACTTGACCGGCTTTAACATTGTGTTTTTATGGACCATTTAGTTGATTCCATATTTTTATTAATACATTTTGTAGCTTTTAAGTCCTCAAAATATGAAATAGGTAAGTATTTCTACATGGACATTGGGCATATTAAACTAAAAATGTATGGTCTAGTTCCGATGGCTAAAAAGGTGAAAAAATTTTTAGAAGCATTTTGACTGTTCCAGGTTGTAGGGGGGGGGCATGTCTGAGGATATCTGCAATCCCAGTTGAAACTGTACCTCTTCTTATTAAAAAAAAAGCGCAACAATGATAATTGTTGCCCCGTTTTTAATGAGTATAATTGAGTAATGAGGGCTGATTTATTGCTCTTAAATAGTATAGATGAAAAAATGCTTTGCATTGATATACAGGGCGTCTAAAACGCAATTTTCCCTTAAACAATTTTTTTCAAAATTACTTTTAACGTTAGTACAGTTATTCTAAAAATTAAGATAATTTTGGCAAACTACAATTTTTCCACATGTATTTTTGGCATCGGAATAGAGCGAACACTTCACTGAAAATAAAATCATCAAATGGACAGCTAGTAAAGTTGTTTTGAATTTGAGTTTTGGCATAAGATAAATTATTTAGGTCGGGAGTATTTAAAGGTTAGGCATTTGATTTTTGTTGTGAAAAATAAGCAGATGATTGATGGATGATTTGTCTTCAAAAAATTTGTTCTACTAATTGACATATGAGATAGACACGAGATAAGAAAATTGTACGTGTAAGTTCACAGTCCAAACAAGTGGGAAACGGGGTTTCTTAAGAGCATTTCGCGTAGATTGTGAACGTTGTTTTGGCGGCTGCTTGAACGTGGGAAAACAATTTTTACCACAAGTGACAGTTCGCATTCCTTTTGTCCAACGGTCTTTTTGATCTCACGCCGTTACGATTTTTGATTTTTAACAAGAATTTTTGACAGTTTGGAAGCCATTGACAACAGGATGTTATAAAAAATAGCTGTTCATTATGCACTCGCATATGCGCGGGGGCGCTAATCACACGCTGATCGAAAGGGGTGCCCCCACCTGGCTACGCCGCTGCTCGTGGGTGCATTCGGATTTGTGCAATTGGTTTGCAAAATAACTCTAAAACAATAACCTTAAGTAAACATTTGGAGTTATTTTGCATTATTGTCCGACTTCCTAACAGACTTCGCGAGATTATTAACCGACTTCTTAACCTACTTCACGAGGAGGTTATTAATTTGACCCGTATGTGTCATTTTTACAAAACTTCACCTGTTAGTTTGTATGTTAGTAGTTTTACATCAAATATTGCAATCAAAATTTCGACTTGTAGTTGAGCTTTGAAATTTTGCACACGTTGTATAAGTCCGGTGGCAGTGCAATGTGGTATATTCAATATTGTTCGAAATAGAATATGACGGACGTCCCAAGATGGCGGATTACCTTTTTCTTTACAATCCCCTTGATATGGGTATCAAATGAAAGGGCTTGACGAGTAGAATACGATAAGCTATGTGATGTCATTCTAAACCCAATATGGCGGACGCCACAAGATGGCGGATTACCTTTTTCGTCACAATCCCATTGATATGGGCATCAAATGAAAGGGTTTGACGAGTAAAATTCGACCATCTATGTGACGTCATTCTAAACCCAATATGGCGGACGCCACAAGATGGGGAATTACCTTTTTCTTCATAACCCCTTGACATTTGTATCAAATAAAAGAGTTTGACGAGTAGAATACGATAAGCGGTGTGATGTCATTCTAAACCCAATATGGCGGACGCCACAAGATGGTGAATTACCTTTTTCTTCATAACCCCCTTGACATTTATATCAAATAACGGAGTTTGACGAGTAGAATACGATAAGCTGTGTGATGTTATTCTAAACCCAATATGTCGGACGCCACTTGACGGCAGATTACCCTTTTTTTTTCACACTGCCCTTGATATGAGAATCAAATGAAAGGATTTGACGAGTAGAATACGATAACCGGTAAAATGTCTCGTAATACTAATGATGCATTATGGGGGGTGCATGCTCTGGATGTCGTGTTTACTGAGGACCGTGGTTCGGAGACCACGTTAATCTGTAGGTCTAAAAAAGGTAGGTAGGTATAAAAAATAACTTTAACTTTAATGATGCATTATCAGAAATGCATAGGTTAAAACATAACTAAAAATTTAAAAATAAAATCTTGTAAAAATATTTTTTTTAAACAGCTTTTATTATTTAGATGTACTAAAACGAAAAAAATAAGTACATACAGTGTTTTCATTGTGGCAATGCTAAATATTATTTATAAGTGGACCTAGTTCGCGTGGGTAGATCTTAATAAAAGTAGTATCAAAGTTATCACTGAAACAGATATAATATAATTATGTTAAATGTATTGTATAAAAGTTTGTCGTTTCGTTGCCAATTTCTCCAAAAATGTTAACCAATGACCAATGGTCATTTTCGGGGTTATTGAAGTCAGAAAAGCCATGTAAGGAAGTAAAAAAATTACGGCGGTTTTTTTTATGTTCGGGGTTACTGAGGTCTGAAAATCCAATATTACATGGACATTACAAATTTAAAGACGGTGCGATAAGATGAAGGGGAGGGTGGAGGGAGATTAGGTGAACTATTTTTTTTTTCAAAAAAATTAAACTTTACAAAAGAAAAAGCACTAAAAAGTATGAAATAATATTTCTACGTATTTATAAGTTCAAAATTTCGGTGTACAAGTTACCTAACTTTGAACAAAATTAAGTTTACTATTAACCACAGTTATAAATACGTAAAAATATATTTCATACTTTTTGGTGCCTTTTCTTTTATGAAGTTGGTTCATTTTTTTGAAAAAAAAAATATAAAGATTCATATTTTATTCTTTTCTTTTTAAAATTACCGCCCAAACACTTCCATGAAGTTCATGAAGTTAGCGGCTGCTGCCAACACCAATTCTAGTACCAACTACCAAACCCAATAAAAATTAAATACTCCATATGGCCGTCCATGCAAGCGTGTGCCATTTTTAATTGTAATCTAGTCGGTATTCTATTTCTTTTTAGAGGCGTGTGGTAATATTTCATTATAAATCATTGTTTTTTTTTAGCAAATGGTTAAGTAATGGCAATGTTAAAAAAAGAAATAGTAGTAATAGAGTTAAATATTGCTTTTAACAACAAAACGGCATTTATTAATTTTTGTAACGTTATTGAAAAGGTCGCTGACTCGAAAACGCTAAAACAACAAATAGGGAATGTATTTATTTCATAAAAAATACTCTCACTCACATGGGTTCATGCACTAACAGAATCCCGCGCATTGTGCACAGTCGTGGTCAATAAAGTATATATAATAAAGATTCTAATAAATGTTTGTTAATGAACCTTCTTAGAAAACTGGTACTTAAGACTGCGAATTAGATGTGCGATTTTTTTGTCCACGAGTCAACAAAGTTTTCTTAGCTGAACTTTTTATACAGAGGTTTGTATGACGTAATTAACCTCTTTACTGCGCCTATTATTTTGTAAAAACTCACATTAGTCTAGAACATTCCTGAATATAGCGCCCATAGCACCAGCAAAAGTGCTACGAGGATGACGTACGTCGTTATTAGGTTTGTTCCCTCATGTCCAGTCATGGTGGCTTATTTCTGAAACAAACAAAAAAATGCTTTAACACTTTTTTTAATGCAATTATTTATTTTTTCTCCTGATTACTATGTATGACTGTGTCCACTGTAGTCTGTTAAGCATTTTTAGACTTAAGCCCCGCTTAGTCTGTGACAGTTCGTGCCTCAGACAGTGTAGTATAGATCGTAGTCTAGAGAGGCTCAGCCTAAACGACAGTGCAAACGCAAATTATACTGATTTAAATTTAAATCGGCTAGTTGCCCAGTTAGGTTCTGACAAGTTTTCAACCTGGCATTATTAAGTCGTCATTTACAACTTATGATAGACTTGGCAACACAGGATCTTGGCCAAAGCGGCCAGACAATGGTGTCAAGGATAGGAGGTTGGGACGGGAAGGGAGAACATCTGCAGGAAATTTGTTCCGTAATCTCGAGATCCTAGGTATGAATGAACGAGAGAAGTGGGATGTTCTAGGCTTTTTTAGCTGGATAGTAAAGGCACAAGAAT
Organism: Philopedon plagiatum; assembly: GCA_963971165.1. NCBI lineage: Eukaryota > Metazoa > Arthropoda > Insecta > Coleoptera > Curculionidae > Philopedon > Philopedon plagiatum. Next base: position 2,329,223 of record OZ020189.1, read on the forward strand.
AAATAAATAACCAGAAGAGTAACTCTTTTTGTTGTCAAGCGCGACGACCGGAGGCGTCCAAATCATTGATACCCTGAATCGGCCAATGGGGTAGCAATCTTCGGTACTGTTGTAAATGCACATATGATAATATATGTATTCAATATTTGATTACATTATTTTTGTGTCTTTTATACAATTGTCTAGTTTCAAATATCTACTTATTTTAAAATTCAAAAAGAATCTTTTATTATTTACTTTATCATAAAACCCCGAGATAACAAACAATATTTAAATTACATTGTCACAATACGGCCTAAATATTCCAATCATTTATAACCTACTTAATTGCTTCTTGTCTGGACAATACAATAAAATCTACCTATTAGAAATTTTGCCCAGGCTGATATCCAATTCATATTTTACAAAGATTTTGCTATTATTTGTGCCATTAGGAACAACATTTGATTTTATTATTCTTATATGTTATATCTTATTTTTCCTCATTCCCCATATAGCTGCAAGTAAACAACTTCTCTGTGAAAAGAGCAATTTGTGTGAAATACGTCAAAATATCGTGTGATATAGATACCCAGTATATTTCAAGGCATTGCGCACTACCCAAGACAACCCACTAATCACATTGTTAACTAAATCATATTTTTTTTTAATAATTTAACATTACAACATATTATTTACTAGGTACGCCTATGGCAATATCATAAAATGTTGCTTCAACACTGACTCGTTGAGGCGTTAGATGCTTAAAACAAACGAGTCGCTGGAGAGTTATCCTTCTGGTTATTTATTTATTCTTGTGGTAAAGGGATGCATACGTAACGCGCCTCTTGTTGTTCTGTTAGAAACAGTCAAGCGGCTAGTTCTTCAGAGCAAGATCCGCGGAAGTATCGGTAGAAAAGGGATAAATCCCCAACAGCGCGGCGATGAACGAGAGTTTTCTTGTGAGGACTGGGTCATTGGATGAGTCGAATGACTCTCTTTTGAGAAGACTCAAGGATGTTAAGTGAAGTGTAGAAAAAAACCAATCTGCTGATGATATGGCTATTGAGGTAATGTGTTTGTGCCAGCTGAGATCATGTTCGATAGCGATGCCAACAAGATCGAACGTTTCATTGTTCTGTAGGGCTTTGCCATTAATGTGGATGGAATAAGTGTTGCCGGATTTTTTGCGTGGCAGGGAGTATGATTGGGTTTTCGAGGCGTTGGACTGAACAAGGTTTTTAACACCCCGGTCTAAGATTAATTGAATTCATTATGTATTGTGGATATTATCACTTATTTGTAACGAAAAATTACAGTTTGAATATACATATACATACATTAATTCTAGGAAAAACCCAAATAGTAAACCCTGAGCAAGAAATCATATCAATTAAAAATTAAATAGCAAACGAATTATTAGGTGTTTTTTCTATTTTGTAAACCATCTGAGCTTCGTTAAAAGATAAAAGCAATACGGTTAATTTCTACAAACATCGGCATCCAGAGAAACACGAAAAATAACTGAATTTTGGCCATTTTCCAAGCGATCCAAAATATCCAACATTTTTCGAGTTGTATTTTAGCGAAAACACGTTTATTTTAAAACGCAAGGTGGGTATTCTTTTAATAACACTAGTCAGTATAATTAAACGGCTAGATTCACTTTTGCTAAGATCGGTCTGATTTGACAATCAGTGGTTCAAATTGATAAGTGTAAGATTAAAATTTCACTAAGTTAAGGTAACTATGAATTTATTTAACTCAAATGTTTCAAGACAAAAATCACTTGGAGACTGGAACCAAGGAAACGCAGAAATAATAGAATGTCATAAGTTCTTTTCTATAACTGCTCTTTCATACTATCTTCCATATAATCTTCAACAAAAAGTTCCGAAATTTAGTAGGAAGCAGTTTTGGCAGCAGTTATAATTTGAAAGCTGTCTTCTAGCAACTAATTTCATTTGATTAATTTATCGACGGCGTTATCTCAACTGCCATGCCACCCAGAGAATCGACAAGATTTACCTACATATAGAATAAAAGTGAAATTTCGTATAAATAATGATAAAAATGATCTGTGAAAATCTCGACGAAGATTACCTCGAATCTACTCCTCCAGATATAGCAGAAAAGCCTTCGGTTTCAAAAGACAGCGTGCATATATGTACGTAAAAATTTAGTATCTGAAGCAATGGACAAAATATCCCTGCTGCAGTTGTAGAAAAACTATAGTGTACAACGCGTTTGAAAATACCTTTCCGCACTCGTTCGACTTGCCGTTGTTCGACAAACGTCTTACTCGTGTGGAAAAAGTGATTTTCAACCTGTTGTACTATATACTATTGACGATGTAAACCTGTTTAGTGAAAGGGGCGCTATAACAGCTTGTTCCCAACCCTTACATTCGGCAGCTCACGTTCGATCATTTTTATGACATTTGTGACAGGTTTGTTACAGAAGAATAGGTAATCATCAACCAGTCAAAATAAATAATGGTATCATAGTTCCCTATGAAAACACGGCCAGATACCTGTTGATGACCTTAGATGCAAAACTAAGATGGAAAGAACATAGCAGTATTAAATGGACTGAATTAGGGCTCCGATACAGACAGCAGCTTTGGCTGTTGGGACTATCTTGGAACGAAAACCTCGACTGTCAGTGCACTGTAAAATCATGATATATCCAGATTATAAAACCAGTCTGGGTGTTATGGAGGTGTGCCAAGGAGAGCCATATCAAACGCATCCAAATCTTCCAAAATAAAATAGTACGAAACATAGTTAATTAAGTAGTGATTCACATCGCGATCTTGATATTCCGTATGTCGCTAATGAAATTAAAAGATTTGCCATCATGCCATCAACCACGAGTCTCGACTCCATCAACTTAGAGGCGTGTGCCGTCAATACATTAATGTCAAAGCCATCGGGATTCTTGCAACCAGGACCTAGTTAGAAGACTGAAGGAAGAGGACCAAGTCCTTTGAACTTGTATATATTTTAAAAAAGCATAGAACAGTGCGCAAAACTGTGAGTGCTTAGTGCCTTGGCCATGGGTCATCATAACACATAAACCTCTAGGCTCTAGGAGTCCATTGGGTGAACTTTATTATATACGGATTTTAGTTTTTAAGAATTTAGAGAAAAATTAATGGTTGCATGGTCTAATAGACCAGTTTTAATATCGGTAAACGCCGCAGGCTTAATAATAAAAAATTGTGGCAGGTGGAAGTGACTACTTACAACTTTTTTATTAATAGAGCACGTGACCAACACATTCTACTGCCCCGGTGCGCATTACCGAACTTGACTTTTTTCTCAAAATGATAAATGCATGTTAATGTTCTTTTTATCTGAGGCAGCCCACGTATACTTTAAGCACATATATTAACGTGCGGTGAGTGTCTGAAGAGAAGGGAAATGTAATCGATTGACACGGGATTTAAAGGATTGGATATTGGTAGGGGAAGGGAAAACATCTGCAGGTAATTTGTTTCATAGTCTGGAGACCCGAGGTATGAATGAGCGAGAGAAGTTCAAGGTTTTTGTAGCTGGACAGTAAAGGGATGCATACATAAGGCGCGTCTTGTTGTTCTGTTAGGAACAGTCAAGGGGGAATTATAGCGGCTAGTTCTTCTGAGCAAAATTCGTGGAAATTTCGGCAGAAAAGGGATAAGTTCCCAACCAGCGCGACGATGAGCGAGAGAACGGTGTTTTCTTGTGACGATTGAGTCACTGATGAGTCAAATGACTCTCTTTTGGGTAGAATCAAGGATGCCGCTCCCCAAATGTTTGAACAGTACTCTAGGTGAGGTCTCATTTGGGAAACATGCGTGTATAAGTTGAAAGGGGCGAAGTATTTTCTGACTCGAAAAAGAAAACCAATCTTCTTGACTGCTTAGGTGGCTACTGAAGTAATGTATTTATGCCGGCTGTTGTGTGCCAAAATACAATGAAATAGGAGCCTACAAACTTGGAGGCTTCTATTTAATATATACACTTCCCCGCAAAATTAACGCACATTTTTATTTTTTAAAAACTTTTTTTACCACGTAATTTAAACGGGCGCCTATGTTGAAAAAATATTCATTCGTGTTATCTTCCAAGTTTTTGGGTAACTTTTTTGTATGCCTTTTTGCAAAACTCCCAGAAGTTTACATCAATATTGGAAAAAAAGATTTTGATAAAATTCCTTTAACATTTTGTAGCTGTTTATTTTGCTTCGTATGCTTTCACAGTGCGTTAGGCAATTTTATTTAGTGAAACCAATACAAAATGAACAACCAACGATGCGGAGCAAAAAAAAAATCACGTGAAGAACGTGCTGTTGCTGTAACACATAGTTGGCCGGGTTATAAAAGTATCTGGGGTATCCCTGATCGTTGATATTTCGTTCTCGTCTCCAAATCAGTGACTTAATCCAAGGTTAAGTGGCACAGCGCTTCGAAATGACGCAATCCACAATTTCCCAAGTTAAAAAGGTTCAGGGAAACAGGCTAGATCTGAACAGGGACGGCCGAAAGTATCAATGGAACGCAAAGATCGTTCTTTGCGGTTTGTCTAAGAATAAGCTATGACGGCGCCACCTTTTGGGTTTGCTCGCTCATTGACTTTTATAAGAAAAATTTTGTTGACTAGTGTAACATTGTAACCTCTAAAATTTAGGTGTTTTTAGCATAAACTATCATTATTTATGAATGTGCAGAGGTAAAGGTTTTATTTTTGTAATTAGGTCTGCGATATTTCAAGTAATAGAATGGTATTTTTGATGTTTATTGCAAATAGGTTGAGTGCAGTTGCCCGTTTATTTATCAGTATCAGTAACGCGCATAAATACGTCACACGTAGGTGGTTTTTTAAATTTTGTATCCCATCTGTCTCTTAATCTAGTTTACTTATAAATAGAGTATTAGAACGTGTAATTAAGAGTTCCGGAAGCAGAATAAAGGAACCGTTTTTTTCTATCGATCGTTCATAAATTTTGACATATCTGACAAGGTTTGTTTGTAGAAAAAGTCAATTTTACAATGGATCTAGTCGTTGCCAGGCAACGAAAAATAACTATTAGGCAATATTCATTTCTGTACTGCGTAAGGAAATAATATTTCCTTACAGTTTTGAGTGCACCGCAAAAGTTATAGATACACAATGTACTATTATTCTTCTGTTAGGTAAAAGTGAAAATTTTAACCGGTTCTAGAAGTTTCCGATTTTATGAAACTTTATGGTATTTCATGGCGTAATCTTAACTTTTATTTATTTTATTGTCAGCCAGTAATTCGTTAAAATGTATTTTTTTCAATATTGGCACCAGATTTTCGAATTTTTACCAAAATTCCGAAGATTTTTGTGAAAATTTAGATGCGGTAAAACCCGAAATTTATCGTTCGAGTCAAACGCAATTTATTAGTTGGAATCGAACCAATTTTTCGCATGCCAAATCAAATAAAAATGTTAAGCTGACCTTATTTAACGTGAACTTTAATAACCAGCGTTTTATATTTTTATTATTTTAATTTATGTTAGTCAGCTGCTCATACTTCCAAAATTATTTTACATTTCGTTAAGATTTTGCCCAAGCTGATGTTTTTATTTTAATTGACTGACAAACACAGTCTAAGTTATTGTCCACGCTCACAGAAGATGGTCCCTATATTGCAAAAAAAACAGAAATACACCCCGAACTATCCATAAATGCACTTAAAAAAACTAAAACTCACGGAAGGCTGCAGAAAGATTGCTGCTCTGGCCTGGCTTTCCCGGTTTGTCGCGTAACGCGTGGGGTGTACCGTTGCCAGGTCAATAGTCAATAGCCTACATGAAAGTAGAGATGTTAAAGAACAGGTCAAATTGCTGAACAAGTTCGAACTGCTCGGTTCTCACCCGAGAACAGGTTCCGTAAACCTGTTCACCTGTTCCTTTGGTCATATTGTAAATTATTATTGACAACATGGCTGAACAACAGCGCTAGACTCGTGAACTACTGAAATTCTTTGCCAATCAGCTACTAAAAACTCTGCTGTTACGGTCAATTCCTTTCCAAGCGGAGTGGAGCATAGTCTGCAGAGCACGCAGTCCATGTCGGTCGATTCGGTTCGGCTGAACAGGTTAAGCCAACGCTATCATCTTGTTTTACCAAAAGAACCGGTTCTTTCCTTTAAGAAAGAACAGTTCACTGAACAGGCTACCTCTAACCTGTTCCGTTCTTTTCTTAACAACTCTACAATAGGAAATCCGTGGACTTTGGTACTCTACTTCGCTGCGTTGCAAAAATTGTGGCAAATAAAAACATATATTGAAGTACGTTATTACTGTACCAAATTTAGACCTTCTTAGTACCTTACTAGGTACCGGTCGTTCAAAAGTTATTATTTTTCGACAAAATAAATAAAAAATACCGTTTTCGGTTTAAATCAACTAACTTTAATAGACTCAAACACTAATTATAAAAAATATACTTTAATTAAACTAATTTTCACAATGTGAGCTGGAGACTGATCTATCAGAATTGTCTTCCTTAACGTTAGTTTCTTTAAAAAGTGTTTCGGTTCCCGAGAACAGATAATTTTTTTCGCAGTATATTTCGTTCTAATAAAGGAAATAAGGAGATTTGAAGAAACTAACAAGTTGTGCAGTATGTCCTGAATATTGGCGGTCCGTCCTAGCTCTCGCGCGTAATGTTCTCGGAATTTACGAAACTCTTTATTTCTAGCTTGTGATGCCTCTTCAGATAAAAGTCGAATAGGAATAGGAAAATAAGAAATGTTCTCGCAAATTTCTGCCCCATGTATTAATAACATGTGGACACTTGATGGAATATAGTACCAACTATATAATGACACATACAGCTTTGCAGTGTGTGTCAAATATTCTCGACAAGTATCAACATTTAAGTTTTGACCTGAAGAAAGCGCTTAAAGAATTACAGCAAATTTTTTAATTAAATTCTTGTTAAATCCAGTGATTGCTGCTGATTTTCTGTAATGTCGGAAAAAAGTTCCAGCAGTATTGCCGTCGTTCGTCTGTTTTACAAAATCTATTAGTATTCCAAGTTTATTCCGAAAATCATTTTGTATTTTATTTTTTCTTTGCTCTTTTATTACTTGGTTTTCACCCTTAGAGGCATCCTTAATTAAATTACAAAGCGTACCTACTTCTTAGAATAATATAATGTTTAATAAAATAATAATTTAAAATTGGGTGTAACCACGTATTTTCAAAACTATGTAGATAGGTACTTAGATTCATGAATATTTTATTTAATATTATTCTGGCCACTTTTCTTAGTAAAGTTAAATTAGTTAAAATTTACTTCTTAGAAAATTTAATATAATTAATAACATACCTGGAAAATCTTCAAAGCGGCATTAAAAAGCAACTTTGGATTCCTGCAAGTGCGATATTACTAAAGAATTTTTTTTTCAATAATCGAACAAAGTGGAATGATATTTTTAGATATTCCTAATGTATAAATGTTATGTAATCCTGTAATGTATTTGACAACTTAGGAGGCATATATAAGCATTTTTTAGAAGTCACAAAACTTTGTTTTTCTTCGACTAGGATCACGGTTCTTCCATATGTAAGTAAACTGTACAAATTTTTCCACCAAAATTTGGAAAAATTAACACTAGTTAGCATACTATAGCTACAACAAAATTTGCTTTCAAAATTTGTATAGAACACATAAGAATTTTTTAAAGTTGGACTTATTTTCGCATCATTTCTGTTGCTCTCAGAAAAGTTAAGTTTCTGCTTAAAAAGGAAGTACTTTGCGATGATACATTTAAAAAAAACTGGTAAACGACTAAACTCCAGATATTTTACGAAGAATTTAGAGGCAAAATAAATTAAACTTCGATAGTCGCTGTTTTGCCCTATGCCCACGAACTATCAAAAACGTTACACTGTGCGACGGCGCGGCTACGCGAGATAAATTGGTTGCATTAAAAAAAATTATCTTTTAAAAGTTTAAGGAAGCAGTCCTCGCCGGCTTCCGTGGACCGCACTGGTACACAGCATTCTTAAAAATGTCTGGATTCCTTTGCATAATACAGGGGAGTACAAATTAACATTCGGGGTAAGTAATTATAATAAATTATAATGTAGTTCATTAACTTCTTGGCAGACATCTCCAAAACAATAGGTAGTTAACATGCACAATGCACTTGCACATTGACTATTTATATAACCCAGTTTTAACCAGATTAATTAGTTCATTCATACTTTGCAACCTGTTTTATTTTTATTCATTTCTGTTCTATGTATATACTTTGGGCAACGAGAGAAAATAGAAAATTCACAGATGAAAGAACATTTTTACATTATATTGTTAAAGGGCAACCTTAGAAAACCTGTTGGCATTCAAAGATTGTACTGAAATGTATATGTAGTTTCGTACTGCACCGGGTCGATAGACATGCGAGTGGTAAATGGCACTGTCCATTTGTTCGGCAACTTATGTTCCTATCAATATTTATTATTTCTTAAAATTATTAATTAGTGTTTTTGAACTTAAATTATAGAATGTAGGTGAGTTTTATGATCCGAAAGCATCCATTTTAGTTTTAAAAGTCATAGGGACCGACGATTAAATCAGCAATAATAAAAAATAACAATTCTTTTTTAAATTATTAAATGATTTCTAAAAATTCAGAAACTGATAAAATAAGTGTTGACCTTTTTTCAAGTGCCTCCCGGATGATTTTAAGTGCAAACGCCCAGACTCACCGGACCTTTGTTCGGCAACGTATGTTCCTACCAATATTTATTATTTCTTAAAATTCTATGAACACTCGTGAATGAGAAATCAAAAGAAAAAATAAAAACCAATAAAGGATGAGACTTCAACCTCATAAGTGTTTTTGAACTTCAGAAATTTTAGGATATAGGTGAGGATTTATTATCCGAAGTCCTCCATTTTAGTCTAAAAGACGTCAGAGGGTCGGAGCATGAGCATTAATAACAAATAGCAAATATTAAAAAAATAAATGAGTTCTAAAAATTCAGAAGCTTAGGTAAAATAAGTGTTGACCCTTTTTTCAAGTGCTTCACTGAAGATCTTAAGTGTAAACCCTCCGACATTTGTTCGGTAACTTATGCTCCTATCAATATTTTTTAATTGAAAAAAAAATATTAAATGATTTCTAAAAATTCAAAAGCTTAGATAAAATAAATGTTGACCTTTTTTCAAGTGCCTCCTTGAAGATCTTAAGTGCAAACGCCTCAACTCTCTAGGCATTTGTTTTCTTAAAAGTGAGCACTCGCGAATGATACGAAAATTCAAGTAACTCTTATTAACAATTAAACGTCCTTATTATTAAAAAAGAGCATATTTAAAAACCTAATAACGCAAAATTATAATTATCCAAAAATATGCAAAATAAAAAAGCTGCGACCTACCTTGGTTGCTTAATCCAGAACACAACCACTCACTGATATGGTTCAATACTGTGTGTGTGTGCGGGATCAAGTGATTTTGAGTCGTACGTGTAACGACGCCTGACACTCGTGTCTATTTTTGCCAGCGATTCTGGATATTTTCAATTTGTTTGAAAATGCTCCGAAAACATTCAACCATTGCCGATGCTGCTAATCTACGGCTGTCGGACTTTTTTCTGTTAGTCCAGGCAAATTATAGTTTGGAATAGGTATTACACGGAACGTCTTGGATCTTCAAGTATTCATGGTTCATAAATCGTTTTTAATCGTAATCGTTAGGCGCTCATGGTTCAAAAATCGCTTCTTACATGAATTTTCAAGCATTTTGTTCAGAAAGCGTTTCTGATCTGAATCCTCAAGTTTTCATGATTCAGAAATAGTTTTTAACCTGAATTTTGAAGCATTCATGGTTCAGAAATAGTTTTTGACCTGAATCTTCAAGTGTTCATGGTTCAAAAATCATGTTAACTTGAATCTTTAGGCGTTTGTGCTTCAGAAATTGCTTCTAACCTAAATCTTTGATCATTTTTGTTCAGAAACCGTTGCTGACCTGAATCTTCAAGCTTTTGTGGTTCAGAAGTAGTTTTTAAACTGCGTTCATTGTTTGGGTTTGAGTCGCTTTTAATTTGAGTATTTAAGAATATTTATACAAAAACCATTGCTGACCTGAATCTTCAAGTGTTCATGGTTCAGAAATCGTTTTTAACCAAGATCTTGGTTCAGAGATGGCTACTGACCGCCATAAAAGTGTTCGTGGTTCAGAAATCGTTTTAAAACCGAATTTTTAAATGTTCATGGTTCAGAAATCGTTTTTAACCTAGATCGTTAGGCATTCTTGGTTCAGAAATCGCTGCTGACCTATATAAGTATTCACGGGTCAGAAATCGTTTTTAACCTAGATCGTTGGACATTCTTGGTTCATAAAACGTTTCTGAACTGAATTTTTAAGTGTTCATGGTTTAGAAATCGTTTTTAACCTAGATCGTTGGCCATTCTTGGTTCATAAAACGTTTCTGAACTGAATTTTTAAATGTTCATGGTTCAGAAATCGTTTTTAACCTAGATCGTTAGGCATTCTTGGTTCAGAAATCGCTGCTGACCTGAATATAAGTATTCACGGGTCAGAAATCGTTTTTAACCTAGATCGTTGGACATTCTTGGTTCATAAAACGTTTCTGAACTGAATTTTTAAGTGTTCATGGTTTAGAAATCGTTTTTAACCTAGATTGTTAGGCATTCTTGGTTCAGAAAATGCTGCTGACCTGAATATAATTGTTCGTGGTCCAGAAATCGTTTCTGACCTGATTCTTCAAGTATTTATGGTTGAAACATAGTTTTATTGCGTTCATGGTTCAGCAGTCGCTTTTAATTTGAATCTTTAAGCATATGTGTTCAGAAACCGTTGCTGACTGGAATCTTAATGTTTTCATGGTTCAGAAATCGTTTTAACCTAGATTGCTGTGCATTCTTGATTCAAAAATTGCTGCTGACCTGAGTATAAGTATCAGAAATCGTTTTGACCTGAATCTTCAAGTGTTCATTGCTCAAAAATCTTTTTTAACCTAGATCGTTAGGCATTCTTGGTTCAGAAATCGTTTTTAACCTAGATCGTTAGTTGGTTCATAAATCGCTGATAATGACCTGAATATAAGTGCTCATGGTTCAGAAATCCTTTCTGACCTGAAACTCCAAGCGTTCACCTTTCAGAAATTGTTTCTGTTTTTGCCACCGATTCTGGATATTTTTAATTTGTTTGCAAATACTCTGGAAACATTCAACCGTTGCTGATGCCGCTAATCGATGGTTGTCTGACTTCTATTGACTAAGGCAGCGTTTCCCAAACTTTTTTGCTTGTCGACCCACTTCGAAAAATGATAATTTGTTGCGACCCACGTGAATTTTTGAACAATAAACAATAAAAAAACAGGTTTTACATTAGAATGATTTAAAAACATATTTTTAAACACTGTTCGCGACCCACCAAAAACCAGCTTGCGACCCATTAGTGGGTCGCGACCCACAGTTTGGGAAACGCTGGACTAAGGCAAAGTGGAGTTTGCAATATTTCACGTGACGCGAGTCTGTAGCTTAGATACAGTATGTCAAAGAATGAAAATAGTTCAGATTTTCATTAAGCTTATCACATTTTCTTCGTTTTGCCTGGACTATGTAGGTACCAAAAATTTTTCTAGTTCTAAATTCACAATGTATGTTTATTTTTGAGCAATAAACTTAAATAAACACATTGTGGGTTTTAGCTTTTTTAAAATAATTCTAATTCGCCATAAATAAAGTAAGACCTGGACCCGTAAAATAGATTTCGATTTTTTTTTTAGATTTTTCTCTAATAAAAATTTACTAGCTACTTATAAAGAAATATAGTTTGTACAGCACTAATTATTTTCTTATAACAGAAATTGTAAAATAGCCACAAGACTTTGAGACCAATTCTAACAAGTCCTTTTACAAACACAATATTTGTTGCGTAAAGCGAAGAAAGCGGGATATATGAAAATAGACGGCAGTTGAAATTGCAATTACTGGCTTCCACACCTGTCGACCTCGTGCTGATTTTCTTCTACCCTCGATGGCGTAGTGGACTGTATGCGGCGGTTACGCAACACATGCCCTATCGAGTAAGAGAATAAGCGTATAACAATTAAAAAGTCGAGAAAAGGTTCACTTAAAAATTCTGTCGTTTTGAAAAATCGTGATCACTTTTGGTACGTACCATGGACGTTTGAAGAAAAGGGAAATGTAATTTATTGATACGGGATTTAAAGGATTGGGCTTCGGTAGGGGAAGGGAAAACATCTGCAGGCTGTTTGTTCCATAATCTGGAGATCCTAGGTATGAATGAGCGAATCCCAACAGCGCGGCGATGAGCGAGAGAAGGGAGTTTTCTTGTGAGGACTGGGTAATTTATGAGTCGCATGACTCATAGATTAGGGTTTGTTAGGGTGCATGACTCGAATGGCTTTTTGTGCAGTAGTTTCTCGAGTAATACATATTTTAACAGATTTGCTCAAACGTTTAAACTAACACCTGTATTCTGATGGTCTACTTAAAGTTTTTTAAATATAAATAGAAAATAGATATTTAGTCTTCTGACACGGTTTGTATTATATTATTATGTACACCTGCTTTTTATATGTCTAACGTTCTCAATTACAGCTCCACTTAGAATTTTGAGTTTAAAATATATTTTTGAATTTTGACGAAAATCTGATTAAAATAACAAGCAGCAAAGGATTTTTTTCCAGTATATGTAAGTGTTCGTTCGCACCAAAAGACCAGTGATATATTGCATGCGGTATTATATACGCATGTAAAAATAGGGACCATGTGATTATTACTTATTTGAGACCCCTTTATTATTTCTGTTTTGCATACATACAGGGTATTGCAAAACTCACAATCCTTTGGCCACAACACTGATTATCCTCTTGTTGCAAGACAACATGCCTGTTTTATGTTTTAAATTTCTGGTAGGTACCTAGGTACCTTTTTTTTTTTGATACCTTATACTGTTTGGAAATTAAACGTGTCTGGACCTACGAGAATGGGGTAAAAAGTTTCCAGCTTGGCCCAGGGAGGGCGCAAGTTACCGTTATCGTCGAAATAATGGGTCGCAAACCTTTCATTCCATCATCGTATTTGTATTTTTGGCCAGTCAGTTTTGCAACACTCTGTATAGACGTTAATGTTCGAGGACGAGGCTGCAACTATTTTTAAATTATGTGCACTCTGTCTCCAATGAATAAGCAGTTTATAAATATTGGGAAATACGAAAAATTATTTTTCATTTTATGATTTTAGGTCTGTTCGTAGAGGAATCTCAACCCAGTCGCGCAGCGCTAATCAAATTTGAGATATTTGGTAATGTGACAGTTTACTGTAATTTCATTGGCTCTGATTGCGTTGTGATTCCTGGGCAAACATTCATAATGCTTATTTACTCCAATATCCCTTGGTAATGTATTTGCTGACTGGTTTACAGTAATTTCATTGACTCTGACTGCATTGGGATTCTTGGGTAATCATTCATAATGCTTATTTACTCCAATATCCCTTTTTAATGTGGCAGTTTGCTGACTGGTTTACTGTAATATCATTGGCTCTGACTGCGCTGTGATTCCTGGGCAAACATTCATGATGTTTATTTACTCCAATAGGTATCCCTTGGTAATGTTGCTGACTAGTTTAATGTAATTCCATTGGCTCTGACTGCGCTGTGATTCCTAATGATTAGGTATCTACTCCAATATCCGTTTGGTAATGTTACAGTTTGCTGACTAGTTTACTGTAATTCCATTGACTCTGACTGCGCTGTGAATCCCAGGCAAATGATTATTTACTCCAATATCCGTTTGGTAATGTTACAGTTTGCTGACTAGTTTACTGTATCTCCATTGGCTGTGACTTCTGACTTCTGACTAGTGTGACAGTTTGCTGACTGGTTTACTGTAATTTCATGGGCTCTGACTGCGTTGTGACTCCTGGGTAAGCAAACAGTTTGTTGACTGGTTTACCGGTTTTAACAGTAGTCAATCTAGCCGTTTGAATTTTAATAAAATATGGAGATTTTATTTATAAATACGAGAACCTAGACAAAAGCTTCAAAAAACTTTTGCATTTTATTGCAGATAGAGATATTTTCGACGACATTTATGAATTTTATTACAGATTATATTATTTTATTAGCAGAGATCCAGTAGGCGGGGAATGAACCTCTTTATTACTGTCTCATCGCAATCCAATGAATCAAACGGTTATTTTTGGCCCGGATTCAAAAAACACATTACGGGATTTATCCTAATATATTTTATAAATATCTATTAGATATATTGTATTTTTATATTTATATTGCTGACAAATGTATTAATACTGTATAAAATTCGACAGCCTTGTCGACTTTTTGCGCGTAGCGGTCTTAAAAGAAAATTACTAAATAAAACTTTGATGATTTCTTTGATGAATTATGTCTTTCCTTTGTGTCTACAAGATAAAAAATATATTTTTATACATTAATAATTCATTACTTTTAACATTATACTAAAATTTCACAAAAATATTGATTCAATTTCGTATAATATATCTGAAATCTTACGTAAACGTAAAAAATTGTACTGGTACCGGTCGCTCAAAAAATATAATTATTTTTCGACCAAATAAATAAAAAAATACGGTTTTCTGTTCAAAACAACTAAGTTTAATACTTATTACAAAAAACATACTTTAATTGTAACCATCTGATTTTTTACAATCTGAACTGGATACTGATCTATCAGAATTATCTTCCTCAATATTAGTTTCTTTAAAAAGTGTTTCGGTTTCTGAGAACACACAATTTTTTTTCGCAGTATATTTCGGTGTAATACAGGAAATAAGGAGATTTGAAGAAATTAACAAGCACAAAACATATATGTGTTAACAAGTTGTGCAGTATGTCCTTAATATTCTCGGTCCGTCATCGTTCTCGGACATAATGTTCTCGAGATTTACGAAACTCTTTATTTCTAGTTTATAATGCCTCTTCAGATAAATGCCCAATAGGAACATAAGAAATGTTCTTACAAATTCCTTCCCCATGTAATAATAACATGTGAAAACTTGATGGCATATAGTACCAACAATGACACATAGCTTTGCAGTATCTGCCAAATATTCTCCAAAAGTATCAACATTTAGGTTTTGACCTGAAGAAAGCGCTTAAAGAATTACAGAAAATTTGTTAATTAAATTTTTGTTCAATCCAGTGATTGCTGCTGATTTTTAATAATGTCGGAAAAAAGTTCCATCGTTTATAGTGCCCTCACTCTGTTTTACATCTGTTAGAATCCCAAGTTCATTTCGAAACTCATTTTGTATTTTCTTTGTTCTTTGCTGTTTTATTACTTTGTTTTTACCATTAGTGGCATCCGTGATTAAATTACAAAGCGTACTTAATGAGTTAACTTATTACTTACTTCTGAGGATAATACAATGTTTAATAAAATATCAGTTCAAAACTGGGTGTAATAACGTATTTTTAAAACTATGTAGGTAGGTACTTACATTCATGAATATTTTATTTAATATTATTCTAGCCACTTTTCTTAACAAAAGTTAAATTAGTTAAAATTTACTTGTAACTTCTTAGAAAATTTAATATAATTAATTAGATACCTGGAAAATCTTCAAATTTAAGCGGCATTAAAAAGCAACTTTGGATTCCTGCATGTGGGACATTACTAAATAAATATATATATTTTTTAATAATCGGATGAGATTTTTGGATATTCCTAATGTATACGAGTTGCGCAATCCTCTAATGTATGTGACAACTTAGGCATATTTAGGCATTTTTCGAAAGTCGCAACAAACTTTGTTTTTTTCTTTGACTAGGACCACGGTTCTTTAAAATTCCATGTAAGTAAACTTTGCAAATATTTCCACTAAAATTTGAAAATATCAGATAGCAACAACAAAAATTGATTTTAAATTTTTTATAGAACACATATGAATTTTTTAAAGTTGGACTTATTTTCGCATCATTTTTATTGCTCTCAGAAAAGTCAAGTTTCTGCTTAAAAAGGAAGTACTTTACGGAGATACATTTGTAAAAAACTGGTAAACGACTAAACTCCAGACATTTTACGAATAATCTAGAGACAAAACATAAAACAAATTAAAATTCGATAGTCGCTGTTTTTCCGTATGTCCACCAAATATCAAATCCGTCACACTGTGCGCCGTCGTGGCCTGGGCCTGAAAGCGCGTTTCTTGTGAGTGTGGACAATAATTGAGTTTGTGATTGTGGACAATAATTGAGACTGTGATTGTGTCAAATGAAGTTTGTTAAAAATAGGATTTTCTAGTCGAAACAATGCTTTGATTTACTTGGGTTAAATTATTTTTGCGGATCGCTTCCCCCTTTATAACTGTCACGGCACGCCACTGGTCTACAAGGTAAAAAAGACACGCGGATGACCGGTTTGGAATCAGAAGAAATGGAGAAATATGGGAAGCGATGCTGGCCTTGCAAGCAGAAACAGCGGAAAGATTTAGAGTTGGAAAGTCAGCTTGCATCGCGTTTGTAGCATACTGAGAGCGATATGTATAAAGTTTAAGGATAGACTAGTAGGCTATAACCCATACGAGAATCAAACAGCCTTAATTTGGGTGGATCACTAGGAAGAAGAAATAAAAATAAGTATGGGTGTTAGACAGGGATGCAGTCTGTTGGCCATAATTTTTAATCTATACATGGAAGAGGCAATGAACAAAATCAAGAAGAATGGACACAGAAGCGTTCGAGATGTGGTGCTACAGAACAATGATGAAGATAAGTTGGGTAGTAGGCGTCACACATGACGAAGTGCTGAATCGAGTCAGGACCATTTAGAGTACGTTACAAAAAGGAAGAGACAAAATGATCATTTTGTCCCGATCGGGCACATTCTATCACAGTTGATTGTGAAGGGAAGGGCAGGGGTAACAAAGCAGAGGTAGGCCTAGTCCTAGATGAAATAGTCAAAGACATAGGTAACACACGAAGGATTTAGCACAGAATCGCCAAGGATGAACAATTGCATCGAACCAATCTCAGGATTCAAGACTCCAAGAAGACGATGTGTCTACTCATGGAAAGTTAGGTACCTACTGGTTTTCTATAGAAAATAACAAAGAAAAGACAAAATAGTAACAAAGCGCTGAACGCGCGTCAATTTATAAAAACACTCTCGTATGAATTATAAGTTTTATTGAAAAATTATTGTTCTGTGACATATTTTATTAATAGTTTTATTATATTAATAGTAGGTAGTATTATTTTTCGTGTAAAAGTTTTTTTGTGTAGGTGGAAATTTTTAGAAATGAAAAATATTTTTGGGCCAAAGGAAAAACTATAAAAGCGTACGAGAACAATAGAATATGTGTAGCCAAGGAAGTTTTCAGGTTATTGCCTTCTTTATGGCATAAGTATTTTTTCTTTGTTTAAATAGCAGCAAATTATAGGGAAAAATAGAATAACAGAAAACAGATTTCAGTATCTAAATTATTAGAGAATGATTTAGGTTATATGGCATATTTTATAAGTCCAAAATACCATAATATTAAAAATTTACGTGTAACAAAATGGTTCTTTTTATTTTCAGAACACAGAGCGTAGATCTTGTGTAAGTAAGCTGAAGTAAACTACTGATTTTCCTCATCCGGCTTTTGCAAATCTTTATGTTTTAAGGTCTTCGCATCCGTTTTAACTATTTTCAAAGTGATATATGTGTGTAGGAAAGTCATGTGATGACCACAACAAATTTTCTAGTAATCCTGGAATAAACCTATTCTTTAAAAATAGATTTGTTGTTTGAGCAAAGAGTAATAGGTCGGGTTACTCTTTGGTTTGAGTTCCTGAATATCGGGCAACCCACAATACTCTAAATAAGCGGTTTCGCCCCATTTTACATAGAAAGAAAATTTTTGAACCGGAAATACTAGGATTAAAGCAATGAAATTTACAAGTTACCTAGCAAATTGTTTTAAAACGATTAGAAATCACAGTAAATACACCACAAATAGCTTTAAATTTGAATATCCCGCTTATAAGAGTGACCTCCTTCTTCAGCCAATTATAACAGCCGAAGAACAATGTCACCTGTGAACGAACTCGTGGTACGACCAAGTACCATCAACACACCCCGTGATTAGTTGCGTCTCCTTCCAATGTAACGAAAACGGTATATTCATCCTTTTTTAGTGGATCGACAAAGTAAACTAGTTTGAAAGTTGTACTTCTTCAAGTTTTTATTTACGATAGTCGCCAAGGCAGGTCGTACCTGAGTCGTATCACGGTGCAGTCGTACTGAATGGTGAGAATTTTCAAGATGAGGTCAATGGACAAGTAAACTAAGGATTATTTTTTGGAAAAGCGGAGGAAAAGTATGTGAAAAGTTGTTTAAAATGGCATTCTTGTGCCCCGTCAGGATCAGACGCGGCAAAAAGAAAAAATGTAAGTACTTTTCATTAATTTTGACCACTTGTTGAGTACCTAAATGGACAAAAATGGTCAGAACTACTACATTACAAATTGACCTAAATTTAAAGTGCCCTAACAACTTTTAGTGGGCTCTATTTTATTTTTGAAATACACGGTAGTACTTTGCTACTATGTTTATGCATAGGTAATAAAAGTTTTTAACAAATGGTCCAAAATTAACCTCAAAATATTTGATTTTAAACAAGAATTAATATTTAATGCTATCCCTGGAGTTTTCTTTTAAAGAAAATGCTTTTGAAGAGTGAAGAGTAAATTTCTGTACTTGCTTCTATTATTTTTTTTACTCTCCTAAGGAAAAATGTTACATTTATTGTTTTTTAGCATCTAGTGTAGATCTGGAAAAGGAACTTGGACGGAGCAACAATGGGGTCACCCCTGGAATGGGTAGGATCACCGGTTCTGCCAGTATAGAAACTTTGGTTCGGGTTGGTATAGAAAAGGAGCATGGACTGTCTCCAGACTCCAAGATGGTTGTGTTGCATGATTTTACTCCCTGTGTGGATGACGAACTTGAAGTCAAAAGGGGACAGGTAGCGTAAAATATACCGGGTGTTTCTAAAGCCGTAGGACATATTTCAGGGCTGATTTCCGATAAAAAAGTTTATAATAAATATGGTATTTTCATTTTAAAGTACAGACTGTAAAGTATTAATTTTCTAGTGTTTTTAAATTTCCCTTAAATACTGTTTTAAAATTAGGCTAGGAAGACCCTGTATAGATTATTACTTTTTCTTTTTAGATTGTCAATATATTATACAGAGAAAACGACTGGGTATACGTCATAGCACCTGATACAAGACAGGAAGGCTTTATACCGTTTTCCTACTGTACGCCATATAATAATCACTTAGCAGAAATGGCCATAAAGAAAAAGTTGCCTCGTGATACTCATTTGGCATCGGGGGATAGTTCCGATACTATCCACGACTGGTATGTACAAACCTTAAAATCGATTTATAAAATGTTTACCTCCTCATTTACAGAATTTAGTGTGGGTTTTAATAAGCACCATGTTAATATAATAACATATAAGACTTTTGCTGCCGCTAGCAGCGATAGAAAAAGTACTTTTGGTGACTCTAGTCGCCGGCTGCAAAAGTAGTGAAATTGCAACGTAATAATCAACAACCTTATAAAAGAAGAATCTGACTGACTGACTGACTGATATATGAACGCACAGCCCACGCCGCTGGGTCTAGAAACTTGAAATTTTGCACAGAGGTTTCTTATACAGCGTGTAACAAAAATATGGAAACCAATCGATCCAAATATATTTCTCCATTTAATGTCTCTTGCATGAAGAAGGGGCCAATTATTCTCCGACCTATTATACCAGCCCAAACATTTACCTTTTGGGGGAACTGGGTAGGATTTTCGCATATCCAGTGAGGATTTTCCCTGGCCCAATATCGACAATTATGCCTATTAACTTTTCCATTAAAAAAAAATGTTGATTCGTTAGAGAAAATTATTCGATGCAACGTTCCATCATGGTTTCGCAAAATTTCAAGCGCCTATCGTAATCATCTTCTGAAAGCTCTTGAACAAGTGTTATTTTGTAAGGATGACACTTTTCGATTTTCAGAAGGCGGTCTACGGACATGTGTCAAACGTTGTTTTCTTTTCCCAGTGTTCTGATAGAAAGATGGGGATTTTCCTCTAAACTGAATAAAAATTCAGAGCCTTATCACCGTCTGTTGCACTTTTAGGTCAGCCAGAGCGGATAAGGTTTTTACGTTTGCAGTTTGATGAAATTTTGTTTTAAAACTTTACTCACAGCATATTTAGTTAATGGATTTCTGTCAGAATATTTGTCATTAAAAATATTACAAACTTTAACGCAATATTATTAAAATTTGAATTCTTTGGGCTTCTGTTAAATGATCCATTTTTTGTAAATAAACGAAACTAACAATGTCAGACATTTTAGGTAAATTTTCGTGTACAGGTATTTTAAGGTAAAATACAATAAAATAACGATTTTTGACCACCATTTTCTCAAAAACTGTTAACTTTAGGATAAAATGTTCCCAATAAGAAGTATTCACAATTTTAAACTGAATTCGAAAATCGAATAAAATATAGAGCATTTCATTTAAAAAAAAAAGTTCCTGTCGATTTCAGGAAAACGGTAAACTTGACAACAATGCGAAACTCACGATTGGATGGGGCGAAATTTCGTACCTAAATATACAAAATTTCATAAAAATCGGATGAATGGTTTGAAAGATATTTCGAAGATTCCATATTTCTGTTACCCACTGTACAACGTAGGTATCTACTAAGGAAGGGTTTTTCAAAATTTAACCCCTAGGGGGTGAAACAGGGGTTTAAACTTTGTACGGAGAAAAAATGGTCCTATTAACTCTAAACTTCATAGAAGTACTCTAAGAAATAAATGTTTAAACACGTGTTTTACAGTTTTTGATAAATCAACCCCTAAGGGGGTGAAATAAGGATTTAAATTTTGTAATGGAGTGAAATTGTTGTACCGCGGACGAAGAAATGACTTACTTTTAATTTGTCCGTCAATTTGCGGAAGCTAGTCTACAAATAAATATCTTTTCTTGACGTTGGTAAAGTTTTTTAAAAGCTAGACAGTAATTATTATTGGTCTACTTTTAGTGATGGGGCGGGAGTGGATATAAGTGACTGTGATTCCCTGGGAAAAATAAAACATGGGACCGGGGCGGTCAGTCCTGTAAGTATCCATTCGGAGCCGGATATGATTCCATTTTCCAAAGACCCGTCTGGAAGATATATAGTGTTGTATACGTTTATCGCCAGGGATGAAAATGATGTTTCTGTGGAAAGGGGAGAATTTGTTACAGGTGAGAATAGAATAAAATGTTTAATTACAGCGAAATTTTAACTTGAATTTTTTTTTATGTAAAAATATTACCTTTATTTTTAGTTTTAAATAGAGAAGATCCGGACTGGTTTTGGATTGTAAGAAGCGACGGACAAGAAGGTTTTATACCATCTGGTTTTGTGTATCCGGCTGACAATGTGATACAGGGTAAGAGAAAAGTGACTCGTCAGTATAGGAACATTAAAAAAAGCATGCAAATAAATAATTTCGATGATCTCAAACACGGCTCCCCGATTAAATATTTCTAACGAAGTTGGGTAATGCCCATACCAACAACCCGGCAATCAGTCTCAAAAATATGAGAAAGTTCGCGGTAGGGAGGCGCTGCAAAGGCAACAAACACGTCGATAATTACAAACAGTAATAGCCGGTCGAGAAAACAGCTCGTTCTAAGAAGTTTAACCAATTATTGGTCGGGGATAGTGAACAAAATTTCCATTGCTTTTCACAGACAGTGTTCTGTTATATATTTTTGTTAGAAATGTTTAATCTAAGGCACAACTATTTTGAAATTGAATGTGTCTGTTTCACAATAGGAAAATAATATTTTTGGGTTTGTAATGACTTCCTTAAACGACTTATGCAATAAAAGAAAACTAGTGCGGTTAAAATTATGTATGTTTGATTATGTGGTATTTAGTACTAGATTAGACAGAATACGGTGCGATTCGTATCCATTATTAGATTGCCCGTCTCTCCAGCCGTTGTTTCCATCTTTTCCAGGCCATTTGAACGCCCAAACCCAACCAGGTGGCAACTTTCCGAACCAGAACAACACCCACACGCTGACCTCTTCGAGTGCCGACGACTTACGTTACCACGGCACCGAGCTGGTCATGTTGTACGATTACAAAGCTCAAGCCCCTGACGATCTGACTGTGAGAAGGGGCGACTGGATCTACGCGGATTTGAACAATCAAACTGTCGACGGGTGGTTGTGGGCGTACGCCCCGAAAACTAGGAAGTACGGTTTTATTCCTAAGGCGTACGCGAGGCCACCGGCGATGACGAGCTTATGACGAGTGGGGAAGGGAAAGTGAAGTATGAGGGGAGGGCTGGCTATGGCTGGAAGTATTATTTATAACGAAGCATTATGCTTATGACATGTTGCCAATCGTTGGTGATGACTATACTTCGATTTTTTCTTTAATTTTCGTTTTTTATCCTACAAAAATTAAGGGAAATGATTATAAATCTATACAGGGTGTTCCAAAACTTTACCGACATAATTTTATAGGATTGCAGGAGGTGATTTTTTAGAGCCAAGCACAAGAGGGAAGCTCACATTCACATAGGTCCGGAAACACTTAATATGTTTCCGAGATATACTACGGGCCAATAAAAAAAATCAAATGACTATAACTTTCTAAGTACTAACATCTTTTTCTCTTAAAATTTAAAAATTCTCGACAAAATGATGTAAAATTTGTTTAGAAAAAATAATAAATAAAATACCTAAACGCGTTCATTTTTTCCCAGGGTAGGCTCAGCAAAAATTAAACTTTTTTTCGCAAATTACAAAATGATTTTCTGTGAGATATACAACTTTGAAATTTGACCAGCCTCCACTTTTCAAAAGGTAGAGTAGACCCTACCTTTGACATGACATCTTTATTTAGGAATCCCATTTAAAAAAGAGTTTTCTACAATAATCTGTGGTGCCACTGACAAATCAAAAAAGCGTCAATATCAATTTACAGCCGATGGCAATAGTTGCTTATTACTTGCCACTCACTTAGCTGAGCTGAGACAGTCAGATCCTTGTGTGTTTTTTTGCCTCATTAAATTTATCATACTATTTCTCTCTGACTAACTAAGCTCAGCTAAGGCAAGTGGCAAATAAAAAGCCGTTAGTGTTGCCTCCTGCAACACGAATATGAGAGCAGGAAATGTTTATTTATAGGAATGTACGGCTATATTAATTACATTGGTAATTTTAAATAAAAATTAAAATTTCCTCCACAAAACTGTAATTGGAATTTTCCCTACGAATAGGGAATTTCCCTTTGTGTTAATATCACTGATTGTGATTGTGACACCCTTTATATACGAAACTGTTTTGAACTTTTTTTGCAATTTTGCAAAAGGAGTAAGAACAACTAGAATCCAATTTAAATTTTATTAACCTGTATCTCGGAAAGAAGTGTTTACGGACCTATGTAAATAATAGGAAACATTCTTGTTTTCGACCAGAGAATTACCTGTAAAATCTTTGTCACTGGAGTTTTACAACACTCTGAATGTAAATTTAACATTTTACTTCTCCTATTCACAAATAAGGCTTTTGTCGATTATCTTTTGTAAATTATAACATACTAACTTTTTTAATAAATTGGTAAGAAATACGTTTCTTCAGATCTACTTATAATATACTCCAGTAGTGGGGTCTTAATAAAGGACTTTACCTTACAAAAGGCCGGGAGGGGGGGGGGTAGTTCTAATTTTTGAATATCTTTTACATTTAGGGGTTCTCATAAAAGGTCCAAGTTTTCGAACTTTACGCTCTCGCCGCTGACTTGGAAAATCTAATTGAAAATCGATATTTTTTTTAATATCTCATCAAAAGAGTTTTAGGGCAAAAATACTTGTTATCAACTTTATAGAACACGAAATTTCCTACAACTTTTGCTTGAAACATTTTTTTCTGTAATTAATAGCTTACAAGTTACAGGGCTTTAAAATAGCGACGATTACCAAAACAATAAATCAACAGACGTGATCAACCATTTAATTTTTTCCAAATTTGGCTTACATATTCTTCTAATCTTGGTTGTAAAGAAATGACTATGGACTAGAATAGCCTGCCTAACTTTAAAATGCTATAACTGTTAAACTATTGGATATAGGGAAAAATGTCTAAGACAAAAGTTGTAAAATTTCGTCTTCTGTAAAGTGGATAATCATAATTTTTGCTCTAAAGTTTATCGGTGAGGAGATATTTCGTAAAAACTGATTGTTCGCATTTTTTCAATATGATTACGCGAGTAGATGAGCGTCAACGTAGCGAAATTCAATTTTTTATTAGGGCCTCTAAATATAAAATAATGCACCTATATGCACAAATTAGAAATACTCGACGCTTCACAAGGTAAAACCTACCCTACTACTGGATCAATATGCCATTTTTTGTATCTCATTCTTATGTTGCCCATAATGTTGCCATGCTGATAATTTTTGTTTAGACTTAGATGCAATAACTATTTAGTTTAGTATCGGATATACATACTAATGGAACTTATATTTTTTTGTATAGAGAATAAATTTTTATAAAAGCTATTACTTTCCTTTTGTTGCAATTTTTTTTGACAACTCTGTATTCCTAAACTTCAGGTAAACATTTCAGAGCGTGATTTCTAGCCCAATTTACAGTAAAGACGTTAAAATCAGGGGCGTTCCATTGAAGCGGGGGAAGCACCGCTTCCCTAAACTTTTTGATGATAAAAAAATTATATATTAATAATGCATAATTTTCAACGTAATACTATAATTTTATAAAACTATGGATTTAATTTCTTACGCAAACAACACACGAACATCTTATGTACATCTCATGAATGTCCGAAAATTGTTAAAAACACGTCCAGAGGATGTCCAAATTTGGTTCATGTTTGGTCCAATGGATGTCCAATTGATGATACAAAATTAATTTAAACAATCTTGTATCTTTAATAATAACAAAGTAATCAATGATGGACACTCAATTTGAATCAGCTAATAGACATCCCAAACCACAAAACCCCAAGCAAACCCCAGACGTGAATCTTAACTAGAAGTTAGCAGTGCGCTGAATGAACGGATGTCCTTTGATAGTCCAAGCTTTCTAGGAACCCAAGCCCAAAATCAGAAAAAATTATGTTGCTCCAGTCGCGATCAATATTGTCTCGCGCCCAATTTGGGGTTTGGACAGTAGGGTTTTTTAGCGTGCTCCTGTAAGCGATCTTGCTTTCACTTATTCTCCGTTTTATTGTCATTATACTAATGTCTATTCCTTTTTTCTTAACAATTTTTTGTGCTTGATGCTGTTGTAATGTCGGATTTTTATCAAATAATTTACAAATGATTGAATCATGCTTTTTAGTAGACCTTCAAGTTTTACACATGACCCACTCCCGTACGAACTCACCTGATTTTTTCATACAATGAACTATTACTGCAAAGCTTAATTTTGGCCGCTAGAGGTGGGTACATAGAAAGACAGCATTCAAAACGTTTACAGTCCACACTACTCATATTAAAAACCTAACGATTACAACCACAACAGGCTCTTTACCATTACTGCATATTAACTTTTCCCACCCTCTATTTATTTGTGAAGGGCTTAGTCTAATCCCTCTAACTTTCCAAGAACTCAAGCCAACACGTTTGTGTTAATGACTCTACCTATATCATGCCAGAAATGACACCCTGGGGCACATTCAGAATCGACGCCGGGTGTTCCCGGGTAGACTTGTCAATGACGTCACGGCCATTAGAAACAACGGCTGGCCTCACGGTCAGCTGTTTACCCGGGAACACCCGGCGTCGATTCTGAATGTGCCCCTGAAATGCTAGGGCTTGAGGAACACCTTCGTACATTAAAAAGAGTTTTAAAAATGTATAGAAAGTAAATAATTACCGGATTATTCTTAAATATTTATATTAACCAAAGAAAGATGCTAAACATACATAATCTAAATTACGAAGCATAAAACTGCAACAATTCCTCCTCCTTAGGTTTTAATATCACTTTATCTTTCAAATTCACAACCCATCCAGGATGTAGACCATAGAAGATCTGCCTGGGGTCCTTCCTTTCTGTCAACATTTGGTAATCGGGATCTTCTTCAATTTTAGGCAAACTGTAGCCATACTTCTGAGCTAGAACCAATCTTTCTTCAGAAATTTTTTCAGGGTCTGCAAGGTACCCTCTTGTTGCTGGGTCAGAGTAATATTCGATAGCATCTGGTGGGGGCATCATTCGTCTTGGTATAGGAACACCTATTAAAGTAAATTAGGGATAGATAAGTACAACAGAATTACCAATGGCATAAAGAACATTTCAATATAACAAGAATTAAGACTTTAAAAAGCACATCTTTAATGTATTAAACCCAAAATAACTCAATGCTTACCTCTTTCAAAAAACTTCCTTGTATTACACATAGCTTGTAAGCTGTGGGGGTCATAATAGGCTGTAGTTATGACACCTCCAGCTTTCTCAACTGCAGCTATTACCAGCTCGCTGGCCCACTGCACTTCCAAGTTCACTTTGGCACTGAATATATCTGATCCTTCATCAGTTAACTGGACTCCAAAGTGATGTTGATCAGGGAACAATCGATACAGGCCAGTGTTTAAAACTGCTAATAAATCCACAGGCTTAGAAGTGTCTATCCTATTGGTGTCAACTAGTTTTTGTAGGTCTAGCATTGAGAGAGGTGGATACTGACGTTTGAGACTGAAAAGGTACTTATTAGGGCTCATTAACATAAATCTACATATTCTAAACTATATAAATGTCCTAAGAACCAAGCAGTTTAAAAAAATCATGCTTTCGACTTACTGATGTCCTTTGTAGTAGGGTTCATGAGGAAATCTAAGATAAAAAGGGTTATTTCCAGTCTCATACCCTAAACGCATGTAATTTTGTCTTTGGCCCGAACCCTTATTACCAGCCCCATGCTTATCACCACCATGTTGGGCTCTGCCCCTTTTTTGACACTTAAAATTGAAACGTAGTCAAAGTTTATAATATATGTCCAAGAATACGTGAAATTTAAGGACAGAGCTTAGTATAGACTTACCTTTTTTGAACCGGGGTTGTCTCTTATATTAGCCAGACATACTCTTGGAAGGGATCGAAGTAGATTTAGGGCTTTGTCTGTGTTTCCTGGCATTGCATTTGTGGGATTTTTATTTAAATTTTTTGATAAAAAATGTTTAGCAATTTGTAGGTTAGGTCTAAAAAGTCTTCTTGCTCGACAATTTCCATGGCCTCTTGCCTGATCGGCATCCAGCCAATTATTTTCTAATACCCGGCCTGGCGCTTATTTGCTATATCGGGCGACCCTCCATAGCGATGGGATATCTCGAATGAAAAATAATCGATCATTCGATTATTCAAATCACTCGAGATATCTCGAGAAGTCAGCGCGATCATTCGAATGATTTAGCCGAGAGATTATAATATAATAATAATCGCCTTTCGCCGCTTCGAATGACGAGACGAAATACGAAATGATGCCGTCGCCGACTCGGCACTCGACGTTGCGTTAAGATGACGATGCGATGCGATTGTCTCGGATGTGTTTTTCATTTGAATGATTATTTCGAATGATCCTTCGATATCGATCGAGCATTATTTCATCTCTCGACAACGCATAGCATGGTTTTAATATTGTCTGGGTCTCTGATGATTTTTTCATTCGAATGATTGTTTATTTCGAATGATCCTTCGATATCGATCGAGCATTATTTCATCTCTCGAGACAAATAGGGTGTTAGTAAAGTATGTGGCCAAACTTGAGGGTATTATTCCTTACTTAATTTTAAGACAAAACATATAAGACTTTGTTTTTAATACACAGGGTGTTGAATTTTTGTAAAAGGTTTTTCCTAAATAGCTAGAGGACGCAAATTAGTATAAAGTTGAAATTTGGTGACAATTCTTAATGCATAAAGGGGAGTCATGCTAGTTGCCAAATTTGTTTAAATAAATGTTTTTGTTTTCATGGATCTCTTACTTTTTTGTTATTTCTAACAAATTATACTAATAATGTTATGTATAACTTTACATTTTTTTGTTTTTATCGAGCCAAGCAGAAAAAATTCAAGAGATGATTTTTGTGCAGTTTTATTTGCTATATTTTTTGATTCGAATGATTATTTCGAATGATCATTCGATTATTAAAATCATTCGAGAGCTAATATTTCGATTATTTAATTCATTCGATTATTCCCAACACTAACCCTCCAAGGCAAATTACACGTCCTCCAGTTTGGATGTCATAACAACAGAGCCTCCGGATGTCCGGCCTAAAGCCCCGAACCACTCCCAATTTTCTTTTAATTTTATCTACCACTAGCCCACTAGCACTCTACTAGGTTAGAAACCGCACGGCTGTCAACCGGACCAGGATATAAACTTTTTCTGTCAGAAACTTGACAGATCCAACCGGAAGTGCCCCTCCTTGGCCACCATAGACCATGCAGTCCGCAGGTGGATCTAGTCAAGTTTTTAGGAATCACTCCCACCCAATCTTCCCCGTTTTTCCCACGATCCCCAACCAGGACTCTTCCTTCTTCCTCGAGGAACAAAAAACCACGATTTCCCGCGTTCTCGCGCACTTCCTGGGAGAGATTGGCCACCAAAACCAACCTCCCCGGATCACATGTTACTCGACCGACGGACGAACCAAAAGTCCTAAAAAGTAGAAATCTTTTTTCCTTTCTTCCTTCCCAGTTATTGGCCCTCGTCGATAGGACAGGTTGGCCAGCTCTCCACCCGATCCGGCGCTTAACCAGAGCGCTAGCTACCCTTAGGGATGGCTTACACGTTACCCAGTTTGGGTGGTATTTCCCTTAGAATATCCGAATTGTCGGGTATGTACCCTCGGAGATTCCGAATACAAACAATAATAATAATAAAAAAATGACATTACGTCAATGTTTTCGGTATGGCATGGCACAGTTGAGGTTATGGAATTTCCCGCCTCTGGTAGGGTCTATTGCGCATGACCTTTTCTTTCCGCCACATTTTCGCACTACGCTGCTCCCACAAGACATGGCCGTCACATGTCTACCTTGTGTGGATGAAAAAACGCAGCAGGAACAGGGATTTTAGGCCTCATCGCTCACACCCCTTGGATTTGGTAGAGACTCCCCTCAACAGGCCGTGGAGCTTCCCTTCGTATTCCGTCACAAAACACTCTACTCAACGCTTCTAGGCGATCTAACCCGAAATCAACGGAAACATGTTCGTTAGGATAGTTTTATTTGGGTTTTTAACACTTTAAATAGTAAATTATTAAAAATTATTGTATTTTTGTATTCTTTGATTTTTCAAAACTAAAAAATCTTAAAATGACAAAAATTACTCTAAACAAAAATATTTAAATTTATGAAATTGTAAAACAAGTAATTTCTCGATTCAAGTCTGGTGATTCGTTACCGTGGAGATTTTTAGCAATTGCTTGTCACAGTAACTTTTTTATTGAAGCGAGTTTGTAAAATCATTAAACACATTTGACATTCATGATGTGACACAATTTATGCTTTAAATTACCTTCATAATTACTTTCGGTAAAATGTCTAGAACAGATTCTAGCATTTTTCACATTAAACTTATCTTCTGGTTTGCACAGACGCTTCCACACTTTGTGTTTCTTTGTCCTTGGGGAAGCTAATAACATTAATATTGGGTACAAAGCCCTTGCATTGAATGTCCACATCACAACCATACACAACACACCTCATTTTTACTCTTAAACTCTTAAAAGTGATATAAAAACATCAAAAAACTAAATTTAAAACACAACGCGATCTTAACAAAGACGTGTCTCGTATACAAAATATGGAGGAACCTCACAGCGTGACGTACATGGCCACGCCTACCTGCGCGGTGTCGCATCTTCTTTTATAGGTATCATGGCTTTCATCCATAGGACGATATGCCAGTTCAGGCCATCGGGTTTGATTGGGTTGGCTCAAAATTATGACAAAAATTTGATCGATCCGGATTAGTTTACAAACTTTAGGTGAAACAGAAGCACGTAATTGATAATTGAATGAAGCATGGTAATAGAAAGATAATGGGTTTGTTTCTGCAGCAGTTTGAAACTAGTCAAAGCCAATCATCTTCAAGAAAAACAGTTTGCTGATCGAAACCGCACAATCTCATTGGCTCTGATTGATTGGAAACTGCTGCAGAAACAAACCCAAGAGCATTGGAGTGTCGTAGAGTGAGCCGGACCGATCCAGTTTTTGTCAATCGAACACGCCTCTGGATACTACAGTGGGACAAAGCGATATTTTTTCGCTCTGTCTTACACTCGCTGTCAAATGATCGGAAGACAAAAATAACACGATAGCTTTGTGTCGATTGTAGAACACTATAACTACCCGGAGTTGCATCTCTGACATAAATAAGGGAGTGTTCGTTTGCATCTGCATGCATGGAACTGTTCTGCTTGCTCTAATTCCAGTTTTGTTAATAATGTGCAAACTTTTTGAAATTTGTCGTGTCTTAAACAATAATATAGTCGCGCAACGAAAATAAAGCAGAGGTATGTAACACTTATTTTATTTTCATTAATAAGCAGATATAAGTGATTCAAGCATTAGCAGGTGGAGATACTTTGAATTCTGCCCACGGTTGAAGCTTTCCAGTAGCAAAAACGCCATAAAAGACTGCTCCAAACAAATAAATTGCTGCAGATATGGAAAATACTAGTTGCCATTGTTGCATGGTCTATAATAAAGAAATATCTCAGAATGAGTTTTACACTTAAACTATTGGCGACTCAAATTTAGGAAGCTAGCTGCAATCAGCTGATTTTTAACGGAGAAGAAGGGCTAACTAGACGACAAAATTGACAAAGATGCCAAATAACTCGATAATGAAGGCAAAAACGAAACGAAAACATTCCCCGGTATATATAGTAGCTAGTAAAGCGGCTGAAGAGGATGCCACGTTTTTAATTTGAGTCGCCAATACTTCAATTTTTAGACTTGGCTTGATAGTTAAGGCCGGCGCGCACTAGAGATTTTAATGGCGGTTTTTGGAAAACAATCAAAAATGGACCCTTATCGCTATTACGTTATTTTTGTCCGTTTAAGTTATATTATTGACATAGAAAAGCAAATAACTATTATAGGGGAGCTTCGGATAAAATGATCCCGCTTACAAAATGATCCCCCATAAGTTTCCAAGCTGTTATAAAGATGACAGCACCAGCGACGGTTGCACCTGATAGAGCGCGGCATTTATCCTCCGAAACAAGTTACCGGCGCGGCGGCCGGCGGTTAGTTTAACTTAAAACGTCCGAGCGAATCGTCAATTAATTGCTGGCCAGTAAAAATTATAGTATTGAAAAATTTACGTTATCCTGTAGGTAAGTAAGTATTATGAAAGTAGTCACATGTCAATATAAATTAGACCAACCAACTAACTTCTTAGGATATTTATTTTGAATCTATTCGATGACATCTGGTTGTGAGGTTATATTGTTTAAAAATACGTACCGTTGGACAAAATGATCCCTTAATTGGTTTGCAAAATGATCTCCGGGATCATTTTGTGAACATTTGAGGGGTCATTTTGGATTTATGAGATTATTATTTTACATAGATAGAAAAAATTGTTACAGATTATGGGAAAGTATATACGCAAATCAAACCGTCAGGCGTGGTCGGAGGAAGCTATGGCCGAACCGAAGCCATACGTAAAGTGCAGGGGGGAGCATCATTTAAGGGAACAGCAAGACAATGTAATGTTCCGCTGATGACTTTAAAACGAAGAATCAGAGGTTCAAACAAATATGCAAAAGGCGAATCCAAAGTACTTGGACGGTTTCGTCCAAGTTTAACAGCAAATTTGGAAGAGTTGCTGACTCAACATATATTAGCTATGGAACAGCGTTTTTTTGGATTTACCAAACAAGAAGTGTGCAAACTTGCCTACGAACTTGCAGCGAGGAATAATTTAGAGCACCAGTTTAACAATGACAAAAAACGAGCTGATAATACTTGGTTTAGATCATTTTTAGCCCGCAATCCAGCGATTTCTTTACGTGCACCAGAGGCCACCTCCGCTGCCAGGGCTCAGTCTTTTAATCGAGTAAATGTTCAAAAGTTTTTTACTTTGCTTAAGTCTGAGATGGGGAAAAACGAATATCGAGCAACAAACATATATAACCTGGATGAGACGGGTATACAAACTTGTCATAAACCTCCGAAAGTTTTAGCAGAAAAAGGCAAAAAACAAGTCGGTTCTGTGACTAGCGGAGAAAGGGGGGAAAATGTAACTGCCGTTGTATGCTGCAATGCAGCTGGTAACTTTATTCCGCCCATGCTCATTTACCCAAGAAAAAGAATGAAACCGGAATTTCAAGGTGGGGCACCTGCTGATTCCCTGGTTGTTGGCCAGCAGAAAGGTTGGATGAATTCTGAGTTATTTTTAAGATACTTGCAACACTTTCAGTCCCATACTCAAAGCTCTGAAGCAAACAAAGTATTGCTCATTTTAGATGGACATGGGTCCCATAAAACCATCGCCGCCATAGAATTTTGTAGAAAGCACTTTATTAAAATGATATGTTTGCCGCCGCATTGTACTCATAGAATGCAGCCCTTAGATATATCTGTTTTTGGGCCACTAATGACGTACTATGCGGCTGAATGCAGACGATGGCTTACTGCACATCCAGGGAGGGTGATAAGACTGCAACAAGTTTCACAGTTACTTTGCAGTGCATACAAAAAAGCTGCGACCCCAGAAAATGCCATTAGGGGTTTTGAAAAAACCGGAGTGTATCCATTCAACGAAGATATTTTTCCGGAGTGGATGTTTTTGGCAGCGTCGGTAACAGAGCGACCCCTGCAGGAAAATGACGATATTGGAGATCCTTCAGGACGCAGTCCAGAAAATAATTTCTTGGAACAAGTGGCTGGTCCCAGCAAAGAAAACATTCTGCCTTTTCAACCAATTGCTGGGCCAAGCAAAAAAAGTATTCCGCCACAAACACGAGGGCTTGAAGAATCAGATAGTGATGAAGCATCGGAATCCTGGCATGCAAGTGGGAGAAGTTCAGATGAAGTATCGATTGTTAACATGTCAGATTCAGATACTGATTTGCCTTCTGAAAATTTTGCAAAGTCCACAAAAGCAAATGTACTTGTTAGCCCTGAAGACATAATTCCCCTTCCACAAATGGAAACCACATGCATTAACAGACGAACAGGAAGAAAATCAACAACGTCAGTTTTAACTTCGTCACCATTTTTAGAAGAACTTAAAAATAAAGAGACCACAGACAACAGGCCAAAAAGACACTTTAAGAAACAGGTTACATTTGAAAAAGAACGTAAAAAAAGATCAGAAGGCGTCGCGGAAAATTTAAAAGAGGCAGCCAAAGATATCCAAGAAAAACGAGAAGAAGATTCTGAGTGCATGTTCTGTGGCGAAAAGTTTTGCAAATCAAAACCATGGGAAATTTGGAGAAAATGTACGTCTTGTAATAATTGGGCCCATGAACTTTGCGCAGGAATAAATAAAATGTGTGAAGTTTATATTTGTGACTACTGCAACTAAACTTTTTTTTTTTTTACTTAAAAGTTTGTTTATTTTTGGAATTCTTAGTTTGGTTTACGCATTTTTTAAACAGGTTTTGCTGCCTTTGTATTATCTTATTTTATAACTATTAAAAAATTTTTACATGTGGTTTTAAAATAAAGTCATAATTTTTAGCGGTAGGGCTCATTTTGTCCGCGACCCAGGGATCATTTTAAAGAACCCGGTTGACAAAATGATCCTTTTCTGTACGTTGAAATTTTGCACTATATTTTTCTTAGAATAAATATTGAAAAGTTTTAGTCGTGTAATTATTATACATAAGCCTACTATCAAAGCTTGTCAGGCAAGAAACTACAAAGATTACTCCTAACTAAGGACAAAATGAATGAAATTGCTTAGAGGGATCATTTTATCCGAAGCTCCCCTACTCTATTTTTTACTTACCGGGTGATCATGGACAATAAATCCCGTGATAGTGGGACTGACGAATCCCGGCATAGTGGCAAAGATCTGGCCGAATCCCATCAGTAAACTGGCATAAGCAGGCGCTATGTCCAAATGGTTCACGCTGAAAATTAAATTAAATAACTACACTAAAATTAATAGACAAAAGTGAATGACTTTATTTGTATTGGTACATTTAAACAAATGCTAGGTGGTCATTATTAATAGCAGGTTTTCATTTTTTAGTGTTCAGTGAAGGAACACTTATGGTATCCCTTCGGTTCGGTGTCTGTCACAGGCGATTTTCTCTGAAACTATTCGACGTAAAACTTTGAAATTTGGCACAGAGATAGAGTGTGATGGCCCAATATAGACGTGAAGTATAAAAAAAAATGATTCTGGGGGTTAATTTCAGGGGGAAATTGAAAAAAAAATTCAAGAACATTGTGTAGGCTGTCAAATGAAAGCTTATTGAAGCACGAATTCAACAATATATAGATTTTCTTTTTAATGCATTTTATGAAACATTTTTCGGGAAAAACGCTTAAAAATTGCTGTCCGTCCACCCTTATCACCAAAAGGATCGCTCAGAAAAATCTGAAAAAATGCGGTGTAGATTGAACTAAAATTATCAGGATTGAAAAATTCTAAACCGATCAATTGTTATAAATAATTTAATTATTTACTTCCCTATAACTGCTGAACCATTGGTTTTAGAGAAACAGTTTTTAGACAAAAATATTTCTCACGATGTAATGAACAACTTTTGTCCTTACACGTTTTTCAAAATTTTTAATTTAAACATTTGAAACGCTCCGGTTGGGTTTGCTTGAATTGAAAAATTCTAGCGCGATCAATTGTTATAAATAATTTAATTATTTATTTCCCTATAACTGCTGAACCATTGGTTTGAGAGAAAAAGTTTTTAGACAAAAAATATTTCTCACAATGTAAGGAACAACTTTTGTTCTTACACGTTTTTCAAAATTTTTAATTTAAACATTTAAAACGCTCCCAATTTAGCTCCGCGCATACGCGAAGTGCCGTCGGCTGCAGGTAGCGCGGCATTTGGGCAGAGATCGGGCGGCCGAGGTTTGCTCAGGTTGGTTGCTGATGGCACGAAACACTAATTGTGCAAGTATAGCTTGCACATGACCGAAATATTTTGAATAGTTTTTTTTTAAGCGATTAAGAAAACTATATACTTAAGTAATAGATTCCTTTTTGTTGTAATCGTTTCAGCCCTGATGACATAAATAGGGCAAAATTGGATAACATTTGTGGAAAATTTGTATCTTAATACCTACCTGAAACCGGACCAAGCAAAAGCACCCAGCCCAATAGCCAGGGTCAAACAGGAAATAGCCACATATTTATTGTCCACAAATGCCGGAATCATCATAAAAATCGTCTGCGCGATAAAAGCACCGCAGTTAAATATTTTCCTGACTTGGGTCACAGTCAGTATGCCCTTCACCAAAAACCAATCGGCAAAAAAGCCAGAGAATTGAATTAATATCGTCATTAGGAGATACGGACACGCAGACACCCAACCTGAATTTTTCAGATTATAATCATACATATCTAAAAATAAAAAAAAGGTTTGTGGGTGTATTTTTATGGTTTTATAATAATACATATATCAATAATACAGTGAAATCAAAGAAGTTTGCAACAAACAGAAACACAAGAAAAGTTGTTCATTACTAATGAAAAATAGGTAACTATCCGACAGAAACCAGTAGTAGTATAATAATGAGAGAACCTCCTCCGCGACTTCCTCCTTGACAAGTTTCAAGGTCAGAGAAATCGCGGTGGGGATTACTGATACGGAGAAGGTGCTTTCATCAATATACAGCTACCAATAATTAAACAAAAATATGGTAGTCGGCCTCGCAACATTTTCAATAAACAAACTTAGTAGTAGTATATTAATGAGACAACCCCCTTCGCCACTTCCTCCTTGACAAGTTTCAAGGTCAGAGAAATCGCGCTGGGGTTTACTGATACGGAGGTGCTTTCATCAATATAAAACTACCAATACCTACTCGGCCTGGCGACATTTTCAATAAACAAAATTAGTAGTATATTAATGAGAGAACCTCCTTCGCCACTTTCTCCTTGACAAGTTTCAAGGTCAGAGAAATCGCGGTGGAGATTACTGATACGGTGAAGGTGCTTTCATCAATATACAACTGCCAATAATTAAACAAAAATATGGTAGTCGGCCTCGCGACATTATTAATAAACAAAATTATTTTTAGAAACTAACCGCTTAGAAATTTAGGTAACTCCACCAGTAACGTATAAAATGCCCAATTTTCGGCCGTATGCGATACAACGATAGCCCATACTGGCATCGATTTAAAAATTTTTTTCCATGGCACCTCTTTTATCGAAGTGCACACTGTTGGAGCATATTTGAGGCTTTCTTCAATATACTCTATCTCCTCTGGGGTTATCCAGCGATCTTCAGCTGGGGAACCTCCTATAAGGAATATCCAGCCAACAAGCCAAGCAAGACTTAAACCACCTAAAATATAAGATAAGTCACTTGCTACAAAAGTTGGAAGATGTTTGCACACTAGCTAGAGTGTATATGTTATGCACTGAGTTCATAATGTCAGTCATTATGAATTGATCTGGCCAGACAATAAAGAAGGAAACATGAACAAACTTTGACATACACTCAATATTAGCTTCGAGTTTAATGGCGGCCGTTGACACATGTCAAAATATTTGGGGACTTATGATTTAAACGTTCCCTAATTCAGAAAACTCCTCGCGGACTCACAGATAATCGCTGAATTGATGAGAGATGGATATGATTAATTGCTATACATTTACAGGTACGCGACGAAGATACATATTCCGCATCTAATTCTTGCAGCCGGGAAAGCGTCAACGGTTGAAATATGTGCAGCACCTCATATCGAATGCCGTGAAGATGGGCATCCTTTTTTTACGCCTTTGCACCGGCATATCTCTTTCCGGCAGTTTTTAACCCGTCTGTGTATTTCGCGTTAGTTCGCTATTTTACAGACCCGTCCGTCCGATTTTAATTTATGACGTGTGAAATCAAAGTTTGTTTTTAGGAATATTGAAAATATTGTTGAGTTTTCGGTGTTTTCAGAAAGCATTTTGCCGTTATTTTGTGCTTATTAGACATTTTGGTGGTAGTAGGAAAGTACGTAAACATATTTTATATGTTTAACAATTATCTAGACCAAGATTAACCCAAAATTAATTAATGTTTTAGCAATTATATGTATTGCGGCGTAAATTACGAATCTAAACAAGTAGTTTAGTGGAATCGCTTATAGTTTTTAAATTTTTTCTTTTTAAATTATAAACCATATTATTTTTTAGAGGATATGTTAATCACGAAGAGAATATCGTACACAATCTCGCCCATGTAAAGCACCTTCGGCGCGCTCAAAAATGACGCATCGTGTTTTATTATTTTTTACTGTATTCAGCACATTCAGCTTTGTAATATAGGCCTCAAATAACATAACTCCAAAATAATATTTGTGGAGTGGTGTGTTTACATTTTAATAACATTTTTAGATATTATTAATTTATTATGGATCACGATTATTGCATTCTAATTCTAATCAACGATGTTAATACCTTGATTTCACAATGTCACCACAGATGCTACATTGTCTGTAGGTATGAAAGAGTCTTCCCATTTGTTTTCTTTCCATTTTCCATGCAAGAGGAATGCCGAGAAAATTGGAAAACTGGTCATTTCAAAATATCGTTGTTTACTTTGAGAGCGACAAATTAATGTCAAATCCGGGTCTCGCACAGCGCACATTCAAACTGACGTTGAGTGCATTAATTGGTCAAGCATGGTCATCCATGAGGTTTTGCATTTTGATTGGAAGTAGAAAGGCGCCATCTATCAGCGTCAGGATTTTTGTGAGGTATCATGCACAGTGTCTGATATGCCGTTTTGCTGACAAACAAACCTTATTATTAATTAAAAATAATAATAATTACTATTGATTTCTATGATTACTGATTCATTTTATGCTAAAGTTTAGTGGTAAGTTTGTATGTATATTTTGTATTTACTATTTACCTACCAAGACAGTGTCAAGTCTATTTTTCCGAATTTAACTTAATGTAGATATCGATATAAAAGCGCTTTCTTAGGTTTAAAGGTGCTCGCTCACTTAGGCGAAGCGTCGCGAACGCGAAGGGAAGCCCGGCGAAGCGAAGCGTCATTTACGCGGTGTCCGCACACTTGGGCGAAGAGAAACGAAGCGCAGAGAATCCACGGTAAAATATATCCCATCCTATTTTCAACATTTAACGTTTAAAACATTTTTAGTTGTTCAGTGAAGGTATACAAAATGAGCAGGTCGTCATCGGACGAGGATCTTTTTATACTTAGCCTGATTGCCAGTACGGAGGAAGAAGAGAAACCAAAAAGAAAAGTTAGGGTTAGTAAAATAAATAAATAGAGGGATACTTTCGGTAAATTCCATCACCTATTTTCTGATTTAAGAAAACACAACACAATCTACAAGAAGTTTCAGCTGGTACCGACGTCTAAAAAGTAACGACAGTCAAATATTTTGGATCTTCTCTACTCCTCTTCAGCGCTCACTGAGACGGCGCGACGGGAAGCGGCGAGAAAAACGTCGTCTAGTTGCTCTCCAGACTTTCCGAGCGTCAATCAACGCTTCTCTTCGCTTCTCGCCGCCTCAGTGTGCGGGCTTCCATTTGATTGTATGTAAGGTTCTTGGATGAATAAAATTCTCTTCGCTTCGCGACGCTTCGCCTAAGTGTGCGCGCACCTTTATATTTACATTGCCATAAACATTTTGTTTCATACAGTACATTTTTTTCTAATATCAATACATTTGAATAAGTAGAATAAACGTTATTTTTTTGGGTAATTCTTTGTTTCATTGACTATTAGTCACATGAACAAAGCCTTTTTCTTATTTAATCTAAATTTTACCTCAGCTTAGGTTCTGAGTTTACTAGGCTGCAAATTTACTTCCCTTATAAAAATTCAGTGGAGCCCAATGGCCTTGGAAAATCTAAGCAAAGAGAGGGAAAAGGGAAAATTACAAACATATGATACATAAATGCTCCTGGTGAAAAGCTGCCGCACACTTATACGGCTTTTGGGTAGTTAAATTTAATAATTAACCCCAGAAGCTGCAATGTTTATTTAAACTTTCATAGTTCTAGTACAATTGTTTTTTCATATTTCTACACATATGTTGCCAGTAAATTAATTTCAGCGAGCTTCTGTTCCACTATTTAAACAGTTATAAATTTTGACAAAAAATGTGAACTCCAGCCCTGACCAAAGTTTAAGTTGTATACCAGAGTGTTACTAGAAATGACATGTGCCAACAGCCACCATTAAACTCTAAGCTATTGACTATACCTTACCAAGTTGTTTGGTGGTATCAGTGTTATAATTTTTCTCAATGGCAACACTGCACTTGATTCGGTTAAATCTGTTCTACAACATATTTCAATATATGACAAATAAAAGGGAGAAATTTTCATTTCTAGTCTAGTCAACAAGTTCAAAACCGTGTTAATTCTTGATAAAGATCCTAAAAATATGTACGATAGCTCATTGGATTCACAATGACGTCTAGAAAAATGTATTAGAAGGATTTTACTGCATGATAAAAATTGCAAAAGTTATTAACAAATTAAGATGAAAAAAAGGTGTTTCGTTTTTTGGCAAGTACTCAAAAACTATTAATATTTAAGAAATTAAAAAAAAAGATTCATAAAGAGGAGAAAAGTTCCAAAAAAAAGTCCCGACTCCCGGAACTCTACCTCCATTATTTATAATTTTAATTTAGTGCTGAAAATAGGGCCCCGCGCGGCCGATACAGCATGGCCGCGCTACCGCTCAACAGAGTCTATTACATAAAATAATTTTTTTATAGAGTTACATATCAATAGAAAAATTTTAAAAAATTATGGTGTCATCAGAACACTTTAAAGAATAAAGTCCCGTTGGAAAAAATTTTTTTGTTGATTTTTCAAAAAGTTATACTATTGTTAACTAAGTAATTTTCGTGGGATTTCCTTTTAACAAAAGACAGTATAAAAGTTTAAATAATTGGTCTATAAATTTTTGGCTCCTTGGAGCTCTTCTTATATATATGTATATACTTAACAAGACCACGTTATAAAAGCATTATAAATTTGTGTATTTTGTCTATTATAATTTTTGTAAGTTAACAAAAGATGAAAATTGTCGAAAATATTGTTAACTTACAAAAATTATAATAAACAAAATACACAAATTTAAGATGCTTTTATAACGTGGTCTTGTTAAGTATATATGTATATAAGAAGAGCTCCAAGAAGCCAAAAATTTATAGACCAATTATTTAAACTTTTATACTGTCTTTTGTTAAAAGGAAAGCCCACGAAAAATTACTTAGTTAACAATAGTATAACTTTTTGAAAAATCAACAAAAATTTTTTTTTCCAACGGGTCTTTATTCTTTAAAGTGTTCTGATGACACCATAATTTTTTAAAATTTTTCTATTGATATTTAACTCTATAAAAAAATTATTTTATGTAATAGACTCTGTTGAGCGGTAGAGCGGCCATGCTGTATCGGCCGCGCGGGGCCCTATTTTCAGCACTAAATTAAAATTATAAATAATGGAGGTAGAGTAACGGGAGTCGGGACTTTTTTTTGCAACTTTTCTCCTCTTTATGAATCTTTTTTTTAAATTTCTTAAATATTAATAGTTTTTGAGTAATTGCCAAAAAACGAAACACCTTTTCTTTTTATCTTAATTTGTTAATAACTTTTGCAATTTTTATCATGCAGTAAAATCCTTCGAATACATTTTTCTAGGCGTCATTCCGAATCGTACATATTTTTAGGACCTTTATCAAGAATTAACACGATGATTTTGAACTTGTTGACTAGACTATTCCTGTGAAATATTTGACATAAGAATGTTGCCACTATATTAAATGTTACCAACTTAATTTGCCATATTTTGGCATTGATATTATTTTATAGAAAAAAAAAACTTATATACAACGTATGCCATGTACGGTGTTTAGAAAAATTTGCAAGTTGTACTTATTAAAAACAGTTGCGGCTGGTAAAATTTCAAAGTGGTATATCTCTGTTCTTACTTACAAGACCCGTGCCAAATTTAGGGGTTTTAATAACTGGGAATGTTTTGGCAAAGAAAAAATCATCTTGTAATTTGCAAAAAAAAAATTGAATTTTTGATGAGCCACCCCTGGGAAAAAAGATTAAAGCGTTTAGGTAACTTATTTATTATTTTTCTGAACAAATTTTACATCATTTTGTCGACAATTTTTAAGTTTTAAGAGAAAAATGTGTTAGTAGAAAGTTATAGGCATTTGATTTTTTAAAAATTATATTTTAGGTTTAAAAAAATTCAAATGACTATAACTTTGTAATAGTGAGCCCACTGGGAATGTTTCGGTAAAGAAAAAAAACATTTTGTAATTTGCGAAAAAAAGTTTCATTTTGCTGAGCCCCCCCTGGAAAAAAAATGAACGCGTTTAGGTATTTTATTACTTATTTTTTCTTAACAAATTTTACACCATTTTGGTGAAAATTTTAAGAGAAAAAATGTATTAGTAGAAAGTTATAGTCATTTGAATTTTTTCTAAAATTATATTTTGGGTTTAAAAAAAATCAAATGACTATAACTTTCTACTAACACATTTTTTTTTCTTAGAATTTAAAAATTCTTGACACAATGATGTAAAATTTGTTTAGAGACAGTAATAAATAAAATACTTAAACGAGTTAATTTTTTCCTAGGGGAGGTTTACCAAAAAATTCAACTTTTTTCGTAAATTACAAAATGTTTTTTTTTTTTTACCAAAAAAAATTCCCAGTGGGCACACTATTAAAGGCCCCAAATTTGATACGGGTCCTGTAAGTAGGAAGAGAGATCTATAACTTTGAAACTTCATCAGCCGCCACTGTGTACTTACCTGTTATATAAAATATCCAAACCCACCCCATATGCTCGGCTATATAAGAACATATGGGGAAAGTGATTACCGTCCCAAAAAAACATCCTGAGAAAGCGATCGTGGCCAATCGAGCTCTTTCTAATGGAGGAGCCCATCTTGACCATATTGCGTGGATACAGGGATATGTTACGCCCTATAAAATTATAAAAGGATTCGGTGATTTCGCCAATATGGACTCTGGGCAATAACTACTTGAATACAAGTAGTTATTGCTCTGGGCCGATTTTAATAAAGGATTGGGGTCAAATCACCAAGTTTCAACCACGCTCCACTCCCAGTCTTATAGTATAACGCTCTACTCACAGATTCTTTCTGATATAAAACGCTACGGGAGCATAACTCGTAACTGGATATCAGCGTGCCTGAACCTTAAGGTGACCGAATCGTGATTAGGCATAAATGCGACCGGAGCGTGACTGCACCGGTTGAGTATTACCTGTAATATGAATTGTATTTATTATTAGATCGGGACGGACACTAGCGTCTACGGATCCCACACTAAAAATTTTGCTTTCAGGTTTTTAGCTTTACTATCGCGCAGGTGCATCTAAGGTTGCATACGTTTCTGTTTTGGTTTGGTTAGGTGCAATTATTGCATAGTGAAAAAACATTGTAAAAGCTAGAGCTATTATTTATTTATTTAAAGGTACTTTTCATGAAATATGTAAATGTTGTTGTCTAACTGTGGTAGCAGGTTGTCTAGTTGTTTATTTAATTAATTATCAAACCAACTGTAGTTGTAGCAGATATTTTGAAGTATACTCTGTATGATATTAAAATGTTTTAGGGAATTATTACATTATACAAGGCCGTCCCTATACGGCGTGCAGCGTGTGCCCCGCACAAAGGCAGCAATGGATAGAGGCGGTAAAATCAGTTAATAAGGAATTTTTTTAACTTTAGAATAATAGTTTATTATGCAATGAGCACT
Source organism: Philopedon plagiatum (assembly GCA_963971165.1). NCBI lineage: Eukaryota > Metazoa > Arthropoda > Insecta > Coleoptera > Curculionidae > Philopedon > Philopedon plagiatum. The sequence goes on from OZ020189.1 coordinate 2,372,241, forward strand.
TAATGTTAGCTATTAATATTGAATTGAAATATCCACCCAACATTATTACGTCAATTCTATTGTTGTCAGCTTCTTATTTTTCTTAATGCCAATGTCATAATCAGAGCTAGGCAAACTACTTGAAAAAAGTAGTGGAGTATTACTACTAACTACTTTATCATAAAAGTAGTTTAACTACTTGGTAGTTAAACTACTTCTTCAAAAAGTAGTTAGAATACTAACTACTAAGTAGTTAGACTACTAACTACCTACTAAGTAGTTAGAAGTTCAATATTTAACTACAAACCAAACCAGACATGTACCCTTGTGGCTCAACAAACCAGTGCCGTAGCTGTACTTACAAAAATGATTAAAAAAAGGACTTGAACCTATAAGAAATAAAAAAATTTAAAATAAAATAAATTTTTTTATTATTTAAACTTTATTGTAAAGTTAACTGTCCACTGACTTAAATTTGAACATCAATTATTAACACAGTCCCTTTTTGGTACAAAAATACAAAACTAAATCATATTAGGTAAAAGGAATACGAGGTATTTAAAAATCAAAAATTTTGATTTTTTGAAAACTTTTAAAACCTGAAAATTCTATATTAGGTTTGCTTATCGCTTACTGGACTGGAAACGTCAGACGAGAAATTTCCGAGAACTTTGTTCTAACGAGATTTTTGGCACGCGTCAACGTACATGTCATGTAATGACGTAATATAGAGGGATGTAGTTAAATATTTTTAAAAGTAGTTAAATTACACCAAAATAGTTAAAATATCTTAAGTAGTTAGCACTGTGTAGTTAACTACGTTTTGATTTTATGCAGACTTAAAATAATCGAGTATAACTACTAGGAGAAAAAAGTAGTAAGAATACGACTACTTTTACAGAAAAAGTAGTTAACTACTGCCTAGCTGTGGTCATAATAAGGAGATTTAGACATTTTATTATTTTTTAATTCTTTTAAGTCCAAAATTCGGTCTACTATAGTATTAACAGTTTATATATCTAGGTCGTAATGGAGGCATTTACTGTAGTAAACTAAAGATTTTTTAAAATAGAACATTGGAAAAATTTATATACTAGTTTTAGTTCTTTTTTTTTTCTTATTATAAAACACCAATACTAAATGGTCAAACAGTTTGTGACTTCAAATGTCCAGACTGCGATGTAAAGCATAAAATGCATATTACATTATCTACTTTTTTAAATGCCCTTGTATTACAAAACTAGTAATTTTCAACGCTCGCCCGTATAATGTGACAACGAAAACGCCAAAACAGAAGCGTATGCAACCACAGATGCACAAAGCAAAATTTTTAGTGTGGGATCTGTAGACGCTTGTGGGACGGACTGCTACCGACCCATGAAGCACGATAATATGATACCAGTCTTATTTAATAAATGTATCCTGTTTCATACCTGAAAGAGACCCTCTATTACTCTCAGAGCAATCAAGATATATACACTGAGGTAAGTTAACACAGGTGTTAGCACAGTTAGTATAGCCGATATGAACACCCCCCAGCCGTACAGCCTTTTGCCCCCAATCTTGGCAGCGAGGATTCCGGCAGGGAATTGTGTTACCATGTATCCGTAGAAAAATGCACTTAGAATGTGTCCTTGGAGTGCGTTGGGCAAGTTGAATTCGGGTCCCTACAAGTTAAAAATAAAGTTTAATTAATACCATTTTTTTCTTACCGAGTGTACTACAGGCCCCACCCAGGCTCGAACCCCACCACAGGTTTCAAAACTTTTTTCTGTATTAATAAATTATAGCACTAATAGGTGAATTGTCGCTGGTTTGCTCAGGTTGCGCCCATTTTAAAATTATTTTATATTACGTGAAATCTTAGGTGATGCAGCATATCTTCTTTTTCCAGGTGAATGCCTATAGACTTCACTGAATTTTAAAAGGAACTATATATAATGTATAATTTTTTGGGAATCACAGTCGCTCGAAAACCTATTCTTCGAGAATACCGTTTTTTTTTTTAAATGGAGGCCAGTGTATTCGAGGTATACACAAAGTCACAAGAGGAAAGAAAAATCTAGCAGTTATTTAAGAAAAAATATATGTATATAAATTTTGCAAAAAAACTGTGGCTAAAAAAGTCAATATCTCATTATCTGTCTGCATTGAGATTGTCTGCCTTTTCTATTTTTGTTTGTTATAATTAATAAAACAATTAGGCTGAAAGGCAGACACGATTAAATGATTTCATAATTCTTTATTTTTTTAAACAAATTTGCGATATTGCAGCCTTCTAATGCAATGCTATCTAAGCGGTAGAAGTAACTTTTCGTGCTTTTTATAAAATAATTTTAATAATTAACCCAATCTGTCTGACGATGAAATAATTATAATTATTTTCATCGCCGATGCTTTGGAGAGAACCGCAAAACCACACGGATGATTGTTACTTTTGCTTGACGAACGTCGTCGGTAGAAATTCCAAAAATGTTACCTTGAAATATCCCGAAGTTTCATCAGTGTCGAAGCCAATTCCACGTGGCAAACATGATCGATTGACGATTGCCCATTTTTCCTGGTACGACCTCTTGCACCGTAGAGAGTTCCGATGCAAGTATGAGTAGTGGCAGTGAATTTGTAATGGACGAAAAACATATTTACTTTCGCAAGCTGAACTGAGTGATTTAATCCGAGACTTGCAACTATCCAAACAAAAAGCAGAACTGCTAGCATCGCGTATGCAACAATGGAAATATCTCGACGGAGAAGCGAAAATCACCCTTTACAGAAATAGGAATGAAGCGTTGATGCCGTATTTCACAAAAAAGAATGATATGTGTTATTGCAATAATGTCGTCGGTTTATTTGAAGCGATGAAACAACCGTACGATAAAAATGAATGGCGTCTCTTCATAGATGGATCACAATCGCGTATGTCGCTGATCACAATACAGTCTTAAAGCCGTATGTTGCTGTTAAAGCCGCTCTCTTGCACGATGGAAATGAAAAACCATCTATCCCACTTGCTCACACACACAACACCAAGGAAAATTACATGACAATGATTGAAATCTTGCAGAATATCAAATACGACGAACACAACTGGAAAATTTGTGGCGATCTGAAGGTATTGAATAAATGTAACAAACATGTCATAATAATTTTTATGTAATGAATGTTGATTTATACCAATGATATATGTATACACATATATCATTGTTTATACTCAATTTTCAGCTAATTGGCTTGTTGATTGGGATGCAATCTGGCTTTACGAAATACTGCTGCTTTCTTTGTCTATGGGACAGTCGCGCTACTGAGCATCATTACCAGAAAAAGGATTGGCCAATTCGTCACCAATATACACCAGGACGACAAAGTGTCTCTGCTACACCACTGGTTGATCCAACTCGTGTGTTACTGCCACCTTTACACATTAAACTTGGTCTTATAAAAAATTTCGTGAAGGCCCTTGACCGAGAGGGACCGGGTTTCCAGTATCTGATAAAGCTCTTTCCCAAAATTTCCTACGCCAAAATCAAAGAAGGTATTTCTGTCGGACCAGATATTAGAAGATTGATGAGGGACGACAACTTTACCAAATGTTTATCAGCCGCGGAAGCAGCAGCATGGGAATCATTCAAGAGCGTTGTTCGAAACTTCCTTGGTAATAGACAGAGTAACGACTACAAGCGAATTGTTGCAAATCTTGTGAAGAATTACCGCAAAATGGGTGTTCGAATGTCATTGAAGATCCATTTTCTTCATTCCCATATGGATTTCTTCCCTAATAACTTAGGCGAAACTAGCGAGGAGCAAGGAGAACGCCTACACCAAGATTTACAAAGAATCGAGAAAAATTACAAAGGTTTTTGGGATGAAGGTATGCTGAGCGATTATTGTTGGTCTCTTATGCGTGAGACGGACCCAGAAAATTACAAACGACGCAGTTCCACTGCACTTCATTTCTGATTTTTGATGTATTGGTTGAAAATTGCAAAACATGTCTCATTCATTTATCTAAGAAACCTGACCTGATGGCAAAAAACGGACTGCGGATTCGTAATCAGCGCCAAAAGTTACCTTACAAACTGCTTTCAGCTGCTTGGGTCCAAAACCGTGTAAACTTGTGTTATGTATGTAAATAATATGTATCATAATAATAATTGAAAAAAAAACAATTATTCTTAAACGCAGTAGGAAAAACGTCTGCCAGCTGCATTTCTTTTCTTTTTTAATTAACACAATTTTAGTAATACAAGAAGCAGACGCGATAATATTGTTTAGAGCACTTATTTTTTACATCTTTCACAAGCTCCCATTTCGCAAAAATAAATGAAAGGCAGAAGTTGCTCATAGCTTATTTTACTCATTTATTTGCTTTAATCAACGTCTGCCAAATGATGAAATCATTTAAAAATTACTTCCACCAGCTCCCTAACTAAGAGTAACATCGGGGAAAAAACTATTTAGTTTAGTTAAAGTATTAAGTGTAAAATGGAATGTTTGCAGTGTTGTTCCAGAGTGTACTTTTATACCAAATTTGGCACATTTTAGAAAACTTTTGGTACTGTGGTACTTTTGGCACACTATTCTGCTAGTAAAATTAATTCAACAATGAATAATTATTGTCAATGCCATGGATTTATTAAGAATGGATACGGGATGATTTAACATTCTTTGAAGCCAAAACAAACCATTCTAAACGACACTCTAAACACAATTTGTAAACATTGGCCACATGTTATTTTTCCTTGTATTTTTGTACAAAAAATACGTTAGAAGCATCACAAGATTTACTAAAAGTAATAAAAGCCCTAAAATATTTTATTTTTCTGCTAAATATTAATAAATTTAAGTTAAAAAGGTTTTATTATTTATAGGTTATGTTATTTCTAAAGGTTTTTATTTAAAGTCGCTCCGAGTCATTTATAAATCTATAAGTCGCACTTTTTCTTTTCTAGTTCATTAGACAAAGACGTACGTGTAACCGAGCGTTCGCAGACGTTTTTCCTAAGCAACCAGCAGACAGCAACACTTCTGAGCTCCAACACTCCAATGCTATTTTATCTCTTTCTACTTTCTACTACCATTCTTGATTCAATTACGTGGTAATTCGTAGTTCGTAAACTCTTCTCATAGGAGAACTGTTTTCATAACAAACAACAAATATAAGGCTTCACGTTCGATACGCTCACAGTATACGGACATCGAATCCTTTCTTAATAAATCCATGGTAAATACCAATAATTAAATATTTTTTCATAAAATTATTAAACTGTCACTTATTATTAGTTGGTACAATTTACACAAACCTAAAGGTACAAAAATTTCAAGCCACAGAACAACACTGAATGTTTGTTAAGTGACTGAGTGATGATTGATGAACAGGTAATTAATCGATTTAAATTTTTTTTTCCTTAAAACTGTATTTGTAAAAATTATTGACCTTTAAATATTTATAGCCCTTATTCTTTCTGTTGATGGCACCTACATAGTCAAAGAACCGCCGCAGTTTCATTTTGTAATGACGCTACTTTAACTTACAATACTTTGCATTGTCCCGTTGTCTGCTTCAACCTTCCGGTCCTGCGTCATAGCCACAATCGCTACACTTAAATTAACCCTCATCGTATATACGTTTATAAAACCAGTAAATCCCCATAAAGCCATCATATATCTTCGTTTTTTCCAAAACTTCCATGTCGGCTTATCTGTTGACTCGCTAAAAAGGCAATTCGTCAATTGAATTTCTACATTCGATTTATATTTTCATTGGAAGACATTTTCCCGTTTGTTATTGTAAACATCTTATTGGTGCTTGAAGAACATTTCTAACAGTTAAGTTGACCTATTCCATCTTTCGATAGAAGTTAGTTATTCTGTTACTTGTTGTAGCTAGCCATGGTTCACACTAAGCGATCTGTTGTTGCAATGCTGCGCACCATGCCACGAGACTAAAGCATCTTTTACTCCCTCCACGTATTCGCTTGAAAGCCGAACAAACGACACAGAATAATTTTTTAAACTTGTTTAAGCTTAAGTATTATGTCGAACATTTTGTGGGGCACAGACGCAGCGGTTGGAGCGAAATCGGCTGGAGGAGTAAGGGTGCAACCAACCCAGGCTTTCCCTTTAGAGGTGGAGATAATTTCGTTGCAGAGGTCAGGGGAGGAAAAGAGCTTCTATAGAAGTTTTGACTAATGTTTTTGGCAAGTGACCAGAAAAATTTGTAGCGGTTGAAACAGGAAAGCACTTTCTTAATTCTGTTGTTAAAAGCATTTTTGGACACCAAGATAGTTTATTGTACTGATTTCTTGCCTCTATGAAAATCGGACGATTTTCGGGTGTAGGATTTTGAAGAAATCTTTTGTGAACTTGGTGTTTTTTGAGACTGACTTTATCACACACCTTGGAGAACCAGGGCTTTTGATAGTGGAGTTTATATAGTTTCTTCGGGTATGTGATATGAAACTTCAACACCTGTTTAAATGATATCTGTGATATGAGCGCAAATTTCGGAGAGATCGGAAGTGGAAAAACAGACGGGATTCCAACTCCGCCGGTTATGATGCCCTGATTCCTGATTTTATCGACCAATTAGTTATCTTTTTTTTCCACAAACGATGGCGCCTACTTAAAACAGATTAATGAAAAAGAACCTCAATTCACAACTGACCCTCACTCACTGATGATTGCAATATAAATACTATGAAGCTAATTTATTTTATTACATACCTAATCTTGATATATTTCTTAAAACTTCAGTGTAAAATAAGTTAAAAGTTTGTTTTACTATCTCTTGAGACCTTTGAAAATGACAATAGTATCTATCTAAATTGACATACATATCTGACAAAGTTTGAAATAATGGGCTTGTTTTTACTCAGGTAGACCAGATACCTACCTAGGAGGAGCGCATCGAAAGCACTTTGTTTGAGGTGAAGAGTGGAGGAAATATATCTAGAATTATTCTAAAAAATCCAAAATTATTGACCTTTTTTAAAACTGGTCGACTTTTGCTGAAATATGGAACTGCCGACGTTTTTTTTTAGTACGAATTCGTCCTCTAATTAGCCAACTCGGGCACCTACATGGAGGGGGGTCGTTCCCCCTTCCATCTTAGCAATGCCATTTTGAAAAATCGCTTTTTATTGTGAGTCTTTACCCAAATTTGGTGTTTCTAGTTTCTAGGTGGTTTTAGTTTGCATGTCGTCTGTCAGTCAGGACTTTGCATTTTATATATTGAGAAGATCAGTGACATATAAAAATATAAATTATGCATGTTACAAATCCGATAGAAACCTATAATAGGATGTTGATCGTTTGTAACCTATAAAAATTTGAATATGTGTAAAATACAGTGGAAATCTTTACCTAGTGTCAACCGGGCCTTACGGTACTATCTCATTCGTATATTTTGGACAGAAATGGCGCTAACACCTTAAGAACGTTTACACACAGCGGTTTTCGACGAGCGGCAGAATATACATTTGTGCTGGCCTGTCCATTTTATAGCGGAAAAGAATAAAATGAAGAGAAAAATACAATGTAGAATCTAAAACCGCCTAAAACAATAAAACAGCTAGCGGCGCTGCGCATGCATCAGACGATGTGCGGAGTCACGCAATACCTTGACGACGCCCCTGCTTTGTGTGGTTCACAGAACAGGTGTGTGGTTTAAGCAAAAGCAATACCAAAACACAAATCCATATACGTATTTATTAATACGTATATGCACAAATCGATGTGCCCACTCGGCGAAAACCGATGTGTAAGGTGGTACCATTCTGGGAAAGCAATGCGTGTGAATACCAATACAACTTTAGTTATGGCAATTAGGGATTGCATAATTTACTTGCAACTTGCAAGGGTCTCACTCTCACTCAGTCTCAGTTTAAAAATCTCACCTGACATTGCTAAAATTCCCTTCGCCCGATTTACGTCGAGTCGCCGAATCGTCAAAACTCTTCTTTATACACGTAAAATTTTGTCCAGGTACAGAACTGTTGCTTCAGGAGTAATGCCTACACTGGTATGGTATTGACATTTACCAGCTGATAAAGATAAAACTGTAAATGCGTTCTTTTTTAAAAAGGCCGGTAACTATTTCTCGATCATAAAAACTCATTGAAAGATTCTTACATTTAGAAGTTGGTTTTAAAAGTTAAAGGTAAGAACAGGCAGAAACTTAATTATTTTTAAAGAAAATTGGAATGTTGTTAATTTCAATTTCTATTCGTAAAAAACAATATACAGGTTTTGTTCCAAGTTAAAAAATTCTAGCCAGTCAGTGGAATGTTTATTTTTTGTGTAGATTTTTTTTAAGTTGCAAGTTACGGTTTTTTTCTTTATTTTTTTTTTTGGTGACCAATCTCTGGATCATCTAAATGGGCGATTTCTTATTATAAAATGAATAATAATTTACCTATTATACCAGAAGAAAAAAGATTTTCTTTCAAAAGTCTGGGTTTCAACTTATTAAGTATTCCCCCAAAATAAATAATATTTACCCCCTCTTTTAAATGGAGAATGTATAATATAAAATTTCTGTCCCAGATTTGAGTGCTTCACTTAAAAACTTACTTAATTCAAAATGAACAAGTTGTTAATTCCACCTTCCGCAAACTGGTACGAAGCAGACATTATGACCTGTGCTCCTGATAATACTTTAATTTATGGGGCTCGACAAGACCTCATTATCATCAAACCTACACTGGAAAATGAGCCGGATGATGTACAGGTCATTTCAAGAGCTCATTCTATGAGGTATGTATATGAATACTCAGGTTTTTTTTTATCTTCTGACAGCCCACGAAGACTGAAGTCCAAGTACTATGTACGTGTAATGGGGAAATCTGACACCCAGCTAGAGCTGGGCTTGACCAGCCCTTTCAGTGTTCAATGTTCAATAGTTTATTCATGTTAATACATACAATGTTTACACACATCATCAAATAAAATATTTCACAAAATAAATTTCAATTACCTATTATCTATGAGCTAAAATAAAACAGGATATATTTATGATATAAAAGTAGTCATAAAATGTATAAAAATAGGACATATTAAAATTATATTTAAAATCGTGATATCGCTAGGAGGACTTGTCACAACATGCTAAAATCAGAGTTAAAATATTCTTTAAAAGAATAAGAAGCCTTGGTTATTAAGAAGTGTATTATTGTCTGTTTAAAATTCTTAAATCAAAAATTCTTGACAGTGTCAGGAAGAGCATTAAAAATTTTTATAGGCCAATACCCCGGGCCATCCTGACCCCAAGCAGACCCAATTTTTGAAGCAGGATTCCATGGTCGACACAGTCGAAGGCCTTGCTGAGAACACAGAACAAGACCGAGCTATACTGCAACTTATGGAATGCCTCTATTATATCTGAGACCAGATTAATAATGGCTAGAACCGTGCTTTTATGTCTTCTGAAACTAAACTGGCAACTGGCACCGAGAAAAAAGTTTCTCACATTCAAAAAAGTTTACTAATCTTTCAAACCAAACAATTTATAGCAATATTTTCATCTTTTTTGAGATAACTTCAACTTTATGCCAATAAAACTCACTGAAAAATTAAAGTTTTTGTAAAACCAATCACACCATCTGAAAGTAAATGTTTTATCTCACTGATAACCACTGTCTTATTTTTAAAATTGAAAAATTACAAAAAATGTCTTCCTAAGCGGCGAGCACGCGAAAATGTATTTTTCGTAAAACACACTGAAAATTTGCCGTGACAAAAAAATAAAAAGCCTATGGACACACCCCTCACAGAATTCGTAGATAGTGGTCTCAGGAAGAGAATACAATACTTATTTTTACTTTTTTAAAATTTGTTTATAAATACAGAGCTTAAATCAACAAAGTGGAAAATTTCACACTTAAACGGGATCTCACTTGAATTGGTCTCTATGTTACAGTCATTTAATGTACATCCATCAATTTTGGAGGATACTCGAGTGTTCGGGACCTCTAGAAGTTGCATTGATAATATCTTAACCAATTGTACAAGTTTTGAGTCTCAGGTTCTAGACACTCATATCTCTGATCATAGGGGACAACTGATCATGTTTGACATAGAGGCAGGTAAGACTGAGATCAGTAAGGTGGAAAAAAGAATTTTCAGTGCAGAAAACAAAGAATGCTTCAAAAATATGTTGTCTTTTGAAGATTGGGAGCAGGTTTATGTACTGTCGTCGGAGCGGGTAGATGCTCAATGGGTAGGTTTCATGAACATATTTCTCCCCATATTTAAGCACTGTTTTCCTTTTAAAATCATAAATTCAAAATCAAAAAAAACATTGTATCATCAAAATGATAACATAATAGCTTGCAAGAATGAATTGAATGTTTTGTTAATGCTACAAAGGGTTGACATAAATTATAATCAAGCATACAAAGAAAAGAAAAAAGAATATAATAAGCTTTTGACGGAGGCTAGGAAAACCCAATATAGAAATCGTATAAACAACAGCGAAAATAAGTCGAAATGTGTCTGGCAAATTGTAGGGGAAATAAATGGGAGTGGCTCTGGAGGTGGTGATTGTCAGATTTCTGGTGACCCAGATATCATATGCAATGACTTCAACAACTTTGTCATTAATGCAGCACCTAATCTTTTAAATAGTTTGCCTCATCAGAATGCTTATTCATGTGAAATTCCTTACAACAATAAATCAATTTTCTTGATACCAGTCACAATAAATGAAATTTTAGATATAATTTCCAGACTTAAAAATAAAATGAGTTCTGGGTTTGATGAAATCCCTTCAAATCTCTTGAAAAAATGTGCAGAGGAATTGGCTTCTCCTTTGTGTCACATAATAAATAATTCTTTTTCTCAGGGAATCTTTCCTTCTCACTTAAAGCTTGCTATAGTTAAACCTTTGTACAAAAAGGGGGATCCTGACAAAATTGAAAACTACAGGCCTATCAGTTTAATATCAACATTCTCAAAGATTTTTGAAATAGCTATGTGTGATAGATTACTTCGCTTTTTTTATGCAGAAAAACTTTTTACTGATTCTCAGCATGGCTACCTCAAGGGTAAATCTGTTGAGACTGCTATTTATCAGTTTATAGAAAACATTCTGTTAGCACAGGAGGATGGTAGTTTATCTATGGGAGTATTTTTGGACCTGTCGAAAGCTTTTGACAGTTTGGATCATGGCATCCTTCTGGATAAGTTAGAGAGGTATGGTGTGCGTGGTCCGGCTCTCGGTTGGATCAAGTCTTACCTTACTAATCGAAAGCAAAAAGTAGTTATTGAGCGAAATGGTAACAAGTACTATTCAGAGGAGGGTACTCTCCGGATGGGTATACCACAGGGAAGTGTTATGGGGCCCCTTCTATTTATCCTTTACGTGAATGACTTGGCTGCTGAGATTCTCAGCCCCGACTCTCATTTGGTGAGTTTTGCGGACGACACTAATATCTTGATAATTGGTTCTAATCTCAGTGATCTTCTGAATCTTAGTAGTGAGCGTTTGAACAGGGCTCGGGAATGGTTTGCTGCTAACAGACTGTTCTTGAACTCTGGAAAAACAAATTACATCTGTTTTCGAACAAAACAAAAGAATGCAAGGATCCCGGAGAGGGTCCTGCTTGACCACCAGAATGTTGTCCTGGCCAATAGTACCAAGTTTCTGGGCATTCACGTGGACCGAAATCTGGACTGGGCTATCCAAGTAGAACATGTTTGCAGGAGAATTAGCTCTGCTACATTTTCTTTAAGAATCACGTCTAAATACTTAAATCTGGATACTTTACGATCAGTTTATTTTGCAAATGTTCACTCAGTCTTGCGGTTTGGTGTGATTTTCTGGGGGGCAAGTTTGGCTGCACATCATGTGTTTGTTGCTCAAAAAAGAGCAATACGAACACTTTTGGGTCTAAGGGGAAGGGAGTCTTGTAGGGGAAAGTTCAGACAGCTGGGTATCATGACGCTGCCTGGTTTATATATATATGAGTGTCTGGTTTTTTTCTTTAATAACAGATACAAATTCACCGGTCTGGAGACTCAACACTGTTTAAATACCAGAAATGCGGGTGTAAATCTGAATGTTCCCATTCACAAATTGAGTGCAACTGAGAGAGGTCCGGCATACTCATGTATAAAGTTCTTCAATAAATTGCCTCGTGGCATAAAACTGGAGACCAGTTTGAAACGATTTAAGAAACAAATTTTAGAAATAATTTTAAACTTAGAACCTTACTCTGTAAGTGATTTTTAGAATTTCAAATGTTGTATGTTAAGTTTTAATGATGTTTGTATTGTACAAATATGTTCTTATAGTGGCTTATTATTATTTTGTGCTTTTAATTTTTATGTATTGACGCCGAATCATTCAATTGTTATGTAAGTTGTACTAAGCAATTTTCTGATTAAAGGGATTTAAAAAAAAAAAAAAAAAAAAAAAAACAATTATACCGGAAATTCAAACATTTGAAATACTCTCAAAACATGATTAATTGGTTGTCTTGGCGATTATTTATACGTGAAATTTTGTTTTATTCATAAATCTTTAATTGATCAAAAGTTATAAGCGCGACGCTTATGAGTATATATCGCTGCATCCGATGCGCGCTCGCGCGTCTACTTTTTGAGCGGTTTTTTATTTATTAAATACTGACAGCTATTGGTTGTAGACAAAAGTTCTCAGTAGCATAATTGTGTAAAACTGTCTCACCTTTCCGATAGTTCTAATGGCGTTCCGCTATTTTCATAAATAACTGAGATAGGACGGAAAAACCGCAAAAAGACATGAAAAAAAAATACTTTTTTGCAATAAATCGTTAATAAAAAAATTAGCAACAAGATATTTTTATAAAGAGTCATACGTTCATCTGGACACCGTTAGAGACCCATTTCAATTGGTTTCATCCATTGCATAATTTTTTTGCTTAGTTCGAATCTCCCGATCTAACTTTTCTCATCTACACGGGATATATAGACGGCCGGTAGGCGGTCTATAATGAATACTGAGTTGAAAGTTTTTTTTTCTTGGTTTTGTTAAGGTTTTAAAGTTTTAGACCAGGTCTAGTAATTGGTACAGCATCTGAAACAAAATGGTGTCATACAGGTAAAAACAAATTAGGTTATCAATAAATATTTTTAAGGATCAAGTCTGTAAACGTAAACAGGAATTGGGGACAACCAAATAAATATGCCATCACAGTATCTGAAGACAAAGTTATAAAATTATGGGATGTTGAATCTTTGACAAAGAAGTTGTCTCATAATAAACATGTAAGTAGCACAGTAATAGAAAATACTTAAAACCCAAATAAAATTTAAACAAGTAGAATAATGTATAACCAACTTAAGTTACTTTGTTGTCTATGTTTAAGTTATTCTTCCTTGTTTTGCTAAAATACACGAAGATATATGGATATATGCTTGAATATTTTACTTGTGCTTCCTTATTTAAATTTTATTTAATTGTATTTTTTCTAGGGCTGTACATGACATACAGTAGGTACATTTTTTAAAGCAGACCATAGGGTTTTCACACGCACGTGCGCACACACGTACACGTACAAACAAACACCTATTAGTATGAGTACAAACACTTGAACGAGGTTATATTGTGTGATGCTACAACCTTCCTCTGCTAAACGGCTACCATTTTTTTATATCACCTATAATATACATTTAAATAATTATTTTTGATCTAGTTATTCCTATATTTAAGTCGATGTGATCCAATAAGCAATGTAAATGATTAAATTTTTTATCGTCAGAAATCAAAAATAATGTCTCCTGTAAAATTTATTTTTTGAGGGTTACAATCTTGTTCCGGGCCAGGATTCAATTATCGGTGCGTACTTTTTTGAGAATCGACGCGGCGCGTAGCCCATACTGTAAATAGTGATCGTTATTGTGCGATTCTTCGGGATTTTTTGGTACCTCGGCTACAAGAATTTGATGGCTTCAGTCAGGATACACACAGACCAAGAGCCTGTATGGAAGTCGTTTGAGAATTATTTTCGGAAAAGGCTTTGGAGATCTAAACGGCCGACGGCTAGGTCTCCCGACCTCACCCCACTCGACTTTTTTTGGGTGGGGATACCTCAAAAGTAAAGTTTATGTTGACAGACCTATCCTTTGCAAGAGTTAAAACAAAAAATACGGCAAGAAATTAATGGAATACCACCTGAGATGTGTTTAGAAGTTTTTGACCACATGAAGACGGTATTGCAAGAGTGTTTGACCGAAATGGAAGGCACCTCGACCATATAGTTTTTAAAACATAAAATCCGCATATAGTCTGTGTGTTTTTGCCTTAATAAATTATTTTTAATACTTCAGGAAATTTTTTAATTAACCTTCCAAAAGGGAACTCCATTCCTGCACACATTATTGTTTTTGTATCTTTTTGTGCCAAGTGAAGGTGATTCACATTTTCTGACATTTAAACCTTTATTGTCACAATTCTTAATGTATTTTTTGGGCATTTTTTTGGAGCGTTTTTAGGATATTTGGCAAAATAACAAAATCTTAAAACTCAGATTCATCTATGTCAAGTTTTATTCCTTCTAATAGAACAGGGTCTAACATGGGATTAAAAATTTAACATGTAAAACCCTGTGGTCCGCATTAACAAAAATGCACTGTATACAGGGTGTCCGAAAAGTCTTAGTATGGGCAAATATCTTTGCTATTCTATTAGTAAAGATAGACACCAAATTTTAGGTGTATCTTATTGGTTAATAAATCTACTTTTTTATGTAATTAACTTTTTCAACCCCTTTGAGGGGTGACGCTTGGGAGTTGAGGTCAAAAATTTTAAATGCAACCCTATGCCGTGTGGTATCTCGTTTTAAAGATCTTCAAAAAAGAAACGTTTTACCGCAAACCCGAGGTCCGTATCTCAATTCATTTTTAAATGGCAAGCCTTTAAAAATTGGAAGTCTTGAAAAAAATTATAAACTTAAATACTGTTGTATTTGATAGCAAGACGGCATTTATTTCTGATATTTTAACAACTTTTTATTAACTGACAATGACAACTACTACAAGTTAATCTGAAAATAAATAACTGGTAATAAGGTAACTGGTGAATTCAAATATGGTGAGTGGATTCTCTTCTTATTACAACACTCCCTCTCACGCACCATGTATCTGAAGACCTAAATGTTTGCATAGGTAAACATGCCTTTTCGGATTCAAAGATTTCGTCAAAACATCAGCATACATATCTTCTGTCCGACGATATCCAATTTCAATTTCTCCTCTCTGAACAGTGTCTCGAATAAAATGTTGCTTGATGTCAATATGCTTTGATTTTGAATTAATGATAGGGTTGGTAGCTAAAGCTTGTGCAGCTTGATTATCATTGAGGATCAAAACTTTATCCAAAAATATACCCATATCAATAGCTAAACTTTTCAAATGTAATGCTTCTTTTGCAGCTTGAGTAAGTGCCATATATTCCGCTTCGGCGGTGGAAAGTGCGACTGTTTTTTGTTTTCTAGATTCCCAGCTAACTATGCCATTTGCATACATAAAACAATAGCCAGTGTATGATTTTCGGTCTATGGAACATGAACCCCAATCTGCATCTGTTAGACCAATCAATGGTTTATTAGTTTTCTTATACGTCAAACTATAATTTTGAGTTCCTTTCAAATAACGTAAAACCCTCTTTGCTGCCGTTCAGTGTGCTGCTCCATGACAATTGTTGAATTGGCTGAGATAGCTCACAGCATATGAAATATCGGGACGAGTGGCGACAGATAGGTACATTAAAGAACCAATGAGATTTTGGTAAGGAACATCTATTTTTTCTTCTTCATTTGCCTTTTTTAATTTCAGATTTACTTCCATTGGTGAAGATACGATTTTGCAATTTTCCATGTTGAATTTTCTTAGGATATCTTTAACATACTTGTTTTGATTTACTTTTATTGAATTTTCTTCTTGTGTAAACTCCAAACCAAGACAATATTTCAAATTTCCTAAATCACGTATGTCAAAGAAATGTGTTAGACATCTTTTTAGCTTTTCATAGACATTTTTATCAGAATAGGCAATAATTAAATCATCCACATATACAGCTGCTACCAATTTTTCTCCCTCTTTTGTGGATGCATTTTTTAAGTCAGTTTCATTAAGATGACCAAGTTTTCTATGCCAAGTAATTATTTGTTCATTAGCTATCAAAGCTTCATTATTTTCAATTAATTCTTCAAAATAGTAGAGGTCTTTTTTTCTTTGGGCTCTCATTATTGTTTTTCCTCGTAGATCCTTAATGACAGCTTCATTTTTCTTAAACAATACGTTGTATCCATTTTCGGTTATCTTCGCCACCGACATTAAATTTGTGGACAGATCTGGAACATGAAGTGTGTTTTTCAGTTCTATTGTTTGATCATTTGAGTCTTGAAATATCACTTTTCCTATTCCATGTATTGAAGCTGTCTTGTCGTTTGATGCTAATTTTAGAAAATTTCTATCATTTGTGGTATCATATTCTACAAATTTTGAATTATTATTACACATGTGTGAAGTACATCCACTGTCTAGACACCATTGTTTAATATTTTTGGATATATCATCATTTAAGGAAAGACAGACCTCAGCTTTGTAAGAAAAAGATTTTTGATTTTTTGATCTACAATCTTTAGCCCAGTGCCCAAATTTCGAGCATTTGGCGCATTTAACTTCAGAATTTTTGTATTCGTAATTTCGACTTTCAAAATTTTTATTTTCTCTATTTGATCCTCCATAATTTTTGAATTGATTAGGTTTATTTTGTTGATAATGCTTACGTCTTCCATAGAATGCTTCTTCGTTACTGGTACTTGAGTGATTTTTGCTGCGAGCTTCACTTTCTTCAAGAATTTTTATTTTTAAATTTTCTGGATTAGGTAATTCGTCTCTTGATTCAATGGCAATTCGGAAATTTTCATAAGAATTTGGTAGGGAATATAACATCATAATACTCAGAAGATCATCATTTATTTCTATTTCCATTTCTCCTAATTTATCTACAGTGTCAGTAAATTTATTCAAAAATTCACGTGGATCTTCATTTTCTTGCATCTTGTATAAAATTAAACTTTTTAACAATAATGCTTTTCTTGCAGGTCCTTTGCTTTGAAAGTTCTTATTCAAGGTATCCCAAATTTCATTTGAAGTGTCACAATTTTTAATTTGTTTTAGTTCCATTGGAGAAATCATTAAAATTAACTCACTTTTAGCATTTTGATCTTCTTTTTCCCATTTTTCTTTTTCAGTTTGCTCTGCATTATTATCTGGTTTCTTTGCTTTTCCAGAAACGTAGTCCCATAATCCATTTCGTGTTAAAACAGCTTTAGCTTGCATCTTCCAAGTGTCATAATTATCTTTTTTTAAAGGATCAATTTTGTAGCTTGTCGACATCTTACTATACAATTATTGTTGTACTTATTTTTCGTATGTCTTATTAATGAGATCCTGGGCCCATAACCTGTTGTATTTGATAGCAAGACGGCATTTATTTCTGATATTTTAACAACTTTTTATTAACTGACAATGACAACTACTACAAGTTAATCTGAAAATAAATAACTGGTAATAAGGTAACTGGTGAATTCAAATATGGTGAGTGGATTCTCGTCTTATTACAACAAATACCTTTATTTCTCTTATTACTTTAAAAGTTGTTCAAAATGACCACCATGATCTTGTTGGCAGTAATGATGTCGATTTTGGAGCTCTGCCAAGAAGTATAACACCTGCCATTCTCGAAAATGTGAGAAGTGAGTTCCATAATCGACTTTATTACTGCCAAGAAGTTCATGGTGGCTATTTTGAACAACGTAATATGAGAAATAAAGGTGTTTCAATTTTTAATTTTCTTTCACGATTTTTAATGTTTAAATGCTTGCCATTTAAAAACGAATTAAGATACGGACCTCGGGTTTGCGGTAAAATGATTCTTTTTTGAAAATCTTTAAAATGAGACACCACACGGCATAGGGTTGCATTTAAAATTTTTGACCTCAACTCCCTAGCATCACCCCCAAGTAGGGTTACCAGGTGCTAAATTCGTAACTCCGGTCGTGACCAGAGAAACTTCTGATTTTGTTTTAACAACAAACGGTTTTTGGTGTACCAAATAAAACTAAAATTTTTTATTACCGTTTTATAAGTTTTTTTTATAACCCCTTAAATTATTTATATTTTTGGCCACTTGAAACAGCTTTTAAAAAGTCTTTTTTGTCGGAAATTGCATCGTTGCCTGATGGTGCAGAAAATCCGGTCTTTAATGAAATCGAGGCGAGTCCTGTCAACGCCTTTAAAATCCGGTCAAGACCGGATTTATCCGGTTAAATGGTAACCCTACCCCGAAGGGGGGTTGAAAAAGTTAAATTATATATAAAAGTAGACTTATTAACCAATAAGATACACCTACAATTTGGTGTCACTATCTTTACCAATAACGGAGACATTTGCCCATACTAAGACTTTTCCGACACCCTGTATATTTTTCTATTCAGTGAATACTATAATGTTGGAATAAATTCGTTTAAAACTTGGTGGCCCCCCTGAATATGTTATTTGCTTGTTTTTTGGCTTAATTATTTATTCGTGAAATATCTTATGGTACTATATTGGCAACTCAAATTAAGGAAGCTAGCTGCAGTCAGCTGATTTTTAACAGGGAAGAAGGGCTCCCTAGACGACAAAATTGACAAAAATGACAAATAACGCGATAATAAAGACAAAGACGAAACGAGAACATTCCCCGTTATATTAGTTAGCAAATCGCCTGAAGAGGACGCCACGTTCTTAACTTGAGTCGCCAATGTATGATACAATTTCTACTAGGTGACTAGTGTGACTACTGAATGGCATTTAGCACATCTGACGTATTTTTAGGTTTCAAAAGATGACAGTACCAAAGTTGTCGGTGCATCATTTGCAGGAGACGACAGGGTTATAAGCTCATCAGAATCGGGCACAGTTATTATTTGGAATATTATCAAAAATGAAGCTACAGAACTAAATTCTTTGTTCGACACTAAAGTGACAGTGACTTGTCTGTCTGTGTGTCCGCACGCGACCTGGTTAGCTGCTTTCGGACTTAAAAATGGTCTTATAATCGTAACGGACTTAAGAAGTAAGGTTTTGTTTATTTTTTGATAAATTAGCATACTACATTGTTGAAATGACACGTTTTTTAAAAATAAACTACTAAATTCTTTCAGGAAAAATATCAATATTTGATTTACATACACTATGTGTAAAAAGTTCCGGATTATTACTTGTTACCACAGTGTATACCCTGTATAATTTTTTAGAAAGTGGAAAAGTCCTGTACAAATTAAGAGGTCATGATAAGCCTGTTATCTCACTCTCATGGTGCCCGGCTCCTGTCAATATTTTTCCTGTCAAGCCAAACAATAAAGTTGTAGAGAAATCTTCCGAAGCTGGTGAAGAAAGAGTAAATGACGAAAGGGCGTTAGAGGAAGCTGAACATAGTAATATAATACCGAAAATAGATATACAAATCAGCGCGGAAAATGAAGAAACAGAAGAGGGCGAAGAATCTTCAGAAACCGCTAATGGGAAAAGCAACAGAAGGAAGCAAAAAAATCCCAAGAAAACCAATAAGGAGAAAACTTTTTTGGAAGAATGCGCCGATGTCAGAAAACAGATTCTAAAAATGAGCACACCTAAAAACGACAGTGGGGTAGAAGAAGCGTCTACTACACAGAAGCCCGATTCTGTTCAAAAATTTGCTCCTAGATCAAAACTGAAACCAAAGACCAAAAGTCAGAGATATCATCTTTCCGAGCTTCTTTTGAAAAAAGAATCTTTGCAAGGTGGGACGGAAGCTGCGCAAAAAGACGCAGCTGAAGATCCACAAGAAACAGAAAATAAAGCAGTCGATACTCCGACAGACAGACGAGAGATCAGTATGGAGATTTCAAAATCTGTTGAACCTTTGCGCATCAAACTAACAGACACCGATGAAAAATCCATGGAGATAACCACGTGTGGAAGAAAGGAATCTACAAACACTATAGACTCGGCAGATAGTAAGGTGGTACATGAGGAAGCCCCATCTTATGTAGAGGTCAGAGAATCTTCATCTGATGCTTCAATACTGGACATTACGAATTCCACTGACGAAATTAAGAAGTTTACTTCGGTGAGCAGCTGTGATACTGACCTAAATTGTTCCAAGAAGAACGAGAAAGTGTTGGAGATGGAGGAAGTAAAGAAGCATGATGTCAGTAGTGCTTCGGAGCCTGGGGATGTCTTTCACGATGCCCAAGTTTGTCATCCGAAAGGGGATATTGGATGTGAAATTGGTGGAGTTGAATTCGCTAACTGTGAAGTTAGCACACCTCAGAGTCCTGCGACTGAGCAGCATAGGAAGGAGTTTTTGTTAGCGTCGTCTGCAAGAGAACCGTAAGTTATGATTTTAGCACTGTATAAGTATGTACATATGTTTGTTTGTTTCCTCACAGCGCGTAAACAACGGGCCCGATTTTAACAAACGAGGTCTCAATCTATTCGTCTTAAAAGCGCGCATGTCATAAGGTACTTCAAATTTGAATATAAGCAAAATGGCGGATGCCGGAAGCCATATTGTTTAGATCGAGAATTTAAAAGTTCTTAAAATTCGTACAGGATGATATCAAAATCAAGGGCATGAAAAAGCAAAAAATTCTATAAACAAACTTCTAAAAATGCTTTGGTTCAGATACACAGGGTGGTAAATAAAAAATTTTTGGTTCTGGTTTTTATTTTTTTTTCTTAATTTATTGTTAAAGCTAGAGTAAAACGAACATTTTCATTGCAACTTCTAGTGTGCTTTGACGCTGCGTTTTAATTTTTTTTTAATTCGACGTTTGGTCTTTGAGACCCCACCATCAACTTTTTAATTCAATTTTTTGAAATACGACCCTGGATATTTTATCTCATCTTTTGAAATCTTATTGAGTCTTGAATACCGACATGTATAACAATTTATATTTTAATAAAGAATCTAACAAATATCCATAAAACACAATGAGTAAGAGAGAGTTGGATATAATGATGTTATATTGGTATAAATATTTACAAAATTAGTCAGCTGTAATCACCACTAAATGAAATCCTATAGCTATATTTTAAATGTGAAATTCTGTTTGTTACGCAACTACGCCCCAACGGAGCTACGGATCGCA
This sequence comes from Philopedon plagiatum, assembly GCA_963971165.1. Lineage (NCBI taxonomy): Eukaryota > Metazoa > Arthropoda > Insecta > Coleoptera > Curculionidae > Philopedon > Philopedon plagiatum. The sequence goes on from OZ020189.1 coordinate 2,393,384, forward strand.
GTGAACTTTCCGTAGAAAAAGCTTATGTTACAGAAAATTTTGCAGGCTACTTTTTATCCCGACTAGATGGGTAGTTCCTCCGGATTATACAATCCGGGATGACACATGGCGCCTTCACCAAATGTCACGAATGTGGGCACTTGAATAATCAACAGATGGAATTAAAAAATTCTTTCAAATTGAGTCAACTTTTTCTTAACAGCATTTTATATACATGGTGTATAGGGTTTTTCCATATATTTTGGAGTACCCCTAGAGCGTGTATTTTAAAAGCTAGAAAAATCTTTGAAATACAAAAGTTGAATTATTTTCCCTGAACTGTCAAAATCTGCCGTCGGCTAAAACAAATGAACATCGCAAATGTGTTTAAACACATTGAATGTGTTTATGTTTTTTATTGAAACACCTTGTATATTATTTAATATTTCGAAAGATCTGCTTGGGTTTGAATTTAGACCCTTATATTTTGGAAATGGCTTGATAAAATGTAGGAAAAAAATATGTTTGAAATCAGGAAGAGCAGGACAGAACTATTAAGTAATATACAGGGTGTTCCGTTAAAAATAAATAAATTTAATGTGTTTAAACTCATTTACGATATTCATTTGCTTTATCCGATTCTGACATTTTAGAGCAAATACGTCAACTTTTGTAACTTAAAGTTTTTTCTAGCTTTTAAAATAAACGCTTTAGGGGTACTCCAAAATATATGGAAAAACCCTGTACCACGGCGAAGACGATTAGCCATGACAGCCACAGCTGAAAAGCTAGGAACGCGTTGAGTGCGTGTAAATGGGATTTATATTCAGTTGTATTACAAATTTTTATTTGTTTATTGCGCTTTATTTGTTGCTTGATGTTTTATTTTTATTTCAGAAATATATACATTTGGAGAGCGGGTACTGACGGCAGGATGCAGACTCTTATAACTGTTCCCCCGGTTAAAAATCAAAAGAAATCGCGGTCGGATAAACTGTGGATTACCATCTGTTGGGTGGCCCCACAGATTTTGCTGTCGTCGTCTCGCGGTGCTGATTTGCTCCAGTGGACTTTGCCCAAGCCAATGGTGTAAGTAAATAGAATTCGAATTTTTTTTTCAGCCATCTAAGAAATTTCCAGTATTGCAGTACAGAGGGTGCTTCAAAAAACGTGTACTTTTTGAAACGCCCTCCATGTATGTTCCATCACTTATGGACTACCCTCTGTATTAACCAATTCTTGCAAATTTTATATGATCTCGTAGTCAAGCGAAATTCGTCAGGACGGTTCACAGAGATCACTGGTCAGTACTGTTCAGCATAAAGGCGCCGATTTCGTACCTGAACGAGTACAATTTCTTGCAGAAGAGAGAGATTAACGCTTGGACGACGGGCATGGACCGTACTATACTCAACACGGACATCGACTCCCAAAAAAATCTGGGCTGTTATCCTGCCTTGGGAGGAAGTGTGAACTATTTTTCAGGGTCTCCGTTGGATCCAAATAGGTAAGCGAAGGTTTTCTATGGGTTCTTTTCACTCGATCCAGGGTTGATAAAAATCATGAATTAAAAAAAATCAGCGATTTTTAATCATGATTTTTAAATTAAAAATCACTTGATTAAAATCATGATTTTAATCAACTGATTTAAATTTTCTCAACCCTGACTCGATCACATCATTTCACTAAAATTTTATTTATATTTTAGGTTAGCCATTGGTACAGGAGAGGGCGTTCTTCACGTTTGGGACTTGAGTCGTGAACACACGAAACGAATCGTTTTTTCTACATTCTATCAGAAAATTTCGGCCCCAATAACGGCCCTGGCCTGGCATCCCCGCATTGAAACGTCACTGGCTCTGGGAACGATGGAAGGGAGGGTAAGAAAAGTATTGTAAATTTGCTATGCACTCGGACAAATAAACATGCAGTGTTGCCACTTATGAAAAAATTCAGTGGATACAAACCTTTTTAATTGTTTTCTCCTATACAATGCTATCAAGATTTAGTAAAATAGTTGACTTTAATTTTTTTTTTCAGGTTGGTGTTCTAGATACATCGGGGAAAACTAAAACTCCTAAAATACTAACCCATTATTTTAAAAGTGAAATATTTAAATTAGAATGGGGCCCGCTAAATGGCGACTTAAACAATCTAGGGTTGTATGTTGTAAGTGAAGCAAAATTGGCCATTTTTGATCTTAAATCGAAAAATAAAGGTAACCAGGAAAATATCTTTAAATATCTTTAAATCTGTAAAATAATCTTACATTTTTGTGCGATGTATTTGTCACCTACCGGTAGGTGACGGATACTCTCCCCTTTAAAAGAGTGTCCGTTCTCCCATAGAGTATCCGTAGTGACAGATACTGTCCTTCTGTAGATGAAGGATACTCTTGTTAAGAAGAGTATCCGCCCTTCCAAAAGGAGAGTATACATTCGATAGGTAGGAGATACTTTGCTTTTATGTATGACGGACGGTTGGGGAGAGTATCCAGAGTGTATGTACACTCTCCCAAGAGGAGAGTGTACGTCCGATATGTAGGAGATACTCTTCTATAGGTGGCAGATACTATCCTTCTATAGATGATGCATGCTCTACTTAGGGAGAGTATCCCTCCTCGCAAAAAGAGAATATAGATCCGATAGGTAGGAGATACACTTCTATAGGTGACATACTCTTCTTAGGAAGAGTATCCGCTCTCCCAGAGAGAGAGAGAGAGAGAGAGAGAGAGAGAGTATCCGTCCGATAGGTGGCAGATACCCTTCTCTAGGTAGTCGGATCGGATACTCTTCCTTTGGGAAAGTATCCGATCTAGAACGAGAATATCTGTTCGATAGGTCGCAAACTTTCCTTTCATAGGTAATGATTACTCTTCTTAAGGAGAGTACTCCTAGAGGGAGGAGAGTATCTGTCCAATAGGAGACGGATCCCCTTCTATCGATGACGGATACTCTAATCCCTGGAGAGTATCCGTAGGAGGCAAATACACTTCTTCTGTAGGTAATGGATTCTTTTCCTAGTGAGAGTATCCGTCCCCCCATAGGATGAGTATCCGCCCGAAAAGGGACAGTATAGTCTCCTATAGATACTCTCACTTTAGGTATTGTATATTTACCAAGACAGTTATATTTTCAGTTATTAAATTTTTAGAACCGGAGTTATTACAGTTACCAAATAACGTTGAAGTGTACACGATGTCTTGGAAACCAGATTACTCACTACTGCTGGTTGCATCAAAATCAGGTTTGTTAAATAATTACTGTCGATATTTTTCCTGCGATTCTCAAAATTGCATATTTTCGTTAACTGTTTTTTTTTTCTGTTTTCAGGCCATCTAATAACCTACACATCTGACTTAATATTTCTCCAGATTTACTTCTTGAGGCACAAGCTAGAATATATCGTGTGGCACCCCAACGCCGCCAGCGACGATACGTCGGATGCGCCAAATTATTCGAGAACTTTCGTCTCCATCCACAAGCACAACGCGTTCGTCGTCTACGACTTATGCGCGGACTTTTACAACAAAAATGCAATTGCCTCTTTCGAGAATCGCGGCGTCTTTATTAACTCTATAGCGTGGAACCCCCACGTCCCAAGCCAGCTGGTGTTCACCGATGACGGTGGGGTTGCTCAGGTTTACGACATAGAGCTGGGGATGATTTTAGCTACGTATGTCAGTCCGAGCTTGGACGCGCTGCTCTCCGTGCATTGGAGTCCGATTAACCCGGACTATGTTATCGTAGGTAGGGATGGGAAATTTTTCGAATATATATATATATATATATATAAACTGATATCGCCAATTTCTAATCGCAGGTACTGTGTCGCATAAAATCGCCATTTGGAGCGTTTGTGAAAACGGGCCTCTGCCGGAGAAGGAGATCCACAGCAGGAGGAACAAGATAACCAAGGAACAGAAGAAAACGGGCGATCAGTCGGTGAAGCAAAAAGCACCACCTTCTGCAGAAACTAAGACTAAGAAACCAGGAAAATTCACGATTCTGTCCACGTTTTACGGTATCAGGGAGACGACCGCCACCGAGGATATCAAGAAGCTGTTGCAGTGGAAGGTGGGGGACCAGAGTGTCGAACCCGATGTGGCAGATAGCAAGAACATTGATGTTATGGATGTTTTCAGTAATAAAGTCAGTACGGGGAGGATCCTGGATTTGAATATATCGGCGTTTAGAAAGCAAGGAAAGCACCACAACGCGAATTTGCTTACTTTGTTCAAAGGAGATGTCGATACTGTTGTTAAAGAAGCTATAGACCAGAGGCGGGTTAATCCGTGGATAATATCGATGTGCCCTATGGTAGCACCCAAGTAAGTGATTTGTTTTTGTTGATATGACATTCAAAATATTGCTTTTAGACCCCAGGAATATTTGTCGAAATGGAAGAATATATTCAAAAATTGGAGAATGTTCTTGAAATCGGAGAATATTCTCCGATTTCGGAGAATATTCTCCGATTTCGATGAGTACTTTTTAAAATTGAAGAATATTCTTCGAAATATATTTTTGAAATCGGAAAATATTTATCGAAATGGGTGAGTACTTTATAAAATTGGAGAATAATCTCCGAAATTGTAGAATATTTTTGAAATCGAAGAATATTCTCCGATTCCGGAGAATATTCTACGATGTCGGTGAGGACTTTATGAAATTGGAGAATATTCTTCGAAATTGTAGAATATTTTTGAAATCGGAGAATGTTTTCCGAAATCAAAGAATGTTCTCCGATTTCGGAGAATATTCTTCGAAATTGTAGAATATTTTTGAAATCGGAGAATGTTTTCCGAAATCAAAGAATGTTCTCCGATTTCGGAGAATATTCTTCGAAATTGTAGAATATTTTTGAAATCGGAGAATATTCTCCGAAATCAAAAAATAATCTCCGATTTCGGACAATATTCTCCGATTTCGGAGAGTACTTTATAAAATTGGAGAATATTATTCGAAATTGTAGAATATTTTTGAAATCGGAGAATAATCTCACACCCGTCTATTACTACTATTTACGCATGGAATGTAAAGTCAGCTTATTCTAAAATTGGAGAATATTCTCCGATTTCGGAGAGTACTTTATAAAATTGGAGAATATTCTCCGAAATTGTAGAACATTTTTGAAATCGTAGAATATTCGGTGAGCACTTTGTAAAATTGGAGAATATTCTCCGAAATTGTAGAACATTTTTGAAATCGTAGAATATTCGGTGAGCACTTTATAAAATTGGAGAATATTCTTCGAAATTATAGAATATTTTTAAAATCGGAGAATATTCTGCGAAATCGGAGAATGTTCCCCGAAAACGGAAAATATTGCCGAAATCGGAGAATAATCTCACACCCGTCTATTACTTATTCTTCTACAGCTTATTCCAAAATCGGAGAATATTCTCCGGAATTAAAGAACATTCTCGGACAAAAAAACAACTTTAAAGTTAGTTGTAACTCCTTCTATGGAGGTACCACCGGTAGTACTGTACCCTTTTTTACCAGGTTATGGCAAACTGCCTGTGAGACGTACGCTCATCAGCTCCAAGAAGAACCGGAAGCTGATCCGTTGGAGATTGTGACGTACCTCTTGGCTTGTCACAAAGTTGAGGAGTCCATCGAAGTACTCTGCGAAAAAGCGATGTACCGCGAAGCGCTGATATTGGCCAAAGCGAGATTTGGGGAGGACAGTTCGGTCATTCCCGAGATACTGGATCAGTGGGGAAGAAATTCGCTTCTGCATGGGAATCTGGAGCTGGCAGCCGAATGGTAAGATGCATATCGTCGTTTCTATGACTGTATTGAACTAGAAAATTTTCAAGAAATTTAAAGCCGCCATATTTTACACCAATGAATAAATATTGGCGATGTCGCGAGCCGCAAAAAAGATACTAAAATGTTGGACGGCAAAAGATTGCGAGTCTATGTGTTTATGAACGGTTATACGTTTCAATGACGAGGGGTCGGTACTTAACTCTTTTACTCTTGTTTTTAGCTATATTGCCATCGGCAAATTCGCAGAGGCGGCAGGTGCCTTATTTCGCAGAAATAACATCGAATTACTAGAACTTGCGGTGGAGTTGGCGAAGTTATCGGGCCAAAAGGAGCTGGAGGAAGCGGTTTTGTTTAGATTAACGGCCTTTAAAGCTGAAGTGCAGCAACCACAAGGTTTGTACAATAGTTTTTTTTTAATGTAATTTAATTCTAGCATTATTTTTTTAATCATTAATACATATATATATATATATATATATATATATATATATATATATATACACTGTGTGTAAAAAGTCCCGGACCGGTAAGTTATTTCGAAAAAGGCGCACATTATCAAAAAATTTCCTGTATAAAAGTTTTAAGGTTTTGAAAAATCCACAAAACAAGGATACCTGTAATTATACAGGGTGTCTTAAAAAGTCGTGGCCAACTAAAATGTTGTTTTTTTAAATGGAATGATTTCTTTTAATCACATTTTCTGATTTAAATAAACATTCTGAACAATTATTATGTAACATGGCATGTAGTTAAACCCGTTAGTTTATGAAATAAATCGAATTAAAGAACAATACATACGATTTACGATATTACATTTATTTTGTGTTTTGACAAGCTGGTACCAGAATTTTTTTGTGTCACTGTCATAGTAAATTCTGAAAATGTCTCTAAGCGAAAGGGAACGTATAACTTTACTAATGATCAGAGGTTTTGGAGACCGGCAAAGATCGTTTAATGAAACAAAGGAAGTTTTCAACACATCTTTTCCAGACCGACAGCCCATATCAAAATCTACAGTTGTAAGAACAGTTCAAAGATTCGAGGAAACCGGATGTTGCAAAGACAGAATTCGTTCGGGAAGACCGAAATCTGCAACTAGTGATGAAAAACAGTTAGAGACACTACTTCATTTTGTTGAGGATCCTCATTTGTCGCTGAGAAAAGCTGCTACACAAGTCGATGTATGTTTTAAATCAGTTGAAATTATTTTAAAAAACAGTAAATACCATCCCTATAAATTAAATTTAGTTCAAGAATTATCGGAAGACGATTACGATCGTAGAATGGAATTTTGCGAAGTAATGATGCAGAATCAGGAAGAAAATAACAATTTTTTTAATCAAGTAGTTTTTTCGGATGAGGCAACATTCATGCTAAATGGGACTGTCAATCGACATAATTGTCGTTACTGGGCAGATCAGAACCCACATTGGATGCGAGAAACGCATACTCAACGACCTCAAAAAGTAAATGTGTGGGCCAGTATTATTGGCAATAGATTAGTGGGGCCTTTCTTTATAGAGGGGAATTTGACAGCAGATATGTATCTCCATATGCTGCAGAATCAAATTGTGCCAGCAATAACCAATACAGTAGGGCCACTTTTACGACATACATGGTTTCAGCAGGATGGAGCGCCACCTCATTTTGGGCAAGCTGTAAGAACTTACCTCAATAATACTTTTCCTAATCGCTGGATAGGACGAAGGGGTCAAATAGAATGGCCCGCTAGGTCGCCGGACCTGACGCCCCTCGATTATTTTCTCTGGGGACACTTAAAAAATAGAGTGTATGTTACAAAACCCGCCGATCTTGACGAATTGAGAAGAAGAATTATTGAAGAATGTGAATTAATTAGTCATGAAATGTTGCAAAATGTTATTGACAGATTTTATTACAACTTAGCTCATTGTCAAGCAGTCGCAGGGAGACATTTTGAGCATTTAATTTAATAACGATTTAAATTTATTTTTGTTCTGGTAAAGGTGGTAGTTAATTTGTTCCTTGTATTTTTTAATTGTTATTGTTATTAAATTATTGGAAAAACTTGCATGTGCACATTTAGTAATTTTTTTTCTTCCAGTAATAGGGTAAATATTCTGTTACCAGCTTGTAAAAACACAAAATGAATGTAATATCGTAAATCGTATGTATGTTCTAAATTCGATTTATCTCATAAACTAACGGGTTTAGCCACATGCCATGTTACATAATAATTGTTCAGAATGTTTATTCAAATCAGAAAATGTGATTAAAAGAAATCATTCCATTTAAAAAAACAAAATTTTAGTTGGCCACGACTTTTTAAGACACCCTGTATAATTACAGGTATCCTTGTTTTGTGGATTTTTCAAAACCTTAGAACTTTTATACAAGAAGTTTTTTGATAATGTGCGCCTTTTTCGAAATAATTTACCGGTCCGGGACTTTTTACACACAGTGTATATATATATATATATATATATATATGATTATACAGGGACATATTTCAGTAGTGTGGGCGATTGGGTTGCTTAGGAAAAATTAAAATAATCAGATTATAAACAAAAATTTCAGTGTTAGAGTTTGGATACTAAAATATGTAGTATATTATTTTTGCTTTAAACCTCTTTTTGTTTAACAAATTAACCGTAAAATATCAGTCCCGTGCTTGTCCAGGTCACGAGTTAAAATAATCAGGAAATTTCTATTATTCTCTTTTCATCGGGGCCGGAAGTCTAATTATATTAATAATGTCAGTGCCGTGTCACCATGTACAAAACCACACTACTCTTTCTCAAGAATAGAACGGTTTTGTTTGGCTATCACTATCACTTTACCTGCTTGTTTGTTTTTATTGTAAAATTTTCATTTTTATTTTATATTCCTCATTTTCAGGCTATTTTCTTCATCACACTTGGGAAGGCGAAGAAGAGCAAGTCCTCCCACCTTCAGATTCACTGGAGCCACTGGAAGCCCAGCCATCGAACTGTAAATGGAAAGATTTTAGTAAAGAATTACATGTTGACATTCCATATGACCATGGAACCCTTTGGAACTGGCTCGGGTCTCAGCACTCTCAGCCTTATGCCCAATCAAGTGATTCAGATGAAGCGTGGAAAGCATGGCGACCTTCAAACGGACGAGATGAAGAATTAAAAGAAGTTTCATCTGAATTTCCAGCAGGAAACGTGAAGGAATTCGATGAAGCTGCCCGAAGGAAAGAACTTGAGATTGCATCAATTATGTTTAAAAACTCCGGTAAAGAATGGATGAAGGATGAATTGGGTGATAAAACGGATGTTAATGGTGCACAATCAGTAGAAGATAAATCACGTGAACTTAAAGGAAAGGAACCATCTAAATCTGGATTTGAAACTGATGGTTTGAAACTCCTAGATGGACTGAAAGTATCCAGTGATGATAAAGAAGATAAAGTAGATGATAAAACGGACAAAACTCAACAAATAATGAGTCAGGAAGAATTTTTTAAAAAATTAAATGCAATACTTTCGTCAGAGGAAACACAACGTGCATATTACGAAGCTAAAGAAGCTTTAAAATCCCCAGAAAGACCGAAAGTGTCCGATGAAGAAAAACAAGATAAAGCAGATGATAATGCCGTCGCATATAATGAATTTTTGGAGGCAGAAAGTGAGAGCGCAACTATAGAAGAAATAGATGACCAAGAGTTGGTACAAAAAATAAATGAACTCTTTGAACTGCTTGATTCGTCAACAGAAGAACAAGAAGCTTTAAAATTCCGAAAAGAACTAAAAATATCCGATGAAGAAAAACAAACCGAAGCAGATGATAAAACGGATGTAAATAAACCGTTATTAGAGCAAAAACCCGAGAGCGCCACTGAAGAAATAATAAGTGAAAAAGAATTATTAGAAGAAGAAACTGAGGTCAAAGTTAAAGAAGTAAAGGGTAAAAAAGAGTTTTCTGAAAAAGGAAACAAACATTTACCTGACTCGTTAAAAGAAGAACGGGAATGTGAATTAAATGAAGTGGCCAGAGAAGCTTTGAAATCTTTAGAAGGAGTTTTGTCAACAGTTGAAGATAGCATGAAACAATTTCCAAATGCAAAACGTTCAGAGAAACTTGACAAAGAATTAGAAGAAGAAGCTGTACAAGAAAAAGCACTTGAAACTAAATCTGAAGTTGCAAATAAAGGGCCCAAGGGTGAAGAAAAACAAGATGATAGAACAGATCTAAAAAATAGATCATTAATACCAGAAAAAACTGAGATGAAACTTGAAGATTGTGATAAAGAATTTTCTAAAAAAGTAAATGAAAGTTTGCCAGATTCGTTAAAGGAAGAAAATGAACTAGAAGGGGCGCAAAAAATTTTGAAATCTCAAGAAGGACTGTTGTCAACGGACGAAGTGAAAGAGTTGCTGTTAAAAAGAAAAGTTAATTTGGAGGGAAATTCTTGTGTTAAAGAAGATGGTGCAGAGTAGGTTAAGTATAGGTGCCATTTGATTTTTGTTTAAAGTATGTGCCGACATGATTTTTGATATTTTTTTATGTATTCTATAAGTTTTCGAAAAAAAATTTAAATGCTCACAGCTTGATAACAACATTCAGTTCGTTATAGGACTGTTTAAAAAAAATTCGCAACAATGTTTTTCTTTGCTGGTCAAACTAGTTTTATTATTTTTTGCTTATACATATATTTGTTTTTTTCAGAATTTCTTTTTTTTTTACCTTTTCGACTACTTGTTAGTTTGAATAAAGTTTTTTGTATTATCCTATAAATCTGTTATTATTATTACGATTGGTGATTTTTGGATGAAGCGAAATATTAACGTCCGGTTGCAGAAACAATTTAATCACGAATTAAACTAACTAGATGCTTGTAATATGACAGCACTCATGTTAACGTCACCCTAAAGATGACTCTAAACGTCAAATAAATTTACTACTTTATTAAAAGTTTTGTGCAACCCGCTGTAAGAATATTGTTGATAATAACATTCAGTTCGTTATAAGTCTTAAAAACATTGATGGTGCATTGCATTGCAGTGCTAGTCACACCAGTCTTGTTATTTTTTCTTATATTTCTATTTTTTCAAGATTTTTGTAGTTTTAAATGTTATTATTAATACGATTGGTGATTTTTGGATCAAGCAAATGTGCTCTTGATAATAATATTCAGTTCATTATAAAACTGTTTTAAAAACATTACCGGGCAGTGCATTGCGGTGCTAGTCACACCAGTCTTGTTATTTTATTAATACAATTAATGATTTTTAGATGAAGCACAAAAATACTGAAAAGGTTTTTGATTATCACATTGCATTTTCTATGCTTGTCAAACCGGTCTTATTATTTTTTCTTATATTTATAGTTTTTAAGAATCTTTTTTTGGTTTTACTGTTTCGACTACTTGTTAGTTTTTTGTTTGAATAAAGGTTTTTTTTATTATCCTATAAATATGTTATTATTAATACGATTGGTGATTTTTCGTTAAAGCAAAACAAACTATCGAGAATGTTCTTGATAATAACATTCAGTTCATTTAAGACTTTAAAACAATTTCATTTCCGTGCTCGTCACACCAGTCTTGTTATTTTTTTATTGCATTTCTTTCGTTTAGAATTTCTTTTGGTTTCACCGCATCGATTATTTGTTAGGTTTTTGTTGGAATAAAGTTATTTTTTATATTTTCCTATAAGTATGTTATTAATCATGCGATTGGATTTTTGGATAAAATCATATCGTATAAAAAGTATCGCGAAGGTTCTTGATAGTAACATTCAGTTTATTATAGGACTATGTTGTAAAAACATTGCTGGTGCAACGCATTGGCCAGTGCTGGTCAAACCAGTCTTGATATTTTTTAAATTACTATTTCAGAATTTCTTTTGGTTTTACCATTTTGACTACATGTTAGTTTCTTTGTTATTTTTTTTTTTGTTTAAAATGGTCTTAAATTGGTCTTAAAATGTATTTTATTTTAAGATAAAGCAAAACAAGCTATTGAAAAAGTTCTTTATTTAAGAAAACAATAAGTTGATAATATAAATATACGATAACATGAACCAAGTTACATACTTTAAATACAATATTAAAAGCTCAACTATTACCTAACTTAATAAGAATGTCCACCATGTCCTTCTACATGTGCTATGCGAGAGAGACGAAGAGAGAAATTGCCTCTCTCACTCTAACACATCCCGAAGTCTACGATGTCTACTTCAAACCCTAGAGGAGTTTATTATCGAGTTTCGTATATTTTTGGTACTGTTTCAATGTCCTCCATTACATATTAACTACTGGTTTAAAATAATCAAAATTTGAGTTGTTATCAGTGGCGGCCGGTGAAAATTCAAAGTTGTATATCTGTGTTCATACTTCAAAGTTGTATATCTTTGTTCATACTTACAGGACCCGTACCAAATTTAGGGGTTTTAATAGTGAGTCCACTGGAAATTTTTCGGTAAAGAAAAAAAAACATTTTGTAACTTGCGAAAAAAGTTGAATTTTTGCTGCGCCCCCCTGGGAAAAAAATTAACGCGTTTAGGTATTTTATTTATCATTTTACGGTACGGGTCCTGTAAGTAGGAACAGAGATATACAATATTGAAATTTCACCAGCTGCCACTGGTTGTTATACAATTCTTCTGATGTTCTTGATAATAACATTCAGGTCATTATAAGACTATGTTTTAAAAAAATCTCTTTCAATTCCGAACCTATCGGGAATCGGATGATGCTCTGTATACCATTACTTTTGGACCATCTTGTATTGAAGAAAACAAATAGAAAAACTGTCTAGCCTGGTGTTGTGTTGTTAAAAACTTTTTTATGAAAAATATCGATATGTATACCAAAATTAAAAAAATTTGGTATTTGTAATTTTTTTCTTTAGAACATTATGCATTCTGAATCAGTGGGTGGGGGACATGCTTATTTAAAACATTTTCTGCAGAAATCTTATATTTTAAAGTTCTTGATTTTTTTTAGGAAAAAATAAAAAAAAACATTGCTACTGGCTACTAACTAAATGTAAGATTATAATTTGAGTAGTATGTTAAGGAGAGAGCCTTCTCCCTATTTTGAGGAGGTACCAAAGGTCAACATACGTAGGAGGAGAGGAGAGATAACATTTTCTCCTCTTTAAGTATGGCAATCTACTTGAATTTAATATGTAATCATTAAAACAATTGGTGATTTTCGGATAATGCAAAACAAAATATTGAGAATGTCCTTGATAATAACATTCACTTCTTTTGAAGACTATGTTTTAAAAGCATTTCTGCTGCAATGCATTGCAGTGTTGGTCACACCAGACTTTTTGTTTTTCCTTATATTTCTATTTTTTCAAAATTTCTTGTTGTTTCAAGTATGTTATTATTATAAGATTGGTGATTTTTAGACGAAGCATAAAAAATATTAAAAATGTTCTTGATAATAACATTCAGGTCATTACAAGACTATAAAAATATTGCTGGTGCAATGCATTGCAGTGCTCGTCACACAATTCTTGTTTTATCTTATATTTTCTATTTTTTAAAATTTCTTGTGGTTTTAAGTATGTTATTATTAATGAGATTGATGTGTGTTGTATGAAGCATAAAACAATAAAAATGTTCTGATAATATCATTCAGTTATAATAATATGTTCTAAAAACATTTCTGGTGCAATGCATTGCAGTGCTAGTCACACCAACCTTATTATTTTTTCTTATATTACAATTTTTTCCTTAAAAAACCCTCAAAATAGAGACGATGCTCTCTTATTAATATACTTTCACAAAAGCAACAATTATTTAGAGCATATAGGGAGGTGCGTTTCTTTTCGTAAAGGTTGAATATGTGTACTAAACTCCTAAAATAGTTATTTGAATAAAAAACGAGTATAGAATATGACAGAAAATTCATATGACGCTACTAATAATATTCCTTATTTTGGCCTAACAGACCTAAGCCAAAGGCCAAAATTTACCTTATAATTTTTTTATATTATGGGTACCCAAATACCTAAAAAAAGGGTACAAAATTTTTACTACTTAGGCTGGATTCACAAGTACAATTTAAACCCTAATTTTCAGTTTAACTGCGAGACTGTGATCAATCAGAGGTCCAATGGAGTTTAAACCTAATATTGTGGTTTACCGTAACTTGTGAAAGTGACCCTTAATACATATTGCGTCACTAACAAAACGAAGAGGCGAAACTTAAATCAATTTTTGAGAAAATTTACTTACGAGTGATGGTAGACCTATCGGCAGTAGTCTGCACAGAGTTGACATTGGATAATTAATATAATGAATATTTCTTTTTGAGATAATACGATTCTTCGTCTTGTTAGGGATGGCATTTTTATAATTATAACCTAAAATTACGTATTTCATATCCTACCTACAGTTTTTTTTTAAGCAAATTACAGGGTGTTTCAAAAATCAAGTGCCATCGCTTAAAGGGAGATTATTTGAAAGAATCAAAGGAAAAAGTTTTTATGGGTCCGTAATGCTTTGTTTCAAAGATACAGGGTGTAACCGATGTGTAATTATCTGTTTGAGAAAACTAAACCAGTAAGTTAAGAATTCTTGTGGTTTTAAAAATGTTATTATTTATAAGATTGATGATTTTTAGATAAAGCATAAAAATATTGAATTGGATGAAGCAGAACAGAATATGATAATAACATTCAGTTCGTTATAAGACTTAAAAATATTGCTGGTGCAATGCATTGCTGTGCTAGTCACACCAGTCCTATTATTTTTCTTATGTTGTTTTTCAAAATTTATTGATTTTTAGATGGCCTAAAAAATATTGAAAAGGTTTTTGATAATAACATTCAGTTCGTTATAGGACTATAAAAATCAATTTTATTTTCTATGCTGGTCAAACCAGTCTCGTAATTTTTTCTTATATTTCTATTTATTCAGAATTTCTTTTAGTTTTATCGTTTTGACTAGTTGTTAGTTTAAATAAAGTTTTTTCGTATTGTACAGGGTGGTCTCAAAGTTAAGGCATTTATTTTAACAGGTTGTAGAACTCGTAAAAATAAACCATTTATTTGACAAAAATCACCTATATAAAAGTTGCAAAATAATGGAGATATTAATAAACTTTAAAAAGCTGAGAATTAAATACGGTCCTGCTATCGTCGAAAAATACTCTAATAAATCGGCCCACTTGCTTATCGCGCTGTAAATCTCCATTCTGCCGTTGCTTGCCTCTTGCCTAAGCCCGTCGCGCAATGTCGAATGGTAGTGTTCGATTCCTGGCTGAGACAGTCGCTTCAATACTAGACTATTTATGGTCCTGCCTCCTGTTTTTTGTTTGGTGTGTTTACTGGTGATAAGTTAAGTACGATATCGTTCGCATATCCGTGGGATTTTCGATTCTACCGCCAGTTGTGACTGCTTGCAAAGATTTTTGTATTTCTTTGTTGCGTGGTTAAAAATTATCAGTACCGTAATGGGATGAATTTATTGGTAAGTTTTTTATCTCCATTATTTGTCAACTTTTACATAAGCGATTTTTGATCAAATGGTTTATTTTTACGAGTTCTACAACCTCAATTGAGAACACCCTGTATAAATATGTTTTTATTTATACGATTGGTGATTTTTGGATGAAGCAAATCAATCCATTGATAATGTTCTTGATAATAACATTTGGTTTATTAAAATATGTTTTAAAAGCATTGCTTGTGCAATGCATTGCAGTGCTAGTCATACCAGTCTTGTTATTTTTTCTTAGATTTCTATTTTTTCAAAATTTCTTGTGGTTTTAAGATTGTTATTATTAATAAGATTCATGATTTTTAGAGGATAAAAAAATATTGAAAAGGTTTTTGATAATAACATTCAGTTCGTTTCAAAACAAATTTATTTTCTATGCTGGTCAAACCAGTATCGTTATTTTTTTATGCTTTCTTTTTCAGAATTTCTTCTGGTTTTACCGTTTCGACTACTTGTTAGTTTTTGTTGGACGATTTGACTGAAATACGAAAATGTGAAAAAATCAGTGGCGCACATGTTTTATTAAAGAAATATTTTACTGTCCTCTCAAAGTATTTTTAAGGTCAGAATTATACTTAATTTAAGTACTTTATACAACGTAAATTTCATAAAAATTGCTGAAGCCATTTTGAAAAAAACTGAAAAAAATTTAACACGATCTTTGAAACAGAGCATCTGCATAGTTTCTTTAAAAGAATGGCATATGTTTTTTAAGACAACCCTATATGTGCACGTGTGACCTAAAACTCGATCCGTTCGGAGATCTCTTTAAAGCGGTGCTGATACTCGTCATGTTACCATTATTATAAAGAGAGATCATATTTTGTATTTTATGTAAACGTTTTGACCTATATAAGGTCATCCCCAGGACTATACAACTGAGAGCTCCAGCATTTTACTTACAAATATGCAAGAAAGAAAAAAATAGAATTTCATAACGTATGTACCTGTTAGTAAGTAAAGTGCTAAAGTTCTATACTCCTGAAGATGACCTCATAGAGGTGGAAAACGTCGGCCTGAAATACAAAATTTTATCTTTAAGTTACACTTATTTATTTCTTCAAACAGTTTAAATCAGTTACACGTGACTAAAAGTCGCAAATGACCCCATTACTTGAAGCGGATTGAGTTTTTACATTAGGTTCAACATTATTCTTTTCAGGGGCACAATTCTTGACAACAAGGAACTAATTTTAAAGGGAAAATTACGTCAACTTGACGTATATTGTTGTCGTCTCTAATTGGCTGACTTCTCTGTTTCTAGGGAAAGTGATGTAATTCTCTCTCGAGAAATAATTCCCCAGTTTCAAGAATTGAGACCCAGCTGGGAAAAGCCTTTATTTTTAATTTTAACAAAAAAAAATGTAAAATGTCATTGTTGAGTAGTAGTTACTACTACTACTCAACTACTGACTTACTAGTCAACAGAATTTACAAGGATTACATGATTAAACTAAAATAATTATTTTCTTCCATGGATGAATTTTTTTAAGTGTTTCTTATAATTGGAAATTTAAAAAGAATGGTTACAAAAGCTATAGTCTAATAATTATATGTGATATACGCCAAAAAGGTGATTTTTCGAAGAAACAAATATATTAGTTTTTAAGACAAGAAAACGAGCTCGACGTTAAATTTCCTAAAATTTAAATTTTTTAATAAAGCAAGATTCTTTTCTCGACAGCCTTTCTGCATATCGGGCATTCTGCCATTTGGTCTCCGCACATCTGACATAATCCGTGGCCGCAGAGGAATATCATGTTCTTCAGTCTGTCCAAGCACACAGGGCACATTGTCTGAAAAATAACAAATAAATACGTCATAATACGTTTGCAGCTTACAGATGTTTTAAAATTAAATTAAATTTTAATTTAAGGTGTTTATTTCTCAATTAAAAAGGCATCCTTTTTATTATCTTAAAGAACAAAACATATCCTGGCTTTGTCAATAAAAAATTATAGTTTTTTGAATGACAATAAAGCTATGTTTGAGCTTGAGTTTGACTAGATATCGGTACCCCCTCGTATTTATCAAAAAAGCTATCGGTAGAAAGGCCAATTTATCTTTAAGTTTACCTGGTCTTTGATGTCCTGCAGTTGTTGCTGGAGCTTCTGGATGTCGTTCACGTTGGTGGTGTCCCTTCCTCCGTTGTTCATTATAGGTCCTTGAGGCTGTATTATTTCTGAACTAGTGGCAGGCTGCGGCTGCGGCTTCAAAGTTTCCTCTTCAGGGTCGGCTTTTACTTCTGAGATTGTTCCTGAAAAGTGTTTTTGAATATAATGATTAGAAGATTTTTGAAGAACGTTTGTACTATTTTGGATTTACGAAAAATTTGTGATTTTCCAGTAATGGTTTTCGAAAAAACCAATACCGAAAGTCCAATTTTTCGAAGAAAATAATTTTTTGAGAAGCTACATTTAAAAAAGTTTTAAGTATTTTCGAAATATAAGAGTTAACAGAAAAATTTTCGACGGTCCTTTCTTCATATTTCTAAGTTTCTTATTAGTGCAATGCGTACCTAATCCTCCACTGCATACCGCCATGGGCACCATGAGCTCGATTTGGGCGCGGCACATCACGCACTTTTTCATTATTTGAGAGCAGCTCTCGCACACACACATATGCCCACAAGGCTTGAAAAGGACGGCCGACTTCTTGTCTGAGCAGACCAGACACTCTTCAATCTAAAAAAAAATCGGTACAGTTCAAGCCAAGATTACCTTGATTTAAATCACATGATTTTTTCATAAAAATCATTGATTTAAATCAATTTTTAATTTTTGTCATAAATGTGTCTCTGTCACAAGGACATTATAAAATTTACCGAATTTACCTACGCTACTGACGCCAATTCTCGCAAATTTTCTTGCCTACATGCTTAACCCAAAAATGCCTCGAGATTAGCTATCTCAAGAAGAAAAGTATTTGGCATTAGATTTAACCAAAATTCACTACAAAAACTTAAAAAACACTAATTTGTTACAAATTATAAAAAAGTTACATGCTACAGCAGCTCCATTCAGTGGTAGATACACTGTTTTCTGAAGGAGTTTTAGAAACTACCGATGTAATTAATTTGTGGACAGCATTTCATAAATTTAAAGGTTGTGTAACTGAAGAAGAAAAAAAATAACCAAACAACTGCATAAGGCATCTTCGTCTTCGGCAGGAGTAAAACGAATATTAATCTTTTAATTTAGTACACAGGAAACTGGGTAACAAACTAGGTAGGTACGTACTGAAAAATCTGCAAAACTCGTGTTTTTGCTAAAATGCTTTAATCGTTAGTTTTCATTCGCATCTAAGCCCCGTTTTTTTACTTTTAGTTATTTGGTTTTATTCCGTGTATTATTAGTATTATGTTATATGTTATGTGAATGTTAAATGTTTAGAATAACTATGTTGAGAATAAATACGAATTGAAATTACTTATATATTCTTGTATTTAAATCAAAAAAATCGGATTTAAATAAAAAAAATCCGATTTAAATAAAAAACGGATTTTTTTGATTTATTCGATTATCAATTAAAATTCAAATTTTTTAAGAGAATATCATCATCGATTTACGGTTTCATTAGTTATTACAAGACAACTAAACAGTTTTATGGACTGCGAGAGTGTACATATTTAAATGGAGTTTAGTATTAGCTCAGACAGACTAGGGTGCGATTCGTATCAATTGCTAGATAAATCGATAGACCAATATAAATAATAGTTTAATAACTTGATTAAGTGAAACAGGCAGGCTCCATATCCTCTACCACCACCAAGGGCGTAGCCAGGGGAGGGCAGGGGGGGGCACGTGCCCCCCCCTGGCACGAGCAAAAAGCCAAGATTTACCAATGTGCCATTCAAATTTCCCGTACGTCTTATTCCTAACTCAGCAGTCAGCTGCGGCGCCTGCCGGTCAGTGCTGTCGCAGCTGATTTTCAAAGCGTACTGAATGTAGGGCAGAAAATTCAAAAATCGAAACGTTTAAGAATTTAAAACATTTAAAATAGCTTTCTCTGCAGTTTAAAATCATTGAGGGTGGTTAAATAAAACCCTGTTTTTTTTTTCAAAAATAAAAAATAGTATTAAATGATTCCAACAGAACATTATATAAAAAGTTTTAATTTATACCAATAGACAGGTACAATCGGTACTTGTATACTACTTAATTACAAATTTTAAAAAATCAGTAGTTTTATGTATTACCATCAGTTTATTTCCTCAGATTTTTTTTTTCAATCGATCAATTCATCGGCAGCCTCCAATGAAAAACAAGTATTGTTTTTTAATATTTGTTTACAGTACTGCATCGTAGTTATATTCAGGCAATTTATATTTTCTTTAACGACACAAAGTACAAGAAAGAGTAGTACTCGTATCACACTAATTTCATCAATTGAAAACGCCACTAAACATAATTCATAATATATTTTCAGTCACAATAATTTTTCAAAATTTTTTGTGCTTATTTGGTTTTAGTTTCGTTTTGAAAGTTCGTACTAAAATTAGTGGTTTTTCCAAGATCAGTACTGACGTACTGAATTTGGCCACTTTGTACTGAATTCAGTACAATTGTACCCCGAAATGGCAGCACTGCTGCATGTGGCGCAAACGTGTGAAGTGGTAAGAAAGCTTTTTCTGTTAATTGCAGCGTGCATCACGTGGCTGCCGTGCGCTGTTCCTGTCCACTCTGTTTGTTTTCACGCAGATCACAGATGTAAAATAATTATCAAATTGTAATATAATTTTTCTTACAAAATTGGCCTAACAATATCCTATACTATACCTGCACCATAATCGACAATTTTAGCATAATTTCAAATTTATTTGAATTTATTTTAAATAAAACCGCAAACTTTTACCGGCTTATTATGAAAACAATTTTTTGTTTTTTTTGCAAAATAATTTGTTTTCATAAAATGTTTCGCAAAAATAAAATGTAGATAAATTTTATACATTCTTTTTGTTAAGCGATGTTCTGTTTTAGCAGGTATTCATTATTTTCTTTTTTAACTGATTCGAGTTTCTAATTTGTAATCATAATACGTATATCAATGGCTAAATTTATAGAGGAGGGCGCTCGCGTACGGCCTCGGCACCCACACGAAAAAATCCTAAACACGCCTATGTTTCATTTTCAATGCTCAAATCATCTTCATTTATATGTTATACTTTATACGCATCAGTATTACAGTCAGTGGTCACCTCAGGGTGTGCGTCTGGGTGTCCGAGCATCCCAAATTTAAAAAAAAAATCGTCTGCAGCGCTAATCACGACAACTGCGGGTTGCGTCCTTGTGATCCAGAAAATCTGCCCTCCCGGTCACCTAATTCTGCCCCCCCCTGCTCAAAATCCTGGCTACGCCCTTGACCACCGCACTTACTTTAATTCGTCCAGTAACGGACTCTCTACAAATCAAACACTTCTTTACTCTGGCTCCACATGCGGAGCAGCACGTGACGTGTCCGCAAGGCTGGAAGAGCATGTCCCTCTTCATATCCGAACACACCAAGCATTCGTCGAGAGTTGAGGTTATGTTGGAATTCTGAGTGTTCTGATTGGGGCCCATGTCCATCTCGCCGCTTTGCTTGTCCTTGTGGCATTTGGTGAGGGTTTTGCACAGGTTGGGGTCGGGGCAGAGATCCAACGGTGTTTGACCTGGAGGTAAATTCAAAATGAACGTACTGAAAAGAAAAAGCATAGCTTACTTTTATAAGACGCTTACCTTTTTTGTTTTTAATTGTCAAATCGGCACCGTTGCCTGCCAAAAAACAAGCGATACTAGCCGACGATTTTTTGTCAGATCCTTGCGTACCGAGACCCATGAGTAGTTTGCCGACATCCTGGACGTCTTGGAGCTGTCTGAGCTGAGAGAGTGTATGATGACGTAATGCTTCGTGTAGCGGAGTATCGCCATCCTTGTCTGCTATGTTAAGGTTTGCACCTTCTCTTACTAAGAGCTGTAAATAAACAATAATAAAACATCATTTTCTTAGGTATATGTATCTGATAATGGCTGGCGGGGACAGTTTTCAATTAAAATATTTTTCTGAATACAGTTAAAAAAACTGCTGAATGCTTACCCTGACGATTTGCGTATGCTGCCTTTCCACCGCCAAATGCAGGGCCGTCTGCAGGTTGACATTCTGCAAGTCCATGTTACTTTTTCCGTTAAGCACCAACTGTTCTGCGACTTCTACGTGGTTATTCAGTGCTGCCAAATGGAGGGCTGTGTATCCATCGTCTTTTTTCTCGTCTACTATCCACGGGCGAGGAAGTTTGGCGAGTAGAATCTTCATTGCACTGTAAAATAAAAATACGAAGGTTACAATTTAAATTTTAAGTGAAAATCGATGCAAGAGTCTAGAACGCGGTTACGGCAATTCATTAACACTTTTTGGATGTATGCTGTTTAACAAATGATTTTTCGACGCATATAGAATTGAAAAAGTTTTTAATAAAAATTTGTTGGTTTGTTTTTTGCAATAAAACTTTTAATTTTAACGATCAATAAAGAACAAATTTGTTGCAACGAACTCAATGACTCAAAAATTTTCACTTGCAGTTAATTTTACATGTTATGTTGGCCGTGAAATTCTTGGATACTTGGTCATGGACAACCTGGCAAAGTCATGGAATTTAAATAGGATAGGTACTTTGGTGGTGCTCAGGTTTCTGTCTTCTAGTGCATTTTTTAACCTTTTTCCTCTGCAACTACGCGGGAGATTGTCCACATCAGGCACGTAGCTAGAGGGGGGGGGGGGGGGCAGGAACCCGGGCCCTCCGAATGAAAGTGAAATTAAAATGTAAAATATGTAACATATGCATAGTGTTTAATTTTCCCCTGTGAGCTCACCCCAAAACGAAATCCTGGCTACGGGCCTAGTCCACTTCTGGAACGCATTAGTTTTCATTTTTTTACAAACATAAATTTATCAAAATTAAACAAAATAATTATCCTGACTTCATGTAAATACATAATATCTAAATTCAAAAGCAGAAATACACAAAACACGGACAATTTAACCAAGAAACTTCTTGTTCCTCTTTTCTATGTCTATGACTCATTTGGATGGTAATGAAATGAATCCCGACTATCTCTGTCTGAGCTCAGACTAGAGACAACAGTAGCAGTAATGGCAGAGCAGGAGGCATTCCTGCTAAATTCGTTGCGTATTCCAAGAGTTATGCGTGTGCGAAAATTAGATGGGCTCTGGGGTCGATGAACGAACGGCATATCTTAGGATATTTATGACAGTGGCGCACTGGGCAATATTGATATTCAAACACGATATTTTACTATGGTAGGACCAGGTCTTTATGGGCGGACCAGTTGACCTTCAGCTAGAGGAGACATCATCAAAAAGACATACAAAAACCAGGAGTCAACCTAAACAAACCTGAGCAAACCAGCACATATTCACTTTGTTTGAGCCTGTCAGGTTTACTTAGCTCTACAAAACTTTTTCTCTTTTAATCATATTCTTCTGAACTATTAACATCTGATACCCATCCAAAAAAACAGTTAGCATTATGACCTTCGGTTGACCGTTCGGTCAACTGCAGTCGCGTGCGGAAAAGACACTTTCCGCACACTTTGTTAAAATACAACTGGTACATGAACTGAATGAGGATGATTTTGATAGACGTTTGCAGTTTTGTGAAAGCATGAGTGAACGAGCAATACATGATCAAAACTTTCTATACAACATCTGCTTTTCTGACGAATGCTCTTTTTTTGTAAACGGTATCGTAAATCGGCATAATTGTCGCTATTGGTCCGATTCAAATCCTAGAATTTTCCATGAGGTGCATACACAACATCCCCAAAAATTGAATATTTGGGCTGGCATTTTCGGTGACCATTAGGTAGGTCCCTTTTTTTACCCGGCAATTTGACTGGGGAATTGCATTTACAACTATTAGAAGAGGCCATTGATCCAGCGTTGACCGAGATTATGAAAAATGATGAGCAATACATTGTGGAAAATGTAATATTCCAACAGGACGGAGCTCCTCCACATTATGCACCACCCGTTGGACAGGACGATGGATTGGAAGAAGAGGCACTATTGAGTGGCCACCACGATCACCAGATTTATCTCCGTTATATTTTTTATGGGGCCACTTAAAAACTAAAATCTACGTAACCCAACGAACCTCACTGGAGAATCTACGACAGCGAATTACTGATGAGTTATCAAATTACTCCACCAATTCTTCAAAATGTGCAAGAACATTTTCAACAGAACCTTTACTACTGTTTGGAAACTGGTGGCCAACATTTTCAACATTTAATTAATTAAGTAAGTAGACTGTTTCATGTTATGTTAAAAAAACTGAAATTTTCCATTAATACTGAGCGAAATTTAAAAATTTTGGTATCGTTGTAAAGTCTGGAAGGTGGTAGAGGAATTCTTTCTCGACCGAGGTGGTACCACCCCACACATCCTCTTAAAGGGCTGGTGAAATCCCAACGGATGTTTCCAGCTCTGGATGTGTGAGTCGATTCCCCAGTACACCCACGGTACATAGTACTTAGACCTCGGTCTTCGTGGGCTGTCAGAAGATAAAATAATAATAAAAAAGAGAAATAAGAGCTTTAAAATGATGTGCTACTTGACCCTCATTGCCATTTAAGATTTCAGGGGTGGATGTAACGCAGTTGAACATAACGAATTAATGTGTCCCCCTTAAAAATAAAATTTACCGGTCAGTGGTACTTTTCGAAAAAAAAATTAATTTTCGAAAAATATTCGTAAATCCGAATTAACCTCAAACCGGGCACAGGAAAAGCAGTCCACGCCCCTGCCGCGCCTAGAAATACACATTCTTAAAGTAAAATATCGGCTATTCTCGTCCGGTAGACCCGTCTCCATGCCGATATGTCTGTCAAATTACTTGACATTTCACCGAACGCCTCCATAAATCCGCAACTCACGCATTTTTATTGGCCCTTTTATTTTTTATTAGCACAGGATTTTGTAAGGCCAGATAAAAGGAGGGCGACGTATATAAGGGCCGATATGGGCCTCGTGACATTTTTATAGGAAAATATGAATGATATATTCAAATTTGTCGGGCTATTTTTATTTAAAATAAGGTATCAAAAATTAAGTCAATATACAGCTTGTCCCGAAGACTCTTATATCAAACAGGGAAAAACTGCTGGTGCAAGCAATCCGATTTTGCAGGCGGTTAATCACTAATATTTTTCGTAAAACCTCACGTGAAAATGTCTCTTCAATGTTTCTACCGACTTTTCCACTTTTGTGTCTAAGTGAATACCAACCCAAGAGAGAAGTACCCTTAATTTTTGTTTTAGAGCAAAATGAAATTAGAAAATGTTACTTAGAGTTAAAAATCCATTACTTTCTATTAAAAAATAACATTAAAAATTTAAATATGTTACTTCTTTTTTAAATAACTAAAAAATACATGTAAATATGAAACTCAAGTTAATAATCATTAATCATTTATCAATTATCGACAAATAAGGAAATTTTGCTGGTATATAAGTTGGAAAAGGTGCCATTAAGAATTACCATATTTAAATTTTTAAAATAATTTTTTAATAGAAAGCAATGGACTTAAACTTCGATATAATTTTTAATTCTAAGTAACATTTTCTTATTTCATTTTGCTCTAAAATAAAAATTAAGGGTACTTCTTTCTTGTGTAAATTATAAATTTTTCTATTTTCTGACCACTCTGTACATGCTATTTCAAGTTTTAATGGTCTAGTATTATTTTTCCAGGAAGCAGAACTTTTTATAAAGAGTAACTTTTTTCCGTAAAATTAATAATAAAAATGTTTCCCATATGTAGAGAACTTAAGTAGACACACTGTATATACACTCCCTGGCAAAAAAACCGACATGGTTGATGTTTTATAAGTTTATAACTTTTTTATTTTTAATCCGATTGTTATAACTTTTTTAGAAGTTTGTCAATTATGCCAATTAATTAATTGAAATTATAGTGTATTTGTTGAAATTTTGCACACAGATTTCTTATATAACGTAGGCATCTACTAAGGAAGGGTTTTTCAAAATTCAACCTCTAAGGGGGTGAACCTTAACTGAGCAATAATATTAAAAAAATTGTAGAGACTAGAGATAGGATATAATCACTCCTCTTTTAAGTGGTTCAGAAAATAAACAGGGGGGGGGGGGGAGGATAAAAGATTCAAATTTTCTTTACGAATTACATGTCCTTTCTTGCTGGAAAGTTTTATTAAAAATTAGTATCTAAATGTCAGTATTTTCTACTTTATAAAACTCCAACAGACTGACAAGAAATTCCTAACATTACGAAACTGGAAACAAATCAACGAATATCGCTGTCTGGAACAGTCACCTTCTGATATTATTTGCTAAACTTGTTATATTAATGAAGAAAGTTGGTTTTAATAGATTAAAACGTACCTCGTCTTCTCTAATATAATAAATTGATTCAAAAAACATTTTCGGCATTTTGATTTTGACTGTCTCCGCTAATTTATGGTGGTTAATCGCTTTTCGGACGTTTCGGGGGCTTGATAAATTTGTATCATTCAACCTTTTGTTTCTTTATAGCATATAGCATTAATTGTAGGAATAAATCTGTTCTCTAGACTTCGGGGGTATTCAGCTATCATTACTACTATCTTGACTGTTTAATGTTGTTATTGCTCCGTTATGTGTTGAAATATAATGTGTTAGAAAAATGACTTTTTCAAATTTCTATATACAATCAACTGAAAATCAGTAATTTGAAACAGCGTGCGAAAACGTTTACGCACGCTGCTTGGAGTGCAAGGAGCAATTATTATGCAACCAACCATTCGCCAGACCTATTTTCCATACAATCTTGAACACATGCTTCGAAATCTAGTAAGCGGTGGCAGTCATAATTTGAAAGCTGTCTCCCAGCAACTAATTTCATTTGTTTAATTATTATTGACGGCGTTATCTCAACTGCCACCCAGAGAATCGAGAAGATTGACACTGGATTTATAAACTCAGTTGAGGTTCAGTTGAAGTTGAGGTTCAAGATAAATAAACGCAAACGCGTACTTGCGTTTATAAACTAAGTTCAGCTCAGTTCAGAAGCTTCCATTACGCTGGCGTAAAGTTCGAGATAACCAAATTTTATGTTCGCAGTTAGTGCAGTTGGGCTCCCACCAATCAAAACGCAGAATTAATATTCGTAATGGCGAAGCCACCCGACTTCTGCCGATCATTTTGTAAACAAAACAACATACCCTTTTATTTTCTTTGCAAAACAATTGTTTGGCCGTTTGGATTGTCTGTGTGTTTCCATATTTTTTTCCAAATATCGCGATTGTGGATTGTGTGCTTTTTATTTTTATTAAATCTGTTTATGATGTCAGTTGTCATTAATGTCACTTTACCCCGGACCAATGAAATGAAAGCGGCGAACTGAGTTTATAAATGGCCCAAAAAGCTCAACTGCGAACTTCAACTGCTCGAACTGCGAACCTCAACCTCAACTGAACCTCAACTGAGTTTATAAATCCACCTTTAACTATACAGGGTGTTACAAAAAGATGTTAAGAAATTTTAAGGTCAGATTTCAGACGTAGTATTCGAATATTGCACTAATGATTTCGTGTGTTGCCAATTGACAAGGCTGCCAGTAGTGTTTCAGTGAAATATTTTAAATAATATACCTCTCTTGTATTATTATGATCATCATAATAATACATTTTAAATTAATTGTAGTGAGGCAGGGCCTCACCTGCCTCATGTTACCGATCGCCACTGTTATGATGGCATATAACTTGTTTTCTTTAAAGCAAAAATAAGGTAAGCTGCTAAAAGGTTTTGTTGGTATATATATTCCGGCAGCAACTTTCTTTTATACCTACATATTACGTGAAAAAAAAGTCGATATGCAATGGATCAGCCTAAGTACGAAAGCTGTGCAATAAACATAACTTTTTTCTTGGCAATAGTAGTTTGCCATACATGTTGATGGCAATTCTAGCCATAATGTAGGTACTTAAAGAGTTAATAGTCATATACTTATTAATTTTAGGTTTCTTGTTGAATTGTGGGAAGGATCACAACAAGCAAACAAGTATATTGCAGCAGGGACTATTATAGATTTTATTGTTTTTATCAAAACAGAAAGAATCAACCTAAGAACCATTGTAGTGTAGCTTTATTTCATATCAATATAAGTTTCTCAGTGGTATATTTTACAGTGTCTAAGTATTAAGTGTTTGTGTTTCAGTTCTAGTGAATTAACGCCACGTCTAGGTTTTACAGCTTTCAAAACTCTAAAAAATTATTGCAAATATATATTCTTTTGACAAAAATTCCAATTACAGTTTCATAGAAGACTATCAGACTGTTTGAGTAAACGTGAAAAATATTGTAATGTATTGTATTATAAAAACCTGAAATCCTTATTTTTTCTTTTTCATGTCATACGAGAAGTTCAAAAGCACAGACTACCCAATCTAAGACTAACTTATTTGATTTGACATTATCAGGACAAGTTATATCGATTTTTTGACAGGATTATGATTAACGACATTTTCTTCGGTATACTCAGTTAACATTGTCCTATTCTTTTTGTATGCCTTAAATTAATTTTGGGAAGAACGTGTTCTTGGTTTATGTTATATATAAAAAAATGACCAGAATACATTTTAATTTTGATTTCTATAAATTTTATGTTGTTTTAAAATTTAGGTATGGGTGAGTGTATAAAGTGTTGCATTGTTTTAAGCTATTTATGAAATGTTTATATTTGTGTTTCTTTTTGATAATAAAGTTACAGATCTCAACTTCGTCAAGTTTGATTTTCCTTTTCATATTCATACTAGACGTGATATTTTAAAGTGGATTTTAAACTTAAGAATTTATTTGGCATTAAACCTATTTGGTTTTCATTCCAAATAAATTTTTAAGTTTTGTTAGCTACTTTACAATATTTAAAATAACCAAAAATATGAAGTTTTAGATTGCGCCTGCGCCACCTTTAGTTCAATCGCCAGCCACGGCCAGATCAATTGTCGCTGTAATTTGACGTTTCATTGACATTATTTCATATGTCATTCGAATCGATCCGTGCTGCGACAAATAACAACGCTAGTTGGTATTCTTTCTGTATTAGTATTCGTTGTGCTGTTGTGCAAAATAATGGGTGACGACGAATCGTCCATTTCTGGATCTCCTCCAGAACTGTCGGAAGCCGTAAATAGGAACAGCCACTTCCAAAAAAATGCATACAAAATCCAATCGTTTTATGGACTATCTCAAGAAACAATACGAGTTTTTCCTAGGAAAACGTTCTAATCGCATGTTTTCTAGAGCTGTGTTCAGCTAGGTTTACCAGGTGCCCCGATTTTATAAAAAAAGTCCGGTTCTTGGTGTAAAAAATAAAACTAAAATTTATTTATTACCGTTTTGTTAGTTTTAAAAGTTTTTTTATAACCCCTTAAATTATTAAATTTTTGGCCACTGGAAACAGCTTTTAAAAAGTATTTTTTGCCGAAAATTGCATCGTTGTCTGATGGTGCAGAAAATTCGTTCTTTAAAGAAATCCGGGCGGAGTCCGGTCAACGCCTTTAAAATCCGGTGAAGACCGGATTTATCCAGTCAGCTGGTAACCCTATCAGCACATTACTGAGCGAGCAAAGGGACATTGATATTCACAAATACATCAGTTATAAAACGATTAAACAAAATGAAAAATATCTATTTCGAGGAAAATACATTTTCATTCATAGAACTGTTTTTCCGTTTTGTAATTTGAGGAATTCGTGGGTCTGTTGATTATCAAGTTACGCTTTCCAGCTCGAAATAATCGGTGAACACGTCTATTTTTAACTTAAGTTCTTTTAAAAATAATCCTGGGGATTACTACACGCAGCATACGTTACCACTTTCAGCTTAAAATACTTTTAATCTATTTTCAGGGAGTCAAGAAAAATTATACCAGCAATACGTTTTTATTTACTTTGTACGACTTTCTTATGCTCAAATTTATGTTATCGCTTTAAACAATGGTTACGCTCCTGTCGTATTTATTTATGGCTAATAATCTTCTGATTTCTGTATATGAACAACAGAACAATGAAACTTTCGATCTTGCTGGCATCGCTTTCGCGCGTGATCTCAGCTGGCACAAACACATTACTTTAATAGCCACACCAGCAGCTAAAAAGCTTGGTTCTCTCTTGCGAGCTAGAAAATACTTCTTCTCTTCGAACTTACACACCCTCTATGTTCCCCAAATAGGACCTAACCTAGAGTACTGTCCACATCTGGGGAGCGGCATCACCTTCGACACTTAATATCCCTGACTCTATCCAAAAGAGAGCCATTCGACTCATTCATCAATATTTGTATAATTACACAGAAGAAACACTATCGCATATTGAATTGCATACCCATTCACTTAATAATGACACACTCTATTCCGTATTGCACAATATAAATTCGGTTTATTTCAATGATTTGTTTACCACTGTTAACCAATAGATTATAGGATTGATTGAAATATAAAGTTTCATTGGTTTTTAATGGATTACTGACAAGGCGTGGTTTTACCTCTCTGGTTATGTAAATTCTCAACAAATGAGAATGTGGAGTTCTGAAAATCCACATTTCTTTATAGAGAAGCCTCTGCATCCACAGAAAGTTGGCGTGTGGCCGGCCATATCCAAAAAGAAGGTGAATTGGACTGATTTTTTTTTGAAGGGACTCTCAATTCGGCGCGATACCGTGATGAAATTTTAGAAAATTTAGTAAACGCATTAGACGATAAAGAGATGCGACAAGGTTACTTCCAGCAGGACGGCACACCAATTCACTTTGAACTCTAGTTTTGGTTACCAGACCCCCCAGTTACGCTACTGATTGTCCATCCATGCACTTTAATAACCGAAACAATAAAGCACATCAAAAATCCCGGGCACACACATACAAAGTTGATGTCTGTGTCATCATCAATACAGAGCGCTTAAGTGGGAGAGACCCGTTTGTATGCATCAACAGCACTCCGAAAACGATAAATAATACCATACGGCGTTTCGAACAATCTTGAACTCTTGACCCTTT
Organism: Philopedon plagiatum; assembly: GCA_963971165.1. Taxonomy (NCBI): domain Eukaryota; kingdom Metazoa; phylum Arthropoda; class Insecta; order Coleoptera; family Curculionidae; genus Philopedon; species Philopedon plagiatum. The sequence continues at coordinate 2,423,673 of OZ020189.1, forward strand.
TCAGTAGTCGTCGTATTTAACCGATCATTAGTCGGGCTACTGTCGAATAAAAAACTAACGACTATAGTGTCGATTGCTTAAATATTAGACAGAGCCGTGGCGAGGCCGAAGTGCGTGCGCTTTTCTATATGGCGAGAACGCATCTTGGATTTTCATCCCTCAATGGGTTAATCTAGCAATTTTTTTATTTCATAATACAAAAGTACTCCACTTGAAAAGCTTATCCCCAAAAAATTAGAATTTTAGGATAGGCAACCCCAATTTAAGCAATTAATTAAGCGTTGGCACCGCTGCAAGAAATTCACTCCTTTCCGGCCAAATTTTCGTTACATAATGTTCATTAACTGCACGACTGTCCCACAAACAAAGAAAACAGCAATATTTTGTAAATCCTCCCTGAAGTCCCTCTAAAATTGCTATAGCTTTTAAATCCCCACATATCTGCCATTTGTACCGGTTGTAGTTTATTTTATCTAAAAGGATGCGCATATTTTCATAGGTTTCTTTCATAGTCACTGAATGGGCAACTGGTATAGATGGTTTTAAATTTCCATTATGTAATATCACAGCTTTTAAACTATATTTCGATGAGTCTATGAACAAGCGCCACTCACAAGGAGAATGCTCGATATTGAGTTCCTGCAGTAAACCAGCGATATTAGTACACGCACATAACGAATTTTCCATATTGTAAAATACAGAAAACGTAGCATTTCTTTTCCTAAAAGTCGTAATTTTTGTTTCTTTGGCTAGTGAGTTCCACTCCTTAAGACGGGAACCAAGAAGTTGTGACTGTTGCTTTGACAACTCCAAATCAAGTACTAAATCATTTACTCATTTTGAACAATTAAATGTGGCTCGCCGGAACTGGGACCTGGAGTAAAAGTGGGGTCCATACACTGTTCTCCGGAGCTGTCTGATGATGCGTTATTATCTCCATTATCTCCCAAAACAATATCTTGCTAATCTAAAGGCGCAGTCGGTACTGGTCTGCATTGTGAGGAACAGGTCTTATGGCAGAAGGCAAATTCGGATATTCGATCTGCGCTTTTCCTTTTTGGAATAACCTTCGGTTCTTGTCGTGTAAAAATAGCAATCGTCAAAATGATTGGGGCTTTATATGAAAGTGTTGGATAAAATTTTTTTATTGTTAATAAAAACTAAAATAAGTGGATAAAAACGACCACCATAAATACTAAATTTATGCAGAGAATACAAAACCAAAATTTTTTTCAGGATTATATGGTTTATATGCATATTCCCTATTACTTGACGGGGGAATGGCAGAAGGTAGACAAGGCAGAGGTAGTTCAATCCCAAGACTGAAGACTCCAACAAGGAGAAGAAAAAAATCACCCATTGTAGCCAGTGCCGGTTTAACCTAACTTCGGGCCCTGGGCACTGGAGACATAGGGGCCCCCATTGCTGTTGGTTTTTTTCACCAAGTAAAAACGTGATTTAATTGTTAAATGTTTATTATATAAACTATAATGTAAGTACATTTCTTAGAACAAAACAAAAAGAAAAAATAATTCCAAACAATAATATTTCAAAAAATACAAAAAACAGAATATTGCAAACAATACAAAACAAAAACAAACAAAGAAATAAAACATTTTTTACCAAGTAAAAACATGTTTTGTTAAATGTTTATTATATAAACTACAATATTATAGGTACATTTCTTAGAAAAAAACAAAATGAAAAACAGTTCCACAAAATAGTATTTCAAAAAATACAAAAAACATGTTTTGTTAAATGTTTATTATATAAACTACAATATTATAGGTACATTTCTTAGAAAAAAACAAAATGAAAAACAGTTCCACAAAATAGTATTTCAAAAAATACAAAAAACAGAATATTGCAAACAATACAAAACAAAAACAAACAAAGAAATAAAAAATTCTAGAAAATACAAAACAAAATTAAATCTTTTTTTCCTCGCTTTGGCATTAGCAAACTCATATATAATTTCATCGCAGTTCATTTGCTCTAGTTCAGCATTTTCTATATATAATAGGGATAAGGCATCCAGGTTTTGTTGGCCCAAATTTGACCTTAAATATGTTTTTATTCGTTTTAAGGCCGAAAAAGACCGCTCGCCTGATGCATTTGAAATTGGTATGGTCAAATAAATTTGCAGGATAGTTAAAATATTGGGAAAAGTTGCTTTTACGTTCTGGATGACCTCAAATTTTTCATAAATTGTAGTTTTATTTAAATTTTTACACAATTCGATAAAATGAGTAATTTCATTATTTAAGTTCTCTTTGGTTTCATCAACATCTTTTTTATATTCCTCGCATAGAAGATTGATTGACGTCTTGATTTCTTCTTTATCTTAGGTAAAAAAGCATCTGAAGGCTGTTGTTACTTCTTTGTAACAATCAATTATTTTTGAAAGATCTTGCGAAATATTGTCGCATATGACATGAAATACTTCAATTCTGAATCTCTCTTTTCCCTTTAAAGCTGTTTCATTTTCATCTGTTTCCTCAAAAAATCTTTTTCTTTTTTTTGTTCTTTGAACGTCAATTTTATAGGATATGTTAGAGATATCCGCGTCTTCGCAAAAGAAAGTTTTTGCTTCTAATTCAATTTCGTTAAACCCTTTTCTTGTTTCTTCAACAAAGGTCAAAAGAGATGTCATCAACTCTACTCCAAATGACACATTCAGGTCCATAGTTTCTAAAGTTTTGCTTGTTGCATTTACTCTTTCCAAAATTCTTGCCCAAATCAATGTTAATAGAGCTGTCTCAAAAGTGTCCATTTTAGTGTGCAGTGCCTTGATTTTGATCAGGTCATTCGGGTATTCACGTATTCGTTTAATCAGTGGCGTTGCAAGTCGAAGCAAATTTTGATAATTTTTGTTGTATTTAGGATCCCATGCTTCGTTTCAGTGGTGGATGGGCCGGAAGCCGGGCATCGCATCGAAAAATAATTGAGAGCCCCAAACCACTTTACTTTATTTTAAGCAAACTTAATTCCGGGCCCCTCCGGGGCCCGGGCCCTGGGCGCCAGCCCCAAGCGCCCGATGGATGAATCGGCACTGATTGTAGCGCAATAAGTTAAAGTACGTCTCTGCCCGCCATTAAAAGGATTTAATTGAAATTAAGGCGTGCATTTTCAAGTAAGTCAGCCGTTTATGGTGACGAACTTACAAGTACAGAGTGTCAGATATAAAATCACTTCCAGAAACCGGGTTAGCATAAGAGTTTACAACTAGGACAAAACTAATCTACAAAATAGGGAAATATGTTTAAAAGTTGAACGTGTCCCGCACACAGCTTCGAATAAGTAGTGTGGCAGTTGAATTTATTAAAATTTATTAGTGAATACAGTGTGGAGCGCGGTTTTCTGCGAAGGTTGTTTTAGTTTATAATGTGCTTCTGCTGTGACTTTTGAAACTTTGTTCGTTTATTTGGTCGTGCGGTTGTGTTGATGAACAATACGAGCGGAAATCTTGAGGGGTTTGAGCCTCTGTTTTTCGGGCTCTATACTCTGTTTGCTCGCAGTTTAATGTAAAAGTTCTTTCATAGGATCTATTTTCATTTCTGACAAAGTGTTTCGGTAAGAAAGCTACATTTAAATGTGATAGAATGGCTAACAGAAAATAAAATAAATAAGTACAACTTAGATCTGTATGTACAACTGAAATATTCAGCATTTGACTTGTATAACAAGTATAGCCTTGGCAAAATAAAGTTTTATTTTCGATAAGAAAAAAACATTTCTTATTGAAAATGAAGCTTTAAATCGACCTCTTCCTTTGAAATTCTTGTTTTCTTTAACAATCAATTAATATTTCTTCGGTTTCTAGTACCTGTGTTAGAATCCGAATATAATACTTTATATTTTCACATTCTAACATCGGTAAGTACCACTACCACTAAACAGCAATAAACTAAAACTGTGTACCTATTTATTTATTTATTATAGTACTGTACCATTTAAAGCATAATAAACAGGCGGTCTGTTTACTACAAACCCGGGTCAATAAAAAAATTACAAAGTAAAATTTTCTACTTTACATGTTGGAAATCAATATAAAATTTAAAACTTCCCAATATCCAATACTACGACCCAGAAATTAAACAAAAATAGGTGATACAGAGAAAACTAATAATTTAAAAGCAAATTTCATAATTATACGAATAGACTGGATTGTAAAAGTTCTAAAAATACGCTTCTAGAATTAAAAAAAACACGTTCCTTATTACAGCAATTAATTATCCACAAATATTGCTTAGGAATAATTTAGGTACTGGACTTCTAGCTTAAAAGTTTATCAGCGGTCGTTCTAATCTTATTGTCTTGTCGTATCACGTGGGTTTGCAAACCCTTTTAAAGTGCTTCAAGCACTTTCAGAGTGCTCCTGGTCAATTTAAAGTGCTTCAAACCCTTTTAAAGTGCTTCGATCCCGCGTTTGAAAGCGTTTCAATTACTTTAAAAGTGCTTCACGTCATTTTAAAGTGGTTGGTCCCTCATTTCAAGGAATTTAAGCCCTTTTCAAGTGCTTCAAGTCCTCTTAAAGTGCTTCAAGCCCTTTTAAAGCGCCTCAAACGCTTTTAAAGCGCCAGCAAACCGTTTTGGGGGCTTGCAACCTTATTTGGGGCTTGATGATCAGGGGAAAATACTTAAAAATGGTAAATGGTTTACCGTTGATAGATAAATAAATAAAAGCAATTTGTCATTTAATCAAGTAAAGTAATTAGTCCTAGCGAACTGCAAGCACTTCGGGTACGAGCTTAAGGTTTGAGGGTTGAGGCCCTTTTTAGTAGTTCTCTTCTTATTGTCTTGTCGTGCTGCGTGGGCCCGCAAGCCCTTTTTAAAATACTTCAAGCCCTTTCAAATCGCTTCAGATCCTTGTAAAGTGCTTTAGGTCCTTTTAAAGTGCTTTGATTCAACCTGTCACATTGCTTGAAGCCCTTTCAAAGCGCTTTAAGTCCTTTTAAAGTGCTTAAATTCCTTTCAAAGCGCTTCAAACCCGTTTAATGTGCTTAGAAGCCGCTCTAGGGACTTGTAAGCTCTTTTTGGGCTTAAAGCCATTTTCGAAAGTGCTAGCTAATTAGAGGGCAATTACTTTTAAACGTAATTGGTACAGTGCTAGCTAACTGCAAGCACTTCGGATACGAGCTTAAGGTTTGAGGGTTGAAGCCCTTTTTATTCAGTGCTTTGCCCTGTTCAGATCCAAGGTTGCTGCAATTGTGAGACTAAAAAATTGTATTTTCTAAAAAATCTCTGACCTCTATGTATTTTTCACATATCAAATTTTACCGCTTTATTTTAAGCATTTAACATTAATCACGTAACAAATGGTGATCGCGTCAGCCTTAAAAAAAATACACTTATTAAAATTTTGACGCGATTTCCACCATGTTATTGATATAAGATGTGTGTGTATCTCGTTTAAAAATAGCTGAAAACCGAATGTTATTTTTACAGATCGTTATTATGTATGGAGTAATAAATGAACGTTACCATCATAGTTATTTATCAAAATTAAAAACATTACATAAGGGATTTTGGCGAAAGGCCGAGGCCCAAACAAAACATGGATATATAGGGAGCAATTTATTTTAATTACTATCGGTTAATAATTGTAGTATCCAGTGCTCCTAACGTATTTTTTAATACTCTGTTTAGAATTAGATTTAAGAGTTGTGTTATTTTTTATTACAATTACAACTTTAAATTCTTTTACAATGTTTTATATTGCCATATTATAATTTTATGTTTACATTCGGAGTTATACTTAAATAACGTAGAGTTTATTGCGCGTTAAAAAAATGAACAGCACTCGTAAAATTCTGGTTTTAAAGTAGTTTTATTCCTAAATTCAAATATGCAAGTAAAAAATAAATGGCAATTCAAAAATAAAATAAAATAAAGGAAAATATATTAAAAAATTAAAGACCATATTCAATAGGTATTGGCCAGATTGGCCTTATTTGATAATCATATGATGTTTACATTCACAAGTGCAAGAATAAGACAACTAACTTTTGTATTTACAATGAATTTGTTTCTGAGTTTTTTCGCATATTTATAAAGAAAAGGGCAATTTTAATATTAGTACACGGAAATTTGCATTTTTAGGAGAAATAATTTATTACAAATTATATTTGGGATAATGTTAGTTCATGAGTCCTAAAATAAGGATCTGAAGAGTTCTAGCTCCTCCCGTGGATGGAAACCCTCCTTTTTGACGAAAAACTACTTCAAAAGCGGAGTTAACGTCATTGCTTATATTTTCCTCCGAAACCGTCATTACTACGACAAAGTCGGAAAAAGGGGTAAAAAAAATGAAATTCTATGTAGAAAATGTCCTGGAAACTGTGTCCATTCCCCACCCTTTTTTCGCCATCAGCTTTTAAATTACGGAATATGTAGTTTAGTGCGCTTTAGTGCATCACGCCATTACCACAGAAAATATCTCCAAACCTGCTACTTTTACGTAAAAAATGGTTGTTAAAAAAATAGCAGAGCAGAATTTTCTCTACAAAATCCACATACTACAGTCTTTTTCTTCATTTTTTTATATACATTACAGATACTTCCGTAAACCCGTACTACGAAATATGAGCTCGTTTCTACAGCACCTGTGAGGTAGAACCCTGGGTTTTATATTATATTTACTGTTTTTACCCATTCATGGAGTCTCTTGCAAGCAAATCTTCCTCTGATGGTGAATTTAAGCAACCTTGTCCGCTATAATAAGAACAGTGTAATTCCACTTTAACACAACTGCATCGCTACGAGCAACCCTTGTTGCAGTTGCAAGCTATTAGTTGCAGTATTGAATCCGGAGCTGCTTATGAAAAATATCCTTTTATGCCATCGTTTAAAAATTTAGCCGCCGGATTGCTGTATAATTAGGACTTCAGGCTTGATGGCACAAGGGGTGAGGGGCCACATCTAATCAGTTATGCCTAGGGCCCCCAAATGCCTTAATCCGCCGCTGCCTTCTGCTGGCCCACTAATATTTGTGCTCATAGTAGGTCCATTTTCCTAACTTAATTTTCCGAGGCAAGTTTCCAGCAAAGATTTTTTATTATCAACAGTTTACAAAAAAAAAATTCGTCTGTATAAATCTTTATAGAATTTTCTTGCACAAAACTAAAGTAAAAGTACTGTAGTTATCGGTGTGGGGTATTATAAAGTTTTCTGGCGTTTACTGCTTCGAGAACCGAAAATAGTTCCTGTTCACATGGTTTCTACGCGTGCGGTCTAATTTTAGAACAGTCGGATTCGGAAACGTTAGAAAACACGGACCTCCTTACAGCCAGCATACTAATTTTAAATTGAAATAATTCTTATCGGCTATAATCAATCATTGACTAATTTTTAAAACTTAAAATTAGGGCTAGACCACTACAAAAACATTTTTCTGATTATTTAAAATACTAGTAAGGGTCAACCTTAATCAAAGCAATTCTAGTTTCCCTTGTTATTTATAGATCGCCAACGGCGGTCTTTTTTACAGACCGCGGTCTTGGCGGTCTATATCAGTGGCGGTGGGTGCCTTATCTATACTAATATAACTAATATATAAAAGAGTAAATTGACTGACTCACTCATTCATCAACGTCCAGCCAAAACTACTAATGCTAAAAGTTGAAATTTTGCACACAGCTTTATTTTACGCCGTAGACGTTCAATAAGGAAGGATTTTGCAAAACTCGCCCTCTAAGGAGGTAAAAGCAACCCCTAAAAATTAAATTATTTTTTATTTTAAAAACTACTGTCTTAAGAAAAACGCCAAATTCAGTTTATTTTTTACATAAGACTACTTTTTTTCGTGTTGGAATTTTACCCCTCGGGGTAAAAATACACCCCTATCACTGATTTAGCAAGGCCCAGCCCTAACTATCAAAGATTGAAAGTTGAAATTTTGCATACAGCTTTAATTTAGGCCCCAGACGTCCAATAAGAAAGGATATTACAAAAGTCACCCTTCAAGAGGATAAAATCAACCCCTAAAAATTAAATAATTTTTCAAGCTCAAACCGCTTGACATAGAAAGCTAAATTTTGGCATACATGTTTATTTTAGGATGTAGGGTTCCCATAAGAAGGGATTTTTTAAAACTCAAATTCCAAGGGGTTGAAACAACCCCCTAAAAATTAAAATAATTTTTCTCTCAAATTATTTGCTATTTAAAAAAAACTGTAAAACAAGTCAATTTTACTATATTCTTTTACGTAGTATACCATTTTTTCTATGTTCGATAAGTAGTAAGTATACAGGGTGTCACGATAACAAAAACTACTAATGCTAAAGATTTGAAATTTTGCACACAGCTTTATTCTATGCCGTAGACGACCACTAAGAAAGGGTATTGCAAAACTCACCTTCAAAGGGGGTAAAAGCCCAACCCCTCAAAATTAAATTATTTTTTATTTAAAAAACTGCAAAGTTCTAAGGAAAACGCCAAAACACCTCAATTTTATTTTATTTTTTTACATACGACTACTTTTTTTCGTGTTGGAATTTTATCCCTAGGGGGTGAAAACACACTTCTACCTCTGATTAATCAAGACCCAGCCCTAACTACCAAAGAGAAAAAGTTGAAATTTCGCATACAGCTTTAGTTTAAGTTCACTAAGAAAGGATATTGCAAAAGTCACCCTCTAAGAGGTATCAGCCTTAAAAATTAAATCATTTTTTAGTTTAAAAACCACTGATGAACCACTTTATGAAAAAGGCCGAAACACGTCGATAGTAGCGGGCGTTATGAAAGTCTCTTGCTAAGGGGCTAAAGTCATTCCCAAAAAATTTAAAATATTTTTCATTCCAAAACAGATTCAGACAGATTGTATTGACAAACGCCGGACCGTGTCGATTTTATTTATTTTTTAGATAAGAACCAATTTTTTTGTGTTGTAATTTAATCCCTAGACCCTATGCTGTATTTAACATTTTTATTTTATACTTAAACTAGCTGGTACCCGCGGGATTCGCCAGCGTGTTTTAAACATGAGATATATTTTTAGAATATACAGCGTGAGTCGGGAGGAACGCACCAAATTCTAGGAGTGTATTCTAGTCGTAAATATAAGTCAAAAAAATCCAAAAGTCGTAATTCGATTTTTATTTGTTTTAAAATTACAACGTTTAAATAATATAATAAAGACGCTTTATTTTCATTTTTTTTTGTTGGTGAATTTTCGATTTTTGTCGCATCTTTGTGTGGACCGGGAACCACAGTGAGTCGGATCGAAAAACGGATTCATACGGCGTGAAACTTTAAAATCTCAAATACTTGCCTTTTGCGATACATTTACCTAGCCTAATACGGCTGGAAAATGGATTTATTTGGGAAAAACTGCAAATTTCGATTTTTAATCCAAATCCAAACATTTTCTTTAAGGAAAAAAACAAGATGACTCACTTTCGGGCAATCACCCAGTAGATACACGTACCTATTTATATAGGGCGTGCACCAGTTTTGATAAATTAAAATTTATACTTCCGGCGGAAATTCAAAGGTTGTAACAACAACAACGTTCCTCTCTCTCCCTCCTTCTCCATTTTAATTTCTGATGTATGTGCTATCTTAGTCAAACAAATTAAAGTGTTATTATATGCAAAATTATTCATAACATGGAGTTGGCATTGTTGTGTTGTTCTTGGGAGAGAAATGGTAAATTGCCGCTTGGAGAACAATTTATAAGTTACGTAAATGTTGCAGTCGAATATCTACATAAAACATTAGGATCGTTCTATATTGGTAATTTGTATTTTTAGGTTTTGGGGTGTTTAATGTTCTATTTATGTAAGGCTCGAACAGTAGCGGGGCAACTCATTTTCTCCCTTAACCTATTTCTGGGCCTACCTTTTGCCCTTTTACCCTGTATCTTCGCCCTTAGTACCTTGTTGATGCTTCTTGAGTTTTTCTGTCCTCTGTACATGCCCCACCCAGCTTATTTTTCTACTTCGAATTGCATTTACAATTATTGTTGAGCTATTGAATTTAATTTTGAATTTATGATTCATTAGCACTCTCCAATTTATATTTTCTTGTATTGGGCTATATATTTTTCTAAGAATTTTGCTTTCCCACGTTTCCAGCATTTTCTCTTCTTCTTTGGAGAGTGTCCATGCTCTGAGGCGTATACCACTGCTGGTCTGATAACGATCTTGACAATTTTTATTTTTGAATTTTGCCAGATATCCTTCGATTTTAGGACATCTTGTAGCGCATAGTAGCATTTATTCCCTGATTGATTGAGTCGGCCGATACTTGGTGGAAGTCCATAACTAATATTATGGGTTAACCAGAAAAACTACTAGTTTGACTTAGTAAACTTCCACTATATTATATATATTAATATAGTGGAAGTTTACTAAGTCAAACTAGTAGTTTTTCTGGTTAACCCATAATATTATTTATTTCCTGGATTCTGTATCTTACATCTTCCCCCACTTCATTCTTTTCTGTTATCATTGCTCCCAAATACTCGAATTTATCTAATCTTTCGTACTCCTGGATATTAATTTTAATTCTTCTCTGCTTGTCACATTCTCCCAGTTCCCTTGTTGTTTTCATGTACTTCGTCTTCTCCTTATTTATTCTAAGTCCCTGCTCTGCTTCTGTCTCCAAATTCCATAACTTTCCTTCAACCCTCCTTTATTTCTGCTGATGAGATTTATATCATCTGCATGCCAACAGCTATATTTGCCTGTTAAATATTGCCCCGCCCGGGATTAGTACCATTTTTTTGCGAGTGCAGACTTACGTATGTGAAGGTTTGTGATCGTATTATCTGGACGTCTTCAGAATATCACTACTACAAACATGTGAGTCTTACTTTCCATGATTTCACACAGTCGAAACACTCTTGGGGGCCAGCCAAATAGTCTAAGACTGGTCGTCGGAGGAACGTCGATTCCCCCCCACCCCACCCCATATAAAATTTGTAAAAACACGGAGCCAAAGAAAAATAATAAGTTATTGGCTGTTCGCTTAATTACAAACACCTGAACAATCAAAATTCTCCTCTCGCCTATTTATAAAACCACTGGATTGTCCAGCAAATAACAAATACCTTTATCTTCCAAAGTTTGCTTATTTCTAATCGATTTGCGCGCAATTTTCGGCAAATCCACACAAGCGAAATCCGCCGCAATCTCTGGCATCTTTAATTTCGAACTCGGCCCACCGCTAGAGTTAACTCACAATTAAGATAAGGGCTGATTCGCGATGCGAGATCCAGCCTGGATTTATGGATACACCTCCGTGGACAATGAGTTGTGCCACCGCCGCCGCCGCCGGTGGGTTTTGTTTTATAGCGCAGTTAGATAACGTTAGAGCCCCCTGGAATCTTCATTAACTTTGTGTCATGGCGCTTGAATGACGACGGTACGATGTATCGGGCACAGGCAGGTATCTTGAAATGGGCTTTATTCGGTTTTCGCTTGGAAATTCCATTGGAAAACCGGTCTGTTTCTGATGGCGTGTATTCCCAGCTCGGAGACCCTAAATATGAATTTGACAAAATTTTATCTCTTGTGATACATATACATATTATGTACCTATTACAATTATGACACAACTGCGTGGAAATTATCATAATTACAGCTCGTTACTAATTTAATTTTGATTTTGATACACACCGATTTTAACGACATGCATTCATTCATTACTAGCATTTTGTCTTGTTTCACACATTGTGAGTGTGTAGGACAAAGAAAGGGGACACTGAGGACGCTAAACATCCGACAGTTAGTCAATATCTGTAATAATAAGTAAAAATATTTATTATTATTGTTCAAAAATATCGTTGCCGATTATAGAAAACAATATATTTAATTTAAAAAACCGCCGCGGCCCCCTTAAACTCTAGGAAACAAGTAGGTATTGTTACCCATCAGCTGTTTGCTCGGTGGAAAACGGACAGCCCGGAAAGTCATAACAGTGGGGCGCGGAGACGGAGTTAAATAGCTGTCGTTTTGGCATTTCTGCGAAATTTTGACATATCATCTTAATAATTTCGAGTAAATAAACTGCAATTCTTTGTTTTCATGGCAATCTTCGAAAATTCAAAAATTTTCAAATTTTAGATGTCCCCGATGCAAATAAACGTATTTATTTATAACTTTAACCAAAAAATAAGCGATTTAAATTAGTGAGAGGTATAATTAACGAATAAAATAAACCCAAAAAGAATCAGTAAATAAGGTAAATAGTGTGGAATAATGTCGGTTAAAAATAGGATTTGTCGGAAAAAATCAATAAAATTCTGTTTTTATCCCTTAAATACGCTTCTGGATGACCCATTCGGCATTCATTTTAAAGTATAATTATCCCCTTGTGTTGGAAAATTGTACCGATGTCGAGGGCAAAAAAAGTAAAAAAATCTAAATTGCTCCCTTCCTATAAAGAACTAAGAAACTAAAAAATATGGATATCATGTATTTCGACGAGGTCTTTCCGATGACGTATATAGGATTTTAATTTGAACCATTTTGATCCCGCAAAAAATTAAAAACCGTGAAACATTTGAGTCAAAAATCGAAATTTCCACACATTGTTCGTGTGTAGGACACACGAACAATGTATGAAACAAACAAGGGGCTATTTATGAATGAACGGTCCCGTCTCCTCATAATAGTTGGCCAGATTATGAGAAACCCTGGAATCTCTGATTGTTCTAAAACTTAAATAACGGCATCTCTTCCAGGTTTTTAAATCTATGGCTCACCGACAGTATTATTTGTCAAATCGCCCTCATACACAACACTTTAATTTCTAATTTAAAAGTTAGATGAAATCCCCGCACTTCCTGACAATCCTAATTTTACACTGTCTTACTCCACTTCCTATAAATTTCATCGCTTGACGTCCCGTAATGTATTAACTAGAGAGAGAAACTAAACAAATGTCCAAAGTTTATGGAACTTGACAGTGCATTCTTTGCCACTTTAAAGAAACTGACACAAATCAAGAATTACTTCAAGGGAAGCAATCAGCGTCCATCCCAACTTTGATTTTTTTTAAATTACATTTTTTTTATCTTCCGACAGCCCACGAAGACCGAAGCCGTACCGTGGATGTACTGGGGAAATCCGACTATTGTATTATTAAATACAAAGTAACCATAATTAATTACTAAAACCTTTTTTTAAACCAGTCTTAAAACTTCGGGGTAAATGTTTAAGTTTTAGCAACGTGAATTTCGGGGTAAATGTTTAAGTTTTAGCAACGCTTTAAGTCTAGCCCCCCTTTCCTAAATCCTGGATCCGCCCCTGATTGTGCTTGCACAAATCTCGTTCCGGTCATTGTTAACCATTCTTTTTATTCAAATGTAATGTTTCTTATCCACGAAACCTCGTAATCTTTGGGAAGTAATCAACAAAATATGTTAACACTGGAATTTACCATGTACTACCCATTATAAAATTTTTATTTACATGACATATGACGCGACAACCAATATTATCACGTTTTGCATGTTTCAAATTTTCTATGAAAATTGGTAGTAGCATGGAAACAGGTTGATTCACTTTTAGGACACTTTTTTATACCTTTTACGCGGTATGGTCGGGATGGGTGCTGACTGCTCCCTTAAAATGTAAATTCTGGACCCTTTATTTACATAGTTGTGCCCGTCGACTTTGTCAGCCCGAAAAATAAGCTTTCGAAAAGTAATACAACTTTTATAACTAGACGAAGTTTTTATGGGTTTTTTCTAATCGTTTTTATTTTGAAAAGTTTAAATAGGGACGACGTTATAAGGGGCGTTTCTGCTTGGTAACGTTGATATTCGAAAAGAATTTGGAAGAAAATGTTATTAAAGTTTTGCGAGTCTGTTTTTATAAGTGTATTGAATTATTTCTGACGTCTCTTTTTATATAGGAAGGTTATTTATTTTAGTAACCATTGGGATCAACCATTGTCCTTCAGAGACGATAGAGAGGACACCATTCGTTCATAAGTAGCCCTTTGTTTTATTTCATATATTGTGCGAATGTCGGACAAAGAAAGAGGATGCTAAATATCCTACTTCGCGCGCCACCGCTATGGCTTGCCGAGCCGTCAGGGGCCGATGGGCCGGCTGGGAGTCCTGGGAGTTTGGGAGATTTCCCGAAAAGCCGGAACGGAACGGGCTGGCGGTCCCGTCCTGGACCATACGTAAAAAACAACAAACGTCGTGCGCGTGCGTCTGCCTGCGACTGTTGTATTCAGTCAACGGCTTGAAGTTATTGAACTGTAAAAATTTGCTACCATTTTAAAAAGTAGACCGAGTTGAACAGAAAAGTTATTTCTAAATAGTCTACATAGAAAATACTTCTCCCCTACCAACATACACACTCTCTAGGTTCCATGTTTCCCAAATAAAACCTAACCTAGAGTATTGTTCCTATATCTAGGGAGCGGCACCACCTTCGACACTTACCATCCTTGATTCTATCCAAAAAAGAGCCATTCGACTTCATATTAATGACCCAGTCCTCACAAGAAAACTCCCTCCTCTCGCTCATCGCCGCGCTGTTGAGGATTTATCCCTTTTTTACCGATACTTCCAAGGATTTTGCTCTGGAGACCCAACCTGTTGGCACGGAACACTACGTGTGCAAGCGTAGCCTGTACGTGACCAATTTTTTTTTCTCAGAAACAGAAAGACAACCTGCCCTGACAAGTTTTGCCAGTACGTCATCTGCGTCGGCTTCTACGCTCGCTTCCACATCAAGCTGTGCAAAGTCTCCACCGGGAGCATCAACTGCTTCAGAGTCAGAGTCCGGGTCAGTTGGAAAAAAGAGGAAAGCCGAGAATCCTACCATTACTAGTTTTTTAGTTAGAACATCATCAGATGATAAACAAAATATTGACAAACAGATTGCGAAAGCAATTTTTGCTACGAACTCTAGCTTCCGATGCATAGAAAATGTACAAGTCAAAAAAGCTATCCAGTTATTGAGACCTGGCTATATCCCGCCATGCCGCAAAACTATAGCGACAACACTTCTAGATGAGATTTACGCTGAAAAGAAACGAAAAATGTTTTTCTTTGGTCTCAGGAAGTAGTGTGGTCAAACGTCCACAACGAGCCAGTTGTGTGTGCTACAATTACCACCGAAGAAGGACAAGCCATTCTGTATGAAGCTATCGATACCTCAGGTCAACCTCATACCTCAGAATATTTGACAGAGATTTGTTGTGACCTGATTTCGTCATGTGAATCACATTACGGATGAAGTGTAAAGCCCTTTGTTACAGACCACGCTGCAAATATGGCGGGTATGAGAAAAAGTATAGAAGAAAAAATTGAGTCTAAAATTATAACCCATGATTGTTCAGCTCATATTTTAAATCTATTGTGTAAGGATCTGGAAATAAAAAATATCAAAGAAAATGTGGTCCAGGTGGTAAAGTACTTCCGCAACAATCATTTAGCAAGCACAAAATTTAAGCAGGCAAGTGGTAAGACGCTAGTGATGCTAGTGATGTGCGGTGGAACAGTGTTACCGATTTCTTAGAAATGTATATCGCCCATTGGAACATACTGCTGCAGATCTGTGAGGAAAATAAAGAGAGAATTGATAACACAATCTTCCAAAAAGTTTCAAACATTGGCCTCAAACGCAGTGCATATAAGAATACTTAAAGATTTTAAAACCAATATCGATTGCTTTGGATACTTTACAGGGAAAAGGTGCTACCCTTTTGAATACCGTGGAACAATGGAAAAACTTATCGTATCGTTGAAGAAGAAGATTCACAACTATCACTTCAGCAACATCAAAAATTTCAGCGCCGATATGAACAAGCACTGACACCTTACCTCTTTATAGCATAGGTATGTGATGGACCCGTCTAGGCAAAAGTACAAGTTGGCCGCCGATGAACAAAATTTGGCTTTAAAAACTATAAATGCAATGTATGGTGATAGTGGATTATTACCATTAGTAATAAAATTTAATGCTCGTTCAAAAACATCATGTTTTCTGAAGAAATTACGAAAAACGTCAGTGGAATTCAGTGGTGGCTATCACAAGCTGATGATGATCCAGAAATCAAAAAACAGATACCTGTATTAAAACAATTTCTTTGTGCAATTGCTTCTTCAGCCTCAGTGGAACGAGTGTTCAGTAGCTTTGGGCTGTTACATTCCGATTTAAGAAATAGACTAGAGGTTGAAAAATCAGGAAAATTAGTATTTTTGTTCAAGTATTATAATGAGAATTAAAATAAAGTGTTACAGTTTAATATTTTTTATTTTCCATTGAAGCACTTGCTTGTGAAAGTTTGTTTCTTGTGTTTGTAATTAAAGCAGATCGACTAAGTTATTTATTTTCGTTCAATAAATTTTCTCAAAATTATCATTGGCTTTGATTTAAATTGTGATTTAAAAAAAAATCACTTGAATTAAATCATGATTTTCATCTTGATTTAAATCAGCCCAACCCTGTTGCGTATGCATATCTTTACCACCGTATACAGACAAAGACGTATACGGTGTCTTTACTGTCCAACTACAAAAGCCTAGCATATCCCACTTTTCTAAATACCCTTGGCAAACAGGCACGTGGACTGCAATTTAACCATAGAGAGAACATCGCGATTGAACAATATGTGCTCTCCAAAGTAGCAACAAAATGTTTGCACGATCCTTTTATTTTTAATGAAAAAATGTTTGAAAAATATCATCGGCGTTCGTCACCAAATACCGAGACCTTAAATCATTTCACGTTTTATGAAAAATAACGCACGTTTAAATTGTTCCACATTTTTATTAAAATCCATAATTTAACCGGTTCGGAGTGTGCGTTAACTCCACGTCGACAGCAGCCGGCAAGCCCCCACATGTGCTTACACATGGTGTCTCTCTTGCTATCCATATGAGATTCTAAATTTAACTCATCACACTCTCTCCCGCTTTGCCATACATTACAAACTACTTTGCTTTGACTACCGATCTTAAGTCGTTTCTACATTAAAGTCATTAGAGCGTCCCCGCTAGTTTACTAATTGCTGGTAAACTAGCTCTGTGAAATTAGGGACGCGTGCGAACCAGCCGGATAGTTTACTTGAGTAAACTTTGAACAGAGTATGTGAGTAAAGTATGAACACAATATGTGTATCTACATCGATATTTTCGAGTAGATAGGGCCGATCGGATGCAGCTCTGCTCTATCCACGAAAACTGCAATATGCACGCGATTGATGCCATGATCGGATAGAGTCATAGATGTAAAAACAAGGGAGGCATATCATTATTTACATTTTAAAGCAATCGGAGATTGTAGGGTTACTCTTAATCTGGCCAACTACAGGGTGTTATAAAATTTAATGCATGCATACAGGGTGTTTCTTTAATATTGCGAAAAAGGAGAGATTCCTTGTTAAAAAATAAAGGTGACCTTCCATATAAACTTATTTTCAAAATGGCCATCTATCAGAATTACATCCCTTTAAAGAGGTAGGTTAAAATTCAAAATTCAAAAAACCCTTTTAAATGATACTCGTTTTAGTAAGTTTTCTGGGGAGTCCCCCAAATATTTTTTTTCCTTTAAAGGTTACACTAAAATATCTAGAACTATTTTATCTGAAATAATCGCATCGAAAACATAAAGCTTTCAAATGTCAAAACGCCTTGAAACTGCCGCAGAGTCGCGACGCGCATCTCAAAAACCCGTGTACCGAGCTTAAGCGCGTCCAAAGTCAGCGGATCCCAGATGTATTTCGGGAAAAGACAAATTTGGCCTTTAAGAGGGGTTGGGAGAGTACTGTTTCTGATTCGGTGCGAACCAATCGCGTTCACGAATCCATTTTTAGACCGAGCTCCGTGTGGCGCCTTTTCGCAGAGGTGCAGGGTGCACTCCCGAGTCAGTTACTTTTCTAACGCTCGAGCGTACCGTACCCCCTTCCGATAAAGTCGAAGTGTTGGTTGGTGTGACATTCTTTGTGGTTAGACCCCCTGTTCCAAAGTGTTCAGAACTCTGGTAGTGCCTGATTCACTAATCTACAACACTTCCTTAGGGAAATGGAAGCAGAAAAGGCACTTGCATATGGATCTACAATGCCAAGAACTCTTCGGTAGGTTTTCCTGGACATCTTCGCCAAGGCCTGAGCAAGTTCCGTGCTTCTCTACTTCCCATAGTGATTTTGAACGTATGGAATGTAAAGAAGTATGGAGCGAGCAAGGCTGGGTCTACAATCTACAACTCTACCCCGTGGAGGAGGATCTACAAAAGTCCAAGCATCTTACGAAGTGTACAAAATACGACCATTGGAGATGTTTACGTGAATATAATGTTACCTGAAGCGTGTGAATGGTTAAACACCTTTTTTGGTACGTGTGGTGGTGTCGTGTGCATAACGTTAGGAATAGTAATGGCTGATGCGGAACTCACGTATCTAACACAGAAGATAGTGAATGCTGGTGATATTTAATTATTTGTAATCCGTGTTTTTGTGTTTTCTTCCCTCTACATTTTCAAAGAAGTCAAAAAAAATTATAACGTTATGTCGAAGACTCTGATTTACTCTGATTAGACTCTGAAATTAAAGCCCAGTTTTAGTAAAGCCAAGAAAAAAACGATGTAAATTTAAAACAGCAGAAAACTGACGGGTCGGTTTTATGCAGTTTTAACTGCAGAAAACTGACAGTTTATCAACTGAACTAAAGCTGTGCCCATAAACGATTCCACGACAAACATTCGAGAGATTTTTGACTGTTAGGTGTAAAAAATAAAGAAAAGAGACGAATATTTGGGTTTAGGCACGTAACACGTCGGTCTAGAGTCGAGGGTAGCAAATTTTGAATTTTGGAAAAAAGCAAAAGAACAAACACTATTTTTTCTGTTTGGGCGTGTTTCACGGACCAGTCCTAGAAATTCTTTCTATATTTTCACGCTGAAAGATAGAGTTGTTGTCGATTAATTTGAAAAATAGCGATCCATTTAATAGATTATTTTTCAAAGGGAAGGGAAATAATAGTTATTTCATTCCTGAAAATTATCAATTTTTCACAAAACAATACCCAAAAATAAAATTTTGAAGGTCGAAATTCATATTTTAGAAATATGAAATCATTCTAGCCCAGGCGATTGCCAAGGTTTTGTTTTTAAGAAGTGTGCTGCCAAAACCCACATTGTATTGTATTTACATCAAATTTATTATCAAGTATTATTTATAAAAAAATGAAACAGTTGTTAGAAAATATCACAGTATAAGGTTTTACTATAATACTTTTAACTCCATTTTGGATATAATAATAGAATGTTGGAGCACACGAAAGAAACCTAGGTATGCGGTCCATGAAAGCCGGGAAGCGCTTGTCTAAACTTTTTGGAGATAAAAAAATAATTTTTTATACAATAATAACATTAACTATAAATTCTAAAACTATAATTTATCTGAAATCTTACGTAAACGTAAAACATTTTTAGTTTTAGTTTGTTCAGACGAGTTCCCTTGGCAAGTTTTGCATATTTTAAATGTATTTCCGGTATTTCTGCTTTTTTTGCAATGGAAGGACCATCTTCTGCGAGTGTGGACAATAATTTACTCACAGGTCTACAAAATGAAACTTTGTGATAGATGTTTTGGTTCTAAGAAGTGATTTCTTATAATTATGGTGGGCTAAATTTGAAAAGCTTATGCATTTTTTTGCATCACGTAAGGTTTTTTACAAGCGATAAAGGAATAAACCTTATATTATAGAAAAATATACATTTATATTGAGTGACAAAAGTGGAATACAAATCTGAAAAAAAACATATTATATGTATTTCCTATTTCTTTGAATGAAATTTTCGCCGCTTTGTCTGAAAACTTCGTTGAGTGGACTTTCGACTGTGATTGTATATAATAATATCTCGCTGTAACATCAAACAGTCATCTGCCGCCATTGACCCGCTCGATCTAACTTGGTATTGCCTTTCCATTTCCTTTATATCCTGATGAAATTCCTCACTCTGTTCTTCACTAACTGCTCCAAGATTCTCCGAAAAATAGTTCAAATGCGAAAACAAGAAGTGCACTTTTATATTCATATTGCACCCTAGCTCCTGAAAGTGCACAGAAAAAACACTATCGTATATTGAATTGGATAACCATTCACTCAATGACACACTCTATTCCGTAATGCACAATACAAATTCGGTTTATTTCAATGATTCGTTTATCATTGTTAACCAATAGGTTATAAGATTGCTTGAAATATAAGGTTTCATTGGGTTTTAATGGATTGTTCAAATATAACAATTATGTGATGGCAACAATACCCTGTTCTAAATTCAAGGCAAACTATCATTGGTTTCACTAGAAGTTTATTTGTAAGAATATGCATCTCACTTGATGCAAAATAGCTATTATTGTTTCAATTACAACAGTAATTAATTTAATGTAACTTCCAATAGAAAGAAAGCATTTTTGTTTAAATTCAATCATATTCGTGTTTTGAAGAACAATTACTCTTATTTAATATAATGAAGAATTTCTATTTCATCAATTATACTTATATTTCAAACAAATGAAAGACGCTTTATTATTTTAAAATAATTTTTATTTAGTATTATTAAACATTGATTAGACGTTCTGTAAACATTTAAATATAAAAAAACACATTTTATACCACCACACTGACGCGAACACCGTAAACTTTTTATATTTATTTCACTCCAAATATAGGATCTGCTTCTTTGTAAAACTGTCTCCTTGGGCTTGTTTGGGTACAGGATGCTAGATGGAACAAATTTGACACTGCATTCGAATCTTCTAAATTTACAGCTAGATTTAGTGGAAACCATTTCTAAAAAATACAAATTCAACAATAAACTTGCGATCATATTTAATGTTAATAGTTTTTTAACAATACGTATCAGCTGAGTAAACAGTCATATAAAATAGACTAACCAAGAGAGATTTACAAATAAAAACACACTTATTACTGCAAAGCTTTTTAGATTTGTTTTACTTACCATAAAACACTGAAATAAGTTGCTCCAGTCTTGCAAAAGATCTATTATTTTTGGCGTACGACTACTCAACGAATAAAGAAAAATTCTAACCCCTCCAGGGGTGTCCGCGAGCAATAGAAATAATATTTCAGCCAACAATAGGACCCATTGAATTAATCTTTTTTATTATTTCTCCAATACCTTATATGTTTTAAAGGAGTGTTTATTTTAATTGAAATGATATAAGGATTATTGACAGTGGTCAAAAACAGTACTATTATTGAAAATAGCATAGCGGTTTTTTCTGTGTACAATATTTAAAACTAAGAATTTATAAACTACTTGTTATATTCAATTAAACAATTTTTATTGCCTCTTTAACTCCCAGAACTTCACGGGTGCTCGCAGGTAGGCTCTATAATAGATCCATTTTTCATTATACCTATATATTGGAGAATGGAGAATATTTTTTTAAAAATTGCATTATTAGCTACCTACAATTGTTTAAGTTTACTCATTTTTGCTAACTTTTCTTTATTTATTCAAAAACTTGATCTCCAATCCCATTATTACGAATTATTCGTTAGAGGGAGTAGGGAGCTTGGTGTCTTAGAGGGGTAGAATGTAGTTGTAAGTAGTGTAAAAAGGTGGCTAGGGTATGCTGACAGAATGACATCCTGCCGCCTTCCGCGAGTTTTAGTTTGGTTGTTTCACCAGTTCGAGTGTAAAGATTTGCAATTATTTGAAGTGTGTTTACGACTTTTTCGGGGTGTATTTCTGTTTTTTGCAATGAAAGGACCATCTTCTGTGAGCGTGAACAATAATTTAGACTGTGTAAATTATTTTTATCGGATCGCTTCCCTCTTTATAATTGTCGTCGTACGCCACAGCATGAAAGATTACTCATTTTAACCCAATTTATTACCACGTATCCAAAAATCTCACCAAAAAAACTAAAATTCTCGATATAATCTAACAAAATCTATCAGCGCATCAGCTCAATTATCCAATATTTGCGAAAGAGAATCGTTCGCAAATCGAAATTGAAACGTTGCCGCCGGTGCAATGATCAAATTAAAAAATCGAGATTAAATTTCGGAAAACAAATAAATCTGAAAATAATAATTTAGTAAATTCGATTTCGAGCAAAAAATTGTTCGAATTTCAAATAAATGCAATTCAAGTTGACTGGAATATTGAATGTGCATTGCATAAGTCGAGATTGAAAAAAAATGTGAATGTACTGCGAACAAAGTTAGTTACAAGGGAAAAATGAGCGTTAGTATTATGTTATTTGTATAAACAGGGTGTCCGATGGCTGATAAGTAGGGTTTGTAAATCAGAGTGCCGGGCTATAGACGCCGGAACTATAACTACAGCGACTCGCGGCTGCACCGTACCAATACACGTTTTTTAGTTTCTTCGTTCTTTATAGGAAGGGAGCAATCGCCGATTAAATTTCGTTTTTTGCCTTTTTTGCCTTCGACATCGGTACATTTGAATCACTCTGTATTTTTTCCTATGTATTTTTTTCCCAATTTTTCAACGCTATCTAATAAAGGGATAATCACACTTTAAAATGAATACCGAATGGGTCATTCAGGGGCGTATTTAAGGGGTAAAAACCGAATTTTCTTGATTTTTTCCGACTAATCCTATTTTTAACCGACATTATTCCACAGTATTTTCCTTATTTAGTGATTCTTTTTGGGTTAATTTTGTCCATTAATGTATGAGGATACCTTCCACTAATTTAAATCGCTTATTTTTTTCATTAAAGTTATAAATAAATAGGTATATTTGCATCGGGGACATGCAAAATTTGAAAATTTTTGAGTTTTCGAAGATTGCCATGAAAAAAAGAATTAATTGCAGTTTATTTACTTGAAATTATTAAGATATGATGTGTCAAAATTTCACAAAAATGACAGTTTTTGCCGCAAAATTGAAAGGTTCTTGGACCGATTTCGTCTTGAAATACACATGAATAAGATTTTAGGGACCTTCTACTTTAAGTGCAGGGATATTTTATTGGATGAATTACGTATTAGATGCCATTTTCATTGATTTTTCGATGACCCTACAACACTGCAATTCACCATGTACTCGTTATGAGTCATAAAAACACTTTTAACGACAAAGCCAATGGAATAACGTTATACAAGTTTCGAAATTCGCGCGAAAATTTACAGTAGAAAATCCTTTTTTTTTTTGTTAATAAGGACCAAAATAGATAACAGGCAAGCGCCATAAACATTTAATTTATGTAGAGAATATAAATAAAAATATATTGCAGATTTATTTCGGTTGTATGCACATTCCCTATTTAGAAGTCGATACAATGTTCTTTTAATTACTTTTATCGGATCGCTTCTCCCCTTATAATTGCCGCCGCACGTCACTGGTAACAACCAACTTAACTGAGCGATTCTTGCGTTAATTCTAAGACAAAAATATCATATAAGCGTGGGCTTCGAACGAGAAATACTCGACGTTAAATATTTTTAAACAAAGATAAATATTTACCCAAGAAAAAGTTGTAAAAGTTCGTATTCGGCGGGGGCAATATGCAGATTAGTCTTACCATTATCATACAATTTTCCCAAATTTTTTTATTGATTCAAATTAACAACTTTCCAGTTACCGCAGACGTTCGTCCTTAAAAACATTTTTTCTAAGCAAATTACCTCAAAACCTTTTAAAACAAAACTAATTAACTCCCGTGGAACGTTAATAATTGTAATAACACTTCTGCGGTCGGGAGGCGCAAAAAAATCATTACGCCCGCCCGGCTTCGCTGGTGGCGAAGGAAGGAAAACGTTCAGGAAAAGTGACATTGCATAAATCAGGGCGCACCCATACGTGAAATTTCTAATTTTCACCCGCGAACGTTAAGAACTTTTTTAATAAGCATCCCTTAAATTGCCTGCTCGCGCATCTTTACAGAAACTTCGATTTATTTTGTTTTGGACGCATAGCCGATGCGAGATTCTTCAACACCGAAAACGTTTATAGAAAAAACTGTCCCTCCCAGAGCTGGAACGATTACAACAAAAGAAGAATCGATTCCTGATTACTTATCTCGTAAAGTAATTACAATTGTGAGTACTTTTTTGTCATCAGGCCAAAAGAAAAGCAATTAATATATTTTTTATCTCAGATAACCCATGTATATTTCAAGCCTAAGTACTAACGTACCCTGGGCGTCTGAAGACAAAGGAAATGTAATCAATTGACACGGGATTTGAAGGATTGGGGGTTGGGAGAGGAAGGGTAAACATCTGCAGCCAATTTGTTCCATAATCTAGAGACTCTAGGTATGAATGAGCGAGAGAAGTGGGAAGTTCTAGGCTTTTGTAGCTGGACAGTAAAGGGATGCATACGTAACGCGCCTCTTGTTATTCTATTTGGAACAGGCAAAGGGGGGAATTATAGCGGGGAATTATATACACAAATCTAACTCAAAATATATTTTATGGTCGTAAAAAAAGAATTCAACTCCCAGAACCGATTACAAATTTTAACATACTTGTTTCAATGAAAACTTTTTATTTCTCAATAGCAGTAAAACAACTTTCATTAGGTTTCAAAATTATCAAAAGAAATGCTTTAAACTTGATATTTCTATTCGGGACAGCTCTATTACACAAAGTGAAAAAGTTAAGTTTTTGGCAATCGTTTTGAATCAATATCTGAATTTTAAAAATCACTGCCAGAATATAGCCAGGAAGGTTAATGTTTAAAAATTTGCGCACCGTTTTAGATGAAAAACAGCTTATTTCTCTGTACTATGCTCAGGTCAAGTCTCGATTGCGTACGAGGTCATTTTCTGGGGTTGGTCACCCTTTGCCTATAAGGTTTTCCTATCGCAAAAAAGATTCATTAGATTTATAGCACGTGTACCTAGTACTCACTCATGTACAAATCTTTTAAAAAAATTTAAGGTTTTAACACTTCATAGTTTACTTGTTTTTGAAATATGTATATATGTTTATATTAATCTGGTGAAAGATAAACATCAGGTAAACAAACTCCAGCAAAACAAACTTTATGTTCCTTACAACAGATATAAAATAGGATGTAAGTCTCCTGATTCTGTAGGGGCACAATTTTTTAATAAATTGTCAGACTATGTGACAAAGTCTTCTACTTTGAAAATTTTTTAAACCAAATTAAAAGATATTTTACTCGATAAATGTAGTTGTTCGGTAGAAAGTTTTATATGTAATATGTACTAATGTTAGTGTTAAGTAATTTTAGATTTTAGGTTTGTACCACTGACGATTCCTATACAAATTAAAATTTTTCAAGCAGGAAAATAAATAAATCGTTTTACTTCGAATAAAATTTTAGTTTTAAAGCAAAAAGTTCAGACTTTTTAAATTTTTCTGTTTTTAAAATCCGGAAATGACTGTATATATGCAAAAATCCTGCAATTAACAGATAGAAAAAATCAAGAAATATTAAATATTCAAGAGCAACTTATACATTTTGCCGCATAGGGAATTCAAATGCATTAAAAATGTCATGACAGAGTATTGTTTTTTGCAAAAAATAAACGGCAATGCATTTTTAAGCCAAGTTATTCTCTGGGGAGCTCTGAGATATTTTGTTCGCAAGAATTCGAAATCGTAGAGAAAACAGAGGGAAAATCATATATAAATGATGATAAATAGTTGAGGAACAAACCTAAGCAAACCTGAACAAATACTGTGACGTACATATTATACAGCATACTTACTTATACAGGGTGTTTCAAAAAAACATGTGTGATCACTTTAAGGGAGATTATCTGAAATAAACTAAGGCTAAAATTTTAAATTTTTTCAGTTTTTTCAAAATGGCTTCAGCAATTCTGATGAAAAATTAAGCATAATTCTGACTATGAAAAGAAAATTTAAAATTTTACATGTCCCCGATGCAAATAAACCTATTTATTTATAACTTTAACGAAAAAATAAGCGATTTAAATTAGTGGAAGGTATTCTTAGATAATTAACGGATAAAATAAATCCTAAAAGAATCACTAAATAGCGGAAATAGTGTGAAATAATGTTGGTTAAATGGGATTTGTCGGAAAAAATCAAGAAAATTCGGTTTTTGCCCCTTAAATATGCTCCTGGATCACCCATTCGGTATTTATTTTAAAGTGTGATTATCCCTTTGTAAGATAGTGTTGAAAAATTGGGAAAAAATTACCTAAGAAAAAATACAGAGTGATTCAAATGCACTAATGTCGAGGGCAAAAAAAAGTTAAGAAATCGAAATTCAATCGGTGATTGCTCCCTTCCTATAAAGAACGAAGAAACTAAAAAATGTGGATATCATGTACTTCAACGAGCTCTTTCCGATGACGTATATGGGATTTTAATTTGAACCATTTTGATCCCACAAAAAATTAAAAACCGTGAAAAACTTGGGTCAAAAATCGAAATTTCCAGTTTTCCCCAAATATATCGATCTATTTTCCAGTGATCTTAGGTTTAGGTAAATGTATTGCAAAAAGAAAGTATTTGAGATTTTAAAGTTTCACTTATAAATCCGTTTTTCGATCCGACGTTTTGTTTTCGAGTTATTAGGTACCAAAGAGGGGTCTGCAAACGGCAATTCTCGATCGAAAAAAATTCAAAAGAATTACTTGCCATTTTCCGGTCCTCACCAGTTTCAATAGAGTTTTGAAGCTACGGGTTCTTTACAGCCTCCGAAAATTTACATCGATTTAATTCACTTTTGCGACCTGCACCCAATTTCAACGGATTAGACTTTGATGTTTAATAGCTCCGAAACGAAACATCCTGTATAACTGAATTTTTTACCGAAGCTATTTGTACTATTCCTCTATCAACCTAAAAAATTCGATTGCTCCCCCTCTGACTGATTCCGAGAAAAACAAACCTGTTCGACTTTAGGTTAAGCTTTACGTTAACATGTAGATTGACACTTATTTTTGCTAATCTGACGTCACTATTCATTGAGGACAAATGTGGCTGCTTTTTAAATTGTAATAAATTATACCGAAAAGTAAATATTTTTTCAAGCTTAATTATCCTAGTAACTTTCTTCAAAATATTTTTTTTGGGTTTGTAATAACTTCCTCAAACGATGTATGCAATAAAAAATATATAACTATATGCATATTTCTTATTGCACATCGGTTTTAATAAGTAAAGAGCATTTTTAAAACTCTGTATCTTTGAAACAAAGCATTTACGAATTTTTTGCTTTAGTTTCTTTCAAAGAATCTCCTTTTAAGCAATGTCACATGATTTTTGTAACATCCTGTATCTTTTTTATCTAGGGCAGCCCACGTAGAGTTAAAGTCTAATTCACCCAACCATGGGCATCTCAAGAGAAGGGAAATGTAATTTATTGATGCGGGATTTAAAGGATGGAATGTTAGGAGGGCAAGGGAAAACCTCTGCAGACAACTTGTTTTATAGTTTGACGACCCTAAGTATGAATGAGCGGGAGAAGTGGGATGTTCTGGGTTTGATACCAGTAAAGGGATGGATATGTGAAGCACGTTTTGTTGTTATGTTAGGAACAGTTATCCTATATCCACAAAATCCGTGAAAACATCTGTGATGAGCGAAACGAAGACTGGGACATTGATTAGTCGACTGGCTCTCTGTTGGATAGAGTCAAGGATGCTAAGTGTCGGTGATCCGCTCCCCAGATGTGAGAATAGTACTCTAGGCTAGGTCTTATTTTGGGACCATAGAGAGTATATAAGTTAAAAGGGGAGAAATATTTACTAATTCTGAAGAGAAAACCAAGCTTCATCGTAGCTGATGTAATATGTCTGTGGCAGATGATATCCTATTGAAAATATATGAGAAAAAAATTGATTCTGACTAAGATTAGAGGAAAAATCCTTTTCACAAACGAAATATAAATTTAACTGTATCAAAAATATCACTCAGTATTGTGTAGTCTCCAAAAAGAATGATTTGCGAACATCTGGAGAGCACATTATTTGTTTTTGCCTGCTTTCTAAATGTCGGCAAAGTTTTACATTGTATAGTGTTATAAAACGGAAATACCTACCACGTTTAGTTAATATAGTTATAGTTCTATTGAAAAAGAAACGTTTTTAATTTTAAGACATCGAGGCAAATTTTAGTACCTAAATGGTACCGTATGCTGTACAGATTTTTAGTGCCATGTATTTGGTACTTGGTAATTCTCGGCATTTTTTTAATAATAGCAATAATAATGTGTACAAACTTGCTACCATTTTAAAGATTAGGCACTTTTTAAGAGCAAATTTCTTATTGGTGTGCCATTAGAGAGATTTGCCGCCAAATTCGCTAAATTCGGTTGCAATATTTTGCTAAATGGACACAAATCTGGGATGATTACAGCAAAAAAGTAGCCGATTACTTATTACAATTACTAGGTTGCAAAAGTTATCAATTATCCTAATTACTGATTACAGGTAAAAATTGTAATCAATCTGATTACTTTTGTGATCGTCAAGTAATCGCCACACACGATTACAATTAATTGTGAGTACTTCTTGCTTGACAAGAAGAAAAAATAATTCATATTAGTAAATAATATTTATATTTAAAAGTAAAAATACAATTTCTATACCTGTTACCTCTCAACTGACGTAGTGACGCAGCAAGGAGGGTTTTAAGAGTAAAACACTTCCCTAAACGCTTTTTACGATTTAACAACTATTCTCAAGAATTACCAGAGAAGAAAATGAAATTGGCATCATTACCTTCTACTAACGCTGGATATTGTCAATATATTTTATTACGTTCAATGTGTCAATATGATACTTTTATAATAGACATTTATTTACTCTTGACCCCCTCCCCCGCAATACAAAATCCTGGCTGCGCTACTTGACTGAAGCGATGCTTTTTATGTTACAGTGCTAGTAGTGTAGCTACTGGTAACTATCAAAAAATGGTAAAGTTAGTTTTTTCGTTTATTATTAAAAAATATATAACGTACAACTTATACCACTTCTATTAAGTTTAGTGATTACATTTTTGATCTTAAGACGTATGTTACTGATCATAATTTACAGTTTTTAGAAGCAAATACATCCAAACTTGTTGTAATGTAATTTTTTTTAAACTATTTTATTTTCAATATTTAGTAAAGCTAGGTTGGAAATCGCTCTTGAACCATTGCAGCTCTCAACCACGCCCACATCTTAACACGCCTCATAGCGGAAAAGCTCCTTTCACAATCCACCGAACTGACAGGCACGCCAATAGCTATTTGCAATAGTTGATATAAATTTGGCGAAAACGAAAAATTTCCTTTTTTAAGTTCTCTAAATTAATTTCAATATTTTAGTTCTATCCATTAATGACAACAAATTTGGGCAAAACCCAAAAATTAATTCACAGTAGGTACAAAACTTAGTTGTCTTATTCTTACACTTGTCACTTTAGACCCATAACTGTCAAATTAGGCTAGTTCTAAATTTCTAAACTCTTTAGTGAATACTGCTGATAGTGTTTAGAATAGTGTACGTATTCCAGGCGCATTAGATACTTGAAGATACTTCGAAAAACACAATCTATGATCTATGAAAAAGAAATTACAGATCGTTTTTTTTAAACAGTACAATTCAGTGTTCCGTTTTATTATTCTCACTGTATATGAAAGAATCGCCCTGTATAGACGGCCAAGTACATGCATAAGTAGACGACTATGACGTCATCAGCTTCCAGATTAAAAGGTACCATCTGTTTCAGATATAATGATGCGAAGCGTAACTTGATATTGACATTCTAATTTCGGAGGTCTAAAAAGGTTAGAGGACGTTGCCTTCCCGATTCACTATTTGACGCACTTTTCAATTAGTTTCACGAAGTTAGTTTAAGTATTTTAATGGAACAAGTTATAGAAAGTTTAGTTTGAGAATTTTCAATAAGGGAATTGGAGAAATAGCTTGCGCAAAACAACAAATTAACTTTTCTTAAATACCATGACATGGGCTAGCTACACTCGCTAAACTTTTTGGAGATAAAAAATTTGTATACATTAATAATGCATAATTTTTAACACAATACTGTTATTTTGTAAAAATATGGATTTAATTTCTTATAATTTATTTGAAATCTTAAGTGTCTGAACGAAAAAAAATCGGTCAAGTGCAAGCTATACTTGCAGAATTTGTGTTCCGTGCCATCAGCCCTCCACGTAACCTGATCAAACCTCAGACGCCCGATCTCCGCCCATCTGCCGCGCTACCCGCCGCCGACAGCAACAACGCCGTATCACATCGCGTATGCGCGGAGCTGGGTGGGGAGCGTTTCGACTAAGCCTAAGTTGTTCCTTACATTGTGGGAAATATTTTTTCTCTAAAACCTGTTGCTCAGCAGTTATAAGAAAATAAATAATTAAATTGTTTACAACAATTGATCGCGCTAGAATTTTTAATTCTGATATAATTTTGACTCCATAACTCTTAATGTTCATAATTTTTTTCAAATTTTTCTGAGCGTCCTTTTGGTGATAAGGGCGGGGGACTGCAGTTTTTAAGCGTTTTTCCAGAAAACTGTTTATAAAATGCATAAAAAAATACATCATATTATCATCCCCTATCTCACGTAACGACGTAACTGACATTTTATAAATTTTACAGGAGGGAAGATTATAAATATTTGCATTTTACAGGAAAAACATTCACAGACAATAAATTAACTGAACAAGTTCTATTTAGCGTACAGTAAACATGAAATCTGGCAAGGGTAAATTTGGTCACAAATAACTTTTTAATAAATACTCCAAAAAATGTTTGGATTTTGGTTTAACCGAAAAAAAAACGAACATAAGTCGCTAGCTAAGCTAGAAGAAATACAACTATAGTTGCAATTTCTGTCAGTTACGTCGTTATGTGAGATAGGGGACGATATATATATCGTTGAATTCGTGCTTCAATAAGCTTTCATTTGATACCCTACATGATGTCCTTGAAATTTTTTTTGCATTTTCCAATTTACCCTCTGAAATTAAACCAAAGAATCAAAATTCCAGTCTTTATATTTCACGTCTATAATTGGGCCACCACACTCTATGTCTGTGCAAAATTTTTACGTCGAATAGTTTCAGAGAAAATCGCCTGTGACAGATGGACGGACGGAAAATAATCAAATTTCCTAAAAGTTCTGTTATGACCATTTATAGTGAAAAGTTGAAAATGGACGAGTTATTTAACAAAAGAGAAAATCCTCCTTAAATTCAAGATGGTGGTCGGCGCATAGGCAGAAACGGTCGTAATTCTGGCTTTAGACTACCAATGACCCTCCCCGACGACTACAAATAGAAAATTGTGTAAAAAATTTCTTTCATGTCAAAAGTAGGTACATTCCGACTAGGCTATCACGTTATTGAGCACACGAAGTCGCAAGTGCGGAAAGTAGATATTTTCCGCACGCTAGTAGAAAAAATAATTTTCACAGTGTAAAAAGCCATGTCAATAGAAATGCTACATATAACTGCTATAATTAAAAAAAAAACTTTTGGAACAATTCGATATTCGATATAAACATAGTTTGGACGAACGATTAAAAATTAGTAACAAATAAATCATAACAAACGTGTCAAGATAAATAGGGATGTTTTAAAACGTCTAATAGATGTTACGTATTTCCTGGGAGAGCATGAATTAAGTTCAGGGGCCATAATGAGGCAATCAGGAAAATTATATTGACCTCTGAAAATTTTTTTAGGAAAATACGATGAAACCATAAAAAACATTTTAATGAATCGATGGATCGCTTGCCCCTTTATAATTGTCACTGTACGCCACTGGTGTATGGAAGCTGGATTATTGTTAATAAATCAACTGTAAATATGGATCAGTTATGGAATTCCTGACAACATGGTGAATGAAAAGGGAAGTTATCTAGATGTGACAGGACGATGGGTAAACTATAGAAGTGATGGGGACAGTTTTTATATTATTCTATATCTATATATATATATATATATATATATATATATATATATATATATATATATATATATATATATATATATATATATATATATATATATATATCTATTATATTATTCTATATTTCTATATCTAGGTACCTATTTCCTGTTAAGAATGGGCTTGGAGTTTTAGAAGCCACAAATTATGTCATTTTTCCAATTTTTATGTTGAGAAATCAGGACAAAAACTACCAAAGTATTTTTATTGTGTGGTGTTAACATGTCACTTAGTTGGAAAAAAATAAGACAGGGCAAAAATCATAGATATATTAAACTCGTAGTGCAGGAAGTCATTACAAACCCAAAAAAATTATTTTGAAGAAAATACTAGAATAATTTACCTACAAAAAATGTTTACTTTTCGGTATATTTTATTACAATTTAAAAAGCAGCCATTTGTCCCTAATGAATAATCACGTCAGGAGATCAGCAAAAATAAGTGTCAATCTTCATGTTAGCGTAAAGCTTAACCTAAAGTCGAACAGGTTTGTTTTTTTCGGAAACAGTTAGATGGGGGCAATCGAATTTTCTGTATTAATAGAGGAATAGTTCAACTAGCTTCGGTAAAAAATTCAGTTATACAGGATGTTTCGTTTAGGATCTATTAAACGTCAAAGTCGAAATTTCCGCGATTTCCGTTGAAATCGGGTACAGGTCGAAAAAGTGAATTAAATCGATGTAAATTTTCAGAGGTTGTAGGGGACTCGTAGTTTCAGAACTATTGAAACTGGCGAGGATCGGAAAATGGCAAGTAATTCTTTTGAATTTTTTTAGGTCGAAAAATGTCATCTGCAGACCCCTATTTGCTACCTAAAAACTCGAAACCAAAACGTAAAAAATAAGTAAAATTTAAATACTTTCTTTTTGCAATACATTTACCTACCTAAAATCACTGGAAAATGGATATATTTGGAA
Organism: Philopedon plagiatum; assembly: GCA_963971165.1. Lineage (NCBI taxonomy): Eukaryota > Metazoa > Arthropoda > Insecta > Coleoptera > Curculionidae > Philopedon > Philopedon plagiatum. Next base: position 2,456,472 of record OZ020189.1, read on the forward strand.
GAAACTGATGTGCCTCTACTGAACTAACCGTGTAAAGTATTCTGTACAAGAATATACTCTCAGTTTCCCACAAAAGCGTTTTTTTAACTTTAACAAATATGATTTTCCTTCGGCTAATAAATATCACAAAGCCGTATCATCCATATTAAAATTTTTGGGACGTTTCGAGGGTAAAACAATGCTCCTGTTTTTGCCGTCCCGGTGGCAAATAATTGACAGCCATGAAAAATGTTGCCGCCGTATATTATAATCGGGGGGAAGATTTATAATAAAGCAGTAAAAAACGGCGGGGTGGTGTATTGTTTTTCTTTTGGAACGGGGGGGGGGGGGGGGGGCAGTGATACCGATATTTTCAAGGGGTGGCTGTAGAAAATACTATCTCCGGGATTCAGTAAAAAGGTTTATGACTTAGTAACGGCTAAATTTAGATCTTTAGTTGATTAGTGAGGTTTTGACAAGTTTTGGTTCTGTCATTGTTATTACGTCGTTATTAAAAACCTAGTTATTCAATATGTACTTAAATGGGCTTAATGTCGCGTTTTCACTAATATGTAAATAATATTGCACAATCAGTTAATTGAAACACGCACAAAAAAAAAATACGTTTCGCATGATTCGAATTTTCTCTGTAAGAGAAAATCTTTTATTTCTTAATAAAAACCAACAATCGTCATAATTATTTAATTTATGTAGAGAATACAAAAAACAGCAAATATATTTGGATTACATGCATATTGCCTATTAACAATTTAAAACAACGTGTGAAAAAGTTTACACACGCCGTGCGAAAACATTTACGCACGCTGCAAGAAACAATTTTATTATTACGCAACCAACCATTCGCCAGACCTATCTTTTATACAATCTTGAACCAAAGTTTCGAAATCTAGTAGGCGGCAGTTTTGGCAGCAGTCATAATTTGAAAGCTGTTGCCTAGCAATCAATTTTATTAGTTTAATAATTGACGGCGTTATCTTCTACCCTACAGCCTCTCTTGGTTCTACTTGTATAAAAGCACTGCTTTTGCTTTGTCATAAGAGAGTAACATGAATCAAGGTGTGTGCTTCCAAGGCGGTCTTATGGGATGCTTAAACAGCGATCTAATTTACGATTAATAGTGCAAGGAAGGCGTTACGTGGGAGTGGGAGTGACTTACCATTAAATTTTTGGGCATCTACATTATTAATTTATAGAATAATAGCTGCCAAAGCTGGATATTACATGGATAAAAATTGAGTACATTGAAAAAAATATATAATGTTGCACCGTTTGTTTGTAGGGTAGGCAGTGCTTTTTTGCTTATATTGTATGCACGCTACTGCTATTCCAGCACAGAAAATCTGGACCACAGTGTTAATGGTTGGCATGTTTTTGAACGTTAGGAAAAATAACTCAAAATTAGCTTCCCTTTTTTACAATTAACGATTTTCTTTTCTTTATTACAGTTGTGGTGTAAATCATTTCTTAATTTAAAGAAAAGATCCAGAAATCCAAACTAAATTTTCAATCGTAATTAAGTTTGTGTTAATTAAAAATTTGGTTAAGCCTAGTTCCGGCAGTTCTGAAACTCAAACCCAATAATTAAAATTAAATCCCCTAATTATTTTTAAATCTCTTTTTTCCGGGATCTATTTAAATAGTCGTTCGAAAGGAATTTTAAGTAGCCCCGCGGTCTTAAAAAAGTTCAATTTTTTATCGGAAGAAACTTGCTTTATTAAGACTGATGACAAATCATGTCAGCCCGCAACTTTTTTTACAACTTCCACTTAAAACTTGCCTCGTAAAAAACAAAACAGAAACCGAGCTCCGAATTCCAATTAATTTTTTCATAAGTCGAACTTTTCGCACTTTTCCAATAAAAAAACATCAAATAAATCATAAACTAACTTTTCGAAAAATTCAACTTCGGCCGCTAAATTCATCACAAGTGCGCTAACTTCACGCCGGTGAATTATAATTACGCCTGACGTGAGTGACGGTAAACTGATTTAAAATTTCATAATTTATTTAATTTTTTTGTTTATTTTTTGAACTCTTATTAAGTAAAAAAATGTAATAATTAAATTAGTACAATAAATTTAGCACAAAGAATAAATAAACATACAAAAGAAATTTCTTAAGACCGAGTTTGAATGTCCAATTATAGTCCCTGTAGCGAATTCCTTTGTGTTTTGAAAGGGATATCACAATAGTAATAGTATTATACTCGTATCGTACAACAAGTTTCGAAAATGATTCTTTTCACACGATTGAGACGTTTGTGGGCCTGAGCCGAAGGCGTAGGCGTCGAACGAGTGTGAAATAGTATATTACATAACAAGTGTTGAAAGTGACATTTTTCACACGAGTGGGAATGTTGTCGCACGAGGCGACAGCCGAGTGCGATAATCCCACGAGTGTGCGAAAATTACTTTCACACGAGTAATGTACAATATTTTTCCTACGATCACAAAAATATTTACAAAAAAACCTCAATTACTGTCTTTTAAAACCCTCACTTTCAACACTAATATTTTCATCAAGTGTGCTGAACATAAAACAAATGAAATTGGCACCATCTATTTCAATGTCATGTTGACAAGTACTTTTCAACACGTGTGTTGTAAAGAACTTTTCAACACGCGTGTGATATAAGGCACTTTCTCGCCAAGTTAACCGTGCTTTTTTTCTCACTTTCATAGGTGGTCGTAGGAAAAGATATTTTTAAACGTTTTGTACACTATACTTTTTCTACAACTGCAGCCGTGATACAACTGCAGCCGTGAACTGCATTGCATCAGATTTGTTAAATTTTTACGTACATCATAGGCGTAGTTAGGCAGTCAAGTTTAGGGGTGCTTAAGCCCTAGACCTTTTCAGTATATGGCGAAAAATTTTACTTGGGGGTGCTAATTGGGATTTTTGGGGGTGCTAAACAACTCCAAGCCCCCTTAACTACGCCTAATAGGGTGGAGGGTTGCAAATTTTGAGGGTGCTAGTTAGAGTTTTGGAGGTGCTAAGCACCTCCAGACTCCCGCCTATGACATACATACATATACAATATTTCCCTAGAAGTCGAAGGAAGGAGAGTTTGGGATTTTCTGCTACCTCTGGAGGAGTAGATTCGAAATAATCTTCGTCGAGATTTTCACACATTATTTTTATCATCATTTCACTAACTAATTACATACTATGCTGCTTAGAATAATCCACGTCATTTTTTACTATCAGAACTATTAAAAAACCACAAAAAAATAACGAGTTTGTTATAAGAAGCTGACAACTAATTAAAAAAGAAAAAGAGAAGTGTTGGTGACTCAAACTAAGGAAGCCAGCTGAAATCAGCTGATTTTTAACGGGGAAGAAGGGCTCTTATTGACGACAAAAATTGACAAAGATGGCAAACAATGCGATAATGAAAACAAGGACGAAACGAAAACATTCCCCGTTATAGCATCGTGTTATAGTAGCTAGCAAATCGCCTGAAGAGGACGCCACGTTCTTAATTTGAGTCGCCAATTGTTGCAGAGTCAAAACACTTCATAGCGACTTGCAACTAGCAACGCTCACGCATCAAGGATACAATTTATTCTGGTGTTTCTATTATATGATTTATAAAAAAAATCAAAATATCTGGTAGGCTTATAGATTCATTTGACAAATGAGGTGAAAACTCTGATTAAAAAAATACCATTCTAAATCTTATCGTTCGTGAATAAGCGTATCCGCAACCGCAATTTCTTCTTGCAATGTCTCCCTAATAGCGCCAGAAAGCAAGAGGGAGATAGGTTATAGGTTGTATTTCGTAGCTGTCAAAAACCATGTGTTGCGGAAGAATTTGTTTGATGTCGGTACTTAATTTTTTATAATTTTGTTATAATATTGACGAATAAAACATTTATTTATGCGAATAAGAATACTGCAGGCAGAAACATACCAAAAAAATAAGTAATAAATGCGTGATTTAACTCTTGTGCGTGTGGTCCAGTTAAATTTTGAAGCGCGCGTCGGTCAGCTGAAAGAAATTTCACGAAGTTTGTTTTGAACTGAGTATAAACAACAATTTATTGTTTGATTTTTAACCTTTTTTCAAAGGCAGAAAGTTTAAGCTAGTACTAATTATGCTCATCTCAATAACGTACTAGGTAAGCGACAATTCTTTGTGTTAACGGTGCAATAATGGTACAAATTTCAACCGATATTAGTCCGTAGTCGATTTAAGTAAAGAAATTATTTCCACCTATTAAATTAAAATACACATTTTTGGTAAAATGCGTCTGTGGAATTAAAAATACTTTGTATTATTTCGGTATTACTAAAATTGAAAAAAATGAGATATCATGATAATATTTAAGTTTGGCAATGCCCCGGTTGGATCATTTGTTTTTTCTTTATAATATTAGAGCATATGACGTCCTGTCTTTTAAAAGCGTTGGATACAGGGGTGATTTAGGGTATTTTTAAATAAAAAAGTGTACGATTTGAGGGAAAAAAGTATTGGGAATGTCTGTAGACCACTCCAGGAGTCACCCATTCAAATATGCAGTGAATTTCATAACACCCTGTATATAGCTAAATCTTGTCAATTCCCTGGGTGGCAGTTGAGATAACGCCGTCAATAATAGGGAATATGCATGTAATCCAAAAAATCCTGAAATATATTTTTTTGTATTCTCTACATAAATTAAATGTTTATGGCAGTTGCTGTTATCTCTTTATTTTGGGTTTTATTAACAAAAAACAAGGTTTTATTTTGCAAATTTTCCTGCAAAATCCAACATCTCGTAAAACGGACTTCTTTTGTTTGTGACGTCACTTTTTTTATTACGTCAACGTTTTATAATGGCTAGTCACGGCTAGTGTAATGTAAATTTCAGTGTAAATCCATTTTCTTGAGTTTTTCCCAAAGACTAGAATATTTAGTCGATAGAAAATCTTTTGTTTTATTAAACAGACTGGTTATAAATGACCAAAACGGCATTTGTGCAAAGAAAATCGGAAAATTGGCTGGAAGTTAGTGCTGGTGGATTTGCCTTTACAATTTAGTTAAAAACACTTATTGTTTATTATACTATAAAAATAAATGTACAACAACATATGGTTACTTGAATTTAGCGATACTAACCTTTACAGATACCTCTTAATGTAAAATTTTTGATTAAATTTGCAGTAGGTACTTTCTTCGACATCGGTTTTTTGGGCACATGAAAAAGGAGGTTTGCAGTGCACACACAGTGATACTTTTGCACATTGGCATACTACAATATTTGTAGTTTATATTTTTAATACATTTTAACGTTTAATAAAAAGAATTATACACAAATAGCACTGTAATAAAAACACAACCGCTACCAGCATAAACAACTAAATCAGCTGGGAAACTAATGCCGGTCTCCATATAACTCTGTACTGTAGCTGTCAGCTGTCTTCTTGTCTTAGTCCGAGAGTCGGTAATCATCTTGTGTTTCCTCTCCCAGAAAAATGTTCTATAATTATTTTAAAAAAATCACCTTTTTAACTTTAGGTCTTGTCGACTGACATTTTTCTATTCCTAAGCATATAACTTTAGAATATTAACAATCAGTTTGGTAAATCAATTGATAGAGGATAGAGGTACAATCATTCGAGAAAATACTGACTTGCTTTCGGACTATCACAGAAATTCTTGATTTTCTAGACGTTTGTAGGTAGGCAGCCCTCGGTTCAGCTTTACGTTAACATGTAGATTGCCACTTATCCTTGTGACGTAACTTTTTTGAGCCGGCAAATGGCTCCTTTTGAAATTGTAAGAAATTATACCGAAAAGTAAAATTTTTTTTTAGCTAAATTAACGCAGTAATTTTCCTCAAAATAGCAGTTTTGGGGTTGTAATGACCTCCTTAAACGATTTATGCAATAAAAAAAAATGTGCATATTCCTTATTAAGAAAATGAAATTGGTTGGTAGAAGATAGCTTTCAAATTATGACTGCTGCCAAAATTGCCGCCTACTAGATTTCGAAATTTTTGTTGAAGATTGTATGGACAATATGTTTGGCGAATGATTGGTTGCATAATTGTTCCTTGCAGCGTGCGTAAACGTTTTCGCACGTCGTGTGTAAACGTCTTCACACGCTGTTTGGAATTATTGATTTTCTGTTGTAGCTAGTACTTAGTAGTGTGCTTTTGGTATAAGTTAAGTTAAGAATAAGTTTAGCTTCGAATTAAATATAGTAGAATAGCGAACATAGTCACTGATTTAATGACTATCACTTTGATTATACATTAGCGTTTTTTGTGTGTTGGAGGACATTTTAGGTGACTTTCCGTAGGTCGTGTGGCACCAAAGTGTCATTAATTATTTCATATAGCATTCAATATGGTGCAAAATTGCATTAAGCTAGGTAAATTATTTATAGATGTGGCAATTTTTATGATAACTAGTATACATATACGTATATTGCAGATATTCCCGTCATATCTCAGTAAGTAAGTACAATACAATGTTAAACAAAATGGGGCGATCGCGTTTCGGCCTAGATTTATGTCCCAACTATATGTGACGCATATTTACATAAATACATTGTAAATAGGATAATACACGAGACATCGGCGTAATTTACGACCCAATTTCGGTTAACCGAACGTACGACGCGAAATATTCGTTCGCGACAAGACCGTTGCCAGAGCCGCCGGACTTCTCCGGGATTTATCTTGGAGAAATTCCGGGACTCCGGCGGGGTTGATTTATTTTTAATAGCCGAGTAAATCATTTGAACAATTGAAGGAGACTCTGTTTCCGACACTTGCTCTCTCCGAAATGGAATCCGCTGATGCTGATGCTGACTGGATTTAGGACAGTTCGATTTTCGTTTCTAAGAGACGACCTAGTTAATTATGCTTTCTGATTGATATTTAAAAAAATGCAGTGGGGTACATAAAACGCTATTTGAAAGAGATCCTTATTATTCAAATTAAAAACACAAAAATACTCTACTTTGGTCAGGTTGGGTTTGATTGGGTGTGATTGGCGTGCGATTTATGGAAGCGGTGGAAGCACCACTTCCCGAAATGTCTTGTATTTAAAAAAAAATAATAGTTTATACAGTATATCCACGGATGGGGTTTAGAAGAGGACAAATGGACCAAGTTTTTGAAGTGTTTTTTCGTCAAAAAGGGGGCTCCATTCACGGGAGAAGGGGAAACTCTTCGGATCCTTATTTTAGGACTCAATAGGAACTAATTTTTTCCAAATACAATTTATATATTATAGGGTGTTTGGTACATCGAGAGAAACTTCTTACTGGGTGATAGTGGAGGTATATATATATATATATATATATATATATATATATATATATATATATATATATATATATATATATATATATATATATATCCCTATTTACCCCTATACAAAGTATCACCATTTTTGTGATATCGGCCATTTTAAATTTATTTCTACAATCTTTGGGTTGACTTATAAAGGTTATTATTTATTTACTAAATGCCTTTAGGGCACCTTACCTTTGAAAAGGCTGTATAATAGAAAAGCGTACTACGCTTTTGAGAAATTTTTTCTTAAAATAGAAAAAAAACCGTAGCAATGAATTTAAACACCTAAAATGGTCTACATCAATTTTTGTATTTCCTTCTCTATTGTTTAGGTTAAATGAAGGTCAATAATAGCTAAAAAAAATAATTTTCTAGATCTAAAAGCATTTAGTAGAGAAATAATAACCTTGTACAAAAAAATATTTCAAATGACCTCCACTATGACCCAGTAAAATCTTTCCATCGATGTACCAAACAACCTGTAGATAAATTATTTCTCCTTGAAAAGCTAATTTCCGTGGACTATACTAAAGTCATGGTACAAATCCTAGTTGTCTTATTCGTGGACTTAAATTAAACCTTTAACTGTCAAATTATATCGGTCTTAGAAACAGTAAATTTGGCCGAAATTGCATTTCCGTCCCCCGAAAAGCCCTATATTTTTTATTTATACTTTATTTTGATTTTCCAATCAGCTAATAAGAATTGTAAAACATACCCCAATATTAGTTTCATTAGGTAAGTGTTAATTATAGATTCTCCCTTAGAAAACCAGCCAATGCGTTGGATCCAAATTACAAAGACGTTAACATTCCGCACACGTCCCCGTTTTCTTTGAAGTCGTTCCTCGACGGATTGTTTTACAACCCGACGTTGCCAGCAAACAACCCCTTTGAACAATAACGCTGCAGCAAAATAGGAAGAATAGAACTTTACATCTACATTTCCCGAATGTAAATAAACTTAAGTAAACTAAACTAAATAAAGCTTATGTCTCGCAGCTTTGTCCACGCTAACTATTACTTTAGCTAAAAATGTTGTTCTTGTAGATTTATCATACCGTCACCTTAAATTGGAATAATAATGAAATTAAAAAAAAATGTCATAATCAGAAACAGTATGATATCAATTTTGTCATATCTTGTTACAACTTTGAATAATATGATACACATATCCTCTGTTACAACTTTGAGTAATATGATACACATATCCTATAAAACGTTTACTCCGGAATAAATCAAAAATGTCTAATTAACACAGTACTGGCTTAAATTTCGGTTAGGCTTTGACAAGTTCTTGTCCTGTCACTGCAGTGGTGGTTGGTGAAATTTCAGAGTTGTATATCTCTGTTTCCAATTACAGGACCCGTACCAAATGTAGTATTTTTAATAGTGAGCCTACTGGGAATGTTTTGATAAAGAAAAAAACATTTTGTAATTTGCGAAAAAAAGTTAAATTTTTGTTTCGCCCCCCACCCGGAAAAAAATGAACCGAGTTAGGAATTTTATTTATTATTTTTTCTAAACAAATTTTATATAGTTTTGTCGAGAGAATGTTAAGACAAAAAAGTTATAGTCTTTGGATTTTTTTAAAAATTATATTCTATTATAGATTCATATAGATTGTTTGTTTGTGTTGCTGATACTGTAGAAAAAAAAATGTCCTGGTTAAATTCTTCAAAATAACATTCTTGGGTTTGTAATGACTCTTGCTTAACTTATACCATAAAAACACATGCATAATATTATTTCCTATTGGCGCTGACTAGTGCTCTTAGCAGGTACATCCCAGCATAATATTTTTAACTCCACAGAATTTCTACTTTTCCAGAGATTCCCGAGCATTTTATTTTACCTATTTTCCCATCTTCGGGTCATACGTTACATTAGGGTTATTTTTATGGAAGCGAATATTATTCATTCAATTTCAAATTGATTTCCCTCTAAATCGGCTTTCGAAGTCGGTAACGCGGCGTCCTTTTTTATCGACTTAATCCACTTTTATGGCAGCGTATATTTTTCTAACTGTCAAAATCGTTCGGGAACACAAACAAATGAAATTGAGGGTAATAATTTAAAATTTCAAATCGATTTCGGTAGTTTTTTGCGATGAAAAACGTTGCTGTAGGCTGCATCCTATACAGGGGGATAAAATAAAATCAGTTGTTGGGAGATGAATACCGGCGAGCAAAAAAAATTGTTGACGGTTAATTTATTATTTTTTACAGAAGCCGCGCCAGTTCTGGTGCGATTAAGGGTCATCCAGGTGTTCTAGTCAAGGTGGGAAAGGACTTCTTCCTCCGCCGAGTAGGTACCACTCCACATATTCGCTTAAAGAACTGGTGAAAGTGAAAGTTTCGGGCTCCGGATGAGTGAGTACTTTCTTTACTAGAATCACTAGGTGTAATCACCAACGGTACATGGTATTTAGGCTTCGGCCTTCGTGTGTTGTCACTAGATCAAAAAAACTAGAGTGCAAACCGCCCAATCGCCGGGGGTTCTCTAAGGCCATCGCTATCATCATTAAAAATTTTATATTTCTAGACCTCGTACTAAGAAAGGTATCAGACTCCTTCGGACTGATGATCGAGAACAGACCGCATCGCACAGTGCCGTGATCTTATGGGGAATTATGTATGGTTGTGATGTGAACAATCAATACAAGGGCGCTTTATGCCCGATATTAAAGTTTTTAGCTTCCCCAAAGACAAATAAACACAAAGTGTTTGAAAGCGAAAAATGTTAGAATCTGTTCTAGACCTTTTAACGAAAGTTATTATGAAGGTAATAATTTAAAACATGAATTGTGTCATGTCATGAATGTCAAATGTGTTTAATGTTTTTACAAACTCGTTTCAATAAAAAAGTTTACTGTGACAAACAATTGATAAAAATTTCCACGGTAACGAGTCACCACACTTGAATCGAGAAAATACGACACAGAAAGAGACTGAAAAAGGCTATTTTCTTGAAAAATAATTTCTCGTTTTACCTAATGTCATAAATTTAGATATTTTTGTTTTGTTCAGAATAATTTTTTGCATTTTAAAATTTTTTAAATTTGAAAAATCAAAGAATACAAAAATACAATAATTTCTAATAATTTACTATTTAAAGTGTAAAAAACCCAAAAAAACTATCCTAAGAAACATATATCCGTCGGAAGACTCTGTAGTATATTTTAATAAGAATATGCCTCTAAATAAAAATTATTATCTAAATTATTAGGCATAGTTTTATATTATAAAATTATTTACCTTTTCTTTTCACGTAAATAAATACATAGAACGCAATTGGCACGCAATCTAAAATTGTAAATTAATTTATCCCTTGATTTACACGATTATCTTAAATCATATACTTTAAAATTTGTATTATAAGCAGGAGGCAAAGTATATTTCCAATAGAATTTATATGAAATCGCCTATAACTAACGGAAACTCCATATTGAGCGTTATAAATTTCAAAAATAACTCACAGCGTGACGTCTTGCGCGAAGCCGGACGAATTTGACACGGTTTGGTGTCATATCTTCCTTATATTGTATCATGTTAGCCAGTGGTTTTTAATGAAGTCACACAAAGTTCGAGGGAGATGGCGTCGCAACAATCTCTCCACCCTGCATCAACGTCATTGTACTTTACACGATTGATTTTGACACATACAGACCGCTCTTGTGAGCGGCCTGTAATTAGTAGATCTGGGAGCTGATAACTCCCCTTCAGTGTTAAGTAATAATAACACAAATGAAATAACAATTTTAAATTTCAAACTCTCAATGAATATATTTTCGACGACCTAAACAGCGTCATCAGAGAAACAGCACAAAAGCTAAACGGATTTAAAGAAAAACTTCCTGGAAATAAAACTTTTCTGATTATATGCGAAAATTAAAGCGACTTTAACTAAAAGAACTTTAACACGTTTTCTCTCTTTGCCGCTGCGATATCCTAATCACGGGTCCGGACTTTCTTCCATTTGTTTTATCAAATAAACTTTTTATGTTAGAGAGAAAAGTTCTGCTGCTGCAAACTCATTTGGAATTTTTTCAGTTTCGGCATCTTTCGTCCGAGAAAAGGAGAAGGGAGACAACTTTTTATACTGAAGTGGACGTTTCTTGTTTCGATTGAGTAATGTTACAGTGGCGTAGTACGAAACTCAACAGAATAAAGAAACGTTCGCTCTTGTTGGCATCGCTTTCGAACATGATCTCAGCTGGCACAAACACATTACTTCAGTAGCCATATCAGCAGCTCTCTTTCGAGCCAGAAAATACTCCCCTTCCAACTTACAAACTCTCTATGTTTTACAAATAAGACCTAACCTAGAGTACTGTGCCCACATCTGGGGAGCAGGATCACCTCCGACACAACATCCTTGATTCTATCCAAAAGAAAGCCATTCGACTCATTCATCAATGATTCAGTCCTCACAAGAAAACTCTCTTCTCTCGCTCATCGCCGCGCTGTTGGTGATTTATCCCTTTTTAACCGATACTTCCACAGATTTTGCTCTGAAGAACTAGCCGCTATAATTCCCCCTTGACTGTTCCTAACAGAACAAAAAGAGACGCGTTACGTATGCATCCCTTTACTGCCCAGATACAAAAATCTAGAACATCCAACATCTCTCGCTTATTCATACCTAGAGTTTCCTGATGATGGAACAAATTGCCTGCAGATGTTTTCCCTTCCCCATTCGTCATTTGTCGAAAATATTTTACCCTTCACATGTTTTTTGAGTTTTGGAAACAAATAATAGTTTGACGGTACTAAATCTGGAGAATAGGGCGGGTGCTCAACCAATTCAAAACCAATTTCATCAATTTACCAATTCAAAACCAATTTCATCAATTTTTTGCAATGCAGTGCAGTGACTTGTGAGTAGGAGCTTTGTCTTGCAAAAGGATTACACCTTTGGCAAGTTTTCTGCAGCGTTTTTCCACAATTTTCTGACGCAATTTAGCTCGCAACTCAGTATAATATGCTCCCATGATACCAGGGGTGGATATTGATATTTCAAAGTTGTATATCTCTGTTGCTACTTACGGGACCCATACCAAGTGCAGGGGGTTTAATAGAGACCCCACTAGGAATGTTTTGGTAAAGAAAAAAAATATTTTGGAATTTTTCAAAAATAGTTTAAATTTAGTTGCTTGGGTTTGGTATATACCCCCTCGTATTTGTTTTCTTTATTTACTCAAACATACAAAACTATACAAAAAAAAAACAAGAACGCCGAACATGCTATTTTTCCTGACTCTACACAATGGCACCAAAATCAAAATTCAGAGGAAAAGCCAATTTTATATACAAGCAACGCTCTATTCCATAAAACTCTTTAAAATTCCACTGTGTAAATATTTATGTGACATTCTATAATAGTATTTGCTTTACTCTCGAAGTAGCTTTTCTCAAATAGGGACATACATTTGCGGATAACTCTATTTTCCAATATTGTGTATTTATTGTACCGAAAAAACCTGAGTTGAAATAATTCCTCTTTTTCAGTAAACCCTTATTGTGCTTATAAGCTAGGGGGCGTATAGTCAAAGAATGGGTTTATCCAGAAATTCTTTTAATTTCATAATATAAAAGTTTTCCATTCGAAAGGCTTATGCCCAAAAAATTAGAATTTTTTCTGATCAAATTCACTCTGAAAATAGCGATCAAACATCGCTCATTATAAAACGGAGGGATGGCCTTTGGTGACTTAGTCCCACGATGGGCGACTCAAATTTAATAAATAAATTAAGCGCTGCAAAAATTTTGCTGGTTGGTCATTGAGGACACACGGTATGCATCGACTAAGTTTAACCCAAAGGTCTTGCCACTTCTATTTTTCTTCAAATTTTGTTAAAGTGGAATGGCCTACGTAATTTAAGCCCACAATGAAATTCCTAGATAATTTTTTTTAGGTTAAGCGGCTTTATTTTATGAAAATGAGTTGTATTAAAATTGTTTAAGGCGTAAAATCTTCTTTTAAGTCCTGGAAACGATATCTTCTCTCCAAACCGGGACCTTTGTCGGCGAAACTTCAAAAGCCTTGTTCCGTTAGAAAACCTCTTATCTCTAACTTTTATTGCTTTAGCATTCTAAGAATATAATTCATTAAAATTCATAGAAAAGCCATCAAAGATATCCAACCCTTTTCGTCTCCTCGTCGTCGTACCGAGGTATCAACGATCCGCCCCTTTCATCTTTGTAACAAATAAAATAACATCTGCTTAAATATTATTGGCATACAAATCTTACGTCATCACAAAATTAACCCTTAAATGGTTAACCCTGTTAGGCGGATTCCGCGAGGGGTGGTAACATTTCATTTTATCTTAGACGTACATAAAAGTTCATTTAAATGAATCCATAACTAACTAAACTTCCTAATTAGGGTGGGCTAAGGCAGTGGCATAGTTAGGATTTTGTTTCGAGGGTGTCAGCCACTAAATGGAAAGCGGGAAGGGGAAAAAGGTGGCAGGCAATGCGCCGCAGGCGAAAATTTTTCGGGTCCACCCCAAAGTTCGTCAAGAATTCACCCAACTACTATCTAATTTCGAAATAAAAATCTTTTTCTTTTTGGTTTTAAGAAGTAAATCCTGAAGTACCTAGTGGAACACCCTATAGAGGCTGTCCACCCTTTATTTAAGCGATTTGCTTTATTTCCAAATGATTTTAGATCTATTATTGTGGGAAGTACGTACTAAAATTGCCCTTTTCTTGATAAATTTGTGAAAAGACTCAGAAACAAATTTATAGTATAAAACGTAGCTGTCTTACTCGAAGTTTAAAACTTCTGGTTGTCTAATTACACCGGGTCTAGCGTTAAAGAATCTGGTCGTAAGGGTCTAACGCTAAAACACTATCCGTCTATCGGAAATCAAAAAGAAATATTTCCAGATGCTGCATGATTTGAAAGAACCCCGTATATATATGTTACGCTCAATAGTCGAATTCGGGCAATGCCCGAAAAAAATACGCAAAACTAGTTTTGAGCAACGAATATTTCCCAAACCCGAAATTTTATTTTTATACGGTTATTGAGCATTACAAAATAAGCAGAACTAGTTTTGCGCAATTTGAAATGTACAAAACTAGTTCTGTACATTTCTGAATGGCCAGCACTAGTTATGCTTTTTTCATTTAATCAGCGCGAAGCGTCCGAATAAAATAAAGTTGGAAATGTTATTTAAATAATATATTTTATTTAAATACTGACAAATACAACAACAAATAAAACTTTATTCTTAGACAGATATTCAGTTAAGTTTAAAAAATTATTTATTTGAACAAGAGCTTGAATGAAGGCACTTAGAATTGCAGATGACATTCTTTTTTCGACAAGAACATGCTCTATTAATACACTTTTTACTGCACATACATGAAATAAAACCTTGTGTAGATCCAGAAATATCGGAGGATGCAGTTCTAAGTGATATTTCTTTGTCGCACAAACGAAATAAATTCAAAACAAAAAACAACAACATAACCCTACTCTTTATTTGGGTTTGGGAGTCTGTAAAACAAGCCTAACTAGTGCTGGCCATTCAGAAATGTACAGAACTAGTTTTGTACATTTCAAATTGCGCAAAACTAGTTCTGCTTATTTTGTAATGCTCAATAACCGTATAAAAATAAAATTTCGGGTTTGGGAAATATTCGTTGCTCAAAACTAGTTTTGCGTATTTTTTTCGGGCATTGCCCGAATTCGACTATTGAGCGTAACATATACACCAACCATTTTTACAAAACATATCTAACCTTACTAACTTGCGTTACGCATAAAACTATCTACTTTAGTTAAAACAACATACCAAACTGTTTATATCTTTCCGAAGTACGAAAAACTAAATAATCTGTTGCCCTTAAAACTTGATCAAATTCGAGAATCCCAAGAGAGTCCTCTTTGGGCCCTTGTAAATCTAGTTTTGGACTATTTTTGAAGCAATAAAAAGGAATTTGAGTCTAAAAAAGAGATTAGACAGTTTTTGCAGACTCGACGATAAAGAAAAATGTTTACGATAGGGAAATAAGCTTCGTCGAAAAAGATAATTTTATTTATTATTATATTATTATTTCTAACTTCTGCTAAGATAAAATTAGCTAAAAATTGGTCAAAATTCGATGCAGAGAGCTTTTCGTTATGTTCAAAACTGTTGAGATCGACGACGAACTGATGTTCTGGGATGGGACATCCCTTATATCTTAAAAAAGACATTAAGGCTTTTACCCCTTTAAATTCTGCAGATATAGGTAAAGTCAGGATTTGAGAAAAAATAAGCAGCTATCATAAATGTATCAACTGTCGGTAAAAAAGGAAATAGAATAGGTTTGTTAGTCGGTAAATAACTCCTTTGTCCTTGTGGTCATTGTAGCACAGTCTTTTTAATCAAATGTAATGTTTCTTATGAAGAAAATAAATTTACAGTACATCAGCCCCAATTGCACTTTTATTTACATATCATGTGACTTCACAACCAACAGGATCATGTTTTGCAATTTTTGAATTTGGACCTGTTCTATTAGAAGAATAGAAATGAAACATTTAACATAGGTAAACTTCAGAGTCTTAAGATCATTTTAATTCGTCAATTCAGTCAAAAAGGCTCCAAAAATACTTAAAAAATGAACACTTAATAGAGAGAGTGGCAAAAAGGCATTTCCAAAACTCCCCCGAGTTGTTCTTTTAAGCTGTTCCGAGGTATTTTAAGTGTATGACGGGAAAAACAAAGTCTTTCGTTACGTTCGTTCCGCTCCTCTTTTCTTTTTTGATTGTTTTCATTCGTTTTAACCCGAAATTAGTTTGTTTTTCAAAACCCGCTTGTGTCTTGACGTCGGAAATCATTAAATTTAAATGTGCCGTTCAAACTGGTCAAGTGTGACCGGGGCCTCGCTCGATTAATGGTGGGTGCTGACCATATCCTGAGTTTTTTTTCGCATGTAGCAGGTTATATACAGGGTGCCGATACAAGGTCTTGAAAAAGAAATCAGTTAAATTATGCTTCCACACATCAAAAGTATTAGTTTATTTAAAATTACTAATTTTAAACCTTTTTCGGAACGGAAAATGAGTTAAAATACTGTATCCGATCGCGATTGCAATCGAAACGATGTCAATCGCGATTTTAACGTAGACAGAGTTGCTGCATTCGACCGGTACGCATACTGCATTCTTTTTAAATTTACAAAATTTAATACCTAGTTCCTTAAAACGTCCCAACTTTTTTGTGCTCAGTGTAACAATTGCTGAATGGAAATTCTTATTTCCCTTCTTTTTTACTTAAAAAAGGTATACTCTATTAATGTCTCCCGAAGCAACTGTTTTTAAGAAAAATGCACTTCAACTCGGTGTTGCACAGAATAAATAAGAAATAAAAATTTTTAATATCAGCAAAAAATAAACTTTTTTATTAAGGAAATGCAAACATCAAGTAAAAATAAATAAAAACCAAATAACTAACTAACTAATAATAATGTTAATAATTAACTGAGGGGCCATTCGTAAATTACGTAACCATAATTTTAGTTTTGAGTAATTTTGCTCCCCTCCTCCCCCTTGTAACGATCCGTAACGCAGCCTTTGACCCCCCCTCCCCAAGTTACGTAACGACAAAATCCTATCAGCCTCCTATAAAATGAATAGCTATTTATTGGTTACCCTTTATAATGTAACTAAGTTTATTTTATATTAATAACTTCGATAATTAACATATTTATCCATAGTATTTTAGGTAAATCTTTTAAATTTGGGTACAATTTTTTTTATTCATACATTATAAACAAAAACATTGGAAATTTAGGTAGTGTTAGCAGAAAGTTATAGTCATTTGATTTTTTTTTAAATTATATTTTAGGTTTAAAAAAATTCAAATGACTATTACTTTCTACTAACATATTTTTTTCTCTTAAAATTTACAAATTCTCGACAAAATGATGTAAAATTTGTTTAGAAAAAATAATAAATAAAATACCTAAACGCGTTCATTGTTTTTCCCAGGGGGGCTAAATAAAATTCAACCTTTTTTCGCAAATTAAAAAATTTTTTTTTTCTTTACCAAAACATTCCCAGGGGGCTCACTATTAAAACCTCTAAATTTGGTACGGGTCCTGTAAGTAGGAACAGAGATATACAACTTTGAAATTTCATAAGCCGCCACTGGGTGAGAACCGAACTGTTCGAACTTGTTCAGCAATTTTACCTATATCCTTTAACATCTCTAGTAATTGGTAAAGTTACGTAACGGTGCCTTAAACAGCCCCAAACCCCTCCATAACGGCTAGTAACGACCGGATGTACCCCTCCCCCTCCTTTCAGCGTTACGTAATCTATGAATGGCATGATAAAGATTTGCTTATTATTTATCTTTATTTCTTATTTATTCTGTGCCACACCGAATTGAAATGCATTTTTCTCAAAAATAGTTGCTTCTTGCAACATTAATAAACAGGGCCGGCGCTACCATGAATCGGTGAGGCGACCGCTTCAGGCGCCGTGCCAGGAGGGCGCCAAAAATCAATAATTTGCCCATGGTCGGCGGGGGCGCTAAAATATTTCTTCGCTTCACCAAAAATAAATGCTAGCGCCGGCCCTGTTAATAAAGTATACCTTTTTAAGGTAAAAAAGGTAGGGGAATAAGAATTTCTAGTGCACACTGAAGCACAAAAAATTGGGACGTTTTAAAATGACATTTAATGCCGTATGTGGCGCCCTCTACAAAATACAGAAAATTTGAGACCGGATTTGCTTTTCTCATCTCAAAAAAACCCCGCCTACTAAATTTTCTGAATTTATTTGGTATCTATAAAAATGTAATATCGCATAGCATATCGATAAAAATGTAAAATAATATTTTAACTTTAACACTCTGTATCTCTCTTATTATCAACTTTTCTACTAAGATAAGTTAGATTAAATCGATCTAAATTGAGACAGGGAAACCACCGCTAACCTATGGCCCATTCGTTACCAAACACCTTATATAAAAAAGTATCTGCTGTTATATAGCTAAATAAGAGACTCTTACTCAGCATAAACTTTCTGGATACGGTGCTGAAAACTCATTGTGTGATTTTCTGTTTCAAACATTCCTGCGTATCGTTCTTGTTTCCTTATTTATCCTGCATTGGGGATATTAGAGCAACTCATCTAAATGGTAATAGGTCAATCGAAAACGTATTCTACAACAGGAATTTTCTTGCTTATTTGAAGACAGTAGCGCAGCAATTTTTTGATTTTTGTCGAGTAAGAAAATATTTAACCACCTGTCATTGGAGATCAGGAATAATATTCGGTCTGGGAAGAGACTTCGCGCTGTTTTGAGGACAAGTCTTGTGCGACAGGCTTTTTTACTCCGTAAATGAGTTCCTGGAGCCACTTTCCGTTACTGTTGCTACTTTATTTTGTTTTAAATTTATTTGTTTCTAATTCGTGAATTGCCACTTAAAATTTGATTTGATGTAGCTGCCATATATTACTGGCTCTGTAGTTTTATAATTCTGTATTGTTTTTGTATATTTTTTATTGTTGAATATTGATATTGCCCTATTTGTATTTTGTTTTCAATGTATTCTTATATTCATTTGTGTTCTTTGTTTTACTGAGCTTTAATGCGAGTTTTATCTCTTTAGTACCGTATACCCTATTATGACAATTTTCTATGTATCGACTTACACTTACATATATATTTTTTTGACTTGTTACTATGTGCATTTGAATGACATAGTTGCTCAGTATTGTTTTGATGTAATTTAATCTTACCTGCTTTGTGAGTGTTTACTTTGGACAACAAAGCATTTTTGAGTTGAGTTGAATAGGATAATTACTGTGGAAACAAGGTCTCAACATTCACCCTGTATTCTTTTTAGTATAACCCTGTATAATTCAGGTGATAAGTAAGAAATAGAAACTAGACACACAGGGGTGGCATTAGGAAAAAAAAATAATCGAAAGAGATATCGGTTATCAGTTGCGCAGTGCGCACAGAAAAAATTATTTTATTAGTAATTTATTACCAATAATAGTTCTTGTATTGAGTAGGTACGTTTTCATTCTTTGAATAAAAGTTAGGATTACAATAAATTTAATTACGTTTAAAGCAACAAGTAAATTAAATATAGTTGCCTTTAATACTAAAAAGCAATTGCAACAAAAGCATTACGTACTATTAAAAAATAGTACTATAATATTAAATAAATAAAATCTGTTTTAACTCTAATTAATATCTTTTCTCTACTCGAAAGCAAAAGAAAATTAAACCAAATTTAATTGTCTTTATATCAATGGTGCTTATTTTAATTTTAAAAGCGTGTACGTGAATCGAAATGAAGACATCATTTTGTGTTTACGACTGGTCGAGATCTTACTGTTCTGTCTTCAAATTTGCGTTACATTTTGTATATAAAATGATGTTGTGCTTGTTCCTTGAGGGTTGGATAGACTCTCTTCGGTTGTTAATGCTTCAATGCTTCTCGACCACACTATAACCGACATTTTGAGAAAATTAGGTCCCTTTTAACCATACAGTATAATAAAGAGTTAAAAGCATTGTAGCTTGTCTTGCCTCAAACCTAGCCTTTTATTGACAAGCAGTAGTGTTTAGGTATACATTCATCTTCATTGCAAACTAATGGTGTTTTGATATAAACCAATGTATTCTTATCTTTAACCAGTCGTAATCGTTATTGAGAAAACAAGAAGTTAAGCATTAAATTAAATTACAGAGTAGTCACTCAGAAAAAGCGAACAAAGTCTACCACTAATTAATTGACTGTCCTTTTGATACTACATTAGTGATTTTGCCTGTCATTCGAGATTAGGTGAAAACAATCACTATTTCAGTTGAGACGTTTACAGCCAGGTCCAAGTGTATAGCTAAAAGGGATAAAAAGTCGAAAAAACTTTTCCCCCGTTTTTTTTCTCCGCTACTGCCGGACAAATAAAAATATAGGCGTCGCCGGATTATTCCGTGTAGAATCTAAATTCGAACATCTTACGGGTTATAAATGACGCAGCAATGGCAGAAAAAAGCAGCACCAGATGGGAGTGCGTGAGCAGCGTCTGAATACGCTCTTTCGGGACAATTTTCATCGGAAAATTTGTGCCAGTAGAAGATTTTTTTGTACATATTGGCCATTTATTCAGAGTCGGAATGAATAGTAATAGTAAACAACAATGATTGGTCCGTTTCACAATGTTTTCTTAAGCACAGATAAGAAATGTGATTAAAATAAATTATAATCTATTTTACATTTTTTGCAGCGCGGCTACGTCAGCATTTTCGGGCACTTTCATTGGCTTCGTCTTGACAGCGTTTCCAGTGTGCTTTTTACCTTTTTTTATTTGAGAGAGCTCACGTAGATTTAGTACTAACGTACCGTGGGCGTCTGAAGAGCAGATAAATGTAATCTATGGATTGGAGGTTGAAAACGGAAGGGAAAACATCTGCAGGCAATTCGTTCCATAATCTGTAGACCCTAGGTATGAATAAGCCAGAGAAGTGGGATGTTCTAGGCTTTTGAAGTTGGACAGTAAAGGGATGCATATTATGTATTATAAAGCGCCTCTTGTTGTTCTTGTTGTTAGGAACAGTCAAGGGGGGAATTATAGCGACTAGGTCTTCAGAGCAAGATTCTAGGAATGTTTTGATAAAGAAAAAGCATATTTTGTAATTTGCGAAAGAAAGTTGAATTTTTGCGTCCCCCCCCCCCCCCTCCCCGGGAAAAAAATTAAGGCGTTTAGGTAGATATTCATTATTTTTTCTAAACAAATTTTACATCATTTTATCGAAAATTTTGATATTTGAAGAGAAAAAATGTGTTAGTAGAAAGTTATAGTCATTTGATATTGTTAAACGTAAAATATAATTTAAAAAAAAATCAAATCACTATAACTTTCTACTAACATATTTTTTCTCTTCAAATTTCAAAATTTTCGACAAAATGATAACTTTGTTTAGAAAAAATAATAAAATAAAACAAATAAATAAAAAACCTTTATTTCCCCTAGGACTTACATCGTAAGTGTGGGATATTGTCAAATTGTCATTACAATAATACAGACAGTCTTGCAATAATACATAAATAAAGTAAATAGACAACAAAAATAGTAGGACAAACATCACTATTCTAAGACACACATAATGTACAGTCATAGAAACACAGCCATAGAAACACAGTCCTATCAGTTTATTTTTTATCAAGAAGAAAATAATTTTTTGTTAAAATATTTTAGTTCTTTAAAATTTATAATTTAGGTACTCTGTGACAGAATAAAATACCCCTCATAGTCAAGCTTAAATGTATTAAATAGTTTAATTGGTAAGACCAAGGGACTGTTGGCTACAGTCCACAATCTATGACGAGGCATATCAATATTGAAATTTCGTCTAAAGTAATATTGTTCAATTGATTCCCGCGTCCGCGTAAATGTGTCCAAATTAGTTTTTGCGTACATTAAACAGTTTAATATAAACAGAGAATGGAAAGTCAGAATGCCAAGTTGCGGGAAGAGTTCCCGACATGAAAAAGTACGTTTTTTAAACATCATGGTTCTTATAATTCTTTTTTGTTGAATAAAGATCATTTGCCCTAGTGATGTTTCCCCAAACCAAAACTTCGTAGCTCAGGCAAGAGTGGACGTATGAAAAATCATATAATTTTTGAAGATTTATGTCAATTTTATTGCGCAATTGCCAAATGACGCAACAGTAGACAGCGAGTTTTTTCAGAACAAAATCCACCTGTTGATTCCATGACAATTTTGAATCAATGAAGACTCCCAGAAACTCGACCGATTTTTTAAATATTCCTTTTAACAATTTTAATTACACGTTCAGTAAATAATGCTTGGTTCAGATAATAAGCAGTGCTTCACTCTCACTTATTAAATTTTCTTTTTTTTTTCGATAAACTGACTTTGTACAACCCTGTGTTTCTCGTATATAAGAAAATAGATGGAATGAAAATGCGGGATGCGTTGAGTGTTAAGATAGCAGCAGGTGCCGTGGCACTTTGTCCCTGTTCGGGACACGTGTTGTAGAATGTCAGGGATGGATCACCCCCTTTCTTTGAGGAATGCGTCAATAACATACCGGGCGCGGTTAACATTTAGACTGCGATAGAAAGTCTATTAAACAGATTGTAGTATTGTTTGACTTTTTTGCGGAATTTTGTTAATCAACAAGCGACAGGTATGCATGTAAACTAAATAAAACTAAAATATCTTTTTCGTGTTCTCTATTTAAATTAAATATATGTGGAGGTTGATTTTAACCATCTATATTACCATGTTATTTGGTTTTTATTAAGAAATAAAAATATTTTTTAAGAAGAGTTTTAGCGTCCGTAATAGTGTCAAAAATAGAAAATGTCAGTGGCAGAGCGGACGAAAAAGATTTTTTAACACCCTGTATCTTTGAAGCAAAGCATCTGCGGATCTATGATCATATGAACTTGGTGCCTTAGTTTATTTGAAAGAATTTCCCTTTAAGCGACGGCACACGTTTTTTGAAACGCCCTGTATGTAGATTAGTAAAGATACACAAGAAGTTTCAGTGTCATTTAAACTAGGTCTATTTTGACAATCATGTATCTAAGTTGATACGTGTAAATGAGATAAGTGTGTTAATATTACTCACCTCAGTGCCCTCATTTTGTTTTTTTTTTGCCGCTCCCGTATACACCATATCGCTGATATTTTAAGCGAGAAGAATGGAAAGATAGAAAGTCAATATTTGTATCTCTAATGTCTCCGGAGAAAAGTGTCGCTTTTTGTCTATATCCTTTTGTTTTCCTTGGTATGTTTTTGTTAGTTTTTGTTATGGGCGGCGGGAAATTTCTGCACGAGAGAAAAATATCATGAGTATTACGAAAGCGTTCGAGTAGATGGATATAACACAAGAAAAAGTTGAAATAAAAAAGTAAACGGAGAATCGATGCGTTGATAAAATTTATGGCGGCAAAATGGAAAAGTTTTTGACAGCTGAACGAAAGTCTCTAATATTGGGGAGCTATCGGAGATTTAAAACACTTTTTTTACCGTTATCTATTAAAAATGGGTAATAAGGTTTACAGCTTTTTGAGTAGAATACTCGGGTTATTTCAACTAGCCATATTTTATCACGAAAAATCTAACATGGTTAGATTTCTTTTGTTCTAGATTTGTAGCCAGTAAGTACACATATCGTAATGGTCTAGGAATATTTATTAAATTCTTGCTAAGAACTTAAAAATAGGGAATATGGATAATATAATCCCAATTCCAAAGAAACCTAAAATATATTGTTTTATATTCTCTACATAATTTAAGTATTTATGGCGGTTGTTTCTATCCATTTATTTTGGTCTTTATTACCAAAAAAATATTTTCTACAACGAATTTTCATACAAAATTCGTAACTTCAAAAAAGTGCTTTGTTTGGATATTATTCGATATTCGTGTTGTGTTTTTTGTGTAGTACTAGTACTTGAGTACTTGTGTTAACAATGGCTTTAACAGTGCAAGAAATACTGCAGTATAAAATAGGTAGTTCATTAACATTTGAAAAACGTTTAGAAATTAAAGGAAAAGGTCGCCCCAAACCTCTTCTGGATCTAAAACAGACCACAAGACAGAGGGAAATACAGTAACAGGTATTTTAAGCCAAGTATGTACAATTTTTCTGACTTTTTTACTGGTTGTCATTTTTTCACTCTGTTATGCCCCAAGTTGATATAGGTACTTTTTTGTCAATTGCAAAAATCTGATATTGATGCAATTTTGATTGTTAAATATATTGCAGATTTTAATTCTAACATTCAAAAAAATTAGAGAGAGTGTTATCTCTACAGACGAAAATGTTAACATCGAGGGAAGTATACCTAAAAAAAATCTAGAAGGCTACAAAGAAGAATTTCTTTAGAACTATGCGATATAATTTTGTCAGAAATCCGTTGTCGTTTTAATTTTACAGAACATTTAATTGTCACACGTTGGTTTAATACAAATAATTTTGCTGATTATAAGAAAGACTTTCCTGAAGACATTTTAAAATATGTTAAAAATAATTATGAGATGATCAACGTTTCCAAGCTTAAATCAGAATTGCATGTTTTATTTAGTCGTGAAGATTTTTATAATAGTGCTTGTGCTGTTGCTATTTTACAGCTCTTGTTACAAATGAACCTTAGTGAAACGTTTTCGGAAAGCGTAAAATTATTAGGGATTTTATGCACTATTCCAATGACGACAGTGGAAAGTGAGAGGTGCTTTTCGACACTGAAAAGGATTAAAACTTTCTTAAGTAATACAATGGCGGAGTCAAAGTTAGGCGCTTTAGCTATGTTAAGCATTGAGAAACCTTTTATTAGAAGTATTTATAATTTTAATGAGCTAGTGATTGAACATTTCTCCCAGCAGAAGGATAGAAGTATCGATTTGATATACAAACACATTTAACTACATAAAGGGTGAGTAAATTATTAAAAAATAATATTAAAAAAGCTTGTACTAGTTGTCCACAAAATTTGACCCACCCAAAAAAAAACTCACGGGCCGCGCTTGGTAGGGGCGGGTATACTTTTGATGGAAGAACGGATCTCATTTTGTTAGAAAATGTTGCGAATCCTTTATTTCCTATTTAAAAAAACATAATACATTAACGTTTTTTATTAAAATACCAAAAAATATCCCTAGACAAATGCAGTGTGTGTAATTTTTTAGGCGTATGAGATGATTTTTGAAAAATATCATATATTTTGTTCCGTTTTGCCAATTATGTATTTTGCACGAAACTATACTCTATTTTATTTATTTACAGAGAACAAAACGAGGCAAAACCGAATGTAATATCGGAACTGCATCAAGAAAAATAAAGCGCCAGTATGGCGAAAACTGGGTTGGGATTAAAGGTTTGTTTGTTCGTTCGTGCACTGATTTTCTTTTTATGTGTATCTACTACAAGTAAAAAAGGGTAGGTTAGTGCATGTAGTTTCGTGCACTTCGATTTAGTCAATCCTGTTTTCGTCGTAAAGCGCTAGAGCCGTTTCATAACCTTGTTATCAATTTGATAAAATCGAAAAAAAAAAGATAATAAATATACGATCATACACGATACACTTAGAAAAATGGATCTAATTCTACGTGAATTCTTACTGAAATGCCAATTTTTTGCAATTTTTATGCAAATTATGTGTATATTTTACTTAGGTTTGCAAGATTTTCACAAGTGTTGGAAGAAATAAACGGACGTTTTAGAGGAGAAATGTTTAGAATTATTTTATTAGTCATAGTCCAAGGTTTAAAAAAGGCTTATTTAAATCGATTGTTTTCCATGCCTCAGTTTCTTTCCGAATGTAAGGAATACTATAACCAAAACATTTGTCTGATATTACAAAAGTGTGTAGAAGTCGGCGGCTTTCATGTTAAATAAAAACTTTCCAAATAAAACGTTTAACACTTAGAATTTTTTGTTTTCTTTGTCTGAAATTTTGGATTATCACCAAAAAAGTAATTCTAAGCAACTTTTTCAAGTAGCATTTTTCTTTAAAATGAAAAATGAAGGTAGTTTACTCTTAGATCAAGTTTATATTTTTTAAGTTCATAACCTCCCTGTATACAGAAACTATTTTTTTTACATAAATCGCATTTTATTTACAAAACTTTTAATAAAGAATAAAGGATGTTATGAAATTCACTGCATATATGAAACCGGTAAATTATGGTATGAATTCAAGCTGAGGAAAAATATTCAGAAATTTGCAATAATAAGCTGGTAATCGCCCGTTAAACTTTCTCTAACCAGCGGTACCCGCCACTGGCAAGAAACATGATACCGAACAAGTTGCCAAATCTATCAATAATTTTTTTTCCTACGACCACCTATGAAAGTGAGAAAAAAAGCACGGTTAACTTGGCGAGAAAGTGCCTTATATCACACGCGTGTTGAAAAGTACTTTACAACACACGTGTTGAAAAGTACTTGTCAACATGACATTGAAATAGATGGTGCCAATTTCATTTGTTTTATGTTCAGCACACTTGATGAAAATATTAGTGTTGAAAGTGAGGGTCTTAAAAGACAGAAATTGAGTTTTTTTTTGTAAATATTTTTGTGATCGTAGGAAAAATATTGTACATTACTCGTGTGAAAGTAATTTTCGCACACTCGTGGGATTATCGACAACATTACCACTCGTGTGAAAAATGTCACTTTCAACACTTGTTATGTAATATACTATTATGTAACAAGTCAGCATAAGAAATAATATGTTATTGTTACCTTTGTAAAATAATCACTTTAAAATACACTTCTTTTAAAAATGTTTAGGCTTAAGAAATACTAGTATACCAAAAAACTCTGACAACAAACTACAGCCATTAATTTAATGCAAGAAACCAACGGTTAACTAATAATTAATCAACATTAACAAAAGTTCCAATAGCGAACGCAATACTTAAAATCAGGCGCAGCCCGTGTGTTTTTATACAGGTGGGTCAAATTTTGTGAGCAATTAGTGATATCAACGCAACAAGCAAAAGACACTTTTTTAATTAAGGAAGGTTTTTTAATAATGTGCCTTGTTCAGGCAAGAGATTATTTACCCACACATAGGCACCGCAAAAAACAATACTAAAATTGCATTTTTGCTGTTACTTCTTTTAACTTACATGCAAACAGTTTCTTGCACCTTTAGAGTCATTGCTGATACAAGAGGTCTTGTGCACTTAAGGTATGACGGAATTAACAAATTTTTGAATAGGCAAAGGAAAGATTACCTTCTTTGGAGCACTCGATCGATGGATGATTCAGTTTTTCCAAGAAAAAATAAAAATTTGGAACGTAGCACAGCACGGATTTTTACATGTAGACAGACGACAGACAACACACAACACCAAAAATATGTTATAGTCATCGCTAAGGGTATGTATCACATATACAAAGATTGAGAATTAACCGAAATTTAAATTTTTAAAAATTTTTACACGAAAATTAATTTATAACGGCACAAAACTATTTGTTTATTTGTGATTATTGAACTCGTTCATGAATTTTATGTATGGTTCACTCACTGGAATGTTTTCGTTTAACCTGAAACCTTAGATTACCAAAACTTACAAACTTACAAACCATTATTACATTCTCTACATGAACAATTACCAGAATCAATTGGATTTCTAGTTATTGGTGCAATTATATTCAATTAATCTGAGCCCGAAGCAAGCTTGGCTTGATTCTTTCTTGGAGAGTTTTCGCATGGAACTTGCACTTTTTTGAAAGAAAAAATAAGATTATTTTTTGGTTCTAAAAAATAAAGTATTAGGTAGATCATTGAAAATAAATTTAGGTAGGTTAACGACCAAATAACTTTAAGGACGACCCGCGCCTGCTTAAAATATTCCACGGTATTTTGTTACTACCCGCACTATTAAATACTAAAAACTGATGTTTTTGTTGCTTTTAAAGTAAAATCTCTGTAACATTCACGTCCTCTAGAAAATAGCACACTAATACAACACCAACAAGCAGGTATAGCCATTAATGAAAAAAACGTTCCATTAACTAATTAAGGATAGCTTAAAAGAATCCATGATATTTTTTACTATCAGAACTATTGAAAATCTGAAAACTAAAAATTTATTTATTTATCAAAAAACATAACTCTCTTAGGGTACGCCATGATGGTATTTGACATTTATGATAAAGTACAGGAGAGCCACAATAACTCTTACTAATTTTTGTTGCATAAGAGAAAAGGGGTTATTTGTGTCAAGATAATAGTGAGATTTCGCAAAAAAAAAAATTGCAGGCACGCCACTGAGGATCGAATTTTTTTTTCAAGTTAGGCTATTCGAAAAGAAAAGAACAAGGCTGAAGCAAAGTTTTAATCCTTCCAGTGGTTATTTATTATATATAATAAACTTCACTCTCGGGAGTAAAAATATATGCTTTAGTCTTTTTAAATGTGTATGTCTACCAACTATACACTTTTACCGTACCATATACACAACCCTGCCCTAAAGAAAAGAGCAAAAGGCGAATATCCCGAAGGAGCAATAGAAGGCGGCAAATTTGCGTGGCTATGAGTTTTGCGCTCGAACGCCGCCGCGGCAGCAAAACGAAAGAAACTCCTTTATTTCTTATAGACAAAAGGCTATCAGAAGTTTTCCCAAATAGATTGGAATTTAAAATGAAGTTTCCATCGTTGGAAATCTTTATAGATTTCCCGAGTAGAAAGTTTTATGCGCAGACAGTGCCCCCCGTTGAAATACCCCGGAATATAGTTTTCTTGTTTTTTTCTGGAATGCTAGTTTTGTAATGCAGATGTGCGAATAAATAAGAAAAACAGTATTTTTTTAGTTTTACATGACCTAATCTTATATTGAACCTACACAGAAAAAACATTATTTTATTACCAATAGTAGTTCTTTCATTGAACACGTTTTCATTCTTTGAATAAAAGGTAATATTTAAACCATTAATTAAGTTCAAAGCGATAAATGTAACGTATTTGGATCAATTGTACATTAAATATTGACCTGCTTTACCAAATGCACCTATGCCTTGTCCAAGATCTTCAATTGATTTTAGACTGAGGTGCTAAAAACATTGATGTTTTGATATTAACCATAAAAAAATATCCGACCGGCGCCGGCGGGTCGGCGTTCCTGTTACTCATTCCCATAACGCCCGGTCCAAGTAATGTGAAGGAGAACAAATATGTACCTTGCGTAATATTTCAATAGTTGTTAGTCAGTCCCAGATTCATAGAACACAGGAATTTACGCTGCTAATACTTTATATAAACTTTTTAAGTATATTTTTACACTGCAAAAACTACTTATATTATGGGACAGACTTCAAATAATATGTCTTGTTCAACTTTCAGTAAAAAAATTTCCAATATGGCAAGAACTTCGTGGGACACGCTGTACAGTAGTCATTTAGAAATAGCAAACATAGTCTACCACTGATTTAATGGCCGTCCCTTTAATACTCCGTTAGTGTTTTTTTGTGTGTACAAACTCCCATATTTTGTTCTAGAATCTGAAGAATCTAATAAAACTCTTTAATTTCCGTTTTAAAAGTTAACAATCGACCACAACTCTTTGTTTCAATTTAAAATAGAAAATAGACCACCGTCCGTGACCGAAATCCAGCCAATATTTCTTTTTAATTGCATCCAAAGTTGCCAGTAATAGGAAATCGAAAGAAGCTGAATGGAAATAAAGTTGTAGAAATTTGGATCTACGAAAAATCATCCAAAAAACAATAACGTGAAAATATTTTTTCAAAAGCACATTTTCCGAAAACATGATTTTTTAAAAATGCAATTTTCATAGTTCATAAAATGTTAATAAAAACAACTCAGCAAACTCAAGCAAACCTGCGCGATATCTCGAAAACTGTTTAAAATATTTTAATATCATTTTGGCCAGTTAATAGGGAGATGCGGGGACATACTAAAACATATTTTTGACCCCTATCTTTATTTATTTTGAGATAGGCGCGGCCCGTGAAATTTTAGATGTGTTGTATCTCAGTTCCTACGCATGGGACCCACACCAAATTATAGGATGTTACTATTGTTTACTCTAGAAACATTTTCGTCAAAAAATATTTAATTTTAAAATTTGCGAAAAAAAGTTAATTTTTTAGGCCGCTTCACCTGAGATCTGAGAATATATATATATATATATATATATATATATATATATATATATATATATATATATATATATATATATATATATATATATATATGACATGTAACCTATTATTATGAAAATAAAAATGTTAAGTAAGTCAGTATTAACAAGTTTGACTAAATCGCAATACTTTAATTCCAGAAAATCACTGTTGCCGTTTTCTACATACATATATATATATATATATATATATATATATATATATATATATATATATATATATATATATATATATATATATATATAAATAAATATAAATACAATTTAAAGTTTTCACAGAGTTGGTGAGGAAGCATTCCTGTCTGCGAATGAGCCAGCAAGCTCAGAGCTGGTGTTAGCTCTAATGGGGACCAAAGTAACCGCTGCAGATGTTTGCCGATTTTTGTCTTTTGTTCGGTTGTCCTTACAATGTGTATGAAAACTGCATTGCCGTAGCTTGAAAAAAAAAGTTGGTTCAAATGAATTTAATTTGGTTACTAGGGTGCTTTATTTGTTTTAAGTGGAAAAGTTATGTAAAAACCACCTTGATTTACGTAGGAACTAAAACTACCTAATTACTGATTCATTTGATCAGAATTCGCAGTGTTGACAGTGTTCACGGAAGGTAAAGTAAAATAGCATTTGTGGTGCTACTCGACGGGGAATGTACGTACATGGTACAATAGGTATTAGATAGCGCTTGTTTATACGTTTATTTACAGGTCTAATTACACTATTTACAGGTTATTTACATTACAAGTTTATTTATATATTTATTTACACAGTTACTTATAGCTTATTTACATGATTCTATACTGGTTTATTCAGTGGCGGCTGGTGAAATTTCAAAGTTGTATATCTCTGTTCCTACTTACAGGACCCGTACCAAATTTAGTGATTTTAATAGTGAGCCCGCTGGAAATGTTTTGGTAAAGAAAAAAACATTTTGTAATTTGCGAAAAAAAGTTAAATTTTTGGTGTGCCCCTCCTAAGAAAAAAATGAACACGTCTAGATATTTTATTTATTATTTTTTCTAAAAAAATTTTACATCTCTTTGTCGACAGTTTCTAAATTTTGAGAGAAAAAAATGCATTAGTAGAATGTTATAGTCATTTGAATTTTCTTAAGCCTAAAATATAATTTAAGAAAAAATTCAAATGACTATAAATTTCTACTAACACATTCTTTTCTTTGAAAATTTAAAAACTGTCGAAAAAATAATGTAAAATTTGTTTAGAAAAAATAATAAATAAAATACCTAGACTTGTTCATTTTTTTCTTAGGAGGGGCACACTAAAAATTTAACTTTTTTTCGTAAATTACAAAATGTTTTTACTCTTTACCAAAATATTCCCAGTGGGCTCACTATTAAAACCCCTCAATTTGGTACGGGTCCTGTAAGTAGGAACAGAGATATAGGTACCACTTTGAAATTTCACCAGCCGCCACTGGGTTTATTTACATTTTTGAGTATTAATCATTCATTTACTTAAATATGGATGGTTACAGTTTGTGGTAGTGCAATATTGTGCATAGTTGTGTTTAATTTTGATGTTGATGTTTACTAGATATAACAGAAGTTTTTTTGTAAATGGGGCGATGCTGGATTGGTTGTTCTGGATTATATCGCTGCTGCGTCAGGTTTTGCGTGAGAACTGAGTTGGCGGGTTTGAATTCAAAGAATTTCTCACTTAACTGCATCACCTAGTCCATGACCATTTCTACTCCCGTCATATCATGTAAGTCCCGTATCATTGTTCATCGAGGGGCCGCCGTCGCACATCTCAACAGTCTGTTCTGCATTCTCTGGATCCTGTTAAATTGCGTAACTGCAATAGAGCACCATTCGGGTGCTGCGTAACATATTACCAGTCTAATTATATGTTTGCATATCGTTAATTTATTTTGTGTAGACGTGCATGATCTGGGAGAGAGAATGGCATACATGCTCTGCATTGCCAATCTTGTTAATAGGTAGTCCTAAAGTTAGCCGTTTACGCATTTCATTCATTCTATCTAATACATCGTAAACAATTTATAAGTTTACTGCTAATAATGAAAAATCAAAAATAGAAAACTCGAGAATCCTGCTGAATGATGGCCTCTAATATTGTAATGTTATTTCCGTATTATCAAATGGAAAGCTACAAAAGGAGATACTACAACAAATTGTAGAGGATTAACCGGGACTGTTTGTCCGGTCAAGAGAAAACGGGATTAGGAAAAGCCGAAACCGACTGGAACATTATTTTTTATTAGATTGCCGCAGCAGTAGCGGTAAAACGTTTGGCTTAGGGATGAACGGCTATAGGGGGCTACAAGTTAGAATTTAGGTTTAAGTATTGAGAAAGTATCGTGGATAGTTTTATTTCTGCAAATACAAATTGGAAACGTAGTAATAAGGGAGATAGAAACTTGATGTACGAGTTCGTATTGGCGAAGAGCCAGAGGAGAAACAATAGGTATATACATAGGCAGTCAGTAGTAGATTGATAATTACTTTTTATTGGTTAATATGTGATGTAAGTTATAAAATTTGCTTTTTTCATGTAGAATAATGCATTTGTAAGTGAATTGTGCGGTCATAATGCTGATTATTTTTATACAGGGTGTTTCGACTAAACTTGTGCCATCGTTGGAAGGGAGATTCTTTGAAAGAAACTAAGGAAAAAGTTCATATGAACATGGGTCTGCACAAAGAATGCAGGTAGGCGTGGCCATGATACGTCGCGCTGTGAGTAATGCCGCTACATTTTGAAAACAAAATAGGTCTCTGTCAACATCGCGTTGTGTTTTCAAGTTATTTTTAGGTGTTTTTTTTATCACGTTTAAAAGTAAAAATGAGGTGTGCTGTGTGGTTGGGATGTAGACAATCAATGCAAGGTTTTTATGCCCGATATTAATTTTTTTAGTTTCCTTAAGACAAAGAAACACAAAGGGTTTAGAAGCGTCTATGCAACGGACAATGTTATTTATTGAATTTTATTGTGAAAAATTCTAGAATCTGTGCTAGACATTTTAACGACAGTGATTATCAACGTAATTTAAAGCATGAATGCCATATACCAAAAAACTATCGCCCTTTGGGCATCTAACTTTCTCCAGTGCAATCATATAAGGGAACCAAAAGTTCGCCGAGTGGCTCCCAGAAAAGAGGGTACGGTAGGGTAACTTAAACTACCGTGCCCCCAAATACATCAAACCGGATTTAGCAAATTAATCAAACAAATTACTTTTTTTCCTTGTAACTTACAATTTCTTTCTGCGCCCTTATTTTAAATTACAACCGTAATAATATATTTGAATCCATAAAAACACCCCTTTTCACTAAATTACTCCTCCCATGCTCATTATTTTAATCCTCACCGACCGTTACGAAAAGTATCCGCAGTGAAAATGTCACGTTCCGAGAGCATTTTATTTTAATTGGCCAGAATTAACAATAAACACGTAGGTATAACAATGGAATAAAATAAATTTAAACACTAAAACTGCATCTATTTTTAAAGGGGCATTTTTCAAGTTTAGAGGAATTTGTTTTATTACATTTATTCTAGTTTTTGGGACCAATGCAATAAAGTGTACCCCAAGATACAACTTTTGAATCCCAACTCTATTTCCCTTTCACATTGCTCTCTCCTGCTACCAATCACATCCATGACAGATAGCACGGATTTCTTCACCAAGGATCCACAGCTGATCTCCTTACCTTTGTCACTCATAACTGGAACAAGTCTCTCGAATTTCATGGCGACTCTCAGACTGTTGCTCTTGATATTTCCAAGGTATTAAACCAAGTATGGCATGCCGCACTTCTCAAAAAACTACCTTCCTACGGTCTTTCTCCCAAACTATGTAACTGGATCGGTAGCTTTCTCTCTAATCGGCGCCTATCTATCGTGATGGACGTTCACTCATGTAACTTCCATCCCATCAATGCTGACGTAGTCCTAGGACCAACCCTATTTCTTCTTCATTTTAATGATCTGCTCTTTTCAACTATCAATCCCATCCACAGTTACCCTGATGATAGTACTCTTCACTTTAACATTCTGTTGGAGAAACCCAACAATTCGTTTAATTTCTATTTTTCTGTCTTTATTTCCTAATAAATATTAAAAATCAATAAAGTATAAAATACCATTCAAGTTAGCATCTCTTGTTTATTTAACTTTTCTTTTAAATACGCAGTAGTTTATTTACATGTAATGTGACGTCCCGATCAACAAAATGCGCTTTACCAGTTTCGAAATTTGTAAGATTTTTTGTTAATAAAAACCGAAATAAATTTATGAAAACATCCACCATCAATATTTAATTTATGTAGAGAATACAAAAATAAATATTTCAGGTTTATTTGAATTATATGCATTATTATTATATTCCCTATTATCCCTTTTAGTTAATCATTCTAATTCTCTTATCTATTTTTAGCAGTTTTAGTTTTTTTCAAGGTGAAATCATGCACAATATAACATTTAATGATACACATTTTAAAAATGTTCCTCATAATATAAAAATTAATGATGCTCACATTCTCAATATGTTCTGTTTGATGTTATACTTCTGATATCTGAAAGATTCAATAATTTCAAATTTGCAGGGAAAAAAAGTCTGAATAAATCTAAATGATTTTTTTAGATCCTAATTTTGAATATTTTAAAATAATTTTTCGCCTATACTATTGAATCTTAGTTTTTGTGTAATGATTAAGGTTTTCGGCTCACTTCTATTATCGTGCTGACAGGGTATCGGACATATAGGTAAATAAAACGAACGAAAACGAACAGAAATTATTTTATGTCATAAATAGTCGATTTCGCACGTGACTGTTAGTTTGCGTGACGGGCGCCGTCGAAAAGAAAGAGGTCAGTGCGATGCGAGGCGAGAGAAAATCCGTTTTTTCTTTTCACAGATTTGACGGACGTCGATTATTCGTCGTTATTATTCCTGCCTTACGGAGTTAATGCAGTTTAACAATTTTCAAAGCTGTGCATATAGTTCAGATCTGCGACTCGATCCCGGCGGGCTTGGATTTTCATGCGACATTGTGCAATTTTTATTGAATAAGTAAACAGGGTTTTTTGGTTTTTGGTTGAACGAGTTTAAACTCATTCGGAAGTAGTCAAAGAATTTCTCAGAATCTGGCTGCAAATCACCCATTAAATAGTGAAACGCGCCTGTCTTCAGGAATATCTCATTAACCCATTTCGTTCTTCTTGAACGTCTTTTTTTTCGCCTCACCAGCAAACCACTACTTTCAACCAAGTACAACTCATTCATCTTTTCAAAATATTCAAATACGAGAAAACTGAATAAAATTTTACAGCAACCACCACACCACACAAAATAATCCTGTAAATAAAGGGATAAATTAGTTTAAAATAATAGATATTGGTAAATTGCCTGCCAATTGCGTTCTATGTATTTATTTACGTGAAAAGAAATGGTAAATAATTTTATAAAATGAAACTATGCCTAATAATTAAGATAATAATTTATATTTAGAGACATATTCTTATTAAAATACTTACCTACACAGTCTAAAATATGTTATAAATAAGAATTTTGTTTGTTCCTATAATTTGACAAATATTTTTTCCGGTGAATAAGATATGTATGTTTGTGACGGAAACATGTTTTTAGGGTATTTCTTTTTTGGTTTTTTACACTTTAACTAGTAAATTATTAAAAATTATTGTATTTATGTATTCTTTGATTTTTCAATTTTAAAAAATCTTAAAATGCCAAAAATTATTCTAAACAAGACAAAAATATCTAAATTTATGAAATTAGCTAAAACAAGAAACTATTATTTAAGAAAATAGCCTTTTTTTCAGTCTCTTTGTCGTATTTTCTCGATTAAAGTCTGTTGATTCGTTACCGTGAAGATATTTAGCAATTTTATTGTTTGTTACAGTAAACTATTTTATTGAAGCGGGTTTGTAAAAGCATTAAACACATTTGACAGTCATGACATGACACAATTCATGCTTTAAATTACCTTCATTATCACTTTCGTTAAAATGTCTAGAACAAGTTCTAGCATTTTTCACATTAAACTTATCTTCTCGTTTGCACAGGTGCTTCCAAACACTTTGTGTTTCTTTGTCTTTGGGGGACCTAAAATCTTTAATATCGGGCATAAAGCCCTTGCATTGCTTGTCCACATCACAATCATACATAACACACTCATTTTCACTTTTAAACTCTTAAAAGTGATATAAAAACACCAAAAAATAACTTTAAAACACAGCGCGATCTTAACAAAAACCTGTTTCGTTTACAAAATATGGCGAAATTACTCACAGCGTGACGCTCATGGCCATGCCTAACTGCGCGGTGTTATATCTTCTATTATTTGTACCATGCTCCAATGTGAGTGCTCAAGTCGTACGACCAAGGTCCAGTCGTGTAGTGTGAGACCAGCCTAAAGCAGAAATGGGTGTCTGAAGTCAAACAAGATTTAGGGAAGAAAAGTTTAATAGAAGAAGCTCAAGAGCGGGCATGGTGGAGATGATTAACCAGGCATGTCAGCCCCATATAAAGTTGGAAAAAGATAATATAGTCGAAAAAATCTCTTCTCCTTCTGAAGAATCTTTCGTAACTTTCATAAGAGTAGAGGGACTACAAGATATCATTTGCGGACGTTTAAGAGAACGCCCCTCATTAAAACGCATATAAAAACAAAGCGCAACCACATATTATTAAATTTAATTAATTTGAAACATTTAATTACTGTATTTAATTGTTAGCTGCTGGCAAATTGTTTTTATTACGTGGTTAAAATTTTATTCGGTTCCTGTTTGCTCGGAATACTAAAGGTTTAATTGTGGCAATGAAAAAAAAATTCCCGGCCGAATTGCTATCGAGATTTATTTCTAAAACCGGTCTAGTTTAACGGACCTGCGAAATTTCTTCAAAAAACAATTTTTATGAAATATAAAGAAAATGAAATTTGTCAAAATTGAACAAAAACATTAGTTTCCAAAACTATTTATACTCGATTTGAAATTGGTTGATAGTAATAAATCATTTTTAGCAGCCGATTCCATAGGCGCACCTACCTGACGTGCCGGTTTGAACCCTATTTACTTATCCGAATAATTTAGTAATCATTATTGTCATAACAGGTAAAAATAATTATGCCGAGAATTCCGGGAACAATTAATACACAATGTTACTTTTCAGGTAGTTACGAAAAATTAGGTACCTCTACTTATTGGTATAAAACTGTGAGTCATTTTAAGAGCGAACAAACCTAATGCGAGTATTCTAGGACACACATTTGGGTAATTTTTGAAAATGGAGAGTCTTTCAGGATTTATTCCAGTTAAGCGAGCTGCGAAATCAGCGCTAAGCATTAGTGAAAAGATTATTGTGCTTAATGTATTTAATGCACTTAGATATCAAAAAAGTGCAATAAGTATCGATTCTGCAGTGGAACTTTGTTCAAAGATGACAGGTATTGGAAAAGCAACCATCTACAGGCTGATGCGGGAAGAAAAGACAGGAACCGTGACGCCACCAAAACCATCTCCAGGAAGGCGAACAATACCGATCGATGAGGACGAAAAGGCCATCATAAGACGAAAGGTGCATTCATTCTATTTCAATAAGGAGATCCCTACTTTGGATAGAGTTTTAGGGGCAGTAAAAGAAGACTTTCCTGCAATCAAGAGAGATAAACTATGGAAAGTTCTAAGAGAAATGAATTTTAGATGGGAAAAACATAGTCGGAAGTCTCATTTGCTCGAAAAAGATGAAATAGTATGTTGGAGACGTAATTATTTGAGAAAAATAAGAAAATTTCGCAATGAAAACAAAACAATTTTCTATTTGGACGAAACATGGCTGAACGAAGGCTACACAGTTGGAAAAATATGGACAGACAAAAATGTGACTTCTCACCGGCAAGCATTTTTAGACGGTCTATCAACAGGAATAAATCCGCCCTCTGGAAAAGGAAAACGATTAATTATAACTCACATCGGTAGCTCCAATGGATTTTTAGAAGGTGGACTATTATCATTCCAATCAGTTCGTACAGGCGATTACCACGAGGATATGAATGCTGATGTTTTTGAGGAGTATTTCGAACAAATGATAGAGCTGATTCCACCTGGCTCCGTCATTGTGTTAGATAACGCTCCGTATCACTCCAGAAGATTGGAGAAGATGCCTACAACTGCTTGGCGAAAAGCAAAAATTAT
Source organism: Philopedon plagiatum (assembly GCA_963971165.1). Classification (NCBI taxonomy): domain Eukaryota; kingdom Metazoa; phylum Arthropoda; class Insecta; order Coleoptera; family Curculionidae; genus Philopedon; species Philopedon plagiatum. The sequence goes on from OZ020189.1 coordinate 2,494,636, forward strand.
CGAGTGGCTTGTGGAGAAACAAATACAATTTGAGGACAATATGGTTAAAAAGGAGTTGCTATCAATTGTAAACACCCATAAACATCGGTTTCAAAAATATGTTGTTGACGAAATGGCCAAAAAACAAAATATAATAGTGCTTCGGCTCCCCCCCTACCATTGCGAATTAAATCCGATCGAACTGGTATGGGCTCATGTGAAAGGTTATGTGGCTAGAAAAAATACCACTTATAAAATGAGTGATGTTCAAAAACTCTTTGAAGAAGCGCTTCAAGAAGTCAACGCGGGGAAGTGGCAAAGATGTATAGAGCATGTACTAAAGGAGGAGGAAAAAATGTGGCAATTGGATAGTTTACTGGAGAAAACGGTCGAACCACTTATTATCAATTTAGGGGAAGAAGACAGTCCCTCAGATATTTCATTTTCTGATGATGATTAATTTAAAGCGAAGAACTGTAATGACTTACTATAAATTTTATAGAATTTCAAATAGAAACATTTTTCCAAATTTACTTGTTTATTAGTTGCTTTATTGTTATTAGTATTATATTTATTCAAATACAAGGGTAACAAATTATGCCACACATCCGAATGTTCACTAAATTATATAATTATTGTGTTTAATATAAACTTAAACCCACCCGAAAGCACGTGCATGAGTGCAAAACATCACAGGTAGAATACTACCGCTTATTGTTCGAGCCTCGGGTTAAGCTTTGTATTCGACGCCCTTATCAGATCTATAGGAATGGAAAGTTTAATAAATGCAAAAGGGTCTAGACTTTCAATGTATATACTATTTAAAACTTGGCAATTTAGGTGGACCACTCTGTGTACGTGTTTGACGGATTTTAATGATTTATTACTATCAACCAATTTCAAATCGAGTATAAATATAACAACAAACTTGTTTATATCTTCACTAAATTTGTATTCTTAAAACATGACAATTGTTTCGACACAGTGTCTTCGTCAGATGGTTGGTATAAACTAAAAACTGTTCTTATTACATGTACTAAATACTCAACAAATTTTACCCAATTTTTACAACCTGGTGATTATGTTTACAATACCATTAGGATTAGGTAAAGTTCTTTAATTTTACAATTTTAAATTATAGAATGTGCAACAATTGCGTTGTATTGCTGGTGGAATTTCCAACAAATTATAAATTTAACAATGGGGTACTATTCAAGTCCGACTGGTCATTTAATAATATGTTTAATTTTTTACATTTATTTATTTCCACACTTTCTAAAAAATTAAGTTTTACAGATTTGTTTTCTAACTGTAATATTTCAAAATTATTATCAAAACTATGTTGTTGCTCATTCAAATGTAGAGCCCTAATGGGAATTCTTAATTTTTTTTGTTATTACTAGTTTTGTGTTCTTTAAGTCTTTTTTCAAAACTTCTACCAGTTTGTCCTATGTAAATTTTTGGGCAACTGCCACATTTAAGTTTATATACACCACATTATTGTTCTTTGTTAATTTTACTTTTGTTGTTTTTTATTAATTTACCTAATTTGTTATTCGTTTTGATAGCAATATGCAAATCTAGTTCATTTAAATGTGTTTTGATTTTTTGTGGAAGTTTACCAGTATATGTGGGTGTTTTGTACCTAGTGTAGCCTTTGATTTTGTTGTAGGATATGCTAAATTGATAGCTTTTTTATATTGATTTTTATTAATAATTTGGTCAATCATATTAGTATTATAGCCATTATTTACTGCTAGTTTAATAATATTTAATTCTTTATTATAATTTTCCATTGACAGTGGTATGTTAATAAGTCTATGGACAAAAGAGTTGTAAGCGGAGATTTTATGAGTAGATATGGATGACTGGCCATGTTGTGTATGGTGATATATATATCAGTGTGTGAAGATTTGCGGTAATTCAACATTAGTTTTCAATTTTTAATAGTGCGGGTAGTGACAAAATCTCGTGGAATCCTATAAATTTTTTGTTTAGTTCGTTATTGGAAGTTTTGTAGTGTTAACTATTTGTCAAACGTTGGATTCTTGCATTAAATTAACGGTTGTAGTGTGTTATCAGTGATTTTCTAGTACACTGGTTAATAATAAACAAAAAGGCGTCAAGAAATACCTAAAAATGCACGTATTTCTTGAAAAACATTAATTTTTCACATCCCTGGTATTCTTGTTTTTAACCCTTTTGTAACGAGTGACATTTAAAACTTTATTACCACAATTTTAAATTCATTTTTTAGCAATTTTTATTTTCTTGGATCATCAAACATGATTTTTGCAGGATGGCGAGCTTGCGTTCTTTGAAGAATGACATTTTCTCGTCGTGGGTATGTATACTGCCGACGGACGAACTATATGCTATTACCTAAACATTTTCGCAAAATTCCAAAAGCCACTTTTAAATAAATGGAGCATTATCCGCAGCATCGAAAATCACTTTTGAATAAAAGCGCACATAACTCAAAAATGTCGATGGTCGAACGGACCCCGTTCTCTCTGCAAAGCCGTCACGCGCTCCCATCCCGTCGATAAACAATTGAACGTTTATTTTGTTCACATTCAATTTAATGTGCATAATTTTCGCACAATGACGGACGATCGAGGCATATAAATTAGCTGCAGCTTCTATTGGAGGGGACAGTTTTATTGCCAAAATAGTTTAAAAGGCAGTAAAAAACATTTCCATAGCTTTTTGAAGTCTGTATTCTACTCATTACGTTCACAATCCGCAAGATCGCCCATTAACTTGCTTAATCCATGTGCTATTTTTACTTTTGTAAAATACTTTTTTGGGTCATTCGTGCTCTTGTTATACTAACAAGAGATCCAATGAAATTTTCGTAGTTTCAATATAAAATACAGTGTGTCACCTTGTACACACTTAGTACGAGGAAAATGTCCGAAGTGTTGGGTGTTTCGCGTACAACCATCCAGAGAATTTTTAAAAAGCATACGTTCCATCCCTATAAAATAAAACTAGTTCATGAACCTAATGAAGATGATACCGATCGCTGTTTGGAATTTTGTTAGTTATTAAATAAAATAATCATTTGCGGTCCATAAATTGTTTTTAACATTTGTTTCTCAGATGAATAATCTTTTTTCCTTCATGGTACTGTCAATCGACATAATTGTAGGTATTGGTTGGATTCCAATCCTAGAATCTTTAGAGAAGTACATACTCAACATCCATAAAAATTAAATGTGTGGTCTGGAATTTTTGGGGGTCATATTATCGGGCCGTATTTCCTTCCTGACAATTTTAACTGGTGAAATGTACCTAGAGTTGTTGGAAACCATTATTGATCCTGTTCTAACGAATGCTATTGAAGAAGATGGCCGTCATCGGCTAGGAAATCTAATTTTTCAGCAAGATTGGGTACACCCACACTAAGCATTTCCTATAAGGCAGTATTTGGATGATAATTTTCCAGGAAGATAGTCAGAAGAGGTCCTACTGAATGGTCTGCAAGATCTCCTGATCTATCGCCACTGGACTTTTTCTTATGGGGACATTTAAAAACAAAAATTTATGCAACCAGCCTACCCACAGTGGGTGAAAATACCAAAAAAATATATCCCCCTGAAAACTAAAGTGTACGGGTCCGAGCGTTTTTTGATTTATTTATTTAAAAGAAAATAAACCTGGGTGGAAAGTTTTCGGTGGACCACCCTGTATATTATGAACCAAGTAATATTTTACCACACCACTGCAAGATACAGCTTGCAATGATATTACTGAACAAACGAGAAATCGTTATACATACATCGGAACGAATGGGCAATATCTATTCCCGGACGCATATCTATAGGATTTTGATAATATCTTGTTAATAACTTCCACATAGCCACATCATTTATTCCTGATTAGGCTCTGGCCTCATCTAAATAATGTAAAACGCAGGCCAAATGAGTTTTATTCAATTGCGTAGATGCGACAAATAAACATACAAACATACACACATGACAAACTGTAATCGTAAGGCGTGCTACTTTTGGTTCACTTTCATTATTGTGCTGTCGGGATATCGGGTATCTAAGCAAATAAAATGAATGGAAACAGGTCATTGTTTGGAATCGTACAGACATTATTTCATGTCTTAAATACTTTATTTCACTCGCCGTATATGCCAAAATCCTTAAGTTATTATACCGGCTTCTCGTGACTGTTTTGTTTGCATGACGGGCGCCGCTGAAAAGGAAGGGGTTGGTGCGATGCGAGGCGAGAGAAAAACCGGCTTTCTTCATAGATTTTACAGACGACGATTATTCGTCGTTATAATTCCTGTCTTTGGAAGTTAATGCAGCTTAACAATTTTCAAAGTTTGTATTTATTCGTCGTTACGATACCATATTTGTAAGTAAGCAGGTTTGATTAAGCTGATTTACACATTTCGCGAACTGAGCAATTCGTAGTTGCTCAAATGCCGAATATGAATATATTTTGGCAAATAATCATTATTAGTTTTACACTTCGCCGACTCTGCATTTTAGAAATGCGCTATTCCCGTATAACTATACTAAAAATAAGTTTCAGGGTAGCAATAGTTGGGTTTTTGTTTAATATTCTGATGTATAAGCGAAATTCTCTCTTACAGTTGTCCCAAAGTATATTTCTAACTGCGACAGGTATTCCATCAACGTCATCTTCAATGAGACGGATTGCTGCTAAGGAAACTCGGTCCAAGCAAGGGTTTATAAGATGTAATTGGAAGAAACAATGTCAAAATAAAAAGAGCAAATGTGTCTCAGGCCGTGTGTGTAATGGTAGTTCCTCCTGTTACAATAAAGAGATAAAATTAAAACTTTCATTTGAGTTATAACCTGTTTCTAAGAAATAATTTTTTTTCCCTGACCAATAGTATTTTTGTAATTTCATTCGAGGTCTGAGCATTTCTAGAATATACAATCGGCAAAATGTTAAATCGGAATGATCATTTGCCGAAATATCCTTGGGATTGGCATTTCAGCAAAAGCCAATTGATCTGTTGGCAGATTGCGTAATTTACGTTACGCAAATGCCGAACTAGAACATATTTTCGGCAACCGATTATTTGACTTTGCTCATATCGCAAACTGAGGATATGAGTCTAACATATACAGGGTGTTTCAAAAAACATGTGCCATCGCTTAAGAGGAGATTCCCTGTAAGAATCTAACGCAAAAAGTTTATATAAACATGGGTCCGCAGATGCTTCGTTTCAAAGATACAAGGTGTTAAATGTCTTAATTTTTTTCAGTTTTTCCAAAATATTTTCAAAATGGCTTCATCAATTTTGATGAAATTTACGTTGCTTAAAGTACTTAAATTAAGCATAGTTCTGACCATGAAAATACTTTGACAGGTACTCCAGGGGGTACATATGAGAAGACGGTACAATATTTTTCCAATAAAATCATGTACGCCACTGATTTTTTCACATTTTCGTATAACGGTCAAATAGTATGTTAAATTCTTAACAAAACTTATCTCTTCATATTTTTTCAATTTTCATTTCGTTTAGGAGATAAATGTAATTTTATTAACCGTCTTACTGGTTTAGTTTTCCCAACCATCGGCATTAGGCTATAAAATAAAAAAAATATTAACCATTTAATTTCAACTTATTTATCGTCTGTTATGCTTGAGAAGTTGTTCGAAATGTCCCCCTTCAACTTCCAAACAGTTTCTCACTCCTTTTCTGAATGAATTTCATACCCGCTGTCGACATTTCAGATGTCACTAATAACCAGGCAAAGCGGGATTGGTCTTTCATATCATCTAAAGTTGTAGGTGTAGTCGCGTCACTTTGTCCTTTATAAAACCCCACAAGAAAAAGCCAAGGTACTAACAGAGAGCCCTGAGTTTGCCAATCAAAGATTACTCAACAGCTTGAGGATCCTGTTAAGTGACAACGGGGAGATGGAAAACCTAAAGAACTACTTACAAAACATCGGACTGGCAAATCAAGTGTAAAGACTTTAAAGTTATAAATAAATTATCATTCAAGCTCACTTATCTACGTACCGTTCCTGTGCTAATAACCTAGGTGTTGATGCGCTTTGTGAATAAAAAAAAAATAAAAAAAGTCAAGGGGGGCCAAATCAGGGACCTAGCAATAAACTGAGAAATAATCGGTAAAACGTCAAAATTTTCAACTGACTTAAGGCAGCTCCACGCCACTCCACGTGGCGTCCACGTTGGCCAGCCCAATTTCATTATGACATGGTTTTTCTGGTATTACAGTGTATTAAGTATAGATTCATAATCTGCAAGCAATTTTCAGTTAATTATTTAAAGTTTCACCGTGTATAATGATTTCATTCAGCAGATTAATATGTTAAAAGATCTATGGTGACATTTTTTCTGTCACTAGAACCTCAATATTCTTTTTACTACATATTATTTTCCTAAAATAAATCATAAAATATCGTGGCACTTTTATTTACTAAAAAATACCTATAGAATATGAATCTACGGTTAAGATTATCACAATATTCATACAAAAGCAAAATATTGTACCAAAATGAAATTAAGTTGGCCAGCGTGGAAGTCACGTGGAGAATGTCGCTTTAAGTAAAAATAACACATTTCCATGGAAACGAATAATAATTCTGAAATAAGTGAACTTGATTAATTGGTAATTATTTTTTAAATTCAATCAGACTGTAGTTAACAATGATAATTCCGTAACCGAAAGAGCAAGTAAAAAACATTGCAGACATACGTAGTTTCGAATTTTATAAACAAAACTCAATTCCAACCAGTATTCAATATACAAATTAACCGGAGGTTATTTAGTGCAAAATTGGCCTTTCGGCTAAGCCGCGCCGCGAGTGGAAAATCACACTAAATCCGCTGTTGCCGGGCTTAAGGGTTGACTTCGAACGTGGATATATGGCAGTGGGCGATTTTGCGATTTTTCGCTGGATTGGGCTAGTTCACATACCAAACAAAGTCGAGGCCGGGAGTTCATCGATTTTTAACGTTTTCGGATGAAGAAGAAAGAAAAATAAAAGTATTTATATGTACCCCTGATAAGTAGACTTCATTCATTTCATTGTAAATTTAATAGACTTAAATACTAATTATAAAAAACATACTTTAATTAACCTAATTTCCACCATCTGCGCCATAAACATTTAATTTATGTAGAGTAGAGAATATAAAAAAAATATTTCACATTTATTTGGGTTATATGCATATCGAATATAGTAATTTCGAAGAAATATACATACATACAAAAAGCGAGTTTTAAAAAATGGAATTTCTGAAAAGAAAAATTTTGTTCAAATTGCGCCCGAATTAGATACACGCAAAAACTTTGCAGAACTTCTTTTATTATTTCTATAAGAAATTTCTCTTCTTAAAAAGAAAGAAAAAAGAAAAAAATTGCATTTATATTTGCATGAATGTTGCCATTTTATAAATTTAATTAAGAGCATGCTGCTTTAAACGAAATTATCATAAACACAATAGACAGATCTGTATTACTAATTTTGACATAGAATAAATTATCATAATCAAACAGAAATTCGATACAAAACACAATATTGTTAATTATGTTGGTTTAATAATGATTTATTCATATACTCGAGACAACGAAAAAAAAATGGCCAATCGATAGGCAACACTGTACCGAGACATATGTATTTCCTTATATATCCTTCATTGATATAAAGCAAGTTGGGTCTAGTGTCAAGCCTAATCTATATCAACTCGAAAGCGCTTACGAGGGGCAGAAGGACACTACCCCTAACCCCCATGAGTATGCCCCTGAGTCAATGGCGGCTCGTGACCTTAAATGGTATTTTCTACTTACTAATTCATATTATTCCACCTAGAATTTTTTTTTCCAACAAAACACACACAGGATCATAAATTGGAAACGATTCCATTTTAAATTATCCGAAACCGCGGAGTTGATAATTAAATCCTGTCCGGGGAGACGGAAGAATCATACTAATAATGCCATGCACCATCGATACCAGGGTTGTCAGGTTTTAGTTTCGTTTTTATCGTACAGACCCTACAAAATTATCGTTTTTTGTGAAAAATTATCGTACAAGCGGTACAAGTTCTAAATCCGGATTGTTTGCGTGACACGGAGAAAGAATGGGTTGTGGAGCCGTTAAACTGAACAAGGTTCTTGGCACCCCAGTCTAAGATTAATTGAAGATCTTGGAAAACGAATAGGTGACATAGATCTGTGGCTATTAATATCGATAAAACCAGCCTTATTTGTTTCGGATGTGATTTGGACCGTTTGATGGTCGGTGACATTTTGCTTGACAAACGGCAGCATGGTAGGTTTCTTGGACTGATTATTGAGGGTAGACTAAAGTTTAATGAACATATTGTTGCCTTTGGTAGCAGATTATCCTCCGGATGCTTTGCGGCGGGGACCACTGTTGATGAACTGGGAAATGACATTGTGATGGAATATCCTTCTGGGGAAATGCGAGTGGTTACCTGATCTAGATGATCTTCTTTGTGATTCAGAAACGAGCCGTGAAATACTTCGCTGAAGCAAGACCTTGAGAATCATGCCGGACCTCCTTTATTAACCTACATATCCGTACTATTGCATGTTTGTACATCTTGGAGACTGTCTCGTTAGTCTTTTTGAATTGCGATAAGTTCATTTTCAATGACTCAATCTACGTCTGCCCATCCCGGCTTCCAGCCTGGTGAAGAACTCAATTATATATGATAGCAACATAAAGTCTCTGAATAGTCTAAAGATATTCAAGCGGAGAGTTAGACATTTGCTGACCGGGTTTATTATTCTGTTGCTGAATTTTATGATGACTCATTTTAAATTTTTTACACCTATTATTTTACATCGAGTTTTAATTTATGTGTATTGTTTGTGCACCTTGTTGAGTTAGTGTTGGTCTGCTTATATACTTCTAGATTTCTTATGTATATTTCTTTGTAATTAAGTTATAGTATGTAGAATCATGTATCAGAGAACCTATCTTTTTGCTTTCTGCCTATCTGTCTAAGTAAGTATTCTGGCAATAAAGCTTATTTCAATTTAAATTTGAAAAAATTTGAAGCTCTTGGTTCGAGACTTGTCTGGAAAAATGAATGTTGGGGTAAAAAGTACTATCGTCAGCATAACTGTGGATGGGATTGGTAGTTGAAGAGAGTAGGTCATTAATGTGAAGAAGAAATCGGGTTGGTGCCAGGACTGACCCTGGAGTACGCCAGCCGTGATAGGATTGGATAGGTTGGATGAGTGATTGTCCACCACGGCTAATATGCGCCGATTAGAGAGAAAGCCACCGATCCAGGTACATACTTTGGGATGAAGATCGTAAGAAGGTAGTTTTTTTGAGGATTGGAGTCAGTTAACAATGGACAAACTAAAATTAAATTACCAAAAAAGAAAGAAAACTTAATTAACGTCAACACAACAGGGAAAATAAATCCCGTTAAGTTTTTTGATTTTAGATAACGTATACGGCATCACATGTGCAGGTGACTTTTCAAGCTGGTGCGGTTTCAATTCAACGGCCGTCGACGGCGACGACGTTTAAAAAGTTTCCGACAATAATGGCGTCGTCGTCGCGAGCGCGCCGCGGCGTTCCTTTCGGCATATCTCTTCTTCTATTAAAAAACTTTAGATATACGACTGTTTGGTGCCTGCAGCCGCCGTAAAATAAGGCGATTTATGGCGAGTCTGCGGGTTATTGATTCGCGATTTCTAAACTACTTCTATCGAAATGAAGTTACATAGTTAGAATGGGCATCTAGAAAATCATAGTTCCCGGGATTAGACCGCGTCAAAGTGGACTAACCTTCGGACGTCTCGCCCTCGATCGCACGAGACATCTTCATCTTGTACACTATACTTTTCCTGCAGCAGGGATGTTTTGTGCATTGCATCAGATGTTAAATTTGTATGTATATATGTCGGAGACAGCCGTCAAATTCGGCCCGTGGCCGATATATTTGGACATATCGCCATATGTCCATGGCAGAAATGCTACATGTCGAAACAATGATACAATTCGGCATCTGGCTAACTCAATTTGAACACATCTCGAAATGTTACGCTTTAGTCATTTGACAAAAACCATTATTTAATTAAAACAAAAAATGCATTATAGGGACTAACGTAACATTTATTTCATTGTTTAACATAAACTTGAATGACGTTTGCTATTACATTTTATCTTGTTCGGCACACATTTGCACTTTTTGTGACTACATTTTTTACGCCAGTTGCATCTTACAAAGCCCTATGAAGAATTTGATTCTTTCCTCCTTCGAAGGAAGGAGATTTTGAGATACTTCTGTAACTTTTTCTGCTATCTCTAGAGAAGTAGATTCCAGATAATCTTCATCGAGACAGATCACTGTTATCATTATTTTTACGAAATTTCACCTTTATTCCATATAGTCAAATCTTGTCGATTCTCTGGGTGGCATTGATATAACGCCGCCAAAAAATTAAACAAATGAAATTGGTTGCTAGGAAACAACTTTCAAATTATGACTGCTGCTAAAACTGCCGCCTACTAGATTTCGAAGCTTTTGTTCAAGATTGTATGGAAGATAGGTCTGGCGAATGGTTGGTTGCATAATAATTGTTCCTTGCAGCGTGCGTAAATGTTTTGGCACGTTGTGTGAATTATTGATTTTTAGTTGTGCTTTGTCTTTGTATAGTGTTTGTTTTGAAGTATTTTCAGAGCAGTTGTAGAAAAACTTATTACAAATACTGTAAAAACGATGCCTTGTTACTTCCAAATCCAGGCATTTATATGAAGAAACTTATCCTGCTTACAGATAATGGTGTGTAAGTAAGAAAATAAAAAAAAACTTCTGGACACAATATTGGCATACTTCAACAGGAATGTACTAATTTTATTGTACCAGTACAATAATGAGCCACTTCATAACCACAAAACCGTACCATAAACAGTACTTTACAATAAAATCGCGCATATTTGATGTCATACCTTCTTTTCATTTCTTTTGTGATGGAAGAGTGTATATTTTTAAATTTAATATCTTCCCTATAACGTCAAAAACTGGGAAACTTTGCATTAAATAGTAATAACTTTTTACGCATTTCCATGGCAATGGTATGGGTGTTTTGCTGGCTTGCTGTTAACTCTGAATGGTAAATAATTTTAATTGTTTTGTATACCACTGCTGGGTTTGTATGTTTATTTATAAATCTTTACTTATTTTAGATCAAAGATAAAGTTATAAATAGGTCTAAAGAAGTCCATTTAATCGTTTTTAATTAAATTTATCTACTCCTATTAAATTATATCTTAATTATTCAACTACTTTTGAACAATTAATAGTATCTATAAACAAACAACATGAGTTATAATAACTCACTGCTATAACTCACTATAATAAATCGGAAAAGATTTACGAACCGAATATCAAGGTGGCTCTGTACAAGCCGATTGGCCGAAAGGAAACAGTCCACTATTGTTATTGAGGGAAGTAATGTCACTCGAATAATTTTGACGTTTTCAAATTAAGTTAATACCTAATTATTGTATACTTGTATCTTAGTATTTATTGTTATAGTCGTAGATAAAGTATAGTATTCAACTTGCGGTAATGGTCATAACTCACTTGATGAATTACAGCACTCGCCTGCGGCTCGTGCTGCAAACTTCATCTGCGTGAGTTATGACCTACATTACCGCTCGTTAAATAATATACTATTAAACTATCAAAGGCGGTGGATTCAATTTTTAGAAATAGGTAGTTTATTCTTCAGCGATTTGAACTTTCTTTCAATTTATGACCTTAGTACGCAAATGGTACAAAAACTGTCATCATATTTAAAGGTTTCGGAACAAGCACCAACTTTTCTCAATAACACAATTTTCTGAGAAATATCAAATAAAAAAAAACTCCATTTGATGCAAACTTTTTTGACCACCCTATATATATATATATATATATATATATATATATATATATATATATATATATATATATATATATACGCACCTACATTTGTTATATTAGAATAATGGTTTGAACCATACATTATTGGTACATGGTACATACATCAATCATACATTGTAAAGAATGTAACAATACTGTTACAGGATCTCTTTGACAACAGCATTAGAGGTCATTCGCCATAATGTCAAGAACTATATACTACGTCAAAATTAACACAAATTATTTTGGTAGGTACTTTATACCTTATTTAGACACGAAATTCTTAGTGATGGCTCAATGGGAAGAAAAGTCCTTTCTTTCAAAAAAGGAATCATCAAGCTATGTTTTGCAGAAGCCTCAAAACAAGGAAGACAAAATATAATCTTGGTGTTTTAAATATAGATGGTGTATAATATTTAACAAGGAGATTCTAGACTAGGAAAGTCGTTGGATTTTCACAAAAGTCTTCAAAGTTATTGCTTGGAAATATTTTTGCCCATTCGAATGGAATTGTTGATTTGAAATAGAATGGATTTCCTGTTGTGCATTTCCAAGTGTGCGAGATTGCAGTTTTGTGCAAAGGTCTATAAATTTTATAGTCAAATTTACCAGAACGTTTTGAATAAAATAAAACGCGCAAAAATATCGGTATATATGGACGCGTCCCGGCCATACATAAAACGTTTTTTTTTTGTTGTACTGATGCTCTCGCTATACTTCACCGGTTTTTATTGAACAGAAGTTAATCACTTTAAAATGCTGCTGCGTTATTCGATTGTAAATAAAGCAGGAATTTATATTTACCTGTTGGCGTTTGAGAACTTTTTGGTTCCTTGTTTACCTGCAAACAAAAAAAGAAACACATATTATAAAGTCCGTCTATGCTAAATAAGTTTTATGGGTCTAGGAAAACATTTTGAGAACACAATTTTCGAAAATAACAGGTGGGAAATCTTCATTTCTGTACTGTAAGAAAATATTTCCTGAATGGATTGGATAGAGTATGTGAAGCTAGCAAATTTGGATGTTTCTTGTGTTGCATAACAAACCTGTTCAACTTTAGCTCAAGCTTTACGTTAACGTGTAGATTGACACTTATTTTTGCTAATCTCCTGACGTCACTTGGCACTCAGGGCAAATGGCCGCCTTTTTAATTGTAATAAATTACACTGAGAAGTAAAAAATTATTTTTAGTTAAATAAGGAATATACATATATTTTTTTTATTGCATAAATTGTTTAAAGAAGTCATTACAAACATAAAAAAAATATTTTGAAGAAAATTACTAGGATAATTTAGCTACAACAATATCTACTTTTCGGTATAATTTATTACCATTTAAAAAGCAGCCATCTGTCCTTAATGAAAAATGACGTCAGGAGCTCAGCAAAACAAGTGTCAATCTACATGTTAACGTAAAGCTTAACCAAAAGTCGAATAGGTTTGTTTTTCTTGGAAACTGTCAGAGGGGGAGCAATCGAATTTTCTGGCTTAATAGAGGAATAGCTCAAATAGCTTTGGTAAAAAATTCAGTTATACAGGATGTTTCGTTTCGGAGCTATTAAATGTTAAAGTCGAAATTTCCACGATTTCCGTTGAAATCGGGTACAGGTCACAAAAGTTTAATTAAATCGATGTAAATTTTCGGAGGTTGTAGAGGACCCGGAGCTTCAGAACTCTATTATAAACTGGTGAGGATCAGAAAATGGCAAGTAATTCTTTTGAATTTTTTTAGGTCGGAAAATGCCATTTGTAGACCCCTCTTTGGTACCTAATAACAAGAAAACAAAACGTCGGATCGAAAAACGGATTCATAAGTGAAACTTTAAAATCTCAAATACTTTATTTTTACAAATACATTATCTGAACCTAAAATCACTGGAAAATGGATATACTTGTGAAAAACTGGAAATTTCTAAATGTGACCCAAATATTTCACGGTTTTTAATTTTTTGTGAGGTCAAAATGTTTCGAATTAAAATCCCATATATGTCATCGGATAGAGTTCGTCGAAATACGTGTTGCCTATATTTTTTAGTTTCTTCATTGTTTATAGGAAGGGAGCAATCGCCGATTAAATTTCGATTTTTTGATTTTTTTTGCCCTCGACATCGGTACATTTCAATCACTCTGTATTTTTCCTTATCTAATTTTTTCCCAGTTTTTAACACTACCTTATGAAAGAATAATCACACTTTAAAACGAATACCGAATGGGTCATCTAGGAGCGTATTTAAGAGGTGAAAACCGAATTTTCTTGAGTTTTTCCGACAAATTCTATTGTTCGACATTATCCCACACTGCTTTCCTTATTTAGTGATTCTTTTTGAGTTTGTTTTATCCGTTAATTATTTAAGAATACCTCCCACTAATTTAAATCGCTTATTTTTTCGTTAAAGTTATAAGCAAATAGGTTTATTTGCACCGGGGACATGCAAAATTTGAAAATATTTGAATTTTCGAAGATTCACATGAAAACAAAGAATTGCAGTTGCAGTAATCGAAATTACATATTAAGATATGATGTGTCAAAATTTCGCAAAAATGCCAGTTTTTGTTGCAAAATTGAAAGGTTCCTGGCCGATTTCGGCTTAAAATATATACGAGTATGAATTAGATTAAAGGGACCTTCTAGTTTAAGTGCAGGGATATTTCATTGGATGAGTTACGCAATAAATGCCATTTTTATTGATTTTTCGATGACCCTACAACACTGGAATTTGCCATGTACTCACTATGAGTCATAAATTCACCTTTGACGACACAGCCACGTTTTACAAGTCTCGAAATTCGCGCGAAAATATCCAGTAGAAAATCATTTTTTCGTTAATAAAGACCGAAATATACGGATAACAGCAACCGCCATAAACATTTAATATATGTAGAGAACATAAAAAAAATATTTCAGATTTATTTGGGTAATATGCATATGCCCTATTATCCTAGTAATTTTCGTCAAAATATGTTTGGGTTTGTAAAGATTTCCTAAAACGATTAATGCAATCAAAAACATGGATATTCCATATTGAAAAACAGCAGCTTTCAAAACCTCTTAAACGCTTTTTGTTACTCGGAAACCGATAAACTTTTAAAAATTAGCCGCAAACTTCGGCGTTCACTTCAAGTGTCCATAAATGTACGCGACCACTGAAACATAAAATCTTATAATAGGTAGATTCCCTCACGAGATCCGTGTAAAATAAAACTAAATAATGTAGATGAAGCATCTGCTGATTCTTTGTCTTTCCATTGAATAATTAAATCGAGTATTATCAAGTTTTACGATTATGTTTATGGAAGACACAGGGGTATGTGCATTGCGCGCTGTGTTTTACTGACGCCATTAAATCGTTTACGAGATAATACCTGACGACGTTAAGAGGTTCGTTTCGAAAAATCAGTCTCGGAAAGAGGGAGTCGAAAATAACATTTTTAAGTGCGTATTAGAGAGTATTGGAGTATAAAAATTTCCTTTTACTGGTATTTGGGGAAAAGATTGAGTTAATCTCGGTTTACTTCATTTGTTTCTTTTAAACGTAAAGGTTGTCGTATAGGAAGAAAGAAACTCTAAAAATCAATATTTCCAAAAGGCTATTCAGGCGGGGGAAGCACCGCTTCCCTAAACTTTGTGGGGATAAAAAAATAAATTTTAACATTATGATATAACTATAGCGGTCCAAAATGTTCCGCGCGGCATAGGCGTACGCGTCATAATAAGTATAAAATAAAAGAAAAAAATAAAGGAAATAAATTAGTGACAATTTTGAAAAATGTGTGAAGCACTTAGCCTCTGACGAAACGTTATCACTAAAGATCGGATTCAAATATTACATTCCAGGAACGGACCCCGTTGGAAAGACAATATACACTGAAAATAATAAAAATATTTTTGACAAGACTATGCGGTTATTGAGGTCCGAAAATATAATTTTGCAGACTCCATCATTATCCGAAGTTTTATCTAAACTTTCACACTCGTCATTCTCTCTCTAATCAATCGCTTCATCAGATAAATCATCCTCAATGTTGGCATCATCATTATGATCTTTTACACTCGAAGGTAATTGATCGCCTGCAAACCACCGGAACTCAAACATACCAGGCGCGGCTCGTCCATAAGGTCATTTGGTCAATGACCCACCTAAATTTATTTCCAATGATCTACCTATTAATTTATTTTTTAAAACAAAAAAATAATATCTTTTCTTTCAAAAAAGTGCATGTTCCATGCGAAAATTCCCCAAGAAAGTATCAAGCCAAGCTTGCGCCGGACTGGCAGTATTTTAAATAGACCTCATGGGTGTATATGAACTATATAAAATGCATTAAAGCTAAGAGAGAAACAAACATACGGGCTTTAGGAAGTTAAAAAGAAACAACGACGTCAACGCTGCCACCACGGTTGTCGCAAATTCTGGCTCACTAATTTAAATCTGACCAATTTATTATTAGAACAATATTTGCGATATATTTATACATTTATTATAAGCTTACCTAATTCTATTTTAAGATATTTAGGTCATTACTAATAATAACAATAATTGAAACTGTGCCTATAAAACATTTAAAACCTACAGTAATTACAACTTTGACAATAACTTGGCAACGCAGCATCAGACCCGTCTATCGATTTAAAGCGGCGGGCATGCGCTCTAGTTTAGTCGATGTGTCAAAATGCTTTGCGTACATAGCCACAAAATATAGATAGAATAGTAAAAATTTAAAAAAATTGAAGTTTCTGTGAATTCTCAATCTTTGTATATATCCTTAGCGATGATTTTATTATCATATTTTTGTTGTTGTGTGTTCTGTGTCGTCCGTCTACATGTAAAAATCCGTGCTGTGCTACGTTCCAAATTTTTATTTTTCGCCTATTTTCTTGGAAAGACTGGATCATCCATCGATCTTTTTCTAAAGGGCTCCAAAGGTAATCTTTCCTTTGCCTATTCGAAAATTTGTTAATTTATTCATACCTTAAGTGCACCTCGTGTGTTAAGGCTTGAACGGTGCAAGAAACTGTTTCCATGTAAGTTATAAAAAGTACTTAACAGGAAAAACGCAATTTAAGCATTTTATGTTTTTTGCGGTGTTAATTTGTGAATAGGTAAAACTAGGCACATTATTAAAAATCCTTTCTTAATTAAAAAAGTGTATTTTGCTTGTTGCGTTGATAGCACTAATAGTTGCCTACAAAATTTGACCCACCTGTAAAAAAAACTCACGGGCCGCGCCTGCTCATTAACATCATTTATTTCGTAATTTGGGTCTCCGGTGGCAGAGTTGGTACGGGGCGCCAGCTTTGCAACCGAGAGGCGCGGGTTCGAATCCCGCTTCGACCATGGATATTTTGTGATTGTTGTTGAAAGGTGGTAGAGGAATTCTTCCTCGACCGAGGTGGTACCACCCCACACATCCTCTTAAAAGGGCTGGTGAAATCGGTACGGATGTTTCCAGCTCTGGATGTGTGAGTCGATGTCTCAGTACACCCACGGTATATAGTACCTTAGACTTCGGTCTTCGTGGGCTGTCAGAAGATAAAAAAAATGCGCAAGAATAATTGAAATCGGGCGTTATTTATACCTTGTGTTGCAACTTTCTCTTTTTTTTTGACATTATACAAGTGGCAAATGAATCTATCAATGATCGGTACAAAAAATGTTACCTAATTCTGTAAAAGCCCTCTGGTACTCTTCTGATAACATTTTGATTAAATGCTCGGCCACAGATAATTATGAAACTTTCATCGTTTCACAAAAAAATTTAACTTTTTTCTTCTCGGGTAAGCGAACAGTAATTGACGGTAATAAAATACATGAAACATTGGGTGCCAAGCACTTCCAGATGTCATGCTTTTATGGGCTGTGATGATAACCCTTCATTCTTTAGAAAAGGGAAGCAGCGTCCTTACAAAGTTTATGCGAATTAGAAGAGTACCAGAAGGCTTTTAGAGAATTAAGTAACATTTTTGGAATAATACCTCAATATGCAAATTGTATTATAAAATAAAAATGTAATATTATATTGACCAAAAAAATTATAATTTTTTCGTAATAAGCTATTTGAATGAAGTAATTCATAGTACTAAACTTAGTTGCCTTCATGGATTTATTATAATAGGATTCGATATCTGTATACTGTGAGCGTATCGAACGTGAAGCCTTATATTTTGTTGTTTGTTTTTGTTTTTGTTTTTCTCTTGGGGGAGCAGTTTACGAACTACGAACATAGACAAGACTACGAATTACTACGTAATTGAATCAAGAATGGTAGTAGAAAGAGATAAAATAGCATTGGAGTGTTGGAGCTCAGGTTGAAAAATCACACCGGTGTGTCACCCGGCGATGATATCGAACGCAGCCCAGAAGTGTTGCTGTCTGGCTGGTTGTTTAGGAACACGGCTGAACCTCGGTCTGAACACTCGGTTACACGTACGTCTTTGTCTAATGAACTAGAAAAGAAAAAGTGCGACGTATAAATTTATATAGATTAATAAATGACTCGGAGCGACTTTAAATAAACACCTTTAGAAATAACATAACCTATAAATAATAAAACGTTTTTAACTTAAATTTATTATTATTTACCAGAAAAATAAAATATTTTAGGGCTTTTATTCCGTTTAGTACATCTTGTGATGCTTCTAACGTATTTTTTGTACAAAAATACAAGGTAAAATAAGATGTGGCCAATGTTTACAAATTGTGTTTACAGTGTCGTTTAGAATGGTTTGTTTTGGCTTCAAAGAATGTGAACTCATCCCGTATCCAGTCCTAATAAATCCATGGTTGCCTTACATTTTACTAGGTGAATTGCTTTGTTAACTCTAACCGTTGAAATAATCATTAAAAATTAAAAGTCGCCTTCAGTATACCTTATCCTTTTTTCCTGCTAGTTAGTTGTAAGTATTTTATAATTAAAATAAAGTACTCTAGACTTAAATAGGCAAGTGGAAAGAGCCATTTAAGGCCCATTTACGAGCGCGTTGAGAGATATTTAATGCGCCAGAAATTTATGAATTTCTGTGGAACATTTTATAGAAAAGGTTTATGTTTCATTTATTTTAAAGTCGAAATATAATTTAATGGGATAGTTAACGTGATACAAAACCGACAAAAAGGTTTTATAACATTCGTAGTAAGTCCTTATTAGGAAATAAATAAAAATGCACGGCATTCTTTTATATGGACCATAGGGTAGGGAAATTTTTTAACCCCATATTAGAAGTTGTTCTATTAGAAGTATAGAGATAAAACTTGACTTAGGTACATTTCAGAGTCTTCAGATTGTGTTAATATGCCCGTTATGCGAAAACATCTACAAAAAATAAAACCTGCGACCCTCACATGAAGATTTCAGGTCACCCCAAGATTCCAAAACGACTCTCTCAAGCTCTCAACGCTGTCCGGTAAATCGTAAAGAATTTAATGACCAATGAAACACTGGGAGAGCATTTCCTTGGTCTCATATAAAAGTAAAATTTGATTCCTCACACTTATTTTAATTATTAAATTGAATAGGCAGAAAGTTAGCCCTGTACGTCATTTGTATCATTCTGGTTTGATTTTTTATGATTTATACGAGCATAGAACCCCTTATATAGCGAGGCACGACTTTCCCTTTGAGTTTTATAAGTAGCGTAATAGTAGTAGCGATTTTTAGGATCTTTCATACCTAGAGATTTAAAAATTCGGGAAAAATTGTAAAAAAAAACGGGTTTTTTTTTTCGTTTTTTCTCGAGAATTGGAAAAATTGTAAAAAAAAAAAAGAAAAACTGAAGTAAAATGAATTAAAAACGGAAACCTGAAATTATACTTGTTATAATGAGTTTAAGATACATTTTGCTAAAATAAATACAAAATTACATACATATATTTTCGCAATATTCTTTAAGTTGGTCTAGATAGAAAAATATCATTACTTGGTCTTCAAGAGCTCAAATTCAAAGAGCTCTTCCACATACCGTGGCAAGTTCTCTCTAAGAAAATCTCTAATCGGGTAAACTTCTTCTGGGATATCTAAAATTGCATCTTTTATATACTTAAAAATAAAAGGCACTTCTGATAATAGAGATCTATCTGACTACTAGATTTATTTATTTTGCTATAGGGTGCAGGATTTGTTTGATTATAGGTTTTTTCCTACGACCACCTATGAAAGTGAGAAAAAAAGCACGGTTAACTTGGCGAGAAAGTGCCTTATATCACACGCGTGTTGAAAAGTACTTTACAACACACGTGTTGAAAAGTACTTGTCAACATGACATTGAAATAGATGGATGCCAATTTCATTTGTTTTATTTTCAGCACACTTGATGAAAATATTAGTGTTGAAAGTGAGGGTTTTAAAAGATAGAAATTGAGATTTTTTTTGTAAATATTTTTGTGGTCGTAGAAAAAATATTGTACATTACTCGTGTGAAAGTAATTTTCGCACACTCGTGGGATTATCGCACTCGGCTGTCGCCTCGTGCGACAACATTCGTGTGAAAAATGTCACTTTCAACACTTGTTATGTAATATACTATTACGGAATGTATCGCTAATATAATTTTTTAATGTTCTGATTTACACCCAGATGTTTCACTAATACAGTACACTGCAGAGCTTCCTTGTTTCTTAAAAGAGAATCCACAGTCATAAATAGAGAACAGTTTTTGCAGGTTACTTAGGGGAAATTATTTTGTTTTCTTGGATATTTTTCGGCCTAAGCATTTTTAAATGCAGCATGAATTATGTGTTGCCGTTTTAAATATTTCCAATTTCTCTAGACTGTTTACTCATTTTTCTAAATACATTTTCTTTCATAAAGTCGTTTAACAACAAATTCAGACTGCGAGCTGCACAACCTACATACATAAGATACGTTATGAGGATGTTTCGTATTTATAATATGCCAAGCAGCTTTCATATTACTTGCATCGTCAGTTTACAATTACAAAATAATTTTGTGGTCCTTTTTCTTAAATAACTTTTATATGTTCGTTACTTATGTATATTTCCGTTTCTTTTGCAGTGCCTCGATCCACCGTTCTATAAAATAATGATGTGGGCGTGCCTATAATAATATTAATAATATGTACCATCTCCAAGTATATTTGTCCACCCATCGGTTTTATCTCTTTAAATCTTTAAAAAAAAAACTGTTGAAGCGACAACACTGGATTCAGCGCGCCGAGATCAAGAAACTAGATTTTTGTTTTCAGATTGACATTTGTGTGCAAAATTTTGGAAAACATGATACAAAAAGACCGGAAAGATTTTTATTTGAATAGCAAGTCATGACTTCATATTTAGACTTCATTCAGATTCAATTCTAAGCAACATACTTTCGTACATTTTTTAGATTACTTAAAGAATAAAGGTATTTTAATCATGACCATTTTATACATTTTTATATTTTTTACACACCGTGTATACAAATTTTGAAAATTTTTTGGACGTTTCAGGACAAGCAAGAGATTTTATGTAGAATGACTTTTTTTCGCAAAGCCGCAAATAAAAAAGTTTTGCTGATTCCGGACTCAGACCGTGGACACACTGTATATCGGGGTTGTTTGTTCTTTCTCTTTTGCTAGGCCTATTCTGTAAAACATCTTCTTGCCCATGAATAGGTATAGCGGACATTTCGCAGTAGATACAGGGCTATCAAAATAAAAGTGAACAGGCCTTATAACGTTGTTAATTTTAAAGATAGGAAAAAATGTTAAGCATGAAAGTTTTTTCGATGACCCTACAATACTGGAATTCGCCATGTACTTATTATAACATTTTTTTTGTTAATAAAGATCAAAATAAATTGATAAAAACAATCATCGCAAATATTTAATTTATGTAGGGATATATGTGGCTTGTGATCTATTTTAAAATCGCAATCCCGAAAGATAGTTAATCAGTGGCTCCTCGTGTGGCAGTCGATATCTGGGTAAGGCTGTGCTGCCGTGCCTAAGCCCGGCAGCGGCTCGCCTATCTCCATCGATTATTCATTATTTATACAGACGTTCTTATTATTCCGGTGCTCAGGTTTTCTTTCCGACTACTTTTAGAATCTTTTTCTGATAGAATCTTTAATAATTTACAGAAATTACGGATTTAGTCCTAGGCTTTGCGAACGATAGAAAGAGGAAAACGGTCAGATGTATAGCGAATTTCTTAAAAATATTTAAATAACTTTTTTAACTAAACAATAATGCACAGTAGAGGTCAGAATTACAGCAAGTTTTCTAAAATTGCTAAAAATTGAGCTATACCGCTTCGAATCAGTTTGGGTTCCTAAAATGTTTACCGTTCGTGATTGTTCCTGTTTACAGCATATGGGTGAAACTTGAATTGAACAAGTGGCAACACGATCGTTACTCCACTATACCGTATCCAATTTATTTTGAGATTGATGACAGAAACCCATTTTACAACGGAGAGATCAATTATGTGTCTCTCTCATGCTCTTTCTCTCTCATTTTTTTCTCACTCGTCTTCTTTCTCTCTCATACTCGTAAAATTTTTACAGCTGCTAAAATGTTAGGTTATGAGAAAGATAAATATGACATATTATTTGAAGCCTGTCCCATACTATAAGTTGTTTTTGCAGTGTAAAAATATACTTAAAAAGTTTATATAAAGTAGTAGCAGCTTAAATTCCTGTGGTCTATGAATCTGGGACTGACTAACAACTATTGAAATATTACCCTGTTCTCCTTTACATTACTTGGCCCGGGCGTTGTGGGAATGAGTAACAGGAACGCCGACCCGATATAAATTTGAGAATAGAGGGCATTACAGAAGATTTCTTTAGTTATAGAAAGTAGTGAAAATTGCGCTCTAGAAACGTTTGGTTTCAGTTTAAAGCTGAAGTCACAGTGCCATTACAAAGTGTATCTATACTTCTGGAATTAAGACTCAACATTTACAGTTAAAAATTTTGAAACTACTTGGTATATTCGATTAAACAATTTTTATCGCATCTTTAACTTACACAAACATCACTGTTCGCAGGTAGGCTGTATTATAGATCCATTTCCATTATATATCGGAGAATAGGAAATATTTTTTAAACTGATAAATTGTTTACCTTACAATAAAAATATTTACTAATTTTTGCTATTCTTTTCTTTATTTATTTAAAAACATTTCCTCCAATCATTTTATTGCAAATTATTGGTTAGAGGGAGTATTGTTACTTGGGTAGGAAACAATTTTAAGTAGTATAAAACAAGAAGGTTAATGTGGCTATGCTGACACTGTTTTTGCTTGATAAAAACGAGAATTTTGCAAATGCTGTTTGTGTTCAGTAAAAACAAAGGTGTTTTGCTGTAAAATCATAAAACTTACCTAAGTATTTTGTAAGGTTAGAAATTTATTTTTTATGACAATTCCGATTAAATTTTCACAGTAGACAACCCGAAATACTTGCACAAATAAAGCCGACTGTGATAAAATTTGATAATTTTTTCCTATTGGCGACAACATCGTTTCTATTTGTCTTTTGCTAATGCCCCTTTTGCTAACAAGGATAGAAAGAAATCCGATTCCGTTGGGAATTTTATCAGGAAAAAAAATTTGCGATGACTAATCTTTCGAAGTATATAACCAGCAATACTTCCACAAGCAAAGAACGTACGATAAAAATTTGAACAAAATCTTTATTTGTCTTTGTCTAATGCAATTTCGCCAACACGGATAGAAAGAAATCTGATTCCTCCGTGATTATCAGGAAAGAAAAGATGAATATTGTGATCACTAAAATATCTTCTGGTATAAACTGTCCATGGAACTGACCAATAGGGTGAATTCTTGTTCAATTGTCTTTTCTGTCATTATTCTCACATAAAATTGGATACAATATAGTAGTCCACCCTACCACTATGTTGCACTGTAGGATAATTTTATTATTCTTATGCAAATAGGCTACCACTCATCATTCATTTCATCATCGATTACAGAAAAATATGCCACTTTTTGAGACAAGGTATTTGTAGGTGTTAAAAGCTAAATAGAGTAGTAAGTAATATTTACAATATAGCAAAGTGCCGTTCGGATCTCCGTTGCCGTAACTGTACCTATTGGGACACTTTTAACAATATTTTTACGGCTAATATAAATTAAAAACAACAAGAGGGTAAATTTGAATGTCTTCCAAAATCTGCTACATAAAAGGTTGCTCCGGGCATATACGTAGCATGTAAATTGTCACACTTAAAATCATAAAAACCGGGCCCGCAGGCAAAGTATCGCATGCGGCCGCCATATAAAGGCAAAAAGCGACCGAAAATTTCGACGACCATTTTTTGTCCGGCTTGACCGCCCGAAAGCTTACTTAATGTAAATAAAAACTTTGGTGAATTAAATTACCGAATTTCTGAACGGCATGAAAACTTTTACCCGAGGGTTTATACTCCAGGGCTTATTTTTTTGAAGAAGTTATCGAGGAAGGGATTTTGTGATGTTGCTCGATTTATAGGCAAAGTAAGTGGAGATAATGTAACAATGGGCTTATGTTGCCACCAGGGACAGATCGAAAACGTCAAAGATATTTTAAACAAAAATCAGGGAATACAAAGGCGTATATACGGGGTGTTATGAAATTCACTGCATATATCGAAACCGGTAAGTCCTGGTATGAATTCAGATTAAAGAAAAATATTTATAAATGGCGCTTCATGATAAAAAAAAGCAGATATCGTCCCTCAAAAATTTTTTTTTGAGGAATTGCGCACCACTGGTAATAAACATGTGGTCATATAAAAGAAAACGAGCAATGTCAGTTACAGAAAAAAACTTTTGTTTTGACGTCAGTCAAGTCAGTCAGTCGCTGTGGCATTGCCAAGTCTCTTTTGAAAAAATAAAATTTTTGTTATCGTTAAAGAAAGGCATCCAACCAACTATTTCAAAAAAGTCAATTTCAAAAAGTTAAAATACTACAACACAAAAAATAAAAAAAAAAGTTTTGTACTTAAAGTTAAAATATAAATAATTGCACTTTAAAAAAAAACATTTTTTGCGTTACATTAAAATAACACCTCCCAATGGAAAACCCTTTAAAACTAACTTAAAACTGTTCAAACCAAGAGTAAAATTTTGTTCAAATAGGAAGACAAGAAATTTTTCGAGGAAAAAGAGTACCTATACAAAAATGTTAGTTCAAAATAAGCTTTAAACAAAAAAATCCTAACACTTAATCATATATTATTTTATTTGCCTATTTTTAATGCAATTTAACAGAAGATTGGGCTTTTATTAACAGGTTTATTTATATCGTCCTTAATTTTTAAGCGAAATTCTTCACAACTTAAATTAATAATAAACTTTACCTTCATAAACTCTTCCAGTGATGAAACAGTCACTATCCGCCATATTAAAACCGAAAACTAATGTTTTTGTTACTTTTAGAGTAAAATCTACACAAACACTAACAAAACAGTGGGTATGTATAACCATTAATGTAAAAAACTTTCCACTATGTAACTAATTAAAACACAATGCTTAGGTTGGGTTGGGTCTGTAACTAATTAAAACACAATGCTTAAAAGAACCCAAGATATTTTTTACTATCAACACTGAAAAACTGAAAAGTTATTTATTTATTAAACAACACAATTCTCCTTGCCATTGACATTATAGGTATGTCATTGACCCTTAACAAAAGACAGGCAACCCAAAAAAGTACTGCAAATAGTAATAATGGTTGCATAATAGTTTTCTGGCGCATCTGCCAGTTTATAAAATGTCTGGTTTTGGTTTATTTAAAAGGCAACAATACAAACACGCGTCATATTTTAAGTTTTCGTGCCAAATCAGCGCCAGCTACTTCACCAAGGCACTAAGGAAGGAAGTGGCAAAGAGACATGATACATGTATCATGAGAAAGAGAGATCGAAAAAGAAGCATTCTGAATGTCATCAAGCGCCGTGCGCCATATTTAAATTTTTACAGTCCATTTAACCTTTAACGACAGCATAAAAACCATAAAATGAATGTTATCAATATTTTTTCTTTAGAAGTTTTAAATAATAATGTAATTTCTTTTCACTACCTAGAAAATGGTATTCGTCGATCCGTTGTTAACTAATATTTTGATTTATCTAGTTAATATTTTGTTTTATCTAGTTTGTGCTTTGATTATAGCGTTTCTTAAATTAGCCTAATAGGGTTGAAAACTAAATTAAGTTTAAAACACTAATAATATTTACGTATTATGGTAACGTTTGCGGGTGCAAAACTCATTTATGGGGATCTTTTCAAAAAAATCGGTAAGTTACGATAATTTTCTGAACAAAAGGACGAATAACAACTTTCTGAACGAGCTGCGTACAAATACTGTAATGAAAGAATTTTGGCTATACTTTTAAAATATTATGTAGTTGTGCTCTATTAGTATTTTTCGTTTTGATTTTTAACTTTTACTAAGCAGAAAGTTTAAGTTTGTAGGAATAACGCTTATCTCATTTGTAACCTAATATGGGGTGTCATAAATATTAGTTAAAACTGAGGCTGCTGATAAAACGGATTGATTTCGCAGTGTCTTTTTACTATTTTTTTTTGTTTTTTCTTAGGAAAAGGTTTAATTTTTTTTCTTTGTCTTAAATTACGCTTAAAAACAAAAAATAAATTCTCCTTAAAGATTTATATGGCTGGCAACGTTACTACAAATTCAATTGTTTTAAGTTTTTCGCGCGAAATTTTCTGTCAGGAGCTATGTCGGGCCATGTGTTCGCTCAGCCAGGTGCGTCGAACATGGACGGGTTTTAGGGTATTTTTGAAAATTTGTAAAATGTTCGATTTAAGGAAAAAAAAGCATTGGGTATGTCTGCAGACTACCCCAGAAGTCACTAATTCAAATATATGTAGTGAATTTCATAACACCCTGTATAAGTGGGGGTCTGTAAGTCCCTCATTTTCATGATAAGGGTATTAAAAATCATAAAAAATGTATGTCGATACTCTCTAACCTAAAAACGATAAGCTTGAGAACTTGAGAACCCACACTTACATTTATACTCGTATCAGTCGTTACCACAAGAGCGTTGCCACAAGTTTGTGAAGTCTTTACTTTGTATTCTCTCGTATTTCGACATTTGACACCAGCCATTTGACATCGTCGAGCTTATTTAATAAATTCGAAATATCCCCAGATGCCAGATTTTAGTGGGCCGCATTTAGCTGGCGCGTCACTTTGTTTTTCTGTGTTTAGCCTTTTAACAGTGTTTTTCATAGTGTTAGTAAACTCCATAGTAGTGTATTTTTGAGGTATTTTCAGAGCAGTTGTAGATAAATTATTTCTTTTGACATCCTCTATCTGAAGAACGAGAAATTTGTAGACTCCCGTTGTTATAACATTCTTTTCTTGTTTTTATAAGTGAAATCAGGACATTTCACCTACCATTCTGTATATTTTACTCCGATTTTAGCAATAACGAAATATTTCCCTTTCAAAAAGCATCAGAAATTGCGCTGCATTAAGTTAGGCGATATGCGCGCAGCAATAAGGCCCGTAAAACTTCATTGTGTTCAGAAAATAAGCATTACTAATTCATGGAACCGCAAAGGGAACAAGATGATGCCGGCATAAACCGGCTTTATTACAGAGACTTTTCATAATATTGCAGATACACAGCCTGCGAGCTTTCATTATAACCGAATATGATGGGGCTGGATAAATTCTCCACGGCCTTTGCCGTACGTATTACTACCGGAACACAATGTTAGGTATATCAGATGCGAATATTCTGGAAAAATGTTGTGAATATCGTGACGATAAAACCCTATATTATGGAAGAAATTAAACGTGATAAGGGTAATGTTATCAAGGGTCCAAGGCAGGCGCGGCCCGTGAAATTTTAAAGTTGTAGATCTCTGTTGCTACTTATGGGACCAATGCCAAATTCATTTTAATAGTGAGCCTACTAGAAATGTTTTGATACAGAAAAAAAATATTTTGTAATTTTCGAAAAAAATATTGAATTTTTGAATTGACCCACCTGAGAAAAAAATTAACACGTTTAGGTATTTTATTTACTATTTTTTCTAAACAAATTTTACATCATTCTGTCGACAATTAATAGAAAAAAATGTGTTACTAGAAAGTTATATCATTTGGATTTTATTTTAGGTTTAAAAAAAATTTAAATGACTAACTTTCTACTAACACATTTTTTTCTCTTAAAATTAAAGAATTGTCGATAAAATGATGTAAAATTTGTTTAGAAAAATAAAAAAATAAAATACCTAAGCGTGTTAATTTTTTTCCCAGGTGGGTCAATTCAAAAATTCAACTTTTTTTCGCAAATTACAATTTTTCTTTCTTTACCAAAACATTCCTAGTAGGTGCACTATTAAAAAACCTGAACTTGACATGGGTCTCATAAGTAGCAACTGAGATATACACCTTTAAAGTTTCAAGGGCCGCGCCTGGTCCAAGAGCGCTTCAACGCGAGAAATCTTAGATTTAGGTTTGAAAAATATTTCTAGCTTAACTCAAACACGCTTTGAAATTTGGGCATGTTTATTCCAAGATTAACTTCAAGCGCCGCTTTTGGGGTCAGAATAAATATGCCCAAATTCAATTCGTAAATTTATAAAAAACAATTTCCGGTTCAACCGAAATATTTTATCGATAAGGCAAAATCGTTCATGGTGACCGAAGATCCACCGCTGATCTTAGCTGTGTGTGTCACACAACTGGAACAATTCTCTCAAATTTCATGGGGAATCCCAGATTGTTGCTCTTGATATTTCCAAGACCTTTGATCAAGACGGCATGCCGCAATTCTCAACAAATTAAAGGGTTTTCCATTGGGAGGTGTTATTTTAATGTAACGCAAAAAATGTTTTTTTTTAAAGTGCAATTATTTATATTTTAACTTTAAGTACAAAACTTCCGATTATTATATGTGGAACACGATATCTGGTAAATGGCCGCCTCGGCTTCGGTGAGAAATGTCCATCCTTTTGAGAAAGTTTTGAATTTCCCGAAAACCAACTCGAATATTGTCTCTGAGGAGTTCGACTGTTTGTGGACTAATAGCATAGACATAAAGTCTTGACGTAGCCCCAAAGGAAAAATTCCAGCGCCGCGCCGTCAGATCACATGTTTTAGGTGGCCAATTTACGTCTCCGTTTCGCGAAATAACACGCCCAGAAAAATGTTCTCTAAATAATGCCATTGTTTGGCGGCTTGTGTGGCTTGTAGAGCCATCTTGCTGGAAATAAACATTGTCTATGTCCATATCGTCCAATGTAGGGCACAACAATAGCATTATTAAGAGAAAAAATACCTGGACGTCTTATTTCGCGAAATGGAGACTTACCTATACCAATACCTAAAAAAAATTGTGAATATGACGATGAAACCCGATATTATGGTTTCTATCTTCACTGGAACATTTTCCTTCAAGTATAATCGAAATCTGCACTAAATCTTCCATGTGCCTTTACCTTTGTGAGATACCGTGTATATTCATACTAATAAAGGGGAGATTTTCTGCCAAATTATTCCGCTGAATGGCCTATCCCACCCTGGGCTGCGTTCTGGAACCATTACAAAGTATACATTTGTCACATTTCTGTTACAAGGCTCGTTCATAAATTGACTTTTATTACTCTGGAACTCACCTTTCCAGCGTTCTGAAATACTCGGTGACCGCCGCGATGGACTACATTTCTTACCATTCTCAAGAGTAGGGAAATATTTTACGTAAATCTCGATTTTCGTTCATGTTCCAGACAAAAGGAGTAACTTATTAATGGGTTACTAAGGACACAATCCAACGAAGATTACAACAGGTTTGTTAAAACAATCACTACAATTTTATCAAAAGTTAGGTTATGTTTGTTGTGACAGTTGCCAAGGTTAACTTAAAACCGTTCAAAAATTAACTCGACAATGTTATCCATTATGTTTACAGTTTAAACGTCATTTATATTATATTGCAAAGTAATACATTACACTGTAATTCATTTCAGAACGCAGCCCTGGTAGCGCTAAAAGTTAAACAAATTATTATAAAACATAACCTGTAACATAAAATTGACGATATTGACATTTGAGTAAAGCACATGCAGTAATAGCAATGTCTGCGATTAGCGTCGCGGAGTTCCTCATTACGACATAACCATTTTATTTATCCAGAAAATGTTCGGTACGTCGTGGCGCGTTTATCAAAAAATTAGACGCAAAGTGGGCAAAACAACCCCATCAACATCACCGATGGTCCAAAACAATAAAAGTCTCATTTTAAAATATACATTGGCCACTCCGGGACCCTCCTCCATGATGGGTTCCGGTCGTTTGCGACAAAGGATGGAGTGTGAGGGTCGGCGGTGTCGCAATGAACAAAACGGACTTTTTGTCAACGTTCTTTCGTCCGGGCACGCTTCGCAAACTTTCGGCTTCCATCGTTAATCTTTTTGATCCCCGCAATTTGTTTTGTTTTTCTCTGGCTCTAGAAGCTGTTCGATTAAAACAAGGGGCAAAGGAATTAATTTTATTTCATCTCAATGTGATCATTTCAAAAGTTTCCAAAATAGGCTTTTTTTTATACTTAGCTTAAATATTTTTTCAATTAAACGGTAATGACGGTTGGTCATTCTCAACTAATGATTTTTTTCTTTTTGTTTCGAAATTTTCATCTACACATAACAATATGTCGCCAATTTGAAGGGTATGGAATGGATCGGATGCAGCTCTATCCACTTGTAACATGCAATATGTACCGATGCGACTGAAGTTACGTAGATCGGATACTGTATTTCAACTCAGTCCTGTTTGGAAAGAGATTTCAGTTTTTTGTTATTTGGAGGGTCCACCTAGACAGGGGGTCCATGTAGACTTCAAGCCTAAGTACTAACGTACAGTGGGCCTCTGAAGAGAAGGGAAATGTAATCTATCGATACATGATTTAAAAGATTGGAGGTTGGGAGGGGAAGGGAAAACATCTGCAGGCAATTTGTTTCATAATCTGGAGACCATAGGAATGAATATGCGAAAGAAGTGGGATGTTCTCTTAATAAAAAAAAAATAAAGATATTTATTTATGCCAATAAAACAATAACTAAACATATAAGTATAAAAGTTATAAAAGTAAATATAATTAAAAAAGAAAACGAAAAATGATAGGGTCGGATACTAGTTGACATTTTATTTTATCTAAGACATCCCACGTAGACTTCAGCCGTGGGCGTCTGGAGAGAAAGGAAATGTAGTCTATTGACACGGGATTTGAAGGATTGGAGGTTGGGATGGGAAGGGAAAGTATCTGCAGACAATTTGTTCCATAATCTGGAGACCCTAGGTATGAATGAGCGAGAGAAGTGGTCTGTTTTAGGCTTTTGTAGCTGAAAAGTAAAGGGATGCATACGTAACGCGCCTTTTGTTGTTCTATTAGGAACAGTCAAGGGGAGAATAATACCGGCTAGTTCTTCAGAGTAAAATCCGTGGAAGTAGCGGTAGAAAAGGGATAAATCCCCAACAGCGCGGCGATGAGCGAGAGCAGGGAGTTTTCTCGTGAGGGTTGGGTCATTGATAAGTCGAATGGCTCTCTTTTGGATAGAATCAAGGATGTTAAGTGTCGAAGGTGATGCCGCTCCCCAGATGTGGGAGCAGTACCCTAGGTTAGGTCGTATTTGGGAAATATAGAGAGTGTATAAGTTGGAAGGGGAGAAGTATTTTCTGGCTCGAAAGAGAAAACCAAACTTTTTAGCTGCCGATGTGGCTACTGAAGTAATGTGTTTGTGCCAGCTGCGATCATGTTCGAAAGCGACGCCAACAAGATCGAATGATTCATTGTCTTGTGGATGGGGTAAGCGTTGCCAGATTTTTTGCGTGACAGGGAGCAAGACTGGGTTTTGGATGCGTTGAACTGAACAAGGTTCTTGACATCCCAGTCTAAGATTAATTGAAGATCTTGGGAAAGGGATAGGTACATAGATCTGTGTCTATTATCCTAGTCTTGATTCGAAACTTGTCTGGAAAAATGAATATTGGAGTGAAGAGTACTATCGTCAGCATAACTGTGGATGGGATAGGTAATTGAAGAGAGCAGGTCATTAATGTGAAGAAGAAATAGGGTTGGTGCCAGGACTGAACCTTGGGGGACGCCAGCATTGATAGGATGGAAGTTAGATGAGTGACCGTCAACCACAACAGATATTCGCCGACTAGAGAGGAAGCTACCGATCCAGGTACATAGTTTGGTAGGAAGACCGTAAGAAGGTAGTTTGTTGAGGAGTGCGGCATGCCATACTTGGTCAAAGGCCTTGGAAATATCCAGAGCAACCCAACCAGAGCAACAATCTGAGATTCGCCATAAAATCCGAGAGACTTGTTCCAGTTATTAGTTAGTTAAGCTAAAGAGATCAGCTGTGGATCTTTGATGATGAATAAATCGGTAGCGTTTTGATTTACAAAAAATCATTCTTCCAATCCTACCCCTACTAAATAATTTTTGAAAGATTTATTGCTTCAGCATCTCAGACTAGAAGGAATAGTATTATAAATCATACAATAGGTATATTTAAATGAAGACTTGTATTTTTCAGTATGATGTTTAGGTATTTCTAGTTTGTTCCGATTTCTGGTATTTACATTATGAATATTATTCCTGAATTCAATTTTCTCAAATAAATACCTAGGTTTCTTTGTTCTGCAGGGCTGAGCCTTTCGTGTGTATGGGGAAAGTGTTACCGGATTTTTGCGTTACAGGAAACAAGACTGGGTTTTGGAGGCGTGTGAACAGAACAAGATTTTTGACCCTCCAGTCTAAGATTAATTGAAGAATTTGGAAAAGTGATAGGTGCATACATAATCAGTTCCTCTGTAAAACCCTTAGGGTGTCGAGGTTTAATTCATTGCAGTTTATTGTCTGTTGTTGTTTTACGAACTTTTTCCATTTCTTCCTATTCCTTGCCATTTCCTTCGCTGGGTTCCAGTTGTCACACTTTCCTCTTAAAATATCTTCTACTGTGCTATTCCCGTTTGGGTCTTCCTCTTTTATTTTTTCCCAAATATTTTTTACTTGTCTTTCCTCCCCCATATTGGTAGTTAAAGAGAGCCGGCCATTAATAAAAAGAAGAAATAGGGTTGGTGTTAGGACTGAACCCTGGGGTACATCGGCATTGACAGGATGTAAGTTAGATGAGTAAGTGTCCACCACGGCAGATATGCAAAACATGAAAGCATCTTAAGTAGCAACAACGGGGAACTGAGTCAATTTCTCTATTGTATTTAGTGAATGCTTTAAAACTAACATTATTTTAATACCCCATATTTTAAATTTTTTGCGGTCACCAGCTTCAGTTATTATTTTTCGTCATCCGCCTCTGCATTATAAGTAAAAAGAAACTGTCCAAAACTGACACAAAGGTCGGACAAAATGAAAGATCGTTTTTAGAATTAGAACAAAGAAAGTTTAACAGATGTTCCCGTCCTCTACCATCGGCGTTATGTCTGTAATTTTCGTGAAAACATTAACGGAAACGGCGTATTTTTGTAATTGTTATCAGAAAACGGTGTTAAAGTGCCTTTTTCTTTCAGAATGACGTAAGCTTGCTTAGTTCATGTTCTAATAATAATATTCGTTGTAAATACGTAGATAGTAGCAAAGAAAAGTATGCGTAGCTATAATTTTCAACTCAATACATTTAAACAAACATGTTGTTTTAACTAATCTTAGGAATTCAGAATATTAATACAAGAACATTTATATTACAAGTAATTTATAATATTATTGCTATTATATTATAAAAATCAACAAAAAATGTTAGGAACTCAGAATAGAAACGCAACAACATTTATATTATCTATATTATAGCTATTATAAACAAAGACAAATAATCGCGTCGCACGGTAGGACGACGCTAAGACAAAAATCAACTTGTGATACGTCCTATACATGTATGCAAATGTGCCCTATTTAATAAAAGTGAGTAAAAAAATGTTGGTCGTAGTAAGTATATCGATACATTTGTGAACAACGCAGTTTGAAGCTAGTCAGAGCCATAGAGAAAATATATAGTAGAGAAATAATGTCAATTACGAATGCGGCAAATTTACCGAGCTGAATCCGTAAACAAAGACGGTCCTCTGCGGGCTTGCGCATTGTCGAACGTTTGCCTTGTGATAGACAGGACCGTACTTCAAAATTTATTTTACATGACGTGAATCTCTTATCGAGTAATAAATGCTAAATATATTACTTGTAATTATTCTTTTTATTAATGATAAAAATGTAACCATTAGTGAGATTTTAACAAAAAGTGTATAGTTTGTTGGCTTAAATCTGAGTTTTCTTGCTATACAAAACTGTCGATAATTCCTCGAAAATAGCTCAGTTTATATATATATATATACAGTGCGTCTCTTTAATGTTTTTAAACGTTACATTTACAAAATTGAAAGTTGAAATAAAATATAAACACAGTATTCTAAACAATAGAAATAAAATATGCAACTGTTTTAAGAAGTAAAATAGTAAATCAAAAAAATTACATGTGTATATTTTATTGGATTGGCATCCCATCCTGTATAATTATTGAACAAAGCAAGTTCTAGGGTAAGATGTAAATATTTTTACACCTATTTACAGTGTTGTGCACTTGATACTTTGCTGAAAGCGCTACTACTTACGGCCCCATGTCAATCTAATCCACCGATATCTTAGCGATCCTTTGGCGAAAGCGCTTTTTTCTTTCGCCATCCCTTTTAAAATACTTCCCTCTACCCTAATCCACTAGTATTTTTAGTGCCCCTTTGGCGAAAGCGCAAATATGCCTTTTGGCCACACTCACCCTTATGCAATATAGGGGAAGGAGGCATTGACACTATATATGACCTTCTTACACCATCTTACCCCTTACAATGCCCCTAATACACACACACCCCATCAGTGCCTTTCTGACACCTTGACCACACTCAATATACGTCACTGACAAATATTTCTACTTCTCCGTGTGTGTATTCACTTCAACACCGGAGTGCATTTAAGATAAATTATATTTTTTACCTACTATTCTTTCACATATTGATATAATTTAAATTTGGAATTAATCTATTTCTATTTATGCACTACTTGTAAGAAATAGACTACGAAATAATTCCTTATATTTAAAAGTTGGATACATAATTGGCGAAACATATGAAATGTCTGTAACACTTTGTAAAGACTATTTTTGTATCGAAATAACAAGCTTCAGAGGTTCGCTATTTTCGCCAGCCCAACGAAAAATACCATAACATACAAATGACTGAGATTTTTTCGGCCCGGTTCTGTTCGCCGCGTTGCGTCATTGAGTTCAACAACCACTTTTGCTAGACGTCCCGAGTGCGCATGCCTCGAGAGGACCGTCGTTTAAAAATCTGACTGGCGCCCAATGCGCACAAACGCACTTTTTCGCCCATACATTGGACGGATTCAGCTGGTGTCGCGAATACGTTGTGATGGTCTAAATATATCTTGTCTATGGTCAGAGCCAATCTTCAAGGAAGGCAGTTTGCTTATCGAAACCGGGTAATCCATAGAGAAAATATATAGTAGAGAAATAATGTCAATTACGAATGCGGCAAATTTACCGAGCTGAATCCGTAAACAAAGACGGTCCTCTGCGGGCTTGCGCATTGTCGAACGTTTGCCTTGTGATAGACAGGACCGTACTTCAAAATTTATTTCACATGATGTGAATCTTTTATCGAGTAATAAATGCTAAATATATTACTTGTAATTATTCTTTTTATTAATGATAAAAATGTAACCATTAGTGAGATTTTAACAAAAAGTGTATAGTTTGTTGGCTTAAATCTGAGTTTTCCTGCTATACAAAACTGTCGATAATTCCTCGAAAATAGCTCAGTTTATATATATACAGTGCGTCTCTTTAATGTCCCCACCCCTCTCTTAATTTTTTAAACGTTACATTTACAAAATTGAAAGTTGAAATAAAATATAAACATAGTATTCTAAACAATAGAAATAAAATATGCAACTGTGTTAAGAAGTAAAATAGTAAATCAAAAAAATTACATGTGTATATTTTATTGGATTGGCATCCCATCCTGTATAATTATTGAACAAACCAAGTTCTAGGGTAAGATGTAAATATTTTTACACCTATTTACAGTGTGTGCACTTGATACTTTGCTGAAAGCGCTACTACTTACGGCCCCATGTCAATCTAATCCACCGATATCTTAGCGATCCTTTGGCGAAAGCGCTTTTTTTATTTCGCCATCCCTTTTAAAATACTCCCCTCTACCCTAATCCACTAGTATTTTTAGTGACCCTTTGACGAAAGCGCAAATATGCCTTTTGGACACACCCTTCTAATCCACTGATATCTTAGCGATCCTTTGGCGAAAGCACTTTTTTCTTTCGCCATCCCTTTTAAAATACTCCCCTCTACCCTAATCCACTAGTATTTTTAGTGCCCCTTTGGCGAAAGCGCAAATATGCCTTTTGGTCACACTCACCCTTATGCAATATAGGGGAAGGAGGCATTGACACTATATATGACCTTCTTACACCATCTTACCCCTTATACAATGCCCCTAATACACACACACCCCATCAGTGCCTTTCTGACACCTTGACCACACTCAATATACGTCACTGACAAATATTTCTACTTCTCCGTGTGTGTATTCACTTCAACACCGGAGCGCATTTAAGATAAATTATATTTTTTACCTCCTATTCTTTCACATATTGATATAATTTAAATTTGGAATTAAACTATTTGTATTTATGCACTACTTGTAAGAAATAGACTACGAAATAAGTCCTTATATTTAAAAGTTGGATACATAATTGGCGAAACATATGAAATGTCTGTAACACTTTGTAAAGACTGTTTTTGTATCGAAATAACAAGCTTCAGAGGTTCGCTATATTCGCCAGCCCAACCAAAAATACCATAACATACAAATGGCTGAGATTTTTTCGGCCCGGTTCTGATCGCCGCGTTGCGTCATTGAGTTCAACAACCACTTTTACGAGACGTCTCGAGTGCGCATGCCTCGAGAGGACCGTCGTTTAAAAATCTGACTGGCGCCCAATGCGTACAAACTCACTTTTTCGCCCATACATTGGACGGATTCAGCTGGTGTCGCGAATACGTTGTGATGGTCTAAATATATCTTGTCTATGGGGTAATCTCATTGGCTTTGATTTATTTGAAACTGCTGCAGTAACAAACCCTTAGTATGTATTAGTAAAATAAGTTGTAAAGCGCATTTTACTTATACCCTAAATAGGGATTATTCAAATAACCCAAATAAATCAGAAATATATTTTTTTATATTCTCTATATAAATTAAATGTTTATAGCGGTTGCTGTTATCCATTTATTTTCGTCTTTATTAACAAAAAAAAATGATTTAAAACTGCAAATTTTCGCGCGAATTTCGAAACTTGTAAAACGTGATCCCATTGGCTGCGTGGTCAAAACTGAACTTATGACTCATCATGAGTAGATGGCGAATTCCAGTGTTGTAGAGTCATCTAAAACTCAATAAAAATGGCATTTAATGCGTAACTCATCCAATGAAATATCCCTGCACTTAATGTAGAAGCTTCCTAAAATCTTATTCATGTATACTTCAAGCCGAAATCGGCCCAGGAACCTTTTCATGGCAATCTTCGAAAATTCAAAAATTTTCAAATTTTAGATGTCCCCGATGCCAATAAGCCTATTTATTTATAACTTTAACGAAAAAATAAGCAATTTAAATTAGTGGGAGGTATTCTTAGATAATTAACGGATAAAATAAACCCAAAAAGAATTACTAAATAAGGTAAATAGTGCGGAATAATGTCGGTTAAAAATAGGATTTGTCGGAAAAAATCATGGAAATCCGATTTTTACCCCTTAAATACGCTCCTGGATCGCCCATTAGGTATTCATTTTACAGTGGATTATCCCTTTATAAGATAGTGTTGAAAAATTGGGAAAAAATAGATAGGAAAAAATACAGAGTGATTCAAATGTACCGATGTCGAGGGCAAAAAAAGTAAAAAAATCGAAATTTAATCGGCGATTGCTCCCTTCCTATAGAGAATGAAGAAACTAAAAAATATGGATCAGACATACTTTGACGAGCTCGTTCCGATGACGTATATGGGATTTTAATTTGAACCACTTTGACCCCACAAAAAATTAAAAACCGTGAAATATTTGGCCAATACGGTTTGTAATTGAAATTGTGTTTATTAGTAAATATGGCCATTTTTTGCCCATACTGATTAATTAAATACATTTGTATTATCCTGCTGGAAAAGCACTTTTCCAATAGGTAACAAAAATGCCCAAAATGCGACAGCCACAACTTTTCACAGACATATAATTTGCATGCCTTTCAAGAACTACCCTTATAATATGCACTAAGCTTTATTGCGTTATAAAAAAGACAGATAAAAACCAGTCATATTGTTCCGCCAGCACTACAAGTACCCCAATTTAAAGGAGAATAATAAAACTCCACATTTTTATTCCATCGTCCAGAACGACATTCGCGCACTTGGCGAATTTTTCGCACATAACTTTCCTTAATCCAAAGTAATTCCGGCTAATCGCATAAAAATATCACTGCGGAGAAACATTAAAACGTACTGACGTTTTCTCACACCAGCTGGTATCTTCTTCTTTTATGAAACGTTCTTAAATAAAATCATAATAATTCTCCAAGTTGAATAATTCATGTTTACCAGATCTTGATTAGATCTTAAACCGGTAACATAACCTTATCGAAAAAATCATAAAAATAATAATACTGCACAGAAAAAACATTATTTTATTACCAATAACAGTTATTTTATTAATTTGCATCTTTTAAATAAAAGATTTAAACAATACATTAAGTTTAAAGCAATAATTTTAAATAACACTAATTAATATACAGGGTGTTTTCTAATTGAATGTCAATATTTAAGGGAGAGATTTTTGGGACCGTTTTAAAAAGAAAACTTCATATGAACGTATGTCCTAAACGTCTTAACTTTTGAGATACAGGGTGGTAAAGTTTTCAAAAATAAATAGTTTTTTATTAATATCTGTAATATCACTTTAGATATTTTAATTAAATTTGGCATACATGTACTATGTATCAAGAGGCATTATTTAGTGTACCACAATTTGTTTTTATTTCCACCAGTGGCGTTCTTGCGGAATTTCACCTGCCTATTTTGGCAGACATTGATGGTACGCTACTGATTTCTCGTAAAACTAAAATTATTCCTGAAATCCCCAATCATTTCTAAGCAAATTTGATCTCTTCAATTTTTTCAATCCGATGGACGGTTTTAACTTAAAAAAATAAAAACCTCTTCTCTGCATGATCATAACAATATCGTCAATATGACGATATCACCATGTAGAGAAATAGATTTTATTTCTTAGATCAAATTTGCTTAGAAATGAATAAGGAAGTTAATAGTTGAGATCCTTATTCATTTCTAAACAAATTCGATCTAAAAAATAAAATCTATTTTTCTGCATGGTGATATCGTCATATTGACGATATTGTTATGGTCATGCAGAGAAAAGGTTTTTATTTTTTTAAGCGAAAACCGTGCATCGGATTGAAAAAATCAAGAGATCAAATTTGCTTAGAAATGATTGGGAATTTTAATAATTTTAATTTTACGAGGAATCAGTGGCGTACCATCAATGTCTGCCAAAAGAGGCAGGTGAAATTCCGTACGAACGCCACTGGTGGAAATAAAAAACTTGTGGTACACTAAATAATGCCTCTTGATACATAGTACATGTATGCCAAATTTAATTAAAATATCTAAAGTGGTATTACAGATATTATTAAAAAACTATTTATTTTTGAAAACTTTACCATCCTGTATCTCAAAAGTTAAGACGTTTAGGACATACGTTCATATGAAGGTTTCTTTTTAAAATGGACCCAAAAATCGCCCCCTTAAATTTTGACATTCAATTAGAAAACACCCTGTATTTTCTGTACTTAAAAGCAAAAGAAACTTAAACTACATTTAATTGTCTTTATTAAAGTACTGCTTATTTTTATTTTAATAATTCCAAGTATGAATCATCATTTTTCTTTTTGTGTTCAAGCCTGGTCGAGGTACTGCTTTTCTGTCTTCCATTTTGCGATATACTTTGTGTGTAAAATGGTACCCAATACCCAATCGATACATCGTTTCACAAAAATTACTGGAAACATTTGAGCTTCCTGCCCTGAAATGAATGACCCATAATCCCTTTTATACAATAGGCCAAAAAAAAGTGTCAAAATCTCTCCTAAACGCCCATTATTTTCTTAAACACGTCCACTGCTTACATAAAACCTTTTTTATTCTTTCTCGAAAAATTTTAAAAGCCCCAAATTCCTGCTTTCGTTAAAAAAACCATCTGAAGTTAAACTTCGTAAAGTAAACACAGCAGGAAAGACAAGAGACGAGAATGCGGCCTGGTATGTTTGAGTTACTCTTGACTGAAGTCCGAGTAAATTAAGGACTGGTTTGACAGTTCGCCTTGAGCGCCTTCGCGAAAGGAATTTTGTACAGAGTGAAATAAGAAAAAATCTTTATAAAGGGTGTCCCAATATTTGGGATTTAAATTTGGCACCATTTTTCAACAACCTAGAAATTTTATATCTTGCGTGTCATCTAGGGATCCTGGCAATTTAATTATACAGGCACACAAAAAAAAGTTTCATGTTCGGTAGACTAGATATCCCTACTCTTATGTATTTTGAGCTGCTGAACACGAATTTGACATCAGAATTACTCCATTAGGTCAGGATTTTTTTCTAACCTCAAAAACTAGATCAAAATAGCGAAAAATGGTGCTTCATTCTGATGCAAAGCTATATGTATAACTCAAACAGAACTCGCTGACATTACGAGAAATAGTGCGAATGTGATAAATAATAAACATTTTATATAAATCTATTTTTGGTAGCAAAAGCAAGGTTTTTTTAAAAAAATTTTTAACGTTAAATGATATTATTTTATTAAATATATGGAACGAATTTAATATAACATTTGGCTTAATAGTCAATGTTATTGCGTGCATTTTGTATCAAAATAAACATTTATTTGTTTGCATTCAGTTGAATTGCACAACAAATGCAATTATTTTTCCAATAATAACCATTCCATACGTATGTACATATACGCCTATGGCTACATTTACATTTTTTTCTTTTCTAAAAATACAATCGTATTTTGCTGGTCGCATATTTTTAACAAATCGACCGTACTTGTTTGTATTGAAGATTTATCAAAAATATGTTTTTAAACTCATTAACTCAATGCTTGTTTTTAAAAAACAGATGCGACAAAAATCTAAATTCATACAGGGTGTTTTAAAAAACATGTGCCATCACTTAAAGGGAGATTCTTTGATGGAAACTATGGCAACAAGTTCATATGAACATGGGTCCGCAGATACATGGCTTCAAAGATATAGAGTGTTAAATTTCTTATTTAATTTTTTAAAAATTATTGGTAATCTCATATCTACTACAGCTGGCAGCCTGTATCATACTCTTAGTACAAGGCGCAACTTCTGTTGAGAAGGCGCAGATGTATCAAAACGGGAAGCCGCTAACAATCTGAGACTAAAACACGACATAGAAAAGTAATACTAAAAGTCCTAAACATCTAGAGTAGCAATGTTCAATATAATACAGTACCCATTTTATGATTTTTGCGGTGTTTATTTGTAGGTAAATAATTTCTTGGCAAAACTAGGCACATTATTAAAAACCTTCCTTAATTAAAAAAGTGTATTTTGATGGTTGCGTTGATATCACTAGTTGCCCCACAAAATTTTGACCCACCTGTAAAAAAGCCAGGGGCCGCGCCTATTATGGTATTACTTCAGTGTCCATCCGTCCGTCGGTCTGTCACAGGCGATAGGCGAAATAGAGTGTGGTGGCCCAATTATAGACGTGAAGTATAAAAAGTAAAATTTTGATTCTGGGGGTTAATTTCAGGGGTAAATTGGGAAATGGAAAAAAAATTCAAGCGCATCGTGTGCAATGACTGTCGGCATTTGGTGGATCTCGGTCCGGATCCGGACCGCGGAAGGTAGAAAACTGGACCGCCAAAATATTACTTTTTAAGAGTAAAAATAAAAATTAAAAACTAATAATATGAGTTTTTATAAGCCACGCTCCTTTTTAAGAAACAAAAATTCCCTGCGGTCCATTTGAAGATTTCCTTTTTTTTTCTCTGGGCTTGGGTTTGATTTGGTTGGGTTGACATTCGAACAAAAAAAAGTATTTCTCTTTGAATTCGTACACGAAAATTTTCACTTCATCGAAAAAACCATCCTGTAAAAACGTGCTTTTGCCATTTAAAATTTTCGCGATGGAAATGCATTTTTAGGAATGGAGTGCTGCGAGAGAAGCGCACCGGAAGTAGCAGGAAATAAAATGTCGGAAGGAAGCAGGAAGATGAAACGTGAGATGGCGTTTGTTTATTACGTCGCTGCGCGGCAAACTACTCCATTCTTTTGTTGAGGCTGTTGCATTAGTCGTCTAAAGACAATGGCGTCGTGCTCTGACAAATGTTATTATCATTTCTAAATACCTAATTTCTGAAATTCTTGTTTATAATTTTACATAGGTACCTGACTTTTATTTAATAGTACAAAGGTATCACCAAAGTTACAATACCATGATATTATGGGTTAAATAATTTTTTTGGCATTCGGAAATAGGCATATATAGAGATGTGCATTGAGAATGTTCTCAAGCGAATATTTCAGGAGAACGGTAAATTACCGAGAACATTTCCCAGCATAAATTCTCGAGAATTTATAATTTTAGAAAAAAAACCTAAATTATAGGAAAATTATCGAGAATATTTCCGAGAACGAGGAAGTTCTCGGGAAAAATCATATTCTAGGAGAATTTGTGGAAATTTAAGGTACCATTATATTTTGATTCTGCTGCTGTATTATAGATGGAGCTTGGAGCATAATTATCTTTATTTCTTTTCTGTGTTGTTTTAAACAACTTGATAGACATGTTACTTTATACAATGCGCTTCTATTAGTTTCTAAGTTGTGTTTTATAAATAAAGTTACCTGGAAAGTCGGAAATAATGAAAATAAAAATTCAATGTGTCTTTATTTTAACCAAGATGCGCAATCACGTTAATTTAGAATTTAAATATTTTCCAAATTAGGTATTGTGCATTGTGCAATGCTATCTTTTTATTTTTTCAGATAAAATTATTGTAAAAAACCTACTTTTGGTAAAAAAATATTTCCATTCAATATATGCAGTCAAACAAAACAAAATTCTCCAATATATAAAATAAATTCTCCAAAATTTCCGATAAATTCTCATTTTTCTCGGAGAATATTTCCCAAAAACAAATTCCTGAGAATGTTTCATCTCCACGTCTCTTTATTTTTTCAGATAAAATTATTGTGTAGAAAATATGTTCTTTCAATTTATGCAGTCAAAACATAAAATTCTCCAACATATAAGATAAATTCTCCAAAATTTCCAATAAAGCCTCATTTTTTCAATTTCCCGAAGAATATTTCACAAAAATAAATTCTCGAGAATGTTCCATCTCTAGGCATATCAAACAATCTGAAATACTTGTTTCCTATCCTCTACATAACTTAAATATTTATGGCGAATGCTTTTATCCAATTTATTGTTTTCGTTTTTATTAATAAACCAATAGTTTTAAAATGACCCTTTTTACACGAGTGAGACGTTATGTCCTACTCTAGGTCTTCCCATGTTCTTTTATATGCGTATGATCGGAAGTTCTACAGTGTTATTAATGTCATCTCGAATGGTTTGCAATCTGATTTGGACAATTGGAAGTTCGCGTCGCAGTTTCGCTATTCTACAGCCAGGAAATATAATCGCAAACGTTGTTTAAAAAGAGGTATTAAAATAACGCGAACGAAGTCGCGGGTACAGCTAGTTATTAAATATAAGAAAAGTATAGGTCCAAGGAACGATCCTTGAGGGGCTCCACATAGGACAAGTCTGGTTGCAGACCTTTTGGCCATTTAATGTAACATACTGTTCCCTGCCAAATAAATGGGTCTGAATGAGCTCAATACTGTTTATTGTGAAGTTAGAGGACCTAAGTCTAAGTGCCAGTTCCCTAAGAAAGTCCTTTAAGAATCGTATAGA
This sequence comes from Philopedon plagiatum, assembly GCA_963971165.1. Taxonomy (NCBI): domain Eukaryota; kingdom Metazoa; phylum Arthropoda; class Insecta; order Coleoptera; family Curculionidae; genus Philopedon; species Philopedon plagiatum. Next base: position 2,538,664 of record OZ020189.1, read on the forward strand.
GCATGCTGTACGATATTTTTGGTCACGGGCGTGCTATAAATTTACAAACCTATACATGAATCATTTTTCCTGTGCCAAACTTCTATAATTTTTACACTCTAAAAGTTTCCAAAATCCGACTTTAATTAAGGTAAAGGCCGCCCCGCTTCTGAACTGAAAGTTGTACGCAGCCCATGTTAATATGTTTTCATTAAAATCTACTTTAACTAGACCACAAACTAGGGTGATATATCTTGCAGGACACGGGACCAGGCCGATCCCGAAATATTTCAAATAGATGCAGCGGGAGGGGCGACCCTTGAGTAAAAGTTATGTCACTGAACGGATGAAGGATGGATGGAAAAAGGAACTAAATGAAGATGGTGGCCGTTGAACTTCCGGTTGAATTATTTTAACAAATTTTTTGCCGGTTCCAATGGTTTGGTCTCCATGGAATACTTAAAACTGTAAACTGTACTGTAAAAAAATCCAAAAAATAGGAAAACTTACAGTGCACAAAAGAGAAAGTAAAAAGAAAATGCTTTTAAGTTGCGACTTGATATAAAATAAAAACTAAAATTAAAGACTATTATTTTTATATACAAAATGACAATTTTTCAGAACAAAACTGAACAAGTCTTACAAAGCTTTCGAGAATTTATAATTCTCTTCCTCAGCACATGCTATAAGATAACAAAATCTTGTAAAAAATACTTTTTAAAATCAAACTTTTATTATTTAGATGTACTAAAACGAAAAAAATAAGTATAGTTTTTTCATAGTGGCAATGCTAACTGCTGTCTATAAGGGGGCGTAGTTCGCGTGGGTGGATCCTGATAAAAGTAGTATCGAAGTTGATGAGTGAAACAGATATAAAATATTATGTTAAATTTATTGTCTTAAAAGCTTGTAGGGCGCGAGAAGTTCATAGAGGCATTAATTTTGTTTGGCAGAAATTGTAAGTAGATACCTAAGTATGTATTAACACAATATATTATATCTGGTTCAGTGATAACTTTGATACTATTTTTATTAGGATCCACTCACGCGAACTACGTCCACTTATAAATAGCATTTAGCATTGCCATAATGAAAAAACTATTCTTATTTTTTTCGTTTTAGTACATCTAAATAATAAAAGCTTGTTTTTAAGAAATATTATTTACAGGATTTAATTTTTAAATATTTAGTTACGTCGCGTCGCGTCGTAACCTATGTATTTCTGATCACTATTACAAGAAATTTTACCTGTTACCGTATTCTACTCATCAAACTCTTTCTTTTAATGCCCATATCAAGGGGATTGTTAAGAAAACAGTAATCCGCCATCTTGTGACGTCCACCATATTTGGTTTAGAATGACGTCACACAGCTTATTGTATTCTACCCGTTAAACCGTTTCATTTGATACAAATGTCAAGGGAGTTGTGAAGAAAAAGGTAATCCACCATCTTGTGGCGTCCGTCATGTTGGGTTTAGAATGACGTCACATAGATTATCGTATTTTACTCGTCAAACCCTTTCATACGATGTCCGTATCAAAGAGATTGTGAAGAAAAAGGTAATCTGCCATCTTGTGGCGTCCGCCATAGTGAGTTTAGAATGACGTCACATATCTTATCGTATTCTACTCGTCAAACCCTTTCATTTGATACCCATATCAAGATGAAAATCATTTAGAAATCAAGCATATCGCTGAAATAGCAGAATAATTCATAAGTTTTTAATGACGACTTATTAACAATGACAGGACAAAAATCTGTCAGAACATAACTGTTCAACAATAAGATCTTAATATAAACCAGTACCAAATCTTAAACCATTTTAGTGAATCTGGACGACAAATTTTAAAATTTGGCATACCTACTTCAATAACAATATAAATACTACTTTTTGATATAAATTTCACACTTTTATTTTCAAGATGGCGACTGGGCACCATCCAACGTACATAACATACACACCATCTTCTGTGATAAGAATAAATAAAAAGCATTCTCTTTAATTACAGCAGACAAAAATTTGGCTGTATTAGATTCTGCATTAAAAAAGAACTAGCCGTTTTTGTACTAGGGCCTTTAATCTAATAAAGTAAAACAATTTTTCCCTTCCCTTGTAGACTGATCCTCTTTCCCGAAACTAACTCCGTTTGCTCTATTATCTTTCTCTCCCGCTCTTAAAATTTGAGACACGTCTCACTTTGAGCTTTTTTCATTATTTTATTCAAGTTGAGGCAATATTAACTGGCGATGCTGCAGAAATAAAACTCCATTTGAGAAGAGTTTTAACATTCACGTCTTTATCTCTAATTATCACTTTTAGAGATATTATTATTTTGATTGAAACGTGCCCGGAGAAAATGAAATTGTTTTATTATTTGTATTGTTGTGTTTTTATTATTTTAGTGTTTTATTATTGTACAGTTTATATACGCCTGGGTGTGAAAACCATCTGCGATTCTGTGAGCTATTTTCTATAAAAAAATTGCTGTGAACTTGCACGAAATTATTACTTAAAATTAAGACATTTTTGTTTTTTTTATAAAATACTCCTTATCAGAAAATAGTCGTCAATTTAAGTCCCTAATTAGGAAGTTTCCTATTTCAGAAATATCGAGTAACTTCAACATCATTTAATAGTCTTTCACTTAACTTGCCAAACAAAAAAAAATCATCTCGATATCTTCAATATTGACTAACTTATTCAATTTCTTATACGATAAATTTTTAAATACTAGGCGCGCGGCTTTGGTCGATCGTGACGTCACAATACATAGACTTGGTCGACGGGCTGACTGCCTGCTGCTGCTGTCGCGTGTTTACTTGACATTTAGGTATTATTTTGGTATGCTCATGTCCATTGTGATGTTCACTGAGTTTTCTTGCAACATAATATTGTAAAATTAGAAGAAGATTTTGTTCGTGGGGATTCAATAAACCTACCCAAAGTTGATATTGATAGGATAATGGATTTTTTTGAGAATAATCCTTCATACAGTAGAGCCGAGATCCGAGGAGCTAAGCTTTCAAAGTAAATATGTTTGACCTATGTTGTAGCCGTTCTTATACCCTCTTTTGAACCTAGGAAAATCCATTAATTCTTTCAATTTATTAATTTATGTTTATTATTGTTAGTCGTGGTGTGTGAACAATGAATAATGACCCTTATAAACACTTATTTTCACTAAACTTTCAGGAATATTTGTTGATGTACATGTATGGAGCATGGAGCTAACTAGTTTTTGGTACTCATTGGCGTAGGGCTTGAGGGTTTTTAAAAGGGTCAAATGTTGAAAAATACTCTCAAAATTTAAAAAACCGTTCGATTTTTAGTAAACTTTTAGAAATATTTGCCTGGGTACAAGTCTGTCTGTTATTAGTTTTTGGTACTCAGTGCCGTACAGCGATACATTTTAGGGGATTCAGTTTTGAAAAAAAAAATAAAATCTAAAAACATTTATTAAAATTTCGTTTAAGAGTTTTTATGCGTTTACCATTTATAAAAATATTACGCTTCCTAAAACATTCAAAATGGCGGATTAAATATTGCAACTGAATCTAAAAGACATTTAATTTCGTTATTCCGTTGGAATTTAGAATGTCTGGATTTATTCGCAAAGTTCGAAAATGTGAAGTCTGTTTTAAATCGCTAAAAACGAAGTTAATTATATTGATATATAAAATTTCACACACCCTACTTAATAATGAATGGTGAAAAACAGAAGGAGAAGTATTATGTTTCCCAAAATACATTTTTAATTTTGATTTGTTATTATTGTAGATCCGGAAGAGCAAGTTCCATGCACATGATTATTAGAAAAGTATTTACCTTATTTTTAAGAATACTTGCGAAACTCAAAATTTGTGTGTAATGGCGTTGCAACAGATATGAAGTTTTTGGTAACTTAAAATATATAAATCAACGCAAATTTTACAAATTTGATAAAAGTTATGAAGAAGTGATTTGATTGTGGTTAATTTGAAAATGTATTATAGCTGAATATAAAAAAAAAAACATTATACGGGGGTAATTTAAAATTTTCATATTTTTTTTTAATAGAAGGCTTTGTATTTAGACATATCTTTTAATTCTAAACAACTTTTCTTGACAAAGTTTTCTGTATTTTTCTAAATAAGGGTCCTTTACTCTTGAACGATTTTTATATTTTTTTGGCCTGCCCTGCTGTTTGACTTGAAGCCATTCTAAGTGCACCTAATATGGTTATTGGATTTGCACCAACTTTTGGCGGTATTTGTATTTTGGTTGTGCAACTAATAAAAAAATTGAAAACTACCGTATACTTTTGTAAGGCGTGCCCTGGCCACACGGCATTACATACAGACAAATGTTTCGAAAAATATCACCTTTTAGAAAACTACAAATGAATAAATATTTACTAGGTACTTATTAATATTTATAGTAGTAGGAATTTTAATAAGTCAAATAATTTCTTCATTGCATCAACAAGGTTCCGTAAAAGACACAAACAACTTTAATGAAAATAAATGACGTATCCCAGGCGACAAACATTCCATTTGTACGTACGTACGTACACTTTGCTTTTCGGGTCTTGTTCCAATAATTCCACGGTTCGTATCCGCAATACTTGTTTTTACGAGCAGAATTGCGACAATTTTAGAATTTAGATCGGTCGTAAAAGCGAAAAGCATCTTTCCAAGTGACAACATTATCCGTATTCAGCCCTTTTTACTGCTGTTTAATTTTATTTATGTGTTTTACGGTCTAAAAAATATCCCTTTTAAGGAATATATATGGCCGTTTTTGTAGCTTCGCTAAATAGACATGCATGAGGGAGTATTGCGTACCGCCATTGTCTCTTCCCTTTGGAAATGCAATTTATAGATACGATTTTTCTGCGCGCGGCGTGTAGTACTTATGCTCCAGGATTCACTTAAAAGCAGTGGCGTGCCGTGACAATTATAAAGGGGGAGACGATTCGATAAAAATAATTAAAAAAGCATTGTTTCGACTAAAAAATCCTTTTATTAATAAGCTACATACGACACAAACACAATCTAAATTATTGTCCACACTCACACTGCAAAAAAAAACCAGAAATATACCCCGAAAAATCCGTAAATACACTTAACACATGCAAATCTTTCCAAGTAAAGTCGTCCAAACAAACTCGAGGAAGGCGGCAGAAAGAGCTAATGCAAATTAGCCCGGTTAGGTAACCGGGCGTAACGCGTGCTGTTGCCTGTAACCCGGGTCAACAACAACCTACATAAAGGCGTAATTTGTATAAAATTATAGTATAATCACAAGAATAAATAATAACCAGAAAGATAACTCTCCTTGTTGTCAAGCGCGAAGTACTTAATGTTTTTCTTTATTCCCTATAATTACTCAAAATTTAAAGTAAATATTTTCAATCTGGCAACAGTTATTACCTACCAAACAGGACGCATTTTTGTATCGCCACCCGTTACTATTTTTCTCTTGAAACCGAAGAAAGGAGATTTATATTTCTGCGGTTTCTTCTGCTTTCTCTAGAGTAGATTCAAGATAATCTTCGTCGAGCTTGTCTCAGATCATTTTTATGATTACTTTTTCGAAATTTCACTTTTATTCTATATATAGTCAAATCTTGTCGATTCTCTAGGTGGCAGTTGAGATAACGCCGTTAATAATTAAACAAATGAAGTTGGTTGTTAGGAGACAGCTTTCAAATTATGACTGCTGACAAAACTGCTGCCTACTAGATTTCGAAACTTTTGTTTCGTTTTCGTTTTCGCATGCTGTTTGAAATTATTAATTTTCAGTTGTAGTTAGTGTTCTGAAGGTATTTTCAGAGCTGTTGTAGAGAAAAAAAAATTCAACACGCTATTTACAGCGATCTGAAAACCAATATTTATTGTTTGCATCAAGAAAACTTAAAATCACAGATCCCGAATATTCCAGAACCAACTTACTTAAACCCTCGAAAACTTTTAAATTTATCAGCACAAAAACAAACCGAAACTTATGAAACCAATCAAACTATTTCAAAGTGTCACCCTCTCCTCGTTTTAGTCATGCTTCACGAATAACACGCGCCCTGTTTTTCTCAAGAAGTACATCTTACAATTTTCCCGTTGTCTTCAAACAGTTTTCCGCCATTTTTCGAAATGATTTCAAGTGTATTTGGGATATTTTTTATAAAACTTCTGTAAAATATAACAAAATTTGTCTAGATAATGACTCCATCAATTTTTAGTATTTGTTCTGTGCATGTGCTGCATTCAGTAAGATTTATACAATTTATAATGTATCGGGTGTTCCTAAACCTATAGCAATAAGTATTTCATTGCATTGCTTTTTATCTGATAAAATATCAATCTCCACTTTATACTAATACTTTTTTTTAAATAATTTTAGTTCATTAATGCCACATGCTAATGATATTTTAAAGGTATAATAGTACATTGCAAGCAAACCCAAGCAAACCCAACCGTTCAACTTATGGACGTCAAACTTTAACAACTTATTTATAAAACATTATACATAGTTGGAACCATATTCAATTTTGTCAACTAGAAACTTTCCAGACTAACTAGATATCAATGCCCCCTCGTATGCTAACTTTTGTCGTTTGTTGTCATTTTAAATTTCCCGAAAATAATAATGAACTTGGAAACACCAAACCGTCTTTCGAATTTTCACTGTCGGCCACTTAAAGTTCCAAAAGGGATCGTCAACATTTTTAAATATTCACGACTACACAACCTTTTCGTTATGATCAATGTCACCTTTTCGTTGTGACGTCTAAGTGGAAATGGATTATATTCCCTTATTTTCATTAAATGTTTAATGGAAAATGCGTTTGTTCGCATTTTGTTTTAAAAAATCTTGCTGATTTATTTGTCTATGAGGTTTCATAATATATTCTGTGATTTTCCCAACTAAATTTATTTTCCGCCGATCGATCGCTCAACAATTTTGACATTTCTGACAAGATTTCTTGTAGAAAAAATCAATATTACAATACTTAGTCGTTGGACGGCAACGAAAAATAAGTGCTTACGCTGTACTTTACCGGTTTTTATGAACAGAACTTAACCACCTTAAGCAGGGATTTATATTTACCTGCTGGATTCTGAGAACTTTTTGGTTCCTGGCTTACCTGAAAACAAAAAAGAAACACATATTATAAAGTCTGCCTGTGCTAAATAAGTCTTATGGATATAAGGAAAGTTTCTCAAATAACTGTTAGGAAATATTCATTTCATACTGTAAGGAAATAATATTTCCCTACAGTTGTTCGATGACTGGTGAGGGGGGGGGGGGGCGCAAGGGTTGAAGAAGAGTATTAACCAAAACAATAAGGTCGTCTTCCTGGTGACGTTCTAAGGGAAGGACATTTTGGTGCCCTGCGCACTAAAAAATTTCATAGTACAAAACTGAAGTTTAATTTTATGACTATCAACAAGTCATTACTACCACTTTTACTACGATCGAGAAGTGACGCAAGCGCCCATTCATATAATTCGCTGACGATTGCGACGTTATTCGAGAGCGGAATTGTGTTTTTTGTGTTTGCGAGAAGCGTTTAAGTGTTTTTTTTGAAGAAGCTGGCATTATCTTGCGAAAAAACATTTAAATATGGTGCGGCAGTGTAAAGATTGCTAAAACAATTTACAGCCAGATTCTCCAACGCCAGTCCGGTTTAATTTGACAACCAAAAGTTTTAAACTGATAAGTGTAAGAATAAGACAACTAAGTTTAATATTATGAATTTGTTTCTGAGTTTTTTCGCAAATTTATAAAGAAAAGGACAATTTTAGTACGTACTTTCGACACTAATAAAACTAAATTCATTCTAGAAACCCGTTCCAAGATGAAAATCATTGGGAAACCAAGCAAATCGCTGAAATAGAACAATTTACAAGTTTTTAATGACGACTTATTAACAGTGACAGGACAACCTGTCAAAACCTAACTGATCAACTAGAAGATCTTAATGTAAACCAGTACTAAATCTTAAACCTTCTTAGTGAATCTGAACGTTATTTTTAGTCAGTTAGTTTTAGTAGAGTTAATCTAGTATTTTTTCTCCATATAAAGTTTTTCTCCATATAAAGTTTGAACCCCCTTGGGGGTTGAATTTTGAAAAACACTTCCTTAGTGCATGTCTACGTTCTATAAGAAATCTCTGTGCAAACTTTCAAGTTTCTAGACCCAGCGGTGTGGGATGTGCATTGATACGTCAATCAGTCAGTCAGTCAGACTATTGAAATTCATTTCTTTTCACAAGTAAGTAAGAAGAATCTACTAGTGTAGTTGGGTTGAATGTTGGAAAGTGTTGCCATTTTTTCCGATGTGTCTACCTCTCTTATCCATTGCAATTTTTAAACGTATGATTGATTTGCCGCTAAACGATTTTATGAATGAAATGCCTTGTCTATAGTTTTTTAGACGTCTATAAGCATCACCTTCGATACTTAATTAACATCCTTGATTATATCTCTAGACTTTAGAGACTCATCAATGGCCCAGTCCTTACAAGAAAACTCCCTTCTCTTGCTCATCGCCGCGCTGTTGGAGATTTATCCCTTTTCTACCGCTACTTCCACGGATATTGCTCTAAAGAACTAGCCGCCCTTCCCCCCTTGACTGTTCCTAACATAACAACAAAAGGCGCATTACAAATGCATCCCTTTACTGTCCAGCTACAAAAGCCTAAACATCCCACTTTTCTCGCCCAGGTTGGGTTTGAGACCTGCAGATGTTTCCCTTCCCCCTATCAACCTCCAATTCTTTAAATCCCGTGTCAATAGATTACATTTTCCTTCCCTTTAGACGCCGACGGTAGTTAGTACTTATCTTGAAGTCTACGTCGGGAAGTGCTCACCGATCTCGAAAATTTACAAAACTCGGCCCTGCGGACCTCGTTTGGCAACAAATTTTCTCGTTCGCTAAAATACACTTACTGACTATGTATCGTAATATACTATTTTCAGCAGGTTGTTAAAGAAAACCTTTAAAATCCAAAAAAAGAACAAAAAGCCTACTGTCGCATAAGCTTTACGAAGGATACTTTATTTACAAAGCTGTATTTGCCCCGAAAGAAAAAAAGCCAATCTCCTTACGCTGATACGTCTTTTAAGCTCTCTGGCCTATACGTGTTTTCTCCCGAATTTTTATTGCATATCCCTGTTTAAATCCTGTTTGAATACTGAACCGGCGGGAGTGTTTCGCAGGATTTCGAAGCTCGCGACAGGAACGGAATGCGCATATAGGGAATTATTCAGGAAATGCCTCGGCCCCGCTTTTAACATTGTACAAATTCTGGGAGCGTCTACCTATCAAATATATGTTAAAAATAAAACGGGAAAAGTGCATTCAGGAATTTTAAAACCCCTTTTATCTCGTACAGATTCTGAAACGGGAGTCTTTATTTTACTCATTATTAGCTTTGTTCCTGTATAAAATCCTTATTTATATTATGTAACATCTTCAAAATCAGGTATCAGCGTTTAACAGCTTTTTTTTTATCTAAGATAGCCCACGTAAACTTCAAGCCTAAATACTAACGTACCCTGGCAGTGTTGAATCCAGGTATATCTCCGGGGGGGGGGGGGGTTGGGGTGAGCCCCAAGATAACCCTCAAGAATAATGTTATAAAATAAATTAAACAAATAAATATCACTTAAAGAGACCCATTTACTTGCAAAAACCGATAATAACTCCGAACTAACATCGATTTTTAGAACAATAACACTTTTATATTCAGACTTTGCTTGTTCGAAACTTGCCCGAACGCGTTTTCGCATCGGTAAAGAAATAATTAAAGAGTTAAGACTTGGAAAAGTTGGAACACATAACTCTGAAAATAAAGTTAGACAAGCTTTTGTATAAGTGCATGCATTTCATAAAATTTATTATGCTCTACAACTCTATACAAACTCGAAGAATTTTTAACTGTTTTGCAAAAGTGCTACACTATAGAAATGCAATTCGGAAAGTTGCCCCTATTGATGTTGCAACAACTTTTTATTTCGTGAAAGTTCTCATTGTATTTCGGCTAAGCAAATAAAAACGGTTGAGTGCAAGTCAAATCTTGTACAATAAGAATACTCTAATGTTTCTCAAGCGGAAAATCATCGTATTGAAAATCATCGGCGCGGAGCGGACGATGAATTTTGGAAGGAAATATACAAGGGCCAGGATATTTTGGAATTTAGGAAAAATTTTTGAAAGAGACATCTTCGAATTTTTTTTGAAATGTTTCTCAAAAACACATTTCTTTCGAAAACATCATCAAGATAAGTAGGCTAATTTTATAAACGACATGAAAAGCCAAATATTTTGAATAACTATTTTTGTAGAGAAAACTGATGTAAAATAGTGTCCTCGCACTGTAAAGGCGTTGCAGCATCCTAGAGCTAGCTTAAGAATTATCATTTTCCTTTTCATTAAACACTGAAAAAATCGTTTGGACTTTTTTTCACACAAAATTGTAGCAAAGTCTTTGTAGAGCAATTTACTCTAATTCGATTATTAGTTACAACAGTTTTTATACATTTTCATACAATTGTAGCAAATTTTGCTACAAATTGGTCTTGGAGGTTTTTGAGAACAAATTGTTGGAAAAAGGTACACAATTGTAGTGAAATGTCCCACAATGTTCTTTCAGTGAATACATTCGATTCATCTTCTACGATGCCTTAAATTAAACATTTAAAATACTTTTAACGTTGGCTCTTTATGTGCACTTTTTGAGTTTACTTACTACAGCTATAATTATTGGTAGTGGGTAATGGTATATTGACACATTTGTTTATGATAAGTAGGTACATTGATTGGTCATTAACATATGGCATATATCATTAACATTTTCTGAACAATTACAGTTCAAAACTGTATTCTCGAAAAACTGCGCAAGCTTAAAATTTGCAAAACTCCCAATTTTCCTGTTCTATATTAGACCCATTTACGTGTTACCTTTCGCTTTACGTAAGCACTTTAATAAAGGCCTTCGAAACGTTGGAAACTTCTTAAATATCAGTAACTCGGCAGAAAGATGGATGGATGAATAAAGGTCGATGCGTATTTTAATGAGAGACAGCTACATTATGCCTCGGTCATTTATCATTTTTAATGTTTTCTGCTGCCATTCGCCAGTTAATATATTATTTTTCTTCTGGAGCGAAACCGATGGGATACTCGCATTTATTATAGGGCTACAGCCAGATTTCATATTCTATTTTTTATGAATATAAAAAATAAATCAGTTGTTAGATCAAAAAATCAATTGAATCGACAAAAAAGAAGTAGAACCGCAGATATACATCTAGGGGGTATTGATATCTAGTTAGCCTGGAAAATTTCTTGTAGATAAAATTGAATATGGTTGCTATGGTTACAACTATGACGTTCACAAATAAGTAGATTTTGAAAATATCGAGTTTTGGTCATTTGTTAAGTATTTATATTTGAAAGGGTTATCGGGCAAAGAAATTTTTGCCGATATGACAGAAACCTTAGGTGATTAGTGTCTTCCATGCGCCCCTATTGAAAACTGGGTTGCCGAATTTACCACTCCGGAAAACATTGATTTTGTCCATGATATGATTTTATAAGATCGACGAATTGGCCTCAAACGTATAGCAGAAGTAGTGCACATTTCCTATGAACGTGTGTTTCGCATCATTCATCACGACTTGATGTATGAGAAAGCTTTCGGCTAAATGGATTCCAAGATGTTTGAATGCTGATCAGAAGCGCGTTTGATTAGCTAGCGTTCTTTCCTGCGAGAAAGATCAATCCCAACAGGGATGAACAAGATTTTTTCGCTGCGTGTGTACTAATAGGTTTCGAGGAGAGATTTTGCAGCACGCTGTTGTATATTGTTTTGTTGTAAAAATTATTACAACAAAAGTAATTACGGATGACGAATCGCAGTCGCAAACATCTGTTACTTTAAGTGATGACGAAAAAACTGAACGAGGCGATTTAAGAAATGCTCCACAGGAAATTCTAAGGGAGTTTATAGAAATATACCGGGCTCATCCTGCTTTATGGCAGATAAAAAACAAAGAACTTTATAATAACAGAAATTTGAAAACCAAAGGGTATAATAAATAAACTAAGAAACGTTTGGATAAAATATATAGCTCAACTCCTTCCCAGCTCCCTGCAATAGCTAGAAACCGCAGAGTTACAATTCTCCTTACTTCTGGTGTTACCGTTTTATATAGGGCCTCATTAAAGTGTTCTGCTTTTGGATATAAGGACGAACTAATCTTAACAACTCATGGAATGTGTTCGAGTCCATTCTTTCGAGTCATTTCTTTCTTTTAAACAAATTTTAACTAGCTGTGATAACACAGGCAACAACAATTTGTCGTCTATTTTCCATAATGCGTAGTTTACTTATCTACTTTAGAAACTACTGATGTGACGTGACAACAATCTGTGCAGTTAAAGTAAATTGATAAAAATCACTGCAAATTTCTAAGAAAACGACTCAATTTGTACACTAACCATCAGTTATTTCCTCAGGAATCAGTTTTAAAAGAAAATACTTAAGAATACGCATCTCACGCTAGTGGGCTTTAAATTGCTTTTCGATTGGTTGACCACCCGCCCAATTCACCGGATTTAGCACCGTCAGACTATTATTTGTCCCCAAAATTCAAAAAACATTCGAAAGGCTAAAAATTTTCGACAAATGACCAAGCCCTATGTGCCGTTGAGGAGTGGTTTTGCAGATCAAGATGAACGTTCTGCTAAATGTGTAAGTCTTAGAGGAGATTATAGTGAATAAATTTCAGGTCAATTTTGAGCGGCTGTAAGAAATCTTATAGAAAAGCTAGCTCAACCAGTTTTGGGCCCGTTATAAAATAACGCTTTCTCTGTCGAAAAGTGAAAATCGTATTTCAGTAGTGATGGATAGGGAATTTTGCATCCTCCGTCCTCCGGAGGGATCTTATCTTGTGATCTATGATGTCATATCTCGGCCACCATTGCGCATGAGTCAATTGCAAGTACGTCATCGGAGTTTACGTCAGTGGGGTTTACCTCGGCAATATAAATGTCACTTGTCATATGTCAAATGTCACCTGTCACTTGTCAAAGGTGAAAATCGAAAAATGATGTCACGTGTTCGGGGTGAAGAAGAAGAGCCTCCTCCGACTTAAAAAATCCACTGCAAACGTCGCAGATCTTGACCGATATGCGGCAATCTCCATGGCGGTTGAAGTTGTCCTTCCTGGTAAATGTAAGGCTACAGAATTGACATACAAACATTTTCTGTAAAAAAAATGAAAGATTTTGACTTATGAGATGTTCTAGAAGTCTGTTAGGTATACTACTACTACTATGTGACTCCGAGATGTGTGGAAAAGCGAACATACATCAGCTTTCCCTACTAGATTTTTGATTAATTTTTCTTTCCCTAAATTTACAGTTTTTAGCACAATTTGAAGCAAAACTACAGTTTATGAATACTCGATAGTGAAATTATTTTTTAAGACAATATTACATGTATAAAGAATACTTCATCAGGTTATGATAGTTTAAAACTAAAAAGGGTTTAAGACAAACATACGATAGGCTTTTTTATCCGTAGATCCAGGTACTAATATTACTGCAAATAACTAAATAGTTCCATGTTACCGGAAATTTAAAATAACAATTTTGAGCAATAAGATCGTAAGACTGTCACATTGATATGCTATTTTTTTCCTAGCAAAGTGACACTAATATTCTTGTAGATATTAAAGAAGGCGTATAAAAAAAGAATGACGTTGATCGGCCCTTTGGTGCCAGAGATATAGTCTTTTGCGATTAGCGACCTAACGGTTGAGGGTGGAGAGGTGAAATTCGGATTTGTGAAAAGACCTTTCCGTTGGTAAAATTATTTTTCAAAAATCTCAACTGGTAACAAAAATAAGATTTTAAAATTTCTACATCACTCTGTATCATAAATTTTCAATTAATTACATAAAGTATGAATTTAATTTTAGGTAATAACAACAAAATATGTATTATTTTTTTTAGAAATTTGTTTTGGAGGTTGTGCAATTGCCCACTGTTACAAGCAGCAGCATAGCAAAGCTCCAAAGCTTGTCTGGTCTAATTTGACAACTAAAAGTTTTAAACTGACAAGTGTAAGAATAACACAACTAAGTTTTATACTATGAATGTATTTCTGAGCTTTTTCGCATATTTGCAAAGAAAATGACAATTTTAGTACGTTTTTTTGACAATAATAGAACTAAATTCATTACAGCAACTCCTTCCAAGATAAAAATCATTTGGAAACCAAGCAAATCACTGAAATATCAGAATAATTAATAACTTTTTAATGCCGACTTATTAACAATAACAGGACAAACACCTGTCACAACATAACTGATCAACCACAAGATCTCAATTTAAACCAGTACTAAATCTTAAAACTTGTTAGTGAATCTGAATGAAACTGTCTCTCAACACCGCTTAGAAAATTGAAAATCCCGATCTAAAACATTCCATTTACATTACCATAAAGCGTAACAAGGAATTTCAAAAGGAAATCACTGCTCCGCACTCCCTGTGGTGGCTAACTTAATTAGGGTAATAGTGGCAGTGTGGCGTTGCATATAAGGAATTCATTCTGAGCCACATACACAGCATATAAATTACGGAGCGCGACTTCTGAATCTCTAAGTAGGATCGCCGAGCCACAGCAACAAATCATATTTCTTATTCGAGGTTTTTGGGGCGAATGTTTGTTTTGGCTTCCGTTGGTTGGAATACATCAAATATGTATAGGGTCATATCGTTCGTAGTCGGCCATCTTAACTTCATTTTGACTTGTACCTTCAGTATTGTCGTGATTTAAAATTTATTATCGATTCCTTTATTGATTATTCGTTTACATATTGTACAACAAGTTTTGAAAATGACCTTTTTTACACGAGTGATACGTTTGTGGGCCTCAGCCGAATGCGAAGGTCACAAGTTGAACGAGTGTGAAAATGTATTTTCAAACGAGTTATATAGTTAAAATAAGCAAGCCGACTTCAGTAGAGGTTGAAAGTGGCTACCGTTTACCTCAATACATTTTAACCGCATTGTTTCTAATTTATGACATTGTGTTAGTTAAAATATGAATTTAATTGATTTCTTCACTGTCTCTATTGGTTGTCAGTTAAAAAGGATTATCGATATTAGGTGAGACTTAAGCAAACCCGATCAGTGATTCCGTAAAGACCTCTTGAAATGCACTTCAACAAATAAACCTACAGCGTTGCCAGATATAAAAAGAAAGCGAAATATTTACATTTCAGGCCTTTTTTATTCATGTCTTTGATGCCATCAGATTGTGTTCTTATTAAACTGTCAAATAATAATGCGACAAAGTTTAATAAAAGGTTTAAAAGAGCGAAATGGGGACGAAGAAAGACGAGGGATTATTTACAAGTACTTAGCCTACCATCTAAAATGCCACAATATTTTAATACAAAATTTTATTTATTCAACATAATCTCCTTTAAGACTTACACATTTAG
Source organism: Philopedon plagiatum (assembly GCA_963971165.1). Lineage (NCBI taxonomy): Eukaryota > Metazoa > Arthropoda > Insecta > Coleoptera > Curculionidae > Philopedon > Philopedon plagiatum. Next base: position 2,554,146 of record OZ020189.1, read on the forward strand.
CAGAACGTTCATAAAGTAATTCTAAGTCCTTTTAAAAAACCGTGCTAAATCTAAAGAATAGTGGTGGTGGGGGGGGAGGGAGGGTCAAGCAATTCAAAACCAATTTCATCACTTTTTTGCAGTGTAATCAACGACTTATGAGCAGGAGCGTTGTCTTGCAAAAGAGCACATTTTTGGCAAATTTTCCGCGGCGTTTTCCACAATTTTCTTACGTAATTTAGTTAGCAACTCAGTATAAGATGCTCCCATCATATTTCTACCATGTTACGAATAATCTATCAGACATATCCCAGAAAACTGAAGCAAGAATTTTACCAGTCGATTTTTGAACAAGTAGGTTTTTGGGTCGTGGAGAACCAGAATGGTTCCACTCTTTGGATTGCTCTGTAGTCTCTGGGTCATAGTGATAGACCCACGTTTCGTCCATAGTGTCATAAGTGGAAAAACCAATAATATTTCATAGATCAATATTCGGAAGTTCAATAAATAAACTATAATCCTACTTTACTTATTCATAAGTTATTGCCCTCTGCATTGGCAGGATGTAGCTTATTTAGTGAATATGCATTAAAATTGCAACTATGAAATATTATAGTTCCTTTATAAAATCAAACAATTACTTTAAATACTTTATTTAAACGACGCTCCCCAAAAGGAGGGGAAAACTGCTGACTGGGTGATAGGGCGATCGGAAAGACGAGAGTTGGAAAAGACACTAGTGCACGATCCCCGGTCCAATGCGTTGGTGATTGTCATAAACTGTAGAAGAAATGATCTTCAAATCTGTAATGTAAGTAATAGAAAATTAAGTTGGCTTTCCAGAGTAAATTACATATATGTGTTTTCTGCTTATGTCAAGATTGAATGTTCCTATTTATTGTAAATAAATGATTTAAGTTTGTTTTTAACTTACGTTTGATTTCGATCTAGTTAAGGTTCCGTTACCTCTACGCCCCTAGCCACACCTTAAAATTAGGGCGTGGCATTTGGTGGAGGCGCTGCCTTCTCTCTAAGTTTCGATTTTTTTTTGAGTCGTTTAAGCTGTTTTTGTTAATAAACCGAGGACAATTGGGAATATTCATGCATTTTTCTTAAAAACAAGAATTCTTCTAAGACATTCGAAACTAAAAAATATAACTAGATATAAATACCCCCTCGTAATATTATAAATAGTTATTCGCTCGCACTAGACGGCAATATTACAGCGAATCTATTATTCAAATGCTAGAAGTTAGTTAGCGCACTATTCAGTGAAATTAGGATTTTCTTTTACGAGCCAATAAAACTTTCTTCGCAGTAATGAATAGTTTTATCGCTGGACGTTTATCTTAAAGTTAGGTGTTCCTGTTTTACATAAATTATCAGAGGTAGTTTAGTCTTTGTGCATATTTTAGCTTAGTCTATGATGGAGTTATAAACGCGTAAATATACGAAAATTACCCCCACTAAGTATTTGTATATTACAAGATGGCGACGTCATAACTTAGATCTAACTTCAAGCCAGTACCTACAAGTCTTAAACCTCTTTAATGAATCCTGGACTTCTTCGTTAGTGTCGTTAGAAGACCGTAAAATATGAAAAGTAAAATAAAATAAGAACTATTTTTACTGTTCCGTGAAACGGCATACTTACGGAAATAAATCGTACACTTTGGTGTCCGTCCATGTGTCTGTCACAGGCGATTTTCTGTGAAACTATTCGACGTAAAAATTTGAAATTTAGCACAGAGATAGAGTGTGGTGGCCCAATTATAGACGTGAAGTATAAACATTTGAATTTTGATTTTGGGGGTCGATATCTACCTCTTTTTTTATCGTGAAGCTCCATTTATGAATATTTTTATTCAATCTGAATTCATACCAGGATTTACAGGTTTCAATATATGCAGTGAATTACATAACACCTTGTATATGTTTGTAAAATAAGTTGTTTTTATTTGGTTCAACGAACTTATTTTTATTAGATGCTTGTTGATCAAAGGAAGATCAGTCAATGCAAATGTACATTATATTTGACCAACTCACATCAACAAACAATAACCGGAGCTATCGAAAATAAAGGCTAACCTAATGACACTTATATAATTCTCCATTATTGGGCTGTCACAAAGGGTCAATTAGAATGAAAATCATGGAAATCGAATTATACGTCGCGTCGCTGGTGTCCTTTTCCCGGGGCGGCTTCAGCTCAGATTTTAACCGACAGAATGCTAACGACTATTGACGGTTAGCAAACAAAAATTTATGAATATTAATGACTCGGCACTTTAATACGAAAACATCTCTTGTAAAGTGTAGCACTGGTGAGAGTAATACTCAAATATTAGATTAATATTGCTATTTTATCTCGTAATCATTCAATTTTGAACAGCGTCGTCCACTCTTACCTTAGGTCGTAATTCGCAACACACCGTATTCTCCAAGGGGCTCTTTTTCTAGATATAACCATGGATAAGTTCAGTCGCCTACGGTGACAATTATAAAGAGGGAAGCGATTTTTTTTAATAAACTACATAAGGTACGACACAAACACTGTAAATTATTGTCCACACCGACAGAGTATGGTCCCTTTACTGCAAAAAAAAAACAGAAATACACTCCGAAAAATCCGTAAATACATTTAACATATGCAAAACTTTCCAAGCGAACTCGTCCGAACAAATTTACTCGCGGAAGGCGGCAGAAGCATCGCTGCCCTGGCTATTAAAGTTGCCCGGTTTCTCGCGTAACGCGTGCCGCTGCCTGCAAGCGGGATCAATAACAACCTACATGAAAGCATACCTAACAGGCAAACTGCGGTGAACGCGTGTGGTGAAGAACGTGCTTCCAGGCCCAGGCCACCACGGCGAAAAGAGGGAAAAGGAAGAACTATTTTGTGGCTCGAAAGAGGAAACCAAGCTTTTTTAGCTGCTGATGTGGCTATTGAAGTAATGTGTTTGTGCCAGCTGAGATTGGCTCTTGCCAACAAGATCGAACGTTGCATTATTCTGAAGGTCTTCATTCATGTGGGTGGGGTAAGTGTAGCCAGATTTTGTGCGTGTCAGGGAGCCAGTCTGGGTTTTGTAGGCGTTGAACTGAATAAGGGTTTTCGCACCCCAGTTCTAAGATTAATTGAAGATCTTGGGAATGGGATAGGTGCGTCTATTATCCAGCTCTTAATTCGAGACTTATCTGGAAAAATTAATGTTGGATGGAAGAGTACTATCGTCAGCGTAACTGTGGATGGGATTGGTAGTTGAAGAGAGCATTGTCACGATAAGTACTAGCTTTGCTAAAAGATTCATGTTCTCAGGAACGAGCACAGTTTTTACGGTAGCCTGACCGTCTATCAGTCTATCAGAATCGCAATTCCAAGGCTAAATTTTTTCATTTTAGTAAATTACCTCATCATCTGTAACATCCGTATATACAGAACAAGCGTAGCCGCATTGCGCTAAGCATCCAGCCATTTTCGTGGAAACTAATGATATTTTTCCATTCGGAAAAATAAATTAGATTTAATTCCCCAGCAACAGCTTGAAGGGTAATTTTAATTAAGTCAAAATCGATAGGAAATTTTCATTGCGCGCCGTAACAACAAATGTCGAAATTAGGGCGGAACATAAAAATAAAATAGGGTTATTTTTGACGCCGCTCTTGGCCGCAAACAGCGCTACTAAATAGCGGAGTTTCTTTGTGAAACGGGCTTAATTACGGTTTATTTCGCTTTTTATGCTCTTCCACAAGATAAAGCATTTATTGTGTTCACGTTCACGCTCGATATGCGGGAGATACACCGGGACACTTTATTCTAACAAACAAAAAACTCTTGTGGCGTCTGGTGTCTTTCTACCTTAGTAACGAATTATTTAGAGTGGTGGCTTTGCGACTTGCCATGGATTCAGATCATTGAAAGGAACATTCAGCTCCCATTTCTACTGTTTTGCCTACCCAGCGAATTCGATAGCTCTATCGAATTTTTCCGAAGCCCCAATATTGTATATGGATGAATTACTTACTCGTCTTAAAATAACATTAAAACCAGTTAACCAGTCCTCTGATAATTTAGAAATAAAGTCACAGAAAAGCTTAGTATACAAATAATACAATAATAAATCAATATGAAACTTAAAATAATAATTAAAAAAAAATTGAATAACTATAATTTTCTACTAACACATTTTTTTCATTTAAAATTTAAAACTTATCGACAAAATGATGTAAAATTTGTTTAGAAAAAATAGTAAATAAAATACCTAAACGTGTTCATGTTTTTCCGGGGGGGGGGGGGGTATCGGCAGAGCAAAATTTCAACTTTTTCCGCATATTACAAAATATTTTTTTTTCTTTACCAAAAATACAAAGAATTTAAAAAGAAAGTTGTCGATATTTGTCCTTTATCTTCTTTAAGCCAGTATCTGCCGAATAAGAACAACATGGGACTTCAAACGGACTGTCCTTTTAACAAGTTTTTCTAAAAGTCTCGAGTATCGACAAAATAAGGTTCAATGCATGGCCGGGGGCAAATAAAATTTCCTTTATTATCTTCCTGTTGACATTAAAGAAAGAAGGTTTGTAGTAGAATAAAATAAATCTAAAGAATAGGTTTTATCAAACTACATTTGTCTTAAAATGTTGTAGTAGTACATTAGTTTATCTACAACTATTTATGAAAACGTTAATTAACGCATTTAGGTATTATTATTTTGTAAGTAACCCCACAAAAAAAGTCACGGACGAAAAGATCGGGTAATCGTGGTGGCCATGTTCTGGATACATTTGTTCCTATCCATTTTTCAGGAAAATTATTTTCTAAAAAAGGGCGAATTATTCCGGCATTGTGGACAGGGGCCCCGTCCTATTGGAAATATATATTGTTTAAGTAAGCCAAGGGAACACCATCTAGCAATTCAGGTACAACATCTTGCAATATACCCAGGTAACGATTTGCTGAAAGGTTTCCCTCGTGAATTCTATAAGTTAGTTGCCTTTCTAAAATAAAACAAGCAACGCTGAAACCGAATCTTCCCTGCTGCTCCCGTTCAAAGTAAAGATGGTGGTTTTCTTGGTACCAACGTCTGGTATTGTGGCTATGGAAATCCTGTTTATAGCATCATAGGTTTCACGAAAAAGTAGCGCAGTATTTCGAAAAACGCAGCTATCTATCTTTAAAGATATCCGAGATACCCTGCAAAACTGTCGGAAACTGGACACCCTGTACATTGAAAACCTGTTTTGGGCCAAATAATCACTTAAAAATCTTACTTAAAATCTTGTAGAGATGTAAATATTTAACCATCAAAATTTTCAACGTCGATTAATTCCAGAGTCGATATTAACCAGCTAAATAAACTAAATTGAAAAAATATAAATATAAAAAGGTTTAAAGTTCTATTTAAATAGTCCATTTAGGCGACATTACTAACAATAAAAACTAACGCTTTCGATAAAACTTTAAAATCTTTCAGTTTTACTAAAACTGAAGACAAATAGTGCCTTTTATGGCGCATTCGTTCGCCCGATGTCGTTGTTTTACGACAACAATGACCAGATGACTTCGTATTAGCAGGAAAGAATATGATTTTATACTTTTATCGCAGAACTGCGAATATTTGTCGGCTACTTGAAGTCGGCTTCATAGTTTTATATATATATATATATATATATATATATATATATATATATATATATATATACATATATATATATATATATATCTATATATATATATATATATATATATATATATATATATATATATATATATATATATATATATATATATATATATATATATATATATATATATACAGTGACCGGCAAAAAGTTCGCAACATATGGGAAAAATTTTTATTAGGAGAGTATCGGAAAAACTTTCCCAGGGGATCGGTTCTGCATGTCCGATAACCTAAAAATCGATTTTGACATACGTCACGTGACCACTGGTATAGCGTCAAATTAAAAAAAAAATTGTTAATTTACAAAAAGTGAGGTTAGTTGACGAGATATCAAAAAAAGTTATTTGAAAAAATTGCTTAGAATTAAATTCTAGGTCCTTGTGCAAAATTTTAAGATTTTATTTAAAAAAATTGGAAAACTCAATTTTTTTTAAATATTTTTTTATCGATTTACAAATTTCCGGTTTTTTTCGTTTAGATAGCTTGGCTAATGTAAAGCCCATGTATCTGGATAAAAATAAACGAATGTAGTAGTTTTTTCTACAATTGACAGGACAAAAATTAAAAAAACAGGGTTTCGCCGGACGCTAGCTGTTGCAATGATTTGTATCTAGCAGCAGTGTCAAAATTTTAGAGACATTTCAATGATATTACATTGAGAAAACCTTAATCGTCTTAAATATATCTGAAGTTCGACTTTTTGTAAAGTTAAGGGGATTAAAATAGATAATAAACAAAAAATTACCTGTTTATTTAATCGAAATTTTATAAACGAAAACCAATGTAAGAAAAACTTAAAAGTAGTCAAATTCTGTACTAACAACACAAAAAATCATTGTTTTTCCTTGGGTGCACAAAATTTAAAACTCAGTATGACCACCATTTCTCTCCATACATACTGTTGTTCTCGAGCGCAACTCTCGATTAACATTTCGGAGCATTTTACGATTTATTTGCAATACACAATTTATAATGACATTCTCTAAATTTTGTATATTCCTAAAGGGTCGATGTTTGTACACAGGGTTCTTTAGGTATCCCCACATAAAAAAATCTAACGGAGTCAGATCTACAATTCTACAATTGACAGGACAAAATCGAAAAAATAGGTGTTCGCCGGACGCTCGCTGTTGCAATGGTTTGAATCTAATGAAATGACTGTATCAAGATTTTATTAAGATTTTTCGCACATAAATTTAACAATCAGGTCTATTTAGTTGTACTTAAAACTACCAAAGCAGGCTCTGAAATTAAAACAACCAAATAATCTAGTAGGTTAAAAACAACAGAAAATGTCAAACAAATTATAATTTGTTTGATTTCAACCTATGTCATTGGTTTATGTCTCGCATCTTACTAAGTTTGATATTTTACATAAGTTTATTAATATTTTATTCCTTAAAATGGCACCCACACTACTTCTTCAGGAAAAGATAGAAATTATTTTAATTTCTGGAGATAATTACAAAAGCCATAGAGAAACAGCAGCAATTTTTAATGAGAGGCACCCCGATAAATCCCTCCATTATTCCACAGTATCTCGTCTAGTCAATAAATTTAAAGAAACGGGATCGGTAGAAAATCAGTATAAAGTTTCCCATGAAAAACCGGTAACAGGTGACGAAGGTTCTCTGGATGTGTGTTTGTCGATCACAGAAACACCCCAATTAGCAGTTAGTCAAATATCGGAGATCACTAACATTCACGAAAGATCTGTGCGGAGGATATTAAAAAGAAACAAATTTCATCCGTACAAACCTAAATTTGTACAAGTATTAAAAGATAGGGATTATGACGCCCGCTTCGATTTTTGTGCCTGGTTCCAGGGTATGATTGAGGAAGATTTTAATTTCCCAAAGAACGTTCTTTTCTCGGATGAAGCTACATTTACCTCTAACGGAACCGTCAGTTCACAAAACTGTAGATGGTGGGCCACCGAAAACCCAGACTTTGTAATTCAGAGTAAAGACCAATATAGTTTTAAGGTTAATGTGTGGTGCGGAATTTTCAACCTCAGAATAGTGGGACCTTTTTTCTTTAGAGACAATTTAAATTCAGAACGATATTTAGAATTTCTACAAACTGAGATATCTGACTTTTTAGACAATTTGTCATTAGCCGAAAGAAGAAATTTATACTTTCAACAAGACGGAGCTAGCATTCATTCCACAAATGAGGTGAAGAGATGGCTGGATCAAGAATTTGGAAACCAGTGGATAGGACGGTTTTCTGAAAATCCGTGGCCTGCGAGATCACCAGATCTGACTCCGTTAGATTTCTTTATGTGGGGATACCTAAAGAACTCTGTGTACAAACATCGACCCTTTAGGAATATACAAAATTTAGAGAATGTCATTAGAAATTGTGTATTGCAAATAAATCGTAAAATGCTCCGAAATGTTAATCGAGAGTTGCGCTCGAGAACAATAGTATGTATGGAGAGAAATGGTGGTCATACTGAGTTTTAAATTTTGTGCACCCAAGGAAAAACAATGATTTTTTATGTTGTTAGTACAGAATTTGACTACTTTTAAGTTTTTCTTACATTGGTTTTCGTTTATGAAATTTCGATTAAATAAACAGGTAATTTTTTGTTTATTATCTATTTTACTCCCCTTAACTTTACAAAAAGTCGAACTTCAGATATATTTAAGACGATTAAGGTTTTCTCAATGTAATCTCATTGAAATGTCTCTAAAATTTTGACACTGCTGCTAGATACAAATCATTGCAACAGCTAGCGTCCGGCGAAACCCTGTTTTTTTTAATTTTGTCCTGTCAATTGTAGAAAAAACTACTACATTCGTTTATTTTCATCCAGATACATGGACTTTACATTAGCCAAGCTATCTAAACGAAAAAAACTGGAAATTTGTAAATCGATAAAAAAATATTTAAAAAAAATTGAGTTTTCCAATTTTTTTAAATAAAATCTTAAAATTTTGCACAAGGACCTAGAATTTAATTCTAAGCAATTTTTTCAAATAACTTTTTTTGATATCTCGTCAACTAACCTCACTTTGTGTAAATTAACAATTTTTCTTTAATTTGACGCTATACCAGTGGTCACGTGACGTATGTCAAAATCGATTTTTAGGTTATCGGACATGCAGAACCGATCCCCCGGAAAAGTTTTTCCAATACTCACCTAATAAAAATTTTTCCCATATGTTGCGAACTTTTTGCCGGTCACTATATATATATATATATATATATATATATATATATATATATATATATATATATATATATATATATATATATATAACAGTTTAGTTATCATGAAAAAATATCTTAATTTTCGTAATCTAACCACAGAAGGTTGATATGGATCAGTTTTTTTTTTATTTAAAACAGACCGCGGAGATTTCAAGTTAACCCTTGAGGTCGAAAGATGGGAAATGCAATCATTGATAAGGAATTTAAAGGATTAGATGTTAGAAGGGAAGGAAAATATCTCTGCGCTGTGTGATGTTCTGGGTTCTTGTAGCTGGACAATAAAGGGTCGCGCTTCTTGTGCTGGATATTTTCTGTGATACGGAGCAAGACTGCATTTTAAAGCCGTAGAAGTGAACAACGTCTTCGGTGTCCTAGTGTAAGATATTTTGGAGGTTTTGCGAAAGGGATATGTTGATAGATCTGCCCTTATTATCCTTGTCTTGTTTATTTATTATGCTTAACATCCTAGACGTGTCTGAAAAAAGAGTATTGGAGTGGAGAGTACTATAACTCTGGATGGATTGGTGGTTAGAAAAGAACAGATCATTAATGTGAAAAATAAATAGGGTTGTGTCCGAACTGAACCTCGGAGTACGCCGACGTTGATAGGAATGAGTCCACCAAAGAAAACATAATAGGTTAGAAATGTTAACTCCTAATTAAAATCTGGAAACTTTAACATTTTGTATTTGTCTTTAATAGAATAACTCATTTTTCATAAAAATAATATTATAAATTCACGATGACTAAATTATTATTGTCAACCTTGACATTAACTTTGACTTACCTACGAAGAAAATTTAAAAAGGTAGCAGGTATTTCATTCGCAACCTGGATAGTTACGTTTAAAGTATATTTATGCAAAATCGTCATGTTACTGTAAGTATTTTGTGTTGTTTGAACGCCGCCTTACAAGATTGCGTGGGTTTTAATCCGAACATCACTCTTATGTGATATGAGCACTCTGTCGATGCTAGTTGCTTGGCCCCACAACATTAAATTATATGATAAATAGTGATAAGCCAGTGAATAGTTAATATCGTTTGTGAAGAAACTGTTACTGCTTAAGTTTTAAGAATGCATAAAAAGACCTGCTTAACCCAGAGCAGATGTGGTCTATTTGTGGATCCCAGCTGGCTCTTGAGTCCAAGTATAGGTGCCTAGAAACTTTACCATTGTCTCACTATCGTCAATGTCTGCCCTAGGTTTGTTTCTGTAGAAGTGCACAGTTATTGTTTTTTGCTTGTTTAAAATTAACCTGATGGAGTTATACCACCGACTCATGCTATTGCAAACAGTTGAAATCTGCTGGAGGAGCGATTCTTCGGGATGTATTTCTTTTGATTTGCAATGGGGGAACCATCTACTGTGAGTGTAGACAATAATGTATATATATATATATACATATATATATATATATATATATATATATATATATATATATATATATATATATATATATATATATATATATATATATATATATATACTGTGTTTGCGTATGTAGTTTATTAAAAAAAAAAGATTTTCTAGTCGATTCAATGTTTTTTAAATTATTTTTATCGGATTGCTTCCCCTTTATGATTGTTACCGCATGTCACTGCAACACTTATTGTAAAAAAAAATTCCGCATAGAAAAATAAAAATTCTACACCCATGCCGTACATCTCCGAAAAAATAATGTTCAGTAAGCGATTTGATTGGGCAAAGAATGATAAAGTCGGCCCGTGCGCTGGCCCGTCAGGTGAATTAACGCTGGTGAAATATGGCCTGACCGGCTCTGCTGCGACAGTGAGAGATTGCTCTACAATCTGATGAAATTATTTAACTGACAGTGTGTACTTACATGCCATACAAACAAGAAAAATCGGAGGAAGAAAGAAAATTTTATGGGAGATAAAATTAAAGACATGGAAACATACTTTTGTCGCAAAAAAGGTCTGATAGAGTGGAAATTAATTGCAAATACCAAACAAATATTACGCGTATTATATGGCGCTCCGCCCACGTAACATTTTTGAAACCCGTATCCCTATTAACTTTCAGTTATTCCACCAGCAGAGCTGGGAAGTAATCGATTTTTGTAATCGATTACTGTAATTAATTATATTTATTGTAATTAGAAACCGCGACCGATTACTTTTCTTACGAGTGATAGTAATAATTGATAAATCGATTAAAATTTTTGAATAATGTAATCACTAGCAACTATGATATCTAATTTAAATTGCGAATGATGACAAAAACCTATTTTACAACGGAGAGATCAATTATGTCTCTCTTTATGTTCTTTCTCTCTCATTTTTTGCTCTATCGTATTCTCCCTATATTTTTGCAACTAATAAAAAGTTAGGTTATGAGAAACATCACATGACATAACATATGTCAAGCCTGTCCCATAAGTTGGTTTTGCAATGGAAAAATATACCGAAAAGGTAGTGTAAGTGTTAGTAGCTTAAATTTATGTGTTCTATAAATCTGCAAGTGGCTAACAACTACCGAAATATTACGCAAGGTACGTAGTTAAGGGGGGGGGGGGGGCTTGGGGGAGCTTAGCACCCACAAAACATTAATTGGCAGCCCCAAAATTTACAACCCACCACCCTATGAACCCAATTTTTGGCCACATGCTGAACAGAGTCCAGGGCTTAAGCACCCCTGAATTTGACTGCCTAACTACGCTGATGACCAGGCATTATGGGAATAATTAATTATCAGGAAGAGAAAAGAGGGAGCCAGAGAAGATTCTTCTCTGGCTCCCTCTTTTCTCTTCCTGATAATTAGCCTCTGCATTCAGAGAAAGTTGTCGTGTGGGCGGCCATATCGAGAAGAAGGTTAAGTGGACCGATTCTATTTTGAAGGGACTTCCAATTCGACGCGATGCCGTAATGAAATTTTGTAAACGCATTAGACGATGAAGAGAATATGCGGCAAGGCTACTTCCAGCAGGATGTCGGCGTCTCACCACTTCACGTAACTCTTAATAATTAAAATTTTTTGAAAGGATTTTTCGAAGACCGAATCATTGGTTGTAGTATGCCAGTTAGGTGGCCATCAGGGCCCTGCGATCTCACGCCGTACGACCTTTTTTATGGCCACACTCAAAAACTCGGTTTTCAATACCCCTCGTGAAAATTTAGAAGACCTACAGGCTAGAATTACAAATAAATTTCAGGAGTTTTTGATGCTGCGAAAAAAAGAATGAGAACATGTTTGGAAGTAGAAGGTGGACACGTCTCTCATTTAGTTTAAATTTATGGTTTTCCGGTTCTTTGCTGTATATGTTTTTATTAATTTCAAGAGTAATAATAATTCAAGACATGCGTGATGTGGCATACTTTGAGGACATTTTTTTTTGATTTTGCATTATGTACTAGTTTGTTTATTTTATTTTCTCTGTGAAAAGTTTAATTTGTTACTTTTTAAATTCATTTTTATTGTATATTGTATAAATCAATAAGTGTTATTTGTTACGCAAGTATGTACTAATGTCTTTTTATTTAATTTTCTCTTTGAGAAGTTTATTTTGTTATTTTTTAAATTCATTTCATCATTAATTATGAAAATGTTTGCCATCGTTCAAAAATTTAGCGGCGAGTGTCAAAGGATGGCTGTATAATTAGGACTTAGGCTTGATGGCCCAAGGGGTGAGGGGCCCATCCAATCAGTTGTGCCTAGGGCCCCCAAATGCCTTAATCCGCCGCTGGGAGAACCTGAGCAAACAAGAATAAAAAACCCTCGAAGGTTTATTATTGGCAACATCGCCAACTCAAATGCTTTTCAACTAAACTATATATCTAATGCAGCGTGTAATAATGTAGAAAAGTTATTCAAAATCATAACTCTGATGATCTCTGACCGACTTGAAACTTTAACGATCGATCTCGTATAATAGATATTTTTATGTGTTTTGAGAGAAGAGTTGTCAAAGTTAGAATTTTATCTTTTGACGCTTCTAATGGAAAATATTGGAATAGTCTGGCCACTATTATTTATAAAGAATATAATTCAATTGAATTCATAGGTTTATTAATACTTTTCAAATAATTTATCCCCAGGTTTAAGGTTAGCTTTTTTGTTTGAATTTTTAAAATACCACGGTGCTTCCTCTAACTACGGTAGAAAAATTCTAACAAAAACAAGCTTTTCAACCAAAAATTCGCTAACTTATTTTGAAAACAATGTTTACTTTTTGTCTAAAAAGATGAAGCTTGTGTGTCTTTATACAAAGTAAGTTTCTCGACTATGCATATTTGTTATGCAACTTACACATTGTCTGGAGTCTTTGCGGCCGCAAAGCCAGAAGTCTCTTAGTTGGAATTTTAAGGTTTCTCGATTTTAGCATTTAGTTGTAAATTTCGGTGCAGTTTGTTCTACTGAGGAGGGAGGGATTACTTATTAATTTTTATACGATTTATTTACAAAGGAATATTGTTTATGTCTTTTTTAGTTTTCCGTGCTAAAATTAGCAAAACAGAACACTACTTATGGAATCACTACGGTGTCCGTCCGTCCGTCTGCCACAGGCCTCCATCTCTCCTCGGTGTATCCGTTTGTGGTATATTTACTCCTTTGGATAAGGAAAAAGATATTTCTCAGAATCTTTGTGAATCACACCCACGGTACGTTAGTACTGAGGCTTGAAGTCTACGTGGGATGTCTTAGATAAAAAAGGCGACTTTCTCTGAAATTAGTCGACGTAAAAATTTGAAATTTACCACATAAATAGAGTGTGGTGGTGGACCAATTATAGACGTGAAGTATGAAAAGTTGAGTTTTGATTCTGGGGGTTAATTTCGGGGGGTAAAGTGGGAAATGGAAAAAATTTCAAGGGCATCGTGTAGGGTGTCAAATGCAAGCTTATTGGAGCACGAACTCAACAGTATATATATGATGTATTTTTTATGCATTTTTTTACATTTTATGGGAAAAATGCTTAAAAATTGCTGTCCTCCACTCTCATTACCAAAAGGATCGCTCAGAAAAATCTGAAAAAAAACATGAACATTGAGACTTGTGTGTAGATCGAGCCAAAATTATCAGGATTGAAGCACGATCAATTGTTATAAACTATTTAATTGTTTATTTCCCTATAATTGGTGAACCAATTGTTTTAGAGAAAAATTTTGTTAACAAAAAGTTTTTCTTACGAATTTTTAATTTAGTTCAGTCGAAACGCTCCCCAATCAGCTCCGCGCATACGCGATGTGATAATGGTGATATATAAATGTGATATTATAGGACCTGGTTCTTTGCAAAACTTCTGGCTTGTATGGGTACAGTATTGTATTTTCTTTGGGGTACAGGATGCAAGATGGAACAAATTTGACGTTTACCACTGCATTCAAATCTCCTAAATTTATAGGTTGATTTGGTGGAAATCATGTCTAAAAAATACAAATACAACAACTCGCGATCATATTTAGTATTAATAGTTTTTTAACAATACGTATCGGCTGAGTAAACAGTCTCATAATAAACTACCCCAGAGAGATTTACAAATAAAAAACAACATTTATTATTGCAAAGCTTTTTAGATTTGTTTTACTTACTATAAAACACTAAAAATGAGTTGCTCCAGTCCCCAGAATTGCAAAAGATTTATTATTTTTGGCGTACCTATAATAATAAACAAACAGGCTGCAAGCTTAAACGACTATTCAGCGAACAAATACCAACAGCACAATTTTAACCTATCCAAAGGGTGTCCGCGAGCAACAGAAGTAATATTTCAGCCAACAATGGAACCCACTGAATTAATATTTTTTATTATTTCTTTAATACCTTTAATGATAATATAGGAGTGTTTATTTTAATTAAAATGATATAGGTAAGGATTATTCACTTAATTTTTAGATTTTTTATTTAAACTGCAGTTCTTGTTCGTTTAATAAAATATATAGTAATTTGAATCACACCGCCTATAAACAGCTATTTTTCGCCCAATTGTATTCAAGCATTCTCATCAAATAGTTTAATTTTTTAACTACAACAATTCTACACTCCAGGAAATTATAGATTTATTAATATTTATAGAATAAATAGTATTTTGGTCATTGAAAAAATGATAATATACATAGGTTTCAAATAAGTAGGAATTCTTTTAAACTTTAATAATAAGTCTATATTTAATGAAATATTTTTTTCCATTATTTCAATAATGCTTTGTTGAGACAATACTAACTTTTCAAGCCACTGCTAAGGTAAGGCCCATTCGTTACCAAACACCCTGTATAAACCTATACCAAATACAAAAAATTAACTTCTTTGAAACTTATTAAATTTCGGGGCGCCTTACCAATTTCCAAAAGCCCATTATAGCGATTATATATAACAAAAAGAAATCCACAATGCCGAAAGTTAACTTCTAAAATATCTCAAAAAACTTTTTTCATCTCGTTTTTATAATTAAGAAGCCGAAACTATGCTAGATAATCTTAAAAGAAGCGCCGCCATTTCCGGAGTTTCCATTTAAAAATGTTATATGAATATAAAACAACGGCGCGAGAGGCCAGAAGAACTCAATTACCATAAATTCTGAAAATTACCATTAAGGAGGCTTTTAACCATTACCATTTTTTAATATAATTCCCTGGAGTCAAAGCGAAACATCGGGCTTTCGGTGGCCAGCTCTCGCAGTAGTAGAGCGGTATTTCAGTATTTTTTTAATTTTTGTAGAGAAAGTTGCAAGTGTCTTATGCAAGTGAAGATTAAAAAAACCCTATCCCACCAAAAACATACATGTAAAAAACAGACAAACTTCTGGTCAGGACTGTATTTTGTTATCTGAAAAAAAATAACTAAAATGTAGAAAGTTTCTTGCCTACACGTTATAAAACCAAATGATATTTAGTTACAGCGTCTAAAATGTCTGTTACTGACGTTTCTTTTTTTTATCACTTTTAGAAACTGACTTTCGTTTCGTAGCCACTTTATTTTCACAAAAGACGTGTTGGGTGATTGTGCCTTTGCAAGATTTGGACGCAAGCCCATTCTCTATCTGCCATTTTCTCGACTCTATTTCTCTGGTAAATTATCAATTCTAGATCGTTTCGAAATGTCCATCTCAGCCTGTTATATTCTACAACTGCACTTTCTTGGGCTTTAATTTGATTAGGGTCGAAATTTTTTTTTATATCTAAGACATCACACGTAGACTTCAAGCCTAAGTACTAACGTATCGTGGGTGTCTGAAGAGAAGGGAAATGTAGTCTATTGACACGGGATTTGAAGGATTGGAGGTTGGGACGGGAAGGGAAAACGTCTGCAGGCAATTTGTTCCATAATCTGGAGACTCTAGGTATGGATGTGCGAGAGAGGTGGTCTGAAATTAATGAAGTGAATGCCGTCTAAATGTTTAACTCTAGAGAGAGCCTGACCACAAGAAAATATAAAGCGACCAATATCAAGGACTGAACTGTCCAGCCTCACGCCTTGACTTTTATGTACTGTGATTGCGCACACAGAAAAAACACTATCGTATATTGAATTGGATACCCATTATTCACTCAATGACACACTCTATTCCGTATTGCACAATACAAATTCGGTTTATTTCAATGATTAGTTTATCATTGTTAACTAATAGGTTATAAGATTGCGTGAAATATAAGGTTTCATTGGTTTTTAATGGATCGTTCAAATATAACAATTATTTGATGCCAGTAATACCCTGTTCTAAATTCAATGCAAACTACTATTGGTTTCACTAGAAGTTTATTTGTAAGAATATGCACCTCATTTGATGCAAAATAGCTATTATTGTTTCAATTACAACAGTAATTAATTTAATTTAAAACATTTTTGTTTAAATTCAATCATATTCGTGTTTTGAAGAACAATTAATCTTATTTAATATAATGATAAATTTCTATTACATCAATTATACTTATATTTCAGTCAAATGAAACACGCTTTATTATTTTAAAATAATTTTTATTTAGTATTATTAAACATACATTGTTTAGACATTGTATAAACATTTGAATATAAAAAAACACATTTTATTACACCACACTGACGCGAACACCGTGAACTTTTTATATTTATTTCACTCCAAATATAGGATCTGCTTCTTTGTAAAACTGTCTCCTTTGGCTTGTATGGGTACAGGATGCTAGATGGAACAAATTTGACACTGCATTCGAATCCCCTACATTTACAGCTAGATTTGGTGGAATCCATATCTAAAAAATACAAGTTCAACGTTATTAGCTTAAATTCAATGTTAATAGTTTTCTAACAATACGTATCGACTGAGTAAACAGTCATATAAAATAGACTAACCAAGAGAGATTTATAAATAAAAAAACACACTCATTACTGCAAAGCTTTTTAGATTTGTATTACTTACCATAAAACACTGAAATTAGTTGCTCCAGTCTTGCAAAAGATCTATTATCTTTGGCGTACGACTATTCAACGAACAAAAAAAAATTCTAGCCTCTCCAAGGGTGTCCGCGAACAATAGAAATAATATTTCAGCCAACAATAGGACCCATTGACTTAATATTTTTTATTATTTCTCCAATACCTTATATGTTTTAAAGGAGTGTTTATTTTAATTGAAATGATATCAGGATTATTGACTTAATTTTTAAATTTTTTATTTAAACCGTAGTTCTTGTTCGTTTAATAAAATATATTGTAATTTGAATCACACCGCCTACAAATAGCTATTTTTCGCCCAATTATATTTAAGCATTCCAATCAAATAGTTTAATATTTTGGCTCCAACAATTCTACACTCCAAGGAATATTAGAAATTTATTGGATTACAATAGTATTTTGGTCATTTAAATCATGGTAATATAGCTTTCAAAGAAGTAGGTATACTTTTGAACTCCATATTTCAAGCAATATTGTTTTTTTTATCATTTCACTGATGTTTTGTTGAGACAATATTAACTTTGATATAACTAATGTGACAGTGGTCAAAAACAGTACTATTATTGAAAATAGCATAGCATGTTTTTGAGTATCCAACACATATCGGAAACTGTTCTCTATATACGTACGCTCTACTCAATACTTTGAATTTCGTCTTCACTCTGTTAGTTTAATTCTCTCTCTTTCTTTCTTAGAGGCCCTAAGCTCTAAGGCGTACCTCTTAAAGCCCGACTACAAATTGAGTAAGCCTGCACTATCGGCGCCACTGTGAGTTTTACGAAAAATATCAGTGAAGGAAAATAAGTTCATGCGACTATCCGCAATGATCAGGTTTTATACAGGGTGTTCTCAAAGTTGAGCCATTTAGTTTAACAGGTTGTAGAACTCGTCGGTCATTTGACCAAAAATCGACTATATAAAAGTTAGAAAATAATGGAGATATTAATAAATTTTAAAAAGTTAAAAATTAAATACGGTCCTGCCATCATCGACAAATATTCTAATAAGTCTGTCCACTTGCTTATCGCGCTGTAAATTCTCCCTGCCGTCCCCCCATCTCTCTATACACTTAGCAAAATTTCATGAAAATATTGTAAACCATTATAGAGCCTGTAACACTGTAAAACAATTCTTTTTGGCTAATTTTTCGTAGATCCGAAAAGAAAATTAAATTTCCAATTTTATTACGGAATACCAGAAAATCTAGATCACGAACAGAATTTTCCACATTATCAATAAATTCTTCTCCACTAAATTTATTGCGTTCCATTTTGTTTTCAAGGTGTTTTTTTTTGCAAAAGCTTGCCGATGCGATAAAATTTTCCTTATTTAAAAGTTTTATTACTGTAGTGAGATTGCACAATGTGAAATTAAGGTCGGCTCTTATTTCTGCAGCGTGAACAAACAGGGGAGCAGTACAAGCTATTGTAGGTCAATATTTTCTAATATTTATGCCGCGGGATTCACTAAACACTTGTAGTGTTTTAAATCAAGATCGTCTAGTTAATCAGTTAGGTATTGATAAGTTTTTGCAGTGTTATTGTTAATAAGTGATTAATAATGAGAAAAATAAACCGACTTAGGTTAATGGTGAGCTTAATTTTGTTCAAATTTAAGTTATTTGCACATCAATATTCTAAACTTTGAAGTCGGCGCAATTTTTAAGCATAAATAGGAGTCCCTAATAATAACGCATTAATAAATTATATTAATAAAGAGTAATATTTTCAGTTAATTATTACTGAGCCTGATGGTAAGCCTAATTGTGTTCAGCTTTAAGTAATTTGTACACAAAAGTTCTAAATTTTGAAGTAAGTGCGACTTCTTATTAATTATTATTCGGTTTTATCCCCTGTTACCCCCTTCTTTATCATTTCTTTTAAAATTAAATACTAACAGAACCACCTGGAACTATTCCAGATATAATGAAGACAAAATTATTGATATCAGTGCCGCCATTCTGAAGTACACACCAAAAAATCGTCGATATTTATGCCTTTTTTTTAGCTTTTTATAATTTTTTTCAGATTTCCACTCACTTTAGCTTAAAATCCCTACAATGGAACCATCCGAGAGAACAAATCTACGTGGAACATGGTCGGTAACGTTTAAAAAGCAAAAACTTATTTAAGTAAAAAAACAAGAATCGAAAAATACCCTCATATAAGTCCTATTTACCAACATTTTGCTAAGAAAACATTTTAACCATTCCACTTCTCCATTAAACTTTCCCCATTTACTAAGATGACACCACACTCCAAATTTTAAAATTTGTAGAGTCTAAAACCGTTATAAAATCCTTCAAGACGATTTTTAAGACTCCTAAATCTCCAAGAAACCGACCTCAACTAATCTTATCTTTCATTAAAAACTTTCCGAAATTCGTACCAAGAATAACTTTGCTTTATTCAAAAAGTTCTTATTTGTTCTGGAACGGTCCGTGGTGATTTCGTGATTGGTGTGCATCCCAAGACAAGCGGAAGACGAAAAAATTGTGAATAATGGACGCCATTAAGGACGCCATTGGCGACATTTTTAACGGAATGAAGTTTATCGGTTCGTAGAAGCGGTCATGTAGAAAGTTTCTGTTGTGATATATTTTCTATATAATGTAGTGAATAACGAGTGTAACTTAAGATAACTGTTTGTTCGTCTTAAGTGTCTGTCGCTGGTAGCCACAGAAAAATAAAAAGTTTGTTACGATTGGCTTAAACGTGTTAGTTAAAACAATTTAACTCCTTGTCATAGCGAGGGGACGATGAGGTGATGCAATCTTTAGTATCCGGAGTTTTGTGTGGTTCTGTCGCAGCAATAAGTATTAATCTACATGTTATCGTAAAAATGTTTGTTTATTTATTTTTATAGCGATTTTGACCTATTTTAAAGTGAAAATAATTCTAACCTCATTTTTTAGGTTGTTTATTCCATAATCGAAAAAGATATTACACCAATTTTATCATGCTTGTCACAACTTGAGATACCATGATACACATATTCTTGTAGAAATTCCTCAAACTGCGTTATTAAAATTATATTACTGATAAAATAAAAAGAACTTGGATATTATGAGATTAAAACTCTAAATTAAAAATTTTTATGAAAAAAGTTCCCGTATGAGCTTAATATAGTTGTTAATCCCTGTAAGCTTTACAATTTTAATGTAGTCAATAGCATTGCCCAAATTACCTCTCTTCGCGCGATTATTTGTGCATTAATAAAAATACGACTACTAACGACTTCGATTTCGTCTCTAAATACTTCAAAAACATGAGAAACTCATTATGATATTTATGCACGGTGACATTTACGGAGTTCCGCATATAATCAATTTTTTATAAATGCCTTGAGCTATGTTCTCTTTGGAGATATGTTTTAGTTAAGGGTGTGTAACTTCAAATTAATCTTGACATTACACACGGAACCAACAATTTTTTGAAAATACGTTTTCTTTTTCTTTTACTTGAGGCAGCCCACGAAGACTTGAAGCCTAAGTACTAACGTACCATAGGCATCTAAAGAGAAGGGAAATGTAATTTATTGACACGGGATTTGAAGGATTGGGGGATGGGGATGGTGGGGATGGTGGGTGGGAGGGGGAGGGAAGGAAAAACATCTGCAGGCAATTTGGTCCACAATCTGGAGATCCTAGGTATGAATGAACGAAAGAAGTGGGATATTCTAGGCGTTCGTAGCTGGACAGTAAAGGGATGCATACGTAACGCACCTTTTGTGCTTTTGTTAGAAACAGTCAAAGAGGAAATTATAGCGGCTAGTTATTCAGAGCAAATCGGTGGAATCATCGGTAGAAAAGGGATAAATCCCCAACAGCGTTGCGAGGACTGGGTCACAAGGGCGGTACTACAGGGGGAGGGTAACCGAGTAACGGAGTAATCTTTTATACGGAGTGGAAGCATGGACAATGAGAGACACATTGATGAAGAAATTGGAAGCTTTTGAAATGTGGGTTTACCGTCGCATTTTATGTATATCGTGGACCGCTCACATTATCAATGAGGATGTCCTCCGCTGACTCGATAGATAGAAATTTCATTTACGGTCAAAAACCGTAAACTGAAGTACTTTGAACATGTGATGCATCATGAGAACTATCGTGAATACGATTCTGAAAAATTTGTTGAAGAATTTCAACTCACCTCACAGGGCAAGAAGGATACTATAGGAGGTCCTGGTAGACGACGACACTCACGGTTGCATAATCTGCGTTAATGGTTTTTGTACCCCAGAATAAGATTTACACATCACGTGCCGTGACAACCAATAGGATCACGTTTTGCAAGCAGAATTTTACGAATAACAAATGATTATTACTGTAATGTCATTGGATGGACAAGGGGCTCTACCAAAACCTTACCTCCACCTTACTGCAAACTATTTCCATGGGTTGCCGGTTCATTTTCATCTGAGTGCGCAGTCTCTGGCAGCTGCGACTTGTAGACAGTAAAAGACATCACTTTCACTAAACACTATGGCACATAGAAAAAGTATTGAGATAAGAGGGTACTACGACCCGAAAGGATGTAAACTTACTTCTGGCACTGACGGCCAGAAGAAGTATTGACGTATGTGGGTTTGAAAGAGAGTTGGGCTTTACTTTGCCTTAATGGGGGTTCTGTGACCCAAATGACACATTTGGCCGAAGTTCCTTGAACACTAGAGGCTCGACAGAGGAACGACCTTTGAGCTCTGATGGCTCGAGAATGGGTGCTGACGACCCGAAAGGCGCACTTGGCCGAAGGTTCCATGAACACTAGAGTCTCGACAGAGGCACGGGTAGTTCTTATGAATCGAGAACAGGACCATGTCTGGAGAAAACGGAGGATGACGACACGATATAGAGCAGGTTGGAAATGGCGGAGTTCTGACGACCCGATAGAGAGAACTTTTTCCCGCACTCACTACTTTTTTTCACCGATTTATTTTTGAACGTGTGTCTTGTCGGACACTTGACCGAACTTTGGTCACGTCGCGCTTGACGCGACGCATCCACGTCTAACTTCCTTGTGAGTTACTGAATAACTGAAGTGTTGCCCAGTTAGCAACTTGAAGATTGTGAAAGGTTTCTACCTCTCGCGAAATCCGGCTGTTAGGGATTGACCAATTAGAGGATATTTTGCAATGGCTTTAAGCAGATATTATTCTATTGGTGAAATTAAAAGGGTTGGCTTCTGATACTTCGGTACGAGGTGAAGATATAAGGGGGTTGATATCTGTAGCCATATTTTCTGGCTTGTTATGCATTTATTTTAGAACGCTAAAGCAATAAAACTAAAAGATAAGAAATTTGCTAAGGAAAATAGGCCTTTGAAGTTTCGCCGACAAAGGTGCCGTTTTAGAAGAACTAAATTAATATTTTATCCGAAATGAGCTTTGTGCTTAACCGACAACTGCGTATTTTAATGCAAGTTAAATACACAAGAGATGTGAGTTTGAGTTTTATCATTTGAAAGGGGTTTTAATACCTGCTTGGTTATTAATATTTATTTGGAAATTAAAATACAAATATAGAAATTAAAGGAATTGTTGGGTTTCCCCAACAGTCATTAAACAATTTTTCCAGTGTAAGCAAACTTGCTATTTCGAAAATAACTGTCACCGACTTTTAATAATATTAATAAAACCAGCGCGCCCCTATTTACAAAAACTAAATACCGTAATTAGAATTCGTGATTGTGTGTTTTTAAATCCCTGTCAAGATGACTATCAAATAATAAATATAAATTACCGTTTAGAACCGATGCGAATAAAAATATGCATCTACAAGAAATTAAAATCTAATCTTTGTAGAACACTAGGAGCGGTTCGGGCCGACACGCAACCCTTAAACACCACAATTAAGGGTGCCCTCCTAAGTAATTATAAAAGATTTGGTTAAGGGTTATTGCTCGCTATAAATGTCAAAAGTCCGTGCGTTGTAAAAATTTTACTGTGTAGATTATTTCAGGCTAGCTTTTATCGGCGGCCTCGCTCGCGTATACCTTATCCTTTTTGATGGTTCCACGGATTTTGCTCTGAAGAAATAGCCCCTTTGTCTGTTCTTAACAGAAGACCAATAGGCGCGTTACGTATACATCCCGTAACTGTCCAGGTACAAAAGCCTAGAACAACCCATTTCTCTGGCTCAATCATACCTAGGGTCTCCATATTGTAAAACAAATTGCCTGCAGATGTTTTCCCTTCCCATCCCACCCTCCAAGTCTTTAAATCCCGTGTCAATAGATTACGTTTCCTTTCTCGTCAAATTCCCACGGTAAGGTTAGCACTTGAAGTCTACGTGTATACCCTAAACCAGGGCTCGGAATGGACTGGAACGCACCAGAACGCCGTTCCGGTTCGTAAAAAATTGTATTAATCCGCTCCGGTTCGTGGAAAAACTAGTATTAATAACACAGCCCCACAGAAAAAAAAACAAGTGTTCGGACATATGTATTCCCATGTATTTTTCCACGCTGAATCCGATCCCGATCTCAGAAATGGCCCTCCACGTCTGGAATTGGCCCCAGGGGCCAAAAATGGCCTCTATAGAGCCTGAAAGATAGATTCCGGGATGAGGCGAGGTCGAAGGTGCATGCTAAAGCCAAAGCCGGATTTGTGGTCGAAAAGTTTATGGCCAACTGAAATTCTCCGTTTGGGACCGGGAAAATGACCCCTTAGGGGCCGGAAAATTGTGTTTCGGACGCCGCAATCGCAACAGTGGTAGTCCCATGAAAAAATACCCCTGACGGGGTTGGAACGTTGAGTGATTTCAATATTTTTTTCCGGAACCTCAGGGGTCATTTTCCCGGTCCCAAAAGGGGAATTCCAGTTGGCCATAAACTTTTCGAGCACAGTCTGAGTTCCAGAATTTGAGAGTACATAAAAATACCACTGTTGCGATTGCGACGTCCGAAACACGATTTCCCGGCCCCTAAGCGGTCAATTTTCCGGTCCCAAACGGGGAATTTCAGTTGGCCATAAACTTTTCGAGCACAGTCTGAGTTCCAGAATTTGAGAGTATATAAAAATACCACTGTTGCGATTGCGACGTCCGAAACACGATTTTCCGGCCCCTAAGGGGTCATTTTCCCGGTCCCAATCGGGGAATTTCAGTTGGACATAAACTTTTCGACCACAAATCCGGCTTTGGCTTTAGCATGCACCTTCGACCTCGCCTCATCCCGGAATCCACCTTTCAGGCCCTATAGAGGTCAGTTTTGGCCCCCGGGGGCCAATTCCAGACGTGGAGGGCCAATTCCAGACGTGGAGGGCCATTTCTGAGCTCGGGATCGGATTCAGCGTCGAAAAATACATGGGAATCCATATGTCTGACCCACAAGTCCGAACACTTGTTTTTTTTTTGGGGGCTGTGTAATTATTGACTTTAGTGTATTTTAGTTAACTTTTTCATTTTCTCAAGACGAGCGTTCCCGCTCGTGAATAAATCCATTTTGAGCCCTGCCCTTAACTAAACTATATTTGTGAAGAAAACACAGCTTAAGGTAAAAGCATTTATAAAAATATTGATTATATTATGCGAAACTCCGTAAATGCCACAGTGCATGAATATTATCATGATTTTCTCAGGATTTTTAAATATTTGGAGAAGAAATTGAAGTCGTTAGTAGTCGTATTTTTATTAATGCACAAATAATACTTAGTACGAAGAAAGGCAATTTGGGCAATGATATTGACTAAATTAAAATTGTACGGCTTATAGGGATTAAGAACTATATTAAAATTTTGCTTTAGAGTTTTAATCTCATAATATTCAAGTTCTTCTTATTTTATAGGCAATATAATTTTAATAACGCAGGTCGAAGAATTTCAACAAAAATATGTGTATCATGGTATCTCAAATTGCGACAAATATAATAAAATTGGTGGAATATCTTTTTCGGTTGTGAAAATAAACAACCTAAAAAGAATTAAAATATGATATTTTATGTGTACATGTAAAAACAAATATTAGATATAAAATAGTATATATTCGAAGGACGCATTAGGAAAATTGGAGAGGAATTGTACATGGAAAATAAATTGTAGTAATTTTATAAAGAAATTTGTAAATATCAGTGTTTTCCGAGTTATATCTGTGCAAAGTTAAATTTTTTAAATTTTTTGTTTGTCATTCTGTGTTTATTCTTTCACGTATTAATTTAAAATTTGGCCCACAAACTCACCTTAGTCAATCATAACTGTATTTTGACAGATATTTAAAATATGAAGATGTCGACTTAAAGGAATTAAAAAATTTACCGAATAATGTACTAAAAATACTAAAAAATATTAATTCAATGGGTCCTATTGGTGACTGAAATATTATTTCTATTGCTCGTGGACGCCCTTGGAGAGGTTAGAATTTTTCGTTGTTCGTTGAATAGTCGTACGTTGAACAGTCGACTGGAGCAACTTATTTCAGTGTTTTATGGTCAGGAAAACAAATCTAAAAAGCTTTGCGGTAATAAGTGTGTTTTTTTATTTGTAAATCTCTCTTGGTTAGTCTATTTTATATGACTGTTTACTCAGCCGATACGTATTGTTAAAAAACTATTAACATTAAATATGATCGCAAGTTTAGTGTTGCATTTGTATTTTTTTAGACATGGTTTTCACCAAATCTAGCTGTAAATTTAGGAGATTCGAATGCAGTGTCAAATTTGTTCCATCTAGCATCCTGTACCTATAAAAGCCAAGCAGATCCTACATTTGGAGTGAAATAAATATAAAAAGTTTACGGTGTTCGCGTCAGTGTGGTGTAATAAAATGTGTTTTTTATATTTAAATGTTTAAAGAATGTCTAAACAATGTATGTTTAATAATACTAAATAAAAATTATTTTAAAATAATAAAGCGTGTTTCATTTGTTTGAAATATAAGTATAATTGATGTACTAGAAATTCTTCATTATATTAAATAAGAGTAATTGTTCTTCAAAACACGACTATGAGTGAATTTAAACAACAGTGTTTTCTTTCAATTGGAAGTTACATTAAATTAATTACTGTCGTAATTGAAACAATAATAGCTATTTTGCATCAAATGAGGCGCATATTCTTACAAATAAACTTCTAGAGAAACCAACGATAGTTAGCATTGAATTTAGAACAGGGTGTTACTGGCATCAAATAATTGTTATATTTGAACAATTCATTAAAAATGAATGAAACCTTATATTTCAAGCAGTCTTATAACCTACTGGTCAACAATGATAAACTAATCATTGAAATAAACCGAATTTGTATTGTGCAATACGGAATAGAGTGTGTCATTGAGTGAATGGGTATCCAATTCAATATACGATAGTGTTTTTCTCTGCACACTAGAAAATTTTTAAAAATCGTAATTTAGGATTTGAATTTTAGTAAAAAACATGCAGTAGAACATAAAACGATGTATGTTACTCGTATTTACACTTTATTGGACTCGCATTTTTCATAAACAAGGACTCGTCCAGTAAAGTTATGCATTATGTACTAGTAACATAAATATCTATTTCAAAGGAAATGTATAGATGAAGGTCCAAACGAATCCATCCATCAACGCTTATTACGTTCCAGATACGTAGTTTGAACTTGGACCTAAAAATTTATAAAATATATAAATGGCAAACTTTACCAATATATTAAAGCCAAAAAGTAAGTTTGCGCTTGATAGTTCACGAGGGCGCAGCGGAAGAAACAAAGTATAAAGGCCACATGTTACAAGATAAAGTGTACGGTGTGCACACCGTTATTCGAGACATGTTGCCGCCGTAGCCGGACGCTGAAAAGGGCCAAAACGACCAATAAAGAGCTGCTCCATTAATTTAATATCGAAGGGCCGCCGAGTGCTGACGGTGGGATTAAAGGTAAGTTATGGCAGAACGAGGGAGATTTTGTTCGAAAAATAATTAACACATTGTTAGTAGGTGATAAGTATCACCTAGTTCGTTGGGGTGATTTTTTTACAGCACTTAAAAACACTAATGTGGTATCAAACGACTACTATATTTAATATGGAAAATGCATGTGTTTTTTATTATTACATAAATCGTTTAGAAGTCATTACAAACCCAAAAATTTTATTTTGAAGAAAATTTCTAGGATTTCTAGGATAGTTACTTGCTTCTCGGTAAAAGTTATTATAATTTAAAAATCAGCCTTATTAACTTTTCTTTTCAAAAGGGATGCTTCCCGGAAGCTCTAAAACTAAATAAAGTTAAACCTATATTTAAGAAGGGCGATGGTCATCTCATGGAAAACTATCGGCCCGTCCCGCTAACATCTGTGTTTTTGAAGGTTTTCGAATACAATTTTTTAGACAGACTGGAGAATTTTATTTTATCATTAAAAATAATATTTTAATTGAAAACTAGTTTGGTTGTCGACGGTGATACCATAAATTATTTTTATGGGAGGATAGTTTCTGGATTCGAGCGCGGCGAGCGTCCTATTGGAGTCTTCTGTGACCTAAGCAGGGCGTTCGACTGCCTCAACACTGATCCTCTTCTTGAGAAGCTTCAGCTGTATGGAGTCCGTTGGTTGTCTCTATTTTTGAAGGGGAGAAAATAGTCTGTGGCTGTTAATGACAATAGCAGTTCGGAACGCAGGAAAGTCCTATCAGATTACATGTCAATTTCCATGGGAGTACCGCTAGGATCTATCCTTGCACCACTCATCTTTAATATCTACACTAATGATATTACTTGCGTTTTTGCCTTGTATGCTGACGACTTCTCTCCCCTATTCTTTCACAATGACAGTAATGTATTAGAACAGGAAAGTAATAGTAATTTCAATAATTTACTTAAATGGTTCTGCCCTAATTCACTATTTATAAACAGTACCAAAACAAAATACATCCGCTTTCATGATTCTCAAGATCGTAGAGATCTAGATATATCATTACACATTAATAACTAAAAAATATCAAGAACTAACACTGTCAAAATTCTCGAAGTGCAAATTGACGAAGGTTTGACTTGGAAAAATCACTGCGAAATGCTTAAATCTAAACTAGGTACATGCTGTTACCTTATTAGAACTTTAAAATCAGTTTCCGTCAAACAGCTCCTTATGGTTTATAACGCCTAGGCTGACGAGTAGCATGTGAAAAGTCACCTTATTTGCCCAAACAGTAATTGTTGTTTGTGTAACCGTTGCTTTTTTATTACAGCATAATAATATAATATAATTCTTTTTATTAAACAATAAAATCTATTAAAAAACTACCGTATAAATATTGTATTGTGCCAATGTACGAAAATACCACTGATGCAAGTGCCCTGAAAACATCATTTTTCATGTGCCCAAAACATCCGATGTTGAAAGAAAGTACATACCAAGTGCAAAATTATTCAAAAAGTTTCCATAAATAGGTACAATTAAAGGTCAGTATCGACAAATTAAGTAAGCATATTTGGCTGTACGATTATTTTTATGTTGCAATAAACAATAAATATTTGTAACGAAATTTTAAAGACAAATATGTGGCCATCCGTCATACAACCATCAACTTTCAGCAAATTTTCTGATTGTCCTTGCACAAGTTCCGTGCCGGTCATTGTTAAAGTATATTTTCGAAAAAGATTTTTCAAAAAATGTGTTTATCGAAGGATCGTATGTTCAAAAAAGCATTTTTGAAAAAACATTCTCGAAATTTTTGCATATATTCTAAAGAGTTAAACACGTAGGTACTAAAAAACGACGCTTCGACTGGTATAATACCTCCGAACAAATAAACACAAAAAATTAAAATCGTTAAAAAGTTATAACTATTCGAATAAAATTCCATCGACAGTGATCTGAACGGCAACATTCGATTTTTAGTATTTTCGAGAACAATACCGAATTTAAATGTCCTCCATTTTCTACGGGATCAGACTGCTAATATGGCGGCAAGCTGCAATTGTTTTCAATATGCAATACTATTACCGGGAATCTATTACGAAGTTAAATTGTTCATTGCAAATTGGACAGCAATTCTGCAGGAGTTCGCTCCGTTTTTATTGAGTATATGCCGTTCTGCTTACAAAAGCCTATATTTTAGTTTATCGGTTTTTATTCAAGAAATTGTTTCTTGTTTGGTTTTAGCATGGATCTATTATAATAAGGATTCGATGTCCGTATACTGTGAGCGTCTCGAACGTGAAGCCTTATATTTGTTGTTTGTTTTCTCTTGGGGGAACAGTTTACAAAATTTAAGGAATACCACAGGAAATACGTAATTGAATCAAAAATGGTAGTAGAAAGATATAAAATAGCATTGGAGTGTTGGAGCTCAGAAGTGTTGCTGTCTGTGCTGGTTGCTTAGGAAAACGGCTGAACCTCGGTCTGAACACTCGGTTACACGTACGTCTTTGTCTAATGAACTAGAAAAGAAAAAGTGCGACTTATAGATTTATAAATGACTCGGAGCGACTTTAAATAAACACCTTTAGAAATAACATATGTAACCTATAAATAATAAAACCTTTTTAACTTAAATTTACTATTATTTCGCAGAAAATAAATTATTTTAGGACTTATTACTTTTAGTAAATATTGTGATGTTTCTAACGTATTTTTTGTACAAAAATATAAGGTAAAATAAGATGTGGCCAATGTTTACAAATTGTGTTTACAGTGTCGCTTAGAATGGTTTGTTTTGGCTTCAAAGAATGTTAAATCATCCCGTATCCATTCTTAATAAATCCATGGGTTTTAGGTAGGAAGCGAGTGCGAGTTATTTGCAATAACCTATGGAGCGGAAATTTGGACAATAAGGAATACGCATATATTTTTTTTATTGCATAAATCGCTTAAGGAAGTCATTACAAACCCAAAAATATAATTTTGAAGAAAATTACTAGAAGAATTTCATTCACCATTCAAAATTAAGATTTTAACAATAAAATACGGGTATTTTATTGTTTGTTACCGTAGCTACATTCACTGTTGGAAAAAATTATCGCGGCAAATTTTCTGTCAACAAAATTACCCGGATAATTTTTCCGCCAAAGTCATATTCCGAAAAACACCAAAACGAGTAAACAATTTTTTTTATTTTTTACATACTCTATCCAATTTATTTTTTCCTCTTCTCGACACGACATCGACCAATCAGACAAGGAACTTATTGAAAACATACGTATGCGTTTAGACGAGTAGCATGTGGAGATCCGCCTTATTTGCTCAGACAGTAATAATTGTTGTTTGTGTTACCGTTGTTTTTTTATTACAGCATAATTTGTGTATATTTTTTTTATCAAATGATGAAATCTATTAAAAAGCTACCCTATAAATATGTGGCAATGTGCAAAAATACCGCTGCAAGTGCCCTGAAAACCTTATTTTTCATGTGCCTAGAACAGCCGAAGTTGGAATTAACTACATACCTAAATAGTGCAAAGTTAATCAAAAATTTTCCATAAATAAGGTAATGGAACCAGTAGTTGGCACTGACCCAGTAGTTGACACTTTCAACTTTAACTTATGAAACTAAAATTAATTTTGTCACCAAGGGTTATTATCTGCTTTTCAAACTAGCAGGCACTATCTCCCTTTTAATAGCTTAAATAAGATTTCTCCTACCCTAATACAACCAACATTACAACAAATGGTATCTGGTCAGTGTGATGCTGAGAGTTTGGTTGTTGTTTTTTAGTGAAAAGGTAACTCAATTCGCGCCGAAGGATGACAACCTGTCAACTCCTGGATCACAGGACTATCAACTACTGGTGTCTTAGATTCAGCATGCCGCCCACCAAAGGGAATTTGTTTCACTATACGAAGGAACAAATAAGATCCGCCGATGACGGTCTTGACGACGTTAGTTAGACTAAGTTTTAAACTGTTCGTCCACAGTATTAGTGTCTGTATGTCCTTTTTGAGTTTTAACTAGGAGGATGCATTCCTTAAAATATTTTCGTTCACAGCACTTTATTCTGAAGAAGGTCACAAGAATGACAGAAACGTCAGTGTATTAAAGGAAGTTAGATGTGACAGAAATGATAATGTTAAGATGGATGGCGCGGTGACAAGGAGAGACGATGTTAGGCGCCGCATAATCTGCATCTGGCAGCCGTTGATTTTTCCAGCAAGTGCGACTACAAGTACTTATTAACAATGACAGACCAGAAACTTGCGAAAACCTAACTGATCAACTAGAAGAGCTTAACTGAAGCCCAGCGCACACAGCAACACTTCTTTAGTGTTAGTTAGCCATCTTTCAAAATATTTTCGCTAGGATAATAAAGTATAAATATAATAATTATTATTATACTCGGCGAAACTTACAATCAATCCAACGAAATATCGATATCGATTACGGAAAACAGATTTGGAACACAATGCTTTGTTTCCCATAAAAAATTATCGCTCGTTTTTGCCCGACCCCCATTTTGGAGCAGAATTCTTAGAAATACGCTCGATTTATCTCCGCCCGGAGAGAAAGCAAACATCCTTTAAGGAACAAAAGCCTTACTAAGCTTGATTTCTATTAAATTCTCTTTCGCTGATTGATACAATACAGGCAATAACATAAAGGGCATTAGCGGCATCGGCTCTCGATCTCTCTTATTCGCGATTCTTTCGCTAGTATTGCTTTGAAACAAAAGTGAAGCGGATCGATTGAAAGGATTCCTTAGATCCGCTTTGTCCGTTAAGAATAAAATATGTACTTACTGATAGGGGGATATTTCTTCCTTTTGGCAATAAATAACGGATAATCGCGTAAATATAGAAATGCAACGCTGTTATAATAATTTTACGTTACATACTTTAATTAATTAATTTATGAATAAGAAAATCATTTTATCTGCACACTTCGCTCTTCCGGTCTTCCGCTCAAATGGTGTCCCTGTCTCAATAGCGGTTTTTCAATTGGCGCATGTCATGTCAGTGCTGGCTATACTCGGATTGACGAACAGATGTAGTGAACAGGTGCAAACCACGCTATCTTTTGATGACGAACCACTAGACCGGTGGACGGTTCGTCATAAAAAAGCATGACAAGATAGCGCGGCTCTACACTGCTTCCCAGCAGCTCAGCGTAGCTTTTGAACATGACCCGAGGCCACATCGGCTGCACATTGCTTGGTTTTTTTTTTGGGCCAGAAACTATTTTCCTTCTCCAACTTCTCCACTCTCTATGTTTCCCTAATAACGTCGAACCGAGAAGAGGCATCGCCTTTGACACCCTAGATTATAAAACCAATTTGCTGCAGAGGTTCTTCCTTTCCTGCAAAGGAAAGTTGAAATATAATATTATTAAAAGTGAGATTATGATTTGACTCTTGTTGCATTCTTTCTTTTAGTAGTGTTATAATGTAATCAAACACTTTTTTAGTCCAACTAAACCGATATGACTAGCGCATCTAGAGTTGTCTTCGCCTTTGCGTATAGCCTCTTTTTTAATCCATGTCAGCGTTCGTGCAGTGCGTGTCAAACGCATGCGTCTGTCCAAAGCGTCGCGACGTCCGAACCGGCGATGCTTGGCGCTCGAATTTCGCAAAGCGTCGTCGAGCGTAAGAGCGCGGTTTTTTTCGCGAATTATTTTTTGACAGTTGCTGTTGAGTCCCGGATAGAAGGAACGTACGAAAAACACTAAAAGTGTTTAGTGGTGTTGTTACAACGGATACTGTTAGGCAATAAAGGAAGTGCTGGTTCAGAGTTTTAAAATTTTTGTTTTTTGAGTTGGCACCTGCAACTTTGGCGAACAAGATTTTATAATTCGTTAAGGTATCCATCCATAGTAACTGATAGTTGTAACATAATATAATATATTTTTCTGCATGAAAGA
Organism: Philopedon plagiatum; assembly: GCA_963971165.1. NCBI lineage: Eukaryota > Metazoa > Arthropoda > Insecta > Coleoptera > Curculionidae > Philopedon > Philopedon plagiatum. Next base: position 2,587,166 of record OZ020189.1, read on the forward strand.
AACGACAGTGTTTGATTCTTTCTCTGAATGAGGTAAATTATGAGCTCTACTAGCATAGAAAATGTCAATGAAAAAAAGGACAGAAAAAATCCTGAACCAATATTATCGAACCTTTTTGGGGTTTGGTCAGATTTCCTTAGGTCTGCCACTCAATTCTATAGTAAAATACTTTTTCAAAAAAATGAATATTCGAAGTCTTTTTCAAAAAATGTGCCCTCGAAAAGGATGTTTTAAAAAAAAATTCGAAAAGCGTTGATTAACAAAATTGGAAAACCCGCGCTCCTGGACTTTTAATAACTGAATCTTTTAAAAAAGTTCTATTTTCGAGAAAACGTGTTTTCGAAAACACAGGAGCTCAAAAAATGTGTAAATCGTTCTGTTCTAGTCAGAACAGGTTTAGATTTTTCGTCCATTGTTCTGAGTGGGAAACATTTTCAGTCCGAGAAGTTCTTTTTTCTATTATAAAATACTGTTTATTTCTTAGGACCCTAAATAACACCAGCATAATGGCGAACTTGTCCATTTGTTTTGTTTACAATTTTGTGTAGCTCGAGCTGATGTCATGGACGAAATTCTGAATCCGCCCCTAGAATCTGGACGAAAGATCTGGATTATTTTTGAATATATATATACTTATTATATATATATATATATATATATATATATATATATATATATATATATATATATATATATATATATATATATATATATATATATATATATATATATATATATATATATGTATGTATATAGAAATATTTTCTTGGGATTTATAGATCCGGAAAAATTACTGTTTTTTTATATTTTGTTCTTGTTTTTATTTACGTTTCGGTCATTCTTGTGACCTCATTCAGAATAAAGTGCTGAAAAACCGCTCTAATTAGTAATATTAGTCATATGAACATAAAATCAACATACCTGTAAAAGAAAATATTTTAGGGAATAGGACATAACTAGGAGGGTGCATTCCCGAAAATAGTTTCTCTCTTTCTTTAATTTTATGTTCATATGACTAATATTACTAATTAGAGCGGTTTTTCAGCACCTTATTCTGAAGGTCACAAGAATGACCGAAACGTAAATAAAAACAAAAACAAAATATAAATAAAATAAATAAAATAAAATACATTTATTTCCTATTGACTTACAATAATATAAGTATCGGATATTGTCAAATGTGGATAATTCCTTACAGTTAATAAAAAGTAAATATATAAATATACAATAACAAGGAAATATACAAAGCACATCCAGAGACAAACGAACAGTGTTCACAGCACGCTAACTAGTTATAAGTATTATACCTAATACTTTTTTACCTAGGTGTTGCAATCCAAGTACTCTTGAATTGAATAAAAATTTCCAGTGTAAAAAAAATGTTTAATAGCTCTAACAAATCTACATGAAGCAGAAATTTGCTTTAAAACAGTCGACAGCTTATTACACAATTTAATGGGCAGAACCAGTGGGCTATTTGCAACAGTCGACAAACGATGCTTAGGGATATTTAAGTTAAAACTTTGCCTCAGTCCATAATGGTCAGTGACATCCCGAGCCAATCCAATAACAGAAGAATTTTCTCTTGCGTACTTAACTGAATTATACAAGTAAAGTGAGGGGAAGGTTGGTATACCCAAGCTTGAAAACAGTTGACGACATGGGTGTCGGGGTGATTTAAATAGCATAGTTCTTATGATTTTCTTTTGTTGTATAAATACTTCATTAGCCCTTGCACAATTTCCCCACGACACAATTGCATATGCTAGGCAAGACTGGACATACGAAAAGTAGTACAGCTTCAAAAGATTTAGGTCAACTTTTGAGCGCAGTTGCCGAATAACAAACAGATAAATAGATAACTTTTCCAAAATATGATCAATTTGATATGACCATGAAAGCCTTGAGTCTATAAAAACGCCAAGAAATTTGGCTACTGGTTTTTGCTCTATGGTTTTTTGATTAATTTTTACCAAGAGGCTCTTGTTCAAATCTCGCAATGAAAAGACAATGAACTCTGTTTTTTCGTAGTTAAGGATTAAGCCATTAGATTGGCAGTAATCCTGAACTTGCACAACAGCATTATTAGCATTCTTGCTAACGTTCTCGACATTGTTATCAGAACACACCACTGCAGTGTTATCCGCAAACAAAGAAATAAAAGAGTTTCTAAAGCTCTCAGAAACAATATCGTTTATAAAAATTATGAACAACAGAGGTCCCAACAAACTTCCCTGTGGAACGCCGCTGTCCACAGTTTTGGCAGTTGACGAATAAGTGATGCCATTCTGTTTCAAAATAACTTTTTGGGAACGATTTGACAGAAAATCTTTCAGCCAGTCATACGAGTTACCGCGAACTCCATATCTGCTCAACTTACAGAGTAATAGATTAATGTCAATCACTTCGAAAGCCCTTTTTAAATCGAAAAAAAGGCATGCAGTTTGGTTAGAGCTGTCAATGCTCTCCATAATTTTATTGTATAATGAAACTATGGCATGGTGTGTGGATACTCCCTTACGAAACCCAAATTGGTTAGGGCTGAAAAAATCTTTATTTTCAAGGAATGACAAAAGTCTGGTATAAAAGGCTTTTTCAAATATTTTTGAAAAAATAGATAGAAGGGCTATGCCCCTATAGTTAGTTATATCATGTTTGTTATTCTTTTTATAAATAGGCTGAATAATAGTGTTTTTTAAAATTTTGGGGAACGAGCCTTCAAAAAAAGAAATATTTATCAAATACGTTAGAGGATCAACAATATACTCAATTATAGTAATTATTCCGGATCTATAAATCTCAAGAAAATATTTCTATAACTATATATATTATAAAGTTCATTCAATAATAAAAAAATAGGTCGTCTCTTTTTGACAAGTAACATTAAATGAAATATGATTTTAAAATATTCAATAACAATTTTTTAAACTGACATTTCAAAACTCCTATTTTGACTAGAGCTATCCATATATCACTCAAAATATGTATTTTAATTCACTATATATTTTTATTAACATGGCGATTTATTTAAAAAAAACTCCTATTTTTGCTTCCATGCAAACTCGCGTGTATCCATAAAACAATTTCGAAAATAAATCATATATTCCATCCACTTCCATAAATATTTTTCATCGTGATTTTTATTAAAACAAAATTTTTGTTAAAAATAAATTTTATTGCTTCTAGTACAACAACAGAGAAATTGAAATTGTATGGGTTGCTGGGAGTGAGAGAAATTTAATTTATTTATGGTTACAGTAAATGCTATTAAATCAATACAAATTTTATATTTAAAAAGTTATTTTATATATATATATATATATATATATATATATATATATATATATATATATATATATATATATATATATATATATATATATATATTAAGGGACAAGGCTGAAAATATACATTTACCCCTTCTCGTGATTCTGAGCAGTGGAGGGTAACTTTGGAATTTTAAATGGGATGATGTACTTTTGTATATAAAATTCGAATCTACGTAAAAAACTTCGTATGGATACAAATTGTTTTTTGATTTGCTCTTTTGGTTACGGAATTATGATTTATTAGTTTATAAAATAAAAAATATACATTTACCATTTAATTTCAACTTATTTATCGTCTGTCATGCTTGAAAAGTTGTTCAAAATGTCCCCCTTCAACTTCCAAACACTTTCTCACTTTTTTTGTAATGAATTTAGTACCTGCTGTAACGTTTCAGGTGTCACTAGGGTTGCCATAAATCATCTGGCTCGGGACACAAGGCCCGGGGGAGTGGGGAGGCATATACCAAAGCACAAAAACAACTATATTTGGAAGGAAGCTCTTTATTATACTTAACTAATATTCCCTAAAACTAAATCAAAAAAAATTATTTAGGATTTGCCAGTTTTATATTTCTAGGATGAGGATATTTTCTGTGGTAATATTAAGGGAAGGTAAAATTATCGAAAATCATCCCTGAAGATTTGTTGCCCTAGAAACTGCTTGAGTATAACCAAAAACAAAATTACGCCTACTAGCAAATTAGCATCAAATATCACTAGGAGGGTGATTTTCACTTTTTGGATGGTGATTTTCGCTAAAAGCTGGTGAAAAGTTTTATACATATGAGGTAAATAATAATCTTTAGGATATATTTCTGATCTTGGATGTACTTACAAAATTCTGCACATGGTAACTTAAAATTATACTGGAATTGCAGAATGACCTCAACGGATTTAGCTTATAAACGATTTCCTTCTTCTGATCAGTGAAGGGAAAAATTCGTTCGCAATTTGCATTGTGCGCAGGGATTGCAAACAGGTGTTTCCAAAGAATACCGACGCGACGCTACGCACAAATCCGCAAGATAGAGATCTACTGCACCAAGCTATTGTAGTGCATTATTCGCAAAAGCTTTCTTTTTAAAACCGTTTCAAAATCACGTTTCTTGGTGCGTGTGCCTTTTAATATTTAATTCAAAAACCCTTGATAACGTCGATCGGGACTATTGATACCAATAACGGCGAGAGTCCCGATATAGGTGCCACTAATAAGCAGGCAAAGCGGTTGCGGTCTTTTATATCATCTAAAGTTGCAGGTGCAATCGCCATCATGTCCCACCCAACCCCACAAGAAAAAGTCAAGAGGGGTCAAATCCAGGGACCTAGCAATAATAACCTAGAAATAATCGTTAAAACGTCAAAATTCTCAACTGACTTGGGTAAAATTAGGGCATTTCCATGGAAACGAATAATATTTCTAAAATAATGCACAAAATATCACAGCTACAGTTTTAGAAAAAGTATAGTTACGTTTATAATAGTATATTACATAACAAGTTTTGAAAGTGACATTTTACACACGAGTGGGAATGTTGTCGCACGAGGCGACAGCCGAGTGCGATAATCCCACGAGCGTGCGGAAATTACTTTCACACGAGTAATGTACAATATCTTTCCTACGATCACAAAAATATTTACAAAAAAACCTCAATTTCTGTCTTTTAAAACCCTCACTTTCAACACTAATATTTTTATCAAGTGTGCTGAAAATAAAGCAAATGAAATTGGCACCATCTATTTCAATGTCATGTTGACAAGTACTTTTCAACACGTGTGTTGTAAAGTACTTTTCAACACGCGTGTGATATAAGGCACTTTCTCGCCAAGTTAACCGTGCTTTTTTTCTCACTTTCATAGGTGGTCGTAGGAAAATACCTTTTCACACTCGTTCGACTCACTCGTGTAAAAAAAAGTCATTTTGAAATCTTGTTGTACAATATACTATTGCAGTACACTAACAACTGTAAGGAAATATTATTTCATAACTGCACAGAAATTAATACTTCCGACCAGCTATTTTTCGTTGCCTGGCAACGGCTAGATGTGTTGTAATATTGACTTTTTCTGCAAAAAACCTTGTCAGAAATGTTAAAATCTTTTAACGATCGGCCGCAAGAGATATTTTCGGAACAAAGAACTTTCCAAAACTCGCGTGGGCGATTCCGTGCAATCGCAAATGTTTTCACTGATGACTATCAACAACATTCCGGCAATCCGCATTTTCAATTTCGAAAACCAAAGCATATTTTTACAGGAACTTTTGTTTTTCCGATTCTATTGCCAATCAACAGTTGGCCAAAATCGGATTTTGACGGTCTATTTTAGGCGACCGCCAGCTAAAAAATTCAATTATCCGCAACGGGGTCCGAGACACGTGTTAAATTCGCCGTTTCCAATCAGCTCTATCGCTCGATCTTCGGCGTTTTAGCGTTCGGTGTCCGACGGACGGTCCGTTCCCCGTCATTAGGCGTTCTGAAAAAATCCGGCTAGAAAAAGCGCTGTTATTAACTGACGGATTAGTGGGGAAACTAATGAAAACAGATAAAGCGCATTTGCATATTAGCGCGGTTTACGAGCAACACTCGTGTTTTTCTCTTCTTTTTCGTTTTTGACTTATTTTTCACTGCCAACATACAGTTCTTTTTTTTATATAACAATGTAGACCCACTGGTTCATTTTACGTGACAATTGTCACTTCTCAGTGGATAGAGCTATACCTACACAGAAAAAACTGCTATGCTATTTTCAATAATAGTACTGTTTTGACCACTGTCACATTAGTTATACTAAAGTTAATATTGTCTCAACAAAATATCATTGGAATAATCAAAAAAAATATTGCTTTAAATATAGACTTATTATTGGACTTCAAAAGTATACCTACTTCTTTGAAAACTATATTACCATTATTTCAATGACCAAAATACTATTGGAATCCAACCGATTTCTAATATTCCTTGGAGTGTAGAATTGTTACAGCCAAAATATTAAACTATTTGATTGGAATGCTTAAATATGATTGGGCGAAAAATAGCTATTTGTAGGTGGTGTGATTCAAATTAAAATATATTTTATTAAACGTATGAAATATGAAGATGATGAAATAGTCTAGAGTCAAATGTAACATTTTTTAAACTTAGCATAACTTAGATTTACAAAAAGGGTTGTTTGCTGATAATTATTTTAATAAATGAAAATAGTACATATCTACAGGCAACTTATCCATTATTAAAATTATAATAAAAAATAATATATTACAACAAAAACGCGAATGTAAATAATAAATCTTTTCATCGACACTGCGCCGCGGAAATGCTAAAAGTGCAAACGATGACACGGAGATTAGTGATAAAAATATACATTTGCTGATCATAAGTGAATTTTGGTGGATAAAATTCCAACTTTTAGCTCCCCCGACCCCAAAACAAGCTTTAAAACGCTAGATGGCCAGAGAATGACCCAAGTAAGCGATCACAAAGATCTCGGACTATCACGATACCGATTTATCATTGGTGGATTTATTTTTAGTTACCCTTACTTGTCGTGTGTACAAAACAAAATGATCGATGAAAATAGACCGAATATCTCGCATGACCAGTTAAACTTTATTGCTTATTTAAGGGTTGAATGTTTAAAGAGCCAAATTTCGAATCGGGGTAATTTTCCACGATTTGCCTAATAAAGGGGAAGACTGAAAGGTGATAAATATCAGTTATACATAGGTAATGGGGCAAGTCTATTTTTCATTTGCGGTTATTGGGTAATATTTTGATGGGATGTACCTAGTTTTAAATTAAAAATTAATTTATATATTCCTCGTTTCAATTAAAAGCTTTGTTTTTGTTGTCTGATACCCTTTATTAATTATTTAGTAACATATTCGTTTGTACATATGCCCGTTCCAATATAGTTATATGTAAAATGTGTCTTGGAATGGATTTCCCTTTTCGAAGGCTAATTAAAAATTTTCTTGAAGTTTTAAAAATAATTAATTAAGGCAAAAATACACAGAATATATGCGGATTTTATGTTTTAAAAATTATATTGTCGAGGTGCCTTCCATTTCGGTCAAAACACTCTTGCAATGCCGTCTTCACCTGGTTAAGAACTGCTAAACACATCTCAGGTGGTATTCCATTTCTTCCCGTATTTTTTGTTTTAACTCTTGCAAAGTGATAGGTCTATCAACGTAAACCTGACTTTTCAGGTATCCCCACAAGAAAAGTCCAGTGGGGTCAGATCGGCAGACCTAGCCGGCCAGTTTAGACCTCCTACGCGGGAGACGGCCTTTTCCGGGAATAATTCTTTAACGACTTCCATAGACGTTTGGGCTGTATATGCAGTGACCCCCTTTTGCTGAAACCATGTATCTTGATTGAAGTTATCAAATTCTTGTAGCTGACGGACCTAAAAATCTCAAAGAATCGCACAACTATCGAGAACTATTTATAGTCGGTTCTCAAAAAAGTACGGACCCATAATTCCTGAGGCCGATATCGCACACCACACTTTAACTTGGGGTATGTAAGGGTATTTCGTGTTTTTGTCTTGGATTACCTGGTGCCCAATAGCGACAATTTTGCTTATTAACTGCGCCTGAAAGGTGTGAGTGCACCTCGTCACAAAACAGAATATTGTTAATTCGTTTGCAAAAAAATGGTCTATCATTGCTTCAGCGAAAGAACGACGGCGTATAAAGTTATTTGGGTTCAATTCTTACACTATTTGGATGAAACTGCAAATATCTCCTTAAAATTGTGTGTACAGATAATTTGTGCATTTGCAAAAGTTGCAATGTTTTACTGTTTAACGTTTAAAGTTTAAATTCGGAAATATAGTATTCATGTTGATTATCTTGTAAACAATAAAATAAAATTTCTGTCTTACCGAAACTTGGGGTGACACTGAGACATGTAAATTTAAAATGACAATAAAACATACTTGTTTACAGGCAATATTTACTTTAATCACAATGGAGGTTCTCAAAAGTACGACCTTCCTCTTGAATCATTTCTGACATTCTTCTACTATTTTTCTTAACACAATTTCCTTCCTGAGCTTTAGTGATGTTATTAATGGTCGTTGTTATTTTGTTTTTCAAGTCGTCATTATTTTGAGGTGGGGTAAAATAAACTTTTTCCTTGATATGACCCCAGAAGAAAAAATCAAGAGGCGTTAAGTCGGGGGATCGGGCCGGCCACCTTACAGGTCCATTACTCCCAATCTAGTGGTCTCCAAATCTGTCATTTAAAGGGTTAATACAAATTCTAGCATTATGCTAGATTCAATAAATAAAGTCGTTGGTTGACGTTTCCAACAAATGTAAATAAAGTTCAGATGTAAGATGGTCATCAAAAAATATTTGTCCCACAATCCTGATCTCCAAAAACCTAACCACACATTTACACCAAATCATTCTTGGAATGCACATTCTCTACAGAGAAAATTCTCTACACGAGAAAACTCCCTGCTCTCGCTCATCGCCGCGCTGTAGGGGATTTAACCCTTTTCTACCGCTACTTCCACGGATTTTTCTCTGAAGAACTAGCCGGTATTATTCCCCCCTTGAACGTCCCTAACAGAACAACAAGAGGCGCGTTACGTATGCATCCCTTTACTGTCCAGCTACAAAAGCCTAGAATAGACCACTTCTCTCGCTCATTCATACCTAGGGTCTCCAGATTATGGAACAAATTGCCTGCAGATGTTTTCCCTTCTGGTCCCAACCTCCAATCCTTCAAATCCCGTGTCAATAGACTACATTTCCCTTCTCTTCAGACACCCATGGTACGTTAGTACTTAGGCTTGAAGTCTACGTGTGATGTCTTAGATAAAAAAGAGGTGCTGATTTTCTGTCGCCGAATATCTAACATTGGTTCTGTTAAACATGCATTAGTGAATCGGGATTTATCCGAGAACAATATAATTTTGTTGAAATTATTATTATTGTTATAATTTCCCATAAACCATTAACAATATTGAACACCTCTAGGAAAATCGTTAATACCCAAATGTTGATGAATTTGATATTTTTACGGTTTATAGCCATGACTCTTTAAAATTTTTCTTGCGCTTTTCATGCTAACCCCGATATCATTTGCTGTTTGACGCGGAGAAATATTGGGATCGGCATTCACACAAGCTAAAAAGTTTATTCCCTTCTTCACTAATAATAAAGTCGTATGCGTTTTCATTTTCTGGTAAATTTTTAAATGTTTCACCAGCCACTGAAAATAAGCTTCGCATGGTTGGTTTCTGTCGGGATATCTGTCCACGAGTGGCCTTTTGTTTTGCAAGCACTCGCCGCATGTCTATTTGTTCGGCTCTCGTAAAATATCTTGCCATTTTGGAAAACTAATTGTCAAAATAAACAACGATAAAACAAAGTGAAATAAACCACTAACAATAATTGATAACGATTTACGCCAAGCTAACAGATCTGTCAAAACTCAATTGTTTTTGAAATCCATAGCAACCAGTGCCATGGCTAACTTGATTTTTATAATAAAAATTAGATATTGAATAGGTACCTATGTAGTGGTGTGTAACCAAAAAAATTAAATTTTATTTCCACAGCAAACCCAAGCAAGCACTCGCCGCATGTTTATTTGTTCAGCTCCCGTAAATCGTCTTGACATTTTGGAAAAATAATTTGCAAAATAAACAACAACAAAAAAAGTGAAATGAACCCCTAACAATAATTTACGATTTACGTCAAGCTATCAGATCTGCCAAAACTCAATTGTTTTTGAAACCCATAGCAACCTGTGCCATGGCTAACTTAATTTTTATAATAAAAATTAGATATTGAATAGGTACCTATGTAGTGGTGTGTAACCGAAAAAATTAAATTTTACTTCCATATTTAGAGTTGTCTGAAAAGGTAAAATGTGGATATGGGCGGATAGAGTTGATAGAGGAAAAAAGTAGGATAGTGAAAGTCTTATTGTAAACTCAATCGTTTTCATACAGTGAAACTGATAATCGGCGTCACGAATTTTAAAATTCTTTAGATAATTATTTGAGTGTGTCATCAGAGAGTGCTTTAATTAAAATACAAAGAAGCACCATTTGTTTAGGTCCTAGCCTACTTCGTTTTTCTGTATAATCCAAATGAATGTAAAAATAGGTGAAATTTTAAAGCGTCATAAGTCAAAAACTATTGATTTTAGGAATAAAACATGTTGCATAAACAATGTTTAGAATTTTCCGTAGAATTAAAAACTGCAATGATATATTGGGGTTGCAATTTAAAATAACAAAATTTGAGACGTTTCCGGTAAAACCGGAAGTGACTGTCAATTGTTTTTTGCCCGTGTTAGGTGCACATCACTTAACCCTATCGATGACCACAATTTCAAATTTTTATCTAAAGCCATTTTAAAATGAGCGCCTGGATAGTAGCTTCGTTGTTACCCGGTATTTTGTTTTAGTTGTAATATGGTATTTTTAATAATGAAAATATCAAAACGTGAACATTTTGGGGATTCAGCACTTAACATAAATTACATTTATTTTCCTGTGGAAGTGGTGCCAAATCAAGTAAAGTGCCGCGTGGGCCAAAGGGTCCCAGTCCGACACTGAGACACTGTCTGTTCAATCTCTTATTGGCCCGAGTATACACCTACTCGTATGTAAATACATAAACAAACCTGTCCCCTTTAAACACCAAATCACAGTAATATTTTTCTCAAATGTTCTACAGCCTCGTATTCCTTTCAACCAGCAATTAGATAAGCATTCTCTGAAACGCGCACACACACACAGACACACACGGCGAGCGCTCCCCAGGGACGAATACCTTACCCTGGCACTTTACAAATTAGGGCCTAATACACAAGGGCAAAAACTGGAATTATTTACCTTTATCTGGAATATAAATTTTCCCTTTATTATTGTTGTTGTTTGTGAACGGATATTATTAGAATTTATGCTGCGCGTCCTGTACTGTCGGACTCAGGTGATACATTGCCAAGATCGTCGTTTCCTGTCGTCCAAAAGGTTACTCCAAATTAAACGCACACGGGCTGTTTTAAAAGTTAGTTTTAAGAGAAGAATTTGGCACCATTATTTTGGCTCTTTTCAACACAGATATTTCTTGTAAAGATTTTTTTATCTGAGACAGTCCACGTGGACTTACAGCCTAAGAATTGTGTACGGTGCACGTCTGAAGAGAGGGGAAATGTAATCTATTGACATGGGATTTAAAGAATTGGAGCCTGGGAGGAGGGGGGAAATTATTTGCAGGCAATTTGTTCCATAATCTGGAGACCCTAAGTATGAATGGGCGAGAGAAGTGGTCTGTTCCAGGCTTTTTTAGCTGGAGAGTAAAGGGATGCATACGTAACGCGCCTCTTGTTGTTCTCTTAGGAAGAGATAAGGGGGGAATAATACCGGCTAGTTCTTCACAGCAAAATCCGTGGAAATACTGGTAGAAAGCTAGAAGATGGCTTCATGGTAGAGAGAGAGAATCCTTCCTTGTATTGCCTATTTATTGTAACCTTAGATTTTAACACATTGCGAATAATAAGACTTTTAGTACAAGGCGCGACCTCTATTGAGGAGACGTATCAAAATAGGAAGCCGCTAACAATCTTAAACTAAAACACATAGAAAAGCAATACTAAAAGTCACAAACATCTCAAGTAGCAATGTTCAATATACTACAGTACCTGTTTTATGTTTTGTTGCGGTGTTTATTTGTAGGTAAATAATTTCTTGGCGAAACTAGGCACATTACATTATTAAAAAACCTTCCTTAATTGTTGCGTTGATATCAGTAGTTGCCCACAAAATTTTGACCCACCTGTAAAAAACTCACGGGCCGCGCCTGGTACTGTCTGCCATGGATGATTTTGTATTTTTCTAGTACGTCTTGGGGGGTTTTATCAAATTTATTTATAATATACATATATATACCTATATATATATATATATATATATATATATATATATATATATATATATATATATATATATATATATATATATATATCCTGCTATCATTGTTGCGTCCTTGTGTATACCATTTACGGTTATTATTGCGACCACCGCGATATTGATACCGTATACCGGACTCAACAAAGTCATCCTATGTTTTTAGAATTTCCCGCGCTTTTTGGTTGGCCAAAAGATGTTATTACTTACGGCTGCGCCATGACCTTGGTATACGTGTCTTTAGCTTTGCGCCATCTATCAGGATTTCTGAAATATGACAAGATCTTTAAAAATTTGCCGGATGCAATAACATGATTAGTTTGTAAGAGAATGTATTATTTTAGTTCAGCAAACATTCACTAGAGGTATTACTAAATACACACGTATGTATACTTTTTAACACTTTCCTAATCTTATTGCAACCGACATTTGGCAACGTAGCATCTATTTATAGAATAGCTTAATAGCCTTGAAGTTTATTTTTAGAATCATTTTTATGTTTTATTCGTGCTTTGTTTGGTGCAATCGCATAACTTGCGTGGTGATTTATTGCGTCCGATTAACAATGTACGGGATTTCCCGAAGTATGAAAATTTTCAATTTGTATAAAAAGGCAAATGCTATATCAGGTATGTATTATAATGCTTTAAATAGGTACCAACCATACGCTTTAAAGAGTGTACTCTTTCTAAGCTAAATGTACTCTTACTTTTCTAATATTACAAAAAAAGGTACTCTTTTCAGTAAATAGTAACTTTTACCCTATGCCGGATTAGGGGGTCCCGGGGCGTAAAATCCGGGGCTATAATCCCCTTAGCCCCCCTTAATCCAGGACTGCTTTTACCACGTGAAAATGTTATTTATGTGTGCAATCAGGGAGTTTGGTAATGGTTTAGCAGGGCTTTGGTTAATTAACAATTTTCAAGATTTTAAGGATGTTATTGAGGTCTCCCCCTGCCCCAATGCTAGATTTCTGGATAGGTCCTATTCCTTTTGGAGCAAGATAAGTTGGTAACCCTATCTATAACCAAACTATATTAATGGTGATTATTAAAGAACATGGCCATACCAAGTATTGAGCTGTGATTTCGGTAAAATTTTCTGAATTTTTCCTTGGTTTTAAGGCCAATATGGCGGACGCCTTAAGATGGCGGATTATCTTTTTCTTTACAACCCCCTTGACATGGGTATCAAATGAAAGGGTTTGACGAGTAAAATACGATAAGCTACATTAGTCGAGGCAATGAAGCACTAAAACAACCAAAATCTCGGAATTTTTTGCACTAAGACGGATCGGAATGCGGTTTTTTGCATTCGCTTCCAAAAATTATTTGTAAAAGATGTATCTACTTTGTATCTTATACAAACCGGAAATTGCTTTGCTGCAGCCAAAAATGCATTCAAAAAATGCATTTTTTGAAGTCGCTTTAAGAAGATTAAATAACTTTGTTAATAAGACTCAGAATTGGCTCAAACCGGCTTCCCGGGGGTTTTCGAGGTCGCTGATGAACGTCATCCCCGTGGGACTCTCCCAAAATTCACGCGGGGAAGGAGAGAAACTCGGCGCCCGGGGTTTTTTGGGTTGCTGAAGTCAAATATGGCATCGGCGAACACCCCCCGGGCACCTAGTGCGCCGGAACCTGGACGTGGACATCATCCCCGAGAGTTTTCCTGACAAGATCGCAAAAAACAAACCGAAAATCGTTGTGTGAGCGTTTTTTGGGCGCTGAATCCAAAGTTCACGTCGGAAACGACCCCCCGAACACCTGGTGCACCGGAACCTGGGCCTGACGTCATCTCCGAGGGTTTTCCAGACATGATCGCTAAAGACAAACCGAAAATCGTTATGGTTTTCTTTTTGGACGCTGAATCCAAATTTCTCATCGAAAACGACCCCCCCCCCCTAACACCTGGTGCACCGGAACCTGGACGCGGACGTCATCTCCAAGGGTTTTCCAGACACGATCGCAAAAAACTAAACGAAAATCGTCTCATAATTTAACACATTCATTAATGTGCAATTCTCGCCTGGCCCCCCTCTCCATAGCGATTTTAGGTTTGTCTTTAGCGATCGTGTCTGGAAAACCCTCGGAGATGACGTCCGCGTCCAGATTCCGGTGCACCAGGTTTTCGGGGGGTTGTTTTCGATTTGAAATTTGGATTCAGCGCCCCAAAAAACGCCCACACAACGATTTTTGGTTTGTTTTTTGCGATCTTGTCAGGAAAACTCTCGGGGATGACGTCCACGTCCAGGTTCCGGCGCACCAGGTGTCCGGGGGGTGTTCGCCGATGCCATATTTGACTTCAGCAACCCAAAAAAACCCCGGGCGCCGAGTTTCTCTCCTTCCCCGCGTGAATTTTGGGAGAGTCGCACGGAGATGACGTTCATCAGCGATTCTGAGCTCCAGGTCGGCTGTGGGTCAATTTGAAAATATTAATCATGATCAGCTACTTCGAAAACCCCCGGGAACCCGGTTCGAGCCAATTCTGAGTCTTATTAACAAAGTTATTTAATTTTCTTAAAGCGACTTCAAAAAATGCATTTTTTGAATGCAATTTTGATTGCAGCAATGCAATTTCCGGTTTGTATAAGATACAAAGTAGATACATTTTTTGCAAATAATTTTTGGAAGCGAATGCACAAAACCGCATTCCGTTCCGTCTTAGTGCAAAAAATTCCGAGGTTGAGTGCTTCATTGCCTCGACTACATGGTGTCGTTCTAAACCCAATATGACGGACGTTCTAAGATAGCGGATTACCTTTTTTTCGCAACCCCCTTGTCATGGGAATCAAATAAAAGGGTTTGGCGAGTAGAATACGATAAGCTACGTAACGTCATTCTAAGTCCAATATGGCGGACGCCCTAAGATGGGTGATTACCCTTTTCTTTACTATCCCCTTGACATGGGTATCAAATGAAAGAGTTTGACGAGTAGAATACGATAAGTTACGTGGAAACAAATTATGAAAATAAACAAGAATTAATAAGACTAAAAAAAGTACGATAAAAATTTTAAAAAAATTATATAAAAACAATGTTTTTTTAGTGCAATTTGGTTTTAAAAGAAAACCATCGTTTTTATATAAAAAAAATATTTCACATTTTTTATGAGTTCCTGAACCAGTAGTTATGCTGTTTGTATCGTGCAGAAAAAAAGTTTCTTTAAACAATGCAGGTGTCTGGGTGCGATAAACCCTTTTTTTAAATGTCTGTCTGTTAGTATGTTTGTCAGTCTTTCTGTTTCGCTACGATATATACCATAGTAAGTGTTATTGCGCAGGTCTGAAAGAAGTTTAGTAAGTTTTTAAGTTTCTTAAGAGTAAATATGGGTTGAATTAAAAAATACCTTTTGGGGGTAATACAAACATTTTCCGAAATTCAAGGAGTTGGAGCAGGGACGAACTAAACAATATACTTCTTTAAGGAAAATAAAAAAATTATTATAAACTTATCAAAGCCCAAAAATGTAAAATGAGACATTTTGGGCATTTTCAATTTTTAGACAATAATTTTATATTCTCTTACTCTCCGAAAAGAAATAGGTTGATTATTTCATTATTGCGCTAACTTCTTGGAATTTGGAGAATATTAACATTAATAAAAAAATAAAATGGTGTATGATCCGTCCAGGAGACTCTTAAAACTCGTTATTCCATTTTCCTTATGAGAAGTATTTTTATCATTTTACGGGCCAGATCCTTCGTCTGGATTTTGTGATAGAGGGCTGTCACCCCCTCCAAATGATTCCAATGATATCCAACCAATGGTAAGCTAATTTGAATTTTTTAAAAATTTATATTTTAGGTTTAAAAAAATTCAAATGACTATAACTTTCTATTAACACATTTATTTCTCTTAAAATTTAAAAATTGTCCACAAAATGAAGTAAAATTTGTTTAGAAAAAATAATAAATAAAATACCTAAACGCGTTCATTTTTTTTCCAGGGTAGGCAATGCAAAAATTCAACTTTTTTCGCAAATTACCAAATGTTTTTTTTTTCACCAAAACATTTCCGGTGGGCTCACTATTAAAACCCCTAAATTTGGTACGCTTCCTGTAAGTGGGAACAGAGATACACAACTTTGAAATTTCACTGCACGCCGCTGATAAATTAATTGGTTTTCAAGGCGGTCACTTCCAAAAAATTACAGTTTGAACTCTGGAACCATGTAAAATTTAAACCGTTTGACTGACTACAGCTTTTCGCGAACCATCAGGAAAAAAAATATTTTTATAACGAGATTGTTATTTTGTTCCAAAATTTGTCTTTAAAAATATGCAAGGAAAATTCCACCATAGTTGTTACCTGTGTTCGTTTTTTCTCTAACGTCTCTAAACTCTCTTTCTCTAAACTTCATTAAGTTTTTGTAAAAAATAAAGGTGTATGATATTAAATTTTTGAAGTAGGTATAAAAAACTACCCTATGGTTACGATTCACTTTAAAACGTTTCTACAGAGACAGGGAATATTTAAAACAAACTAGTATTTTTTAAATCTGAAACTCACGTTACCTTCAAAAAGGTCCTGGCTCTAATCCGAAAATATATTACAAAATTATTATAACACAGGTTTCAATTTGATAATGTTGTTTGGGATTAGTTTAGAAAATTTCACTTGAGGTTAGATTTAAAAATACGAGTATATTAAATGTTAATAATCTTTTCCCTAAATTGAATACATATGTTTGAGTTAGCAACAGCGCCGGTCGCAATAAGATGCAATATACACCGAGAAGGAGCTGATAATATACCGAGTATGAACGGATTCAATAACATGCAAAAATGTAAATAAATGTATACTAAAAAGGAAGATTTCTGTAATCTGGGGGGGCGCGTTGAACTCGAAATTTTCTTTTCTATAAGCATTCGCATCTTAAATTGACTTAGCTCAATGATTTCTGGTGGACGCAATAAGGATGGATTATAAAATGTCGCAATAATGATAGAAGGATCTATATATATATATATATATATATATATATATATATATATATATATATATATATATATATATATATATATACATATGTATATATATATATAACATATTTAAATTGTAATTAATGTAAATAAACTTTATTATTATTATTATTATTATTTTAGAATTTGCAAGTTGATCGCTTTCTCCATAACTTTGCTGACAACAGAGAGAAGAGAGATAGGTCTATAATTGGATGGAAGGGACTTGGAACCTTTCTTCGGGACAGGCTGCACACGAGCAGTCTTCCAGCTATCTGGGAATGTACAGTGGCATTCATAAAGATCACGTCATATGGAAAAAAATTTCATTTTCTATTTTTAAAAAAATTTTGGGTATTCTTGCTAAAAGTTCTTGCACGCAAAAAAACCTTTATAACGTTAAGTTAAAATCAAATATAAAAAATGTCAAAAAATAAAATGAATGAATTAATTACTTAAAATGAATATTTTTGAAACAAAAACTCTCTTTGTAGGATGAATAGTTGGATAAAATTAAAGTAGAACATTGGAAAAACCCGTATTTGATCGGTTTTTGAGAAATTTACACCACCTTTTGTCATAAACTATTCACATCATGCTCATTTTCTATAGCTTTTGATTTGGGTTGTTCCAGAAATTTTCATTTTGAATGTTGTTGCTATAATTAATTTTAAATTTCGATAAAGCCAGAAACGTATTTTATACATGCAGAAACTTTTATGAATTTTTTTTTGGAGAAATCAGAAATAAAAAGGGTTACTATTATAGTGCCAATTGCTGACTTCACTTTCTTCCGAATCTTCCAATGAACCCGTATTCACTGTAAAAACTAACAGCCAGATTCTCCAACGCTAGTCCGGTCTAATTTGACAACCAAAAGTTTTAAACTGACAACTGTAAGAATAAGACAACTACATTTTATACTATGAATTTATTTCGGAGCATTTTCGCAAATTTATACAGAAAAGGGCAGTTTTAGTGTGCACTTTTGACAATAATAGAACTAAATTCACTGTAGCAACCCGTTCCAAGATGAAAATCATTTGAAGTCCAAGCAAATCGCTGAAATATCCGAATGATTCATAAATTTTCAATGACGTCTTATCAACAACGACAGGACAAAAACTTGTCAAAACATAACTGATCAACTAGAAGATCTTAATTTAAACCAGTACTAAATCTTAAACTTTCTTAGTGAATCTGGACGTAAATGTTCTAGAGCGTCGCCCAAGGCTCTTTCCTTATAAGCTCATCTTCATATTTTTTCACATGTTGGCAAATGCTATATCACCCTTGCTTAGACACCTCCTCAAATTTCTGCCTGGTCAGTGCCTCCGTATCAGCTAACTGAAATGTAGTATTGTGAGCTGCTACCCAATTCTTCACTAATGCCCATATTTTTTCTATATAGGGTTTAGTTCCAGATGATAGGGAGGTAAACGTAACACACAATGACCATGTCGATTCAACAGTTCATCAGACTTATATTGCGTCGGAAACCGAAATTTATTTTCTAAAGCAGTTTTGTTTCCCGGTTTGGTTAATTTGGGATCTGCTATATAGTAGTCCATTTTCACTTAACGAGTTTAGCATGTCTTCTTTCTTGGAGGCCGTGGTTCTTTTTTCGTACTGGAACATTGTGATAGGCCCCATTATCTATAACGAGGACGGACATCTCAGGTAAATTGGGCAATAATTGCTTTTCAACCCATGCCATAAAATTTTCGTGGTTCATGTCGTTGTGATTAATCTCCCGTTTTTGTACCTGCTAAACAGACAAGTAAATTATGGTAGTTGTGTAGTGTCAGATCACATACGTGAGTCAAGTGGGGATTAATGGCTATGGTTTATTGATATCTGGCCATATTCTACATTCGAATAATAGAAAAAAAAGTTCAGTAAGAATTTTTTTTCAGAAAAAAGTCATTCTTCATAAAAAGTTTTGCTAGGCTTAGAAACACAACAGTCACTAAAAACATATGAGACGTACATAGAGAAACATGTATGACTATTATCGAAACTTTAAGTTGCAAATGTAAACTAATTGATGAACCTCGTCTATTTTCTTTTTCCATTTTATAATAATGGAAAATTAATGGTGTTCTAATTATATTACCATCCATCACAACTTTTGACTTATTTCAAATTAACCCAAAATGGGATTAGAGACTACTCATCTGATAAAAAAATATATATTTAAAACCCGAGCAAAAATTACTTCCAAATATCTGAAATTTTATTGTTAAAAATAGCACAAGACAGCACGCAACCGTAAACGAAGGTAACCATCAATTATATCAGCTTTCAAGGAAAATTTCTTTCCGGCAATCTGATGTCCGGAAATTATCCGTAAAAATAGAAAAGAAACACTGGTTTTGTTTGAACAGTAAACGGTTGTAATGTATATTCAGAAGCTCCTCGCACGAATGTTTCGACATACATTGTGAAATCGAATTATTTATTTAAAGTTGAATATCGAAACAGGCATATAGGAAGTAAAAGGAGTTACTTTGTGTTTTTCGTCTTCTTTGACTTTGAGACTTTGTCTTTTCCCATACTTAAGTATGGCGTCGACGCTTGCACCCTCTCTGCTTTGTTCTTCCCTTAACTCTCCTTTCCCACCACTGTCATTATTACCCTTCTTCTGGCCTATGCAATTAACTCTTCTCATCAGATGTTCGTACCATTGTCCTATTTCCTCTATCTTCCTTCCACTACTTTGGTTGATTTCTTCATGCTTTTATTTCTAATCTTGCCTTTCCTTGTTACCTCACAAATCTATCTCAAAATAGCATTTCTGTCATATACAGCGTGTCCGGAAACCATCTTAACAGATGAGAAACTTTTTTATTTTTGACTTTAGGAAAAAAGATATTATTTATAAAAAGTTACCGTTTTTACATTTTTTTGGCACCCCGTATATGCTGGGTCAAAATTTTTGATTTAAGAGTTATTTTCTCAACAAGCAGAACTTTTAATAAATAATAACTTTTTTCCGTAAAGTCAAAAATAAAAAAAGTTTCCCATTTGTTAATCAGACGTCCTTTTATGCATTTTATTTATTGGCCATGTCCTTCCTGTTCCATATATCATTGCAGTTCTGACTACTCTTTTATGAACCAACGCACATATTTATTATTCCAATTCATTCATCCCTCTTCAACTTGCATCTTCCGTAATGGTGGAACAAAGATATATTTAAAATTATTTTCTGCCGATCGTCCAAACATTTCTGACATTATTTCTGTTAAGATTTCTTTTAGAAAAATTCAATATTACAATACGTCTAACAGTTGTAAGGCAAAGGAACCTAACTCTTAGGAAACATTCATTTCTGTACTGTAAGGTAATGATATTTCCTTACAGTTGTTAGTGTACTGCAAAAGTTATTAAAACCCGATCTTTAGAAGATTTAATCTTTGACCACAGGTCTATATAGTATGCCTTTACGACGTTTTCCGGTAAAGAGTTCCCAATTTTATTTCTGCGATGATTCATCGCATCGATCGAATGCTTATTCATTTTGTGTCTTGATTTTTTTGGAAGTAAATCTAATGTGGCAGTACTTACTGCTCCCGCAAGTTCTAGAGGAGTACCAGAAATGTATACTCTGTATTGCTGAGCACAGTCGTCCGGGAATGTTAGGCTTTTCCTATCAGATACACAATGTGCCATTACTTTATTTAGCATTTCTTTTTGTACTCTTACCTCTGCTCTTCCTTCTCCGATTAACTTCACGCACTTCTTTCCGTTCTGACTGATTTGTCGTTGTAGGCCTCAATTTTTTAATTATTTCCTTCTTGTTGTTTTAAAAGGAGATTATTGTTGTATAAACTATAAGTAAACTATATAGCTAAAATAGGTATGTTATTTAGACAGAGTGTCTGTACGAATGGCAAAGATAAAAACATATTATTCTAAAAGATGCTTCCAGCTCTAGATAGGTGCGTTGGACTTTCCCAGGTACTCCCAAGGTAAATGGTACTTCAGCATCGGCGTTCGTGGACCGTCGGAAGATAAAAAAAAGTAAAGGGTAATATTTTAAATTAAAGAATGTTAGAAAAAGTAAAAAATTAACCATATTTTCGCGACTTACAACGTGCTGTTATATTTTCAAGCATATATGAAAGCAATAATCACCACAGGTATGTGGTGAATAAAAGAAAAAGTTGTACCTAACTGTGAATCGATGGAAATCTGTTTAAAGCAGAGCCCAACGACAAAGTGTACATCAGCGAATATTAAAAGTCCCCAGGTCGATATGCAAGAGGGCATATCGGAATTTGGGTTATGTCAGTAGGTTTAAGGGCCTTTAAGGTCCAAAAACTAGACCATCGGGGTGGTAGGTAAGTAGGGGCTCCGACCCCCCCGGTGGAGGCGCCCGCCGTCGGTGGGTGTGACGGGGCTGCGCACGCCCGCACCAGACCCTCGCCGTCAGCGGCGCGATGCTGCGGCCACAGTCGAGATCTGGACCGCGCCGTGACGCCACGCGTCCCGACGCCCAGTCAAAGCCAGACATCGCCGACGACGTCGGGAAATCCGATCCGTGACGACACTCGTGCGTTGAACGTCATAAGTGACGCCGCGACGGCCGGAAGAAGCGTCGCCCACTCGGACGGTGTGAATTAGGTTAGGATTTTGTACCGGTTTTGGAAATTTGCCTTTTGTTTGTTTTGCCGAATGTGGGGCGAATTTTCGTTGCCGAATTAAAGATTTTTACTTTATTTAGTAATCGGTAGTTTCAAAAAATCTGCGAATAATAATACGTGTTTCTTACGCAATTTTCGAAAAACAAATTTAAGCTGTTGAAAAATCAAGTTCAAACGTCGAGAAACCATTATTTGTAATTTATTTTTTTATTTTCTAGCTTTTAAATTTCGACTAAACATATTTATATTCAAGTACCTTCACCTTAAAAAAAAAATCCCTAAAAATTATGAAAAATTTCAAAGATGACAAAAACAAAAAATTTAAGCAGTATCAAAATTTAAAAATATTTCAATTTTTTTTGTATAGTTTAGTATATACATGCATTTATTTTATTAAAAATATATTGGTTTCTGATTTTTCATTTACTTGTCCTAACAAAACACTAAATATAATTTCTTATTTTTGTTTCAAAAAGTTTATCTTATAATCCAACAGTATACTTTTTACATGTAAAGCTACTGTAATGATTACAAGATCTATAAATTTCCTTAACATTAGTCAGAACTATATTAATCTTTAATATTTAACTAAAAATGTTAAAACAGAACGCAAAAAAAGAATTTTAATCAAATATTTGAGCTTGCCTTACAAAAAAACTTTTAAACATTTTCATTTTCCAAATTTAATATAAAATTTTCTAAATTAAGAATTGGAATAACTTTTCTTTTTTTAAAGAAACTTTAGAACATTTTTCTTTTGTTATATTTGGTCTTATTTCCTGTTTCTAAGATTTAAACAAATTTTAACTTAAACTTCAATTTAAAATTTCTGTATTTAACAAATTTACCATCAGGTTATACATTTTTTCAATGTTTGGATATATAAATCAGCCCAAACTGCTTTTAGCTAAGTAAATTTTTAAAATAAAAAACATTTATTTTTCAATTTTAAACTGAAAAAAGTAAATATTTTCTTAAAAAAAGTTTCAAAATACTTTAAATTTTAAAAGCCTTTAGTTCCTAATACTTACTTTTGGAAACTTATAATCTTTAATGAGAAATAATATTAACAAATATTTTAATATCTATCGGTATGACCAAAAAATAATTATAATAGCAAACCAGAACAGCTACCTTTTATATTTAATCAGACTTTTATTTTTATGCAAAGGTTTTGTTCCAAAAATTCTCAAAATTTTTGTAAATTAGACCATAATTCAGTACATAAACCAAAATGTCTCAAACAAATCTAAAATTTGGTTAGTCTGAAGTACTTTCCTATCATTCGCCTTATTGGACTTTGTTTCTTTGAATATTAAATAGAATTTACGATCATTCGATTCAGATTTTACTCAAAATTCCCTCAAAAAACTTCCCATTTCTCAAATTTCCACGCAAAACAAATCGAAATTGGCCTGCGCGCCCTGACTTAGCGCGATCGGCGCTCCTAAACGATCCCGTGTATCCCGAAAAGCAGTGCGGGACTGAAAATAGCCGCCGGCGCGTTTCCTATTACCGATAATCGAGAAGCGGGAGTGTAATTTTTCTCCTTTTGTAGCCAAATATGACGATCAATCAGTCAAATATGAAGAAATTGTAGAAGAAACCGTAAGAAAATGACGATTCGACGACAAGTTCACTCCAGGTATGTTTGTTTCAGGCATTTCTGTTGAATACGTTTTGTTTTTGTTTAAGCTGAAGGTGGAAATACATAAAGTTGCAACAATTACATCTTAAATATTAAAAAATGAAGAATTTACTGGAAATTTTGCTTTCTTCAAAAGCTCTAAGTTATGGATTTGCAATTATTAAACTTTTCTGTAACAGTACAGCAAAAATTCTTTGAAATATCAATACAAATTAAGGTATTCAGAGCAAAAACAATCATTTTCTAAGCAGGATTATTCCGAAACTTGCTGTATAAGGTGTGACGTCATTAAAGAATCACATGAGTTCCACGAAAACTAACACTGTCGTAACACCTTGCAGTGATATTTTTGTTGGTTTTGCCAGCTTTGAAAAATGCTACTTTTGAAACTTGTTCAGCAGGAAAAAGTACGTTATCTGATAATGGAAGTGTTTTAATAATAGATATTTCAACAAGAGTATTTCTACAAAAGGTATTTAGTAATATGAAAGCTGATAATGTTATTTTTAATAAAAATAAATCTATTAGAAGCCAATTCCGCGCTTGTTGTTATGAAAACGATATCAAAAGTATCTTGTACACTATTTTTCCTATGATTTTAGATTTTTTCAGGTTTAGATGGAGCGTACACTGTGTAATTTCAAATGTTGCAGTTAAAAAATTATGAAAACGGTGGATTTACAAGGCGATGCTTAGCTTTAGCTGGTTGATTTCGGGTCAAATTTTATTTCTAAGTATTTGGTCCCCTTCAACCAGCTGTGGTTGACATTGCAAGCTTCAGGGCGAAGATTGAAGAACTTCTGCTATACGAAGAAATAACGTTATTTTTTTTACCTAGCCTATTCAAATTTGAACATGGGAGATTCGGTTAGGACAGCAAAAATAATAGTTTTTAATTGTTTAACTATTTTGTGTACACTCATGTTTATTTTGTCGCTACACTATTGACAGAAACAGTAAGTTGGTTTTACTGAACCATTATTATTTCTACTCTTAACCAAAGTACACAAGCTGTTACGTTGTATCAAAAATTTCTTGAATATTCGAAATCTGACAGCAACAACAATTACCAAGCAACTTTTGCATAGCAACAGACATAATGACTCCGTATAACCCATTATAATGTTACGAAGGTCAGTATTTCATACCAATTAGACCATGTTATGTATTTTCTGTAAAGATTAATATGGTTGTAAAAAAATGGTATATACAATACCTAGTCAGTAAGTGCTTACCAATATCGAAAATTTACAAAAGTCGGCCCTATGGGCCTCAGTTTGCTACCGATTTTAAAAACACTTGTGGCCACAATCTTCAACACTAGTCCGGCCTAATTTAACAACCAAATAAACTGACAAGTGTAAGAATAAAACAACTAAGCTTTATACTATGAATAATTTGTTTCGTTCTTTCGCAAGTTTGTTAAGAAAAGGGCAATTTTAGTACGTACACTCCACACGTTCCAAGAAGAAAATCATTTGGCAACCAAGCCAATCGTTGAAATATCAGAATAATTTATACATTTTTAATTAAGACTTATTAACAATGACAGGACAAAAACTTGTCAAATTATAACTGATCAACTAGAAGATCTTAATTTAAACCAGAAGGTACTAAATCTTAAACCTTCTTAGTGAATCTGAACGTTACTGACCATGTATCGTAATGTACTATCTTGAAATTTATGAATATTCGAGTTTTTGGTGTTTTTAGAAAAATTTACAATTTCGGTATTGCCAGGAACTAAAGGGACGGTCTAGGAAATTGTAAGATATAACGATGTGGTGTTGGATGTGTGCTGGACAAGGTAATTTTCAGAAGATTTATTTTAAACGATAAAAGTAATGTGTCTCTTTTAAATCAAGAGTTACAATAAAATTAGAGAAAATGCCTATTTCTGGTCAAAATATTATTGGCCAGATTCACTATTACCAAGACCAGTACAATTTGACAAACAAGGGTTTAAATTGACAAGTATAAGAAGACCTCTCAGTTTTGCACTGTCAGATTATTTTTAAATTTCCTGGAAAATCTATAAAGAAAAGGGCGGATTAAATGTGCGTTTTTCACAATAATACTCATTTTAGCGAAGCTTCAAAGCAAAAATTGCCTTTATATACAAATTAAACATAAATTTGTGTTAGAGGGTTACCAAAATAATTAATAAAGGAGACAGAGGTAAAAAGTATCGCTAAATATTAAAAATCTATTTTTTAAGACACAGCCTAATATGTATTTTATTATTTCCTTTTTTTTAGTGATCTTAGACTTGTGCAAGAATTTTTTTCAAGATTATTTTTAAGCTATTTTAGGGTAGTGATCGCGGACCAGCTACAACAGGTTCTCGGGCCCGCACCGGTCCACGGACCAGAGTTTGAGTAGCACTGAACCAGAGGACCTACATATAAACCAGTCTAAAGTAGTAAACTGTTTTTGTGAGTCCCAAGGTATAGATCCTAACAAAATGTCAAAAATGTCATAATATACCTTTGTAGAATCAAAGTTCTTCGTTTTGGTAACGATATACAGCCAGATTCTGCAACGCTAGCACAAATTTGACAACCAAAAGTTTTAAACTGACAAGTTAAGAATAAGATAACTATAAGTTTTATACTATACTATTCTGAAATTTTTTCCAAACTTATAAAGAAAATGGCAATTTTAGTACGTACTTTCCATAGTAATAGAACTAAATTAATTCTAGCAACACTTTCCAAGATGAAAATCATTTGGAAACCAATATCAATTTATACATTTTTAATTACGACTCACTAACAATAGCAGGACAAAAACTTGTCAAAACCTAACTGATCAACTAGAAGATCTTAATTTAAACTAGTACTAAATCTTAAACCTTTATAGTGAATCTGAACGTTAATGTCCTCTTCTTATCCAGTTAATTTATAAAATATCGACAAAACACAAACACGTGTTCATTTAATATTTTCCTCTTCAAGGCACACCAGTCGGCGATAACTTCTTATTAGTTCTTCAAGAGTTTTTACGATTATGGGGTAACAGCGGTTCTCGGGTCCCGGATATCTTTTCGTCTGATAAGAAAATACGACCGATAAACAGTTGCTTAAGAAGGACTTTTACTGGCGAAAGCACTTACCAATTTTTTGTCATAGTTTTCCGATTTAAATTCTTTTAAAATCGTAAAAGATGAACATTAATTTTAACTAAGAGAGTTTTTTGATGTGTTATAGTACGGCACTCTATCTCCAGAAAAAAAATCGATCAAGTGCAAGCTATACTTGCACAATTAGTGTTCCGTGCCATCAGCCCACCATTTAACCTGAGTAAACCTCGGCCACCCGATCTCCGCCCATCGGCCGCGCTATCCGCCGCCGACGGCACCAACGCCGCATTACATCGCGTATGCGCGGAGCTGAGTGGGGGAACGTTTCGACTTTGAAAAACGTGCAAGGACAAAAGTTGGTCCTTACATCGTGAGAAATACTTTTTGTCAAAAAACTGGTCTCTAAAACCAGCATTTATAAGGAAATTAACAATTCAATTGTTTGTATCAATTAATCGCGCTGGAATTTTTTAATTCTGATAATTTTGGCTCAATCTACACTTAATTTTCAATGTCTATGATTTTTCTGAGCGATCCTTTTGGTTATAAGGGCGAGGGACAGCAATTTTGAAGCCTTCTTCCCGAAAAATGTTGAAAAAAATGCATAAAAAATACATCATAATATAAGCTGGTCAACTCGGGCAAAATCGGCAAGAGCGATTTTTACTCGACTTTAGAAACTGCTATAACTTTTTAAAAACTTAACTTTTTTAGAGCAGTTTTCGGATATCGATAGCTTGTCTTTCCCAGATTAAGCATCAAGAAGCGATTTTCCAATGGAAATGACATTTTCATGCTATACAGGGTGATTAATAAGCTAATGTAAAACTACTAAAAGTTTAGGTGTGTGACTAGGCAATATATTTTTTCGTCGTTCCGACATAGCACGTTAGTAAGCTGATATAAATATTTCCAGATGTGTTCGCCGGAATTTCGATTAATGATCTTTGGCGGAAAACACAGGAGGAAACAAAAAAAAAGCACACAAATTTTGGTAACTTCATTTTTAAAACGCTAGCTAACTAAAGTTAGTTATTTATTAAACAACACAACTCTTGCGGTCCGCCTAAATAAGTTATTTGACACGTTATCTAATTATTTCAAATACTTTTACCCCGGAAGTAACAAAAGATAGGCAACCCAAAAAAAAAACACCAAAAGTTAGTGTTACTTACAGGATAAAAGTTGTACGGAAATAATAGCAGCAATTCTGCAATGCGCATTTACATGAAACAAAAACAAACTTCCTGCGACTAGAGTTGAAATATCTATCTAAGTTTGGTTTTTATTTATTTGAACACACTCTACTATAGGCAAAAATACAAATACGCGTGCATATTATGAATGCTATCAATATTTTTCCTTTAGAACATAGTTTTAAATAATAATGTAGTTTCATTTTGCTACCTAGAAAATGGCCTTTGTCGATCCGTTGTTAACTAATATTTTGCCAAGTTTTGTCTAGTTTGTGCTTTGATTATAGTGTTTCTTAAATTACCCTATTAGGGCTGAAAACTAAGTTAAATTTAACACTAATAATAATATTTACGTATTATGTAACGTTTGCGGGTGCAAGAAAGCGATTTAGATACATCTCGACTTTAGAAAAACTTATTTAGGGGATCGGATATTTTCAAAGAAATCGGTACGTTACGATAATTTTCTTAACAAAAGAGCAAATAACAACTTTCTGAGCGTGAGGTGTGAAACAGAATAATGTATATTTTTTTTGACAAATGGTGTAATAAAAGAATTTTGGTTATAATTTTAAAATACTGTGAAGTGTTGCTCAATTAGTGTTTTTCGGTTTGATTTTTCACCTTTTTTTAGCAGACAGTTTAAGCTAGTAGGAATAATGCTCATGTCATATTTCGGTCTAGTTACAATTTCAACCGATTTCACGAGTGGTCCATATTTTCCCATATTAAATAAAGAACTTGTTGCTATTAAATTAAAATGCACATTTTTGGTAAAATGCGTCTGTGGGATTAAAAATAATTTGGATTATTTTCGGTTTTCACTAAAGCTGATATAAAAATGAGATGTCACGATAATATTTAAGTTTGGCAATGCCCCGGCTGGATCATTTGTTTTTTATTTATAATATTAGAGCCTATGACGTCATACCTTTTAGAAGCGTCCGATACGGGTGGTTTAGTTTTTTTAAAATAAAAAAGTGTACGATTTGAGGGAAAAAATTTTTGGGAATGTCTACTCTAGGAGTCACCCATTCAAATTTATGCATGATTTTCATAACACCCTGTATATATTATCCCGTATATTCCAAAAACCTAAGTGAATTTTTTATTATTTTAAGGTCAAATATCATTTCGGCCAAAACACATTTTCACCTTTAACTACCTAACCCAAAAAATTAAAGGGCGAAAATGCGAGAAACCCGAAACCAAAGGAAAATATTTATACAGCTAATAAATATAATATAATGAGAAAACAAGCCCCTTTTCCCATCTATATATACATGGCATATACCTCAGAAATTAAAATCCACGCAGCTTTTGCGAAAGCTCTCAAAATTAAATTCTTTTTAAGTGCCCTGATGCGCCGTCAGCATCAGGGTCTTCCTTCGGCACCTTCTGTTTATTAAGGTACGTGAGGTGAATTTTTTCGAAAACGGTCGAAATTGTATGAAACCCTGGGGTGCCCTTCGGCGCTGCGAAATAAATATACATCAGAAAATGACGGTATATCAAATGTAAAACAGTGCCGGAGTGAATCGATATTTCTTTGTTTACTTGTTTACCTTGTTTTTTAGACGCCGCAGCGAGGTTTTTGCATAGATTTGTACCGGTTGTCTTGTTGATGTATGGTACCAAAATTGACGCTGCTAGACCATATTGTAAGATATAGTACTAGGGAGGTGGATGAGATCCCTAGAAGACGGACGTCTAGAAATCAGTAGGCGAAAAACTGAGTACATGGAAAGAAGATCATACATGGCAAACAGTACGGATTTCGTCACCAAAGATCCACAGCTCATATCTTTCCCTTTATCACACAACTGGAACAAATCTCTTGAATCTCATGGCGAACCCTATCAGGGGCGGGTCCAGGATTTAGGAAGGGGGGGGGGGGGCTAGACTTAAAGCGCTGCTAGTTTTAAGACCAAAGGCTTAAAAAAGGTATTATTAATTAATTATGGTACGAAATATCTATTTATTGACAGAACATTCTTATCAACACTAAAAATCTAAACTGTCCAGTCCGACATTATGAGGTTATGTTGTTGTTGGCCGGCCAATAGGAGGCTTGAGCCCCCGAAGCCACCCCCCCCCCCCCCCCCGGAGATCCGCTACTAAACCCTATTTCTTCTTCACATTAATGACCTGCTCTCTTCAACTACCAATCCCATCCACAGTTACGCTGACGGTAGTACTCTTCACTCCAACATTTATTTTTCTGGGGGGACTGGGGTACCAAAAACCTTGTTCAGTTCAACGCCTCCAAAACCGTCTTATTCCCTGCCACGCAAGAAATCTGGTAATACCATTTACATGAATGACCAAGACCTACAGAACAATAAAACGTTCGATCTTGTTGGCAAGAGACACGTTACTGTGCAGCTACAAAAGCCTAGAACATGCCACTTTTCTCGCTCATTCATACCTAGAGTCTCCAGATTATGGAATTGCTTGCAGATGTTTTCCCCTCCCAACCTCCAATCCTCCAAATCCCGTATAAATAGATTACATTTCCCTTCTCTTCAGATGCCCACGGTACGTTAGTACGTCGGCTGTCTCAGGTATGAAAAAAAATGAAAAGTGAAAATGTGACTGAAATGAAAATATAATAGGTTCCCTATAAATGTTTTATTTTAAACATATTTTTTTAACCCACCTCGTAGCTTTTACAATCCCAAAGAAAAAATGTCTGCATCTTATCCGAAATATTAAAATATATAA
The DNA here is from genome assembly GCA_963971165.1 of Philopedon plagiatum. Taxonomy (NCBI): domain Eukaryota; kingdom Metazoa; phylum Arthropoda; class Insecta; order Coleoptera; family Curculionidae; genus Philopedon; species Philopedon plagiatum. Next base: position 2,617,694 of record OZ020189.1, read on the forward strand.
CATTTCGTGTTTACTGTGAAATATATTACATAATTTTAATATAGCTATTTTTATTCTCTTTCTCGTATCTGCATCATTCTCCCCTGTAAATATTTTTATCCTTGACAGCTCCTGATGCTGATTCACAATAATACGAGGCAAAAATAAGTTTTAAAGCACGTCAAAGCAGTATATGAAAATGCCTTTACGCTGAGAAAGCAAAGTATAAATACGCACCTTTTTATTAAAATTTAATGAACCAATATAATGGGACGTGACAAATTAAGTTTGGGAATTTTTTTTAACATGAACACATGATGTAGTGGGTAGTTTTACTGTGTATGAGGGCATGTTACGAACGCTCGCTAAGTCTATAAAATACATCGTTTGACTGGGGTGTCCCCTCAAATTAATCTTAGAATGGGTGATAAAAATCTCGTTAAGTTCAACGTTTCCAAACGACGCGACTGTTGCGGACGAAACATCCAGAACACATTATTTTTTCTATTTCAACTTTCTATACCTTAGATCACCTGAATGTTACCTAAAAGTTGTTATGGAGTGATAATAAATGTCAACAGATTTTAAAACATTTGTCACTTTAATTTTTGATAAAATAAACATATTAAACAAACAACGAAGAACAAGGCTGATGATCTTATTTGAAGACGGTCGCGCAGTAAGTAGAATATCCAAAGAAATCGGTTTACCAAAAAGTATCATTCAAGATTTGAAGCAAAAATGGAAAAATACCGGCTCTCAAAATAGACTGCCTAGAAGTGGAAGGAAGAGGATATCAAAAAATAAACAGCAAGATAACAACTTTCTTTGAGAACCATCCATTCCAAACAGCCCATGATACAAATAAAAGAAAATATGATACCGCGCAGGTAATTGTGGCCATGAACGTCACGCTGTGAGTAATTCCGCCATATTTTGTAAACGAAACTCGTTTTTGTTAAGATCGCGTTGTGTTTTAAAGTGAAAATGAGGTGTGTATTTGTGTATGATTGTGATGTGGACAATCAATGCAAGGGCTTTATGCCCGATATTAAAGTTTTTAGCTTCCCCAAAGACAAAGAAACACAAAGTGTTTGGAAGCGTCTGTGCAAACGAGAAGATAAGTTTAATGTGAAAAATGCTAGAATCTGTTCTAGACATTTTAACAAAAGTGATTATGAATGTAATTTAAAGCATGAATTGTGCCATGAAATCTAACGAGGTAACGAATCGACAGACTTTAATCAAGAAAATACGACAAAGAAACTGAAAAAGAGGCTATTTTCTTAAAAAATAATTTCTTGTTTTACCTAATTTCATAAATATAGATGTTTTTGTCTTGTTTAGAATAATTTTTGACATTTTAAGATTTTTTAAATTTGAAAAATCGAAGAATACAAAAATACAATCATTTTTAATAATTTACTATTTAAAGTGTAAAAAAACAAAAAAAAACTACCCTAAAAACATGTTTCCGTCACAAACACACAGATCTTATTCACCGCAAAAAAGGTTTAACAAATTATGGGAACAAACAAAATTCTTATTTATAACATATTTTTGGAAGGCTCTGTAGGTAAGTATATATATTTTAATAAGAAAATGTCCCTAAATGAAAATTATTATCTTTATTATTAGGCATAGTTTTATTTTATAAAATTATTTACATTTCCTTCCCACGTAAATAAATACATACATACAACGCAATTGGCAGGCAATTTACCAATATCTATTATTTTAAATTAATTTATCCCTTTATTTACATGATTATTTTAAGTCATATACTTTAAAATTTGTATTATGAGCAAGATGCAAAGTATATTGTCCATAGAATTTATATAAAATCGCCTATAACTAACTTAAACTCTATATTGCGCGTTATAAATTTAAAAAATAACTCACAGCATGACGCCATGCGCGAACCCGGACGAATTTGACACGGTTTGGTATCATATCTTCCTTTTATTGTATCATTCAAACAGTCGTGGAGGAGCAGAGACAAACAAACTTTCCTGACTCTCTTAAGGTAGCATTGTAAACGAAATATCTAATTTAAGAAATCGTGCTGCTGTTTATAAACGATTTTTAACAACAAAAAACAAAGAGCAGAGGGTGGAATTTACTTTGTAATATATACAGGAAGGGTTGGGGTATTGGGAAAAAGTTGTGTTCACGGATGAAAAAACCTTTCAATCATTTTACAGTGGCAAAACCGAAATTCTGCCAGTACCAAATTTGAAGAAAAATACACACAAAGTGTTGAAACAAGTGGTAGATTTATGTATGGGAATACATGAGTTAATGTACGGAAATACATGACCTCCAGAGGGCTTGGACTTTGTCACGGCATTAGTGGCAGATTTACAGCAAAAGTAAGTATATACAGATATGTTAAAAAACGTTATGCAGCCTTCAGTAAACAATATTTTGCATCAAAATGTTTTTATTTATCAACATAACAACTGCCCTGTCCACACGACCAGAAGGATTTTGTAGTGGGCGCGGGAAAACAATATACATTTACTACCTTGGCCCTCAAGAAGTCCTGATGTAAATCCGATTGAAAATGTTTGGGTATATAGAAAATAGTGATAATGTGTGGAACAAAATAGAAGAAATATGGAACAACTATAATCCGCATCATACTTAAAAGCTGGTGGTATCCATGCCAAAACGTTTGGAAATACCTTTTCACACTCGTTCGACTTGTGGCCTTCTCCTTCGGCTCAGGTTTGCACAAACGTCTCACTCGTGTGAAAAGATTAATTTTCAAAACTTGTACAATATACAAACATTGTACATACATACATTGTACAAACTTCTTAAAACACGCAGCCACAGATGATATATCTATTTTCGTAATTACTTTATCCTCCCTTATAGATATTTTCATCCCTGTCAGTCCCCGATTCACAATAATAAACGACAAAAATGCGATATGCCGCCCAAGCGATATAAAAGTGCCTACCACACCAAGAAAGTAAATATAGCACACATATTACATACGGGATATGTTAGCTGATACATCATTCTTACGTCACTTTTAGGATATACGTTGTAAATAACAGGCTTTTCGGAAAAAATGGAGGGTAATGTATTGCCTCCAGTGGTGTACCTTAATAACACCAAAAATATAACAAGAAATAATATTTTGATATAAAAATTTTGAACTGATTTGACGTAAGATTCATTAAGTATTGCAATCGTCAAATTTAATTTGACAATTAAGGTTTTAAATTGACAAGTAGTGTGGGAATAGGACAACTAAATTTTCTATTATGAATTTAATTCCGAGATTTTTAGGCATTTCATTGAAAATAAAATCTTGTAAAAATACTTTTTAAAAACAAGCTTTTATTATTTAGATGTAGTAAAATGAAAAAAAGGATATTTTTTTCATTGTGGCAATGCTAAATGCTATTTATAAGTGGGCGCAGTTCGCGTGGGTGGATCCTAATAAAAGTAGTATCAAAGTTATCACTGAAACAGATATATTATGATATATTTATTGCCTTAAAAGCTTGTAGCGCGCGAAAAGTTCATACAGGCATTAATTTTGTTTACCAGAAATGGTAAGCAGATAGCTCAGTATGTATTTTTTTCTTTTCTATTCACGCGACAAGTTTTTAAGACAATAAATTTAATATACTATATTATATCTGTTTCAGTGATAACTTTGATACTAATTTTATTAGGATCCACCCACGCGAAATACGTCCACTTATAAATAGCATTTATTATTGCCACAATGAAAAAACTACACTTATTTTTGTCGTTTTAGTACATCTAAATAATAAAAGCTTGTTTTTAAAAAGTATTTTTTAGAAGATTTTATTTTTAAATTTTTAGTGACGTCTTAACCTATGCATTTCTGATAATGCATCACCATTACAAGAAATTTTTAGATGTTTAGTTGAGAGTTGGATTGTTTTAATCGTGTTATAGTATTTTAACTTTGTGAAATTGAGAATTTTGAAAGAGCTGGTGCGATTTTTCTCTAAAGACAACAAACATACTATTTCTTGAAACTTGTTACATAGAATTATTGTTAAGAGACTTGGCAACACAATAACTCAGCTCAACTGTTTTTAAATGGCCATGTGTTTGTTACCATTGTTTCGCAGTGGTTAATTTTTTTTAGAGGGGCGATATCTGGCTTATTATGGCGAAGCGCAATTTATGACTATTTCTCCTTATCCGAACCAGGATTTATCGGATTTAATATTTGCAGTGAATTTCATAACACACTGTATAAATTCACTTTTGGAAAAATATTCACTTTATTTCAGACATTAAGCGTTCAAAACAAACAATGCCCAAAAGGTTTACGTTACGAAATACCTCGTACATAAAAAAATCACGTTTTAAAAAGTTTTATTAAAGCTTTTTGTTCGAAAATATCGCGGTACAAATTGCCTAAAATTCCCGACGGGCACCCCAAATAAAAAGCGTGCTGCATGCCATTAAATTTATTTTTATAAGTAGCTAAAATTTTTCCATTTGAATAATTTCAAATATTCAATTTTGTATTATAAACTGGAGACTTTGTTACTTTTTATTTTGTTTGCTCACAAAAGAAGTAATTTTGATGCAAAGAATAAATTTTATTGGGGCCTTTTTATTTTATCTTTAGTTGTCGGTTCTTTTAATCTGTCGGGCTTGTCATGTATCAATATTGTGGGTGGAGTAAATCTCGTATCGATCGAAAAAATAAATACAAGTCTCAAATCAAGAGCTGGATAATAGACTCAGATCTATACACCTACGCCTTTTCTAAGATCTTCAATTAACCTTAGACCGGGGTGCCAAAGACCTTGATCAGTTCAACGCGTCCAAAACCCAGCGCTCTGCTCCCTGTCACGCAAAAAAATCCGGTAACACTAAAGGTGCACGCACACTTAGGCGAAGCGTCGCGAAGCGAAGAGAAAAGAATTTTATCCATCCAAGAACTTCACATGCAATCAAATGGGAGCCCGCACACTGAGGCGTCGAGAAGCGTTGTGCGGGCTTCCACTTGATTGCACGTAAGATTCTTGGACGGATAAAATTCTCTTCTCTTCGCTTCGCGACGCTTCGCCTAAGTGTGCGCGCACCTTTACCCGTCCACATGAATGGCCAAGCCCTACAGAACGATAAAACGTTTGATCCTGCTGATATCGCGTTCGAACATGATCTCAGCTAGTACGAACACATTACTTCCATAGCCAGATCAACAGCTAAAATACTTGGTTTTCTTCTTCGAGCCGGAAAATACTTCTCCCCTTCCAACTTACACACTCCTCCCAAAGAAGACCTAACCCAGAGTGCTGTACCCACATCTGGGGAGCGGCATCACCTTCGACACTTAACATATTTAATTCTATTCAAAAGAGAGCCATTCGACTTATCAATGACCCAGTCCTCACAAGAAAACCCCCTTCTGTCGCTTATCGCCGCGCGGTTGGGGATTTTCCCTCTTATACCGATAATTCCACGGTTTTTACTCCAAAGAACTAGCCACTATAATTTACCCCTTGTCTGTTCCTAAAGATGAACTAGAGGCGCGTTACATTCCTTTACTGTCCAGCTATAAAAGCCTAGAACATCCCAATTCTCTCGCTCATTCATACCTAGGGTCTCCAGATCATAAAACAAATTGCCTGCAGATGTTTTCCCCAACCCAACCTACAATCCTTTAAATCCCGTGCCAATAAATTACATTTCCCTTCTCTTCAGACGCTCATGGTACGTTAGACTTGGGCTTGACGTCTACGTGGACTCTCAGATAGAAAAAACAAAATGTTAAAAATACCTCTAATAAACTAGAAGTATTTCTTTGTTGTTTTGTTTGTCTGTTACACCATTACGCACAACAGAATCCGAAAGAAATATGCTGCTTATTTTTCTCCCATCTCACCCACAGAACTTGACTTCTATTACAGAGACATCTCCCTTCCCCTCCCCCTCGTAGTCGAGAAAATGTTCGTATGTTCTCGGTGTCACTTTCGACTTTTTCACATTCTCAATTTTTTTTCTCGAAAAGATTAGAGTCGAAACGTTCAAACTTTCTGGGTTAGTAGAGGAATAGTGAGACTAGTTTCGGCAAAAAACTCAGTTATACACCACTGGAAATTGGTCAAATTTGGGAAAAACTAAAAACTACGAATTCTTCAAGGTTTCTGGTTATCATTCAACAAAATGAGTATATGTTCTAACTTCTGCCTACGTTAATAACGTAATTTTTTAATAATTTCCTATTTTTTATGACGGACAAAGATAAGGTAAAAATAAGTTACTTTTATAGCAATCACCCGTGGCAACTTTGACTTTCAAAGGGTACAATAGGGGTTAATTCCTCTAATGCGTCTAAGCAAAGCTCTACTTTTGTTTTTTTAATTTAACTTAAGTTTGAGGCAAATTATTTAGACTTTAGACCATTTATGTTTAAGCCATTCTTTTAGTGAGAGAAAAATTTTAAATACCCTCACCCTACGTCAATTGGCTCACCTTTTACCCTCGTCAACCGCCGACAACATCCCCCCCGTAATGCCTCCATTAAGTTGCTACACACGTATTTCGTTTGTTTTATATTTTGCGCCGTATCAATTTTGATTAAAAACAATAAACCTCTCGTTGTTCCGGAAACGGGCGCTCCGGCTGCTACTGCTGCTGTTTACCTAGCAGCAGGTTTGGTCGTATTTCGATGTGTGTAAACACACTACTAAAGGGTGAAATTTCGCTTGTTCACGTATGTGTAAAAACTCAATTACCAACTTGTATTAGTAATTAGCGACTTAAGCTGCCTAGACCAGTGCTACTCAAACTTTTTTTAGTTGCGGATGGAAATTTACTTTACTTGTCATCAGCAGACCAGGTTGTCTCAAACAGAAAAAAATGTTTTTGCACTTAGAACAAAAGAGAACAAAACAAAAAAAAATACACATACAGGTCGAATTGATTACCTCCTATTTTGAATTCGGTTAAAAAGGATAATATTGCGAGATAGGAAAAGTCATACCACTATGCAGTTGCTCCACAGTTAAAGAAATTAATAAACATCGAACTGACCATTGACACCTTTTAAAACCCACTTAAGCTAGTTATTTTTTTCCAAATATTATTACCAGTTTATTAAATCAGAATAAAACAACTTTTTGTCAACAGCCTTAAGGTAATTTCGTTTTAACTTTATTACAAATATTGACTCGAAAATAATGAAAGATTACTAAACTTTCCGGAGCGGGTCTTCTTCCAAAAACGCCGTGCCGCCCCGCCCTAAATAATTAAATAAGGTTATTTATTTACGGCATAATGCCCCGAAAACCGAAATTTTAATAACCTTAATACTTATGAGCGTTTTGTTTATCTTTCAACCCTTTCTTAGGAGAGATAGCTTTTAAAGGGATTTCTCTTTGATCTTAGAACATCGGTCGTTATAAAGTGTGTTGCATATTATTCTTACCTATATTATAAATGCTCGGTACTTTAGGACTTATAGGTAATCGTTACGGTGAAAAAGTGATATAGTGGAGAGTGTGGAGAATAGGTTAAGATACCCGAGGTTTATGTATAGTTGTAGTAGTAGTTGAGAAATATATAAAAATCGGTAAGGATTTTCAATCTGCACAAATAAGAAATATCCACAAGAAAAAGCACACACTTCTTCATGGCTTCCAAGTGGGCTAAAAAGTTCGTCATCGCTAGCACTTCAAGCTAGACTTTTAGCTTACGTCGAAAATAACGACAATCGAGGAGAATTTTTCTTCTCATCCTCTTAAAATCTTAAAAGCAAATTCGGTGTTTTAAAAGAAAGGTCAATTCATTTTTCTGGGGCCAACGCTTGAGCTAATCTTCTTTGCGAAAAAGGGCGCGCCCCACTTGTAAGTAATGAGAAACGGGAACGGCGAATTAAACAGCTAAAATGATGGATCGATGCCTCGTCGTCGTCGTGTGAAAAAATTTTCAACTTTGGACAGTTTTGTCAGGAGGTAGTATAATAATGAAGAATGAGAACGGGACGCAGGAGCGTCCGTATGTTGGATATTTCTTGAGATGCAGCGACGGAAATTGTTGAACTACACAAGAAAAAAATAGTTTTACTTGATCAACTCTATATTCCAATCTGAAGTCAATTCCCGCGAATATTACTCCATCCCATAGCAAAATTTCTGGAGATTTCAAAAACATATCTTATTAAAGTATTAAAGATTTTGTCCAAAATTCATAAAAACTAAATTAAGATACAAAATTAAACTTTTTATGATCGTCTATAAAAAGTTATCTATCAATTTAAAGCGAATTCCGGCGAATATTGCTTCATCCAATAAAAGAATTTCTGGAGATTCCAAAAATATATAACTTAATAAGGTTTCATTAAAGATTCTATCCAAAATTAATTAAAACTGAACAAAGATAAAAAATTAAAACTTTTATGAACCTTGTTTAAAAAGTTTTTATTTAACCACCTGTATCTTTCAATTTAAAGCGAATTCCGACGAATATCGCTTCATCCGATAAAAAATTTCTGGAGATTCCAAAAATGTATAGCTTAATAAGGTTTCATTAAAGATTCTATCCAAAATTAATTAAAACTGAATAAAGATAAAAAATTAAAACTTGTATGACCCTTGTTTAAAAAGTTTTTATTTAACCAACTGTATATTTTAATTTAAAGCGAATTCCGATGAATATCGCTTCATCCGATAAAAGAATTTCTGGAGATTCCAAAAAGACATAACTTAATAAGGTTTCACTAAAGAGTCTATCCAAAATTAATTAAAACCGAATAAAGATAAAAAATTAAAACTTTTATAACCCTTGTTTAAAAAGTTTTTATTTAACCAACTGTATCTTTCAATTTAAAGCGAATTCCGACGAATGTCGCTTCATCCGATAAAAGAATTTCTGGAGATTCCAAAAAGACATAACTTAATAAGGTTTCACTAAAGAGTCTATCCAAAATTAATTAAAACCGAATAAAGATAAAAAATTAAAACTTTTATAACCCTTGTTTAAAAAGTTTTTATTTAACCAACTGTACCTTTCAATTTAAAGCGAATTCCGAGGAATATCGCTTCATCCGATAAAAGAATTTCTGGAATTCCAAAAATGTATAACTTAATAAGGTTTCATTAAAGATTCTATCATAAATTAAGTAAAACTGAACAAAGATAAAAAAATTAAAACTTTTATGACCCTTGTTTAAAAAGTTTTTATTTAACCAACTGTATATTTCAATTTAAAGCGAATTCAGACGAATATCGCTTCATCCTATAAAAAAATTTCTGGAGATTCCAAAAATACATAACTTAATAAGGTTTCAGTAAAGATTCTATGCAAAATTAATTAAAACTTGCTTAAAAAGTTTTTATTTAATCAACTGTATCTTTCAATTTAAAGCGAATTCCCGCGAATACTGCTTTATTCGATAGCAAATTTTCTGAAGATTCCGAAAATATATAACTTAATAAGGTGTCATTAAAGAGTCTGTCCAAAATTCATAAAAACCGAATTAAGTAAGAAATTAAAATTTGTATGGCCCTTGTTTAAAAAGTGTTTATTTATTCAACTGTATATTTACCTTTAAAGCGAATTCCCGCGAATATAGCAGAAACTTTTGTCTTAATTTTTTTTTTCAGTGTATAAATCATATATTCCACCTCCACGCATAGAATGTCTTTCCGTGTAAGCGGATAAAAACGAAAAGCCTTAGATGGTTTGTTTCAAGTGTCACTAAGCAGTCTGCCTTTAAATCAACCTATCTTCAAAATTACGCAAGGACGATCCGTCGTTCTCATAAAAAAGCTACTTTAGAGTAAAAAAGCCGAAAGTCGTTTTAACAAAAGGAAGAAAAGTTGAGCGATAACCGGCGTTACGAGGCACTTTTCGTCTTTCGCCACTCGGATCGGTTTGACCCGTAACTAACCCTGAAATTTTATATGTTTTAAAACACCGCTAAAAAACATGATAAATTTCCTTTTGCCTACACGCCGCCGATATTAAATCAAAAAAAGATTGGATCGAGGACGGGCACAAGATGGCGTGATACAGGACCAGTGGCGGAAAGAATGATTTTGTTATTTTCTCCGCATCCGGTTTGGAAGAAAAACTTGTTGTATTTTAACACACCTAAAGATACGTTTCGTAAAAGCTATAGGTGTTTTCTTGCGTCACCAAAGATCCACCAGTGGCGTACATGTTTTCATTAAAAAAATATTTTACCATATTATATAACGCCCCTGGAGGACCTGTCACAGTATTTTCATAGTCGGAATTATGCTTAATTTAAGTACGCATTACATAACGGCATTTTGAAAAGATTTTAAGAAAATTGAAAAAATTTAATATCCTGTATCATTAAAACATGGCATAGAAGGGCACATGTTCATATGAACTTTCTGCCTTAGCCACATGTTTTTTTAACACCCTGTGTACAGCGTAACCGACGGAACTCTTGCCATATGGGAAATTTTTGTACCGACACTTGAAAAAAAATCACTTTGCTGTAGAAAAGTTCTGCATATTAATAAACTAAAAATCCCTATGGAAAAAATCTAGAAAGACCCTTAGTATACAGGGTAGCGACAAAAACTTAAAATATACCCAAGAATAAAATATCCTTATTTAGCAAGATAACAAGAAAAGGTATTTTAAAGAATTACGAAGAAGTGGAATACGAAATCACAGCTACTTACGAAAAAATTTATTATGAAAAAATGTATTACTTATTAACAAAAAATAAATTTACAAAATTCAGTGATAGTGCAGGGATATTTCATTGGATGTTACGCATTAAATGCCATTTTTATGGATTTTTCGATGCCCCTGAAATTCGCCATGTACTCATTATGAGTCATAAAAATACTTTTGACGACACAGCCAATGGAATCACGATTTATGGTTCGAAATTCGCGCCGAAAATTTGCAGCAGAAAATCCTTTTTTTTTTTCGTTAATAAAGACTTCAAAATAAAAGCATAACAGCAACCGCCATAAACATTTAATTTATGTAGAGAATATAAAAAAAATTTCAGATTTATTTGGGTTATATGCATATCCCTCTTAAAACAATTTCCATTTTTTGATCCGTAGTTAGTTTTGGGGGCATAATTAAGGAAAATACTGCTCCCACATCTGGGGAGCGGCATCATCGTCGACACTTAACATCCTTGATTCTATCCAAAAGAGAGTCATTCGACTTATCAATGATATAGCCCTCACGAGAAAACTCCCTTCTCTCGCTCATCAGTAAAAAAAATTCCTATGGCAAGCACTCTGTGGGACACGCTGTAGACGTTTGACCGACAAAAGCAAGGCGCCGCGCCGCCGCCAATGGAATTTAGAAGATTTCGTCACGCTTAGAATAAACTTTAAACGAAAAAAATAATAGTAAAAACACAAATATCGGACGTTTGTTAAAGAAAAAATCCCACACAAACGTTCTGGAAAAATTCCTTTGTCGATTAGTTCAAAAAATAACACAGGGAGACACAAATCAAAATTAATTTTTTAATTTGTATAACAGGTGTAGACCCTTGACGAAACACGGCCATTTTTAATGACCCAACGAGCCTACAGATCATCCATATTAATTATTTAAGACGTCAGGCAGGGTCATTAGTCATACCGACCTCGCTATCATGTCGGGTGACAGTTTCAATCATAAGGACGCCGCCGCCGACGCTGTCGACGCCCTTGCAGTGTCAGGTTCTAACTGGGACACTCTCTTGTATATAAGATCCTTCCTGTTAGGCTCTTGATCGTGTTCACGTGGAGGGTTAAAGAAAAGTAAAGGTATCCCGGCTTTTGGAGACATTATTTGTGAGGGAATGTGATCCCTGTTCGATAATAGTGCAGGCTATTGACTTTAATCCACAGTGCTGCAATAAAATAAAGCTGTACAGTGCACACAACTTTTCTGAGGGTTGAGGGTTGAGGGGTTATCAATATACCTGGTAACAAGAACAAGTTGTTATTAACACTTCATTAAAACTTCAACTTTAAGCCTACGTATACTTAATATCACGTGAGATTTTAATGGCGGCTGTCGACACATCATTTCTAGTAACATTCTGTATACACAACTTGAATTTTGGTCAGGGCCGCCTAACGCCGTATCACATCGCGTATGCGCGGAGCTGAGTGGGAAGCGTTTCGACTGAGACATTAAAAAACGTGTAATGTTCCTTACCATGCATCGTGAGAAATATTTTTTGCCGAAAATATTTTCGCTAAAGTCAATGGTTCAGCAGTTATACGGAAATAGACAATTAAATTGTTTATAACAATTGATCGCGGTAGAATTTTTCAATCCTGATAATTTTGGTGCAATCTACACCTAATCCTCAATGTTTGGTGATTTTTTTCAGATTTTTCTGAGCGATTCTTCTAGTGATTAGAGTGGGGGACAGCAATTTTTAAGGGGTTTTCCCGAAAAATGTTTAAAAAAATGCATAAAAAATACATCATATATATTGTTGAATTCGTGCCTCAATAAGCTTTCATTTGACACCCTACACGATGCCCTTAAAAAAATTCCATTTCCCAATTTACCCCCTGAAATTAACCCCCAGAATCAAAATTCAACTTTTTATACTTCACGTCTACAATTGGGCCACCACACTCTATCTTTGTGCTAAGTTTCAAATTTTTACGTCGAATAGTTTCAGAGAAAATCGCCTGTGACAGACACATGGACGTGCAGACATCGAAGTGATTTCATAAGTGTTCGGTTTCACGGAACACTAACGGAAAAAAATACATACATTTTATAAAAATACCAAAGAAAAACTACAAAAATAATAAAACTGCAGTGATATACATAATTTAATTCGTCCGACACGAATTAGAACAAATCATAAAAAACGTAGCTCTAGTTCTCTCGAGCACTAATTTATAGCAACGTTTACCGTAATAGAAATAGCTGGTTCTACTTTATCTCTCTAATAAACAAGAGCCCGAAAAAGATAAGTCCTAACGAGCACCGACTACAGTTTGTTCTTCTTCCTCCAGTTTATTGTTTTAAAAAGAAAAAAACAAAATTAATGAAGGAGTATTATTTACTTGTCTGCTGGTTTATTATTTGTATGTCCGTTTTCTTTTTTCCCCCTTTGTTTGTTGTATTTAAATGGAGGGCGGGGTTCTCGAACTCCTGCAAGGGGTAAAAGGAATATACCGGGTACGTTTTTTTTTAAAGATTTTTATTTCTTATTTAATAATAATAATATATTTATTGCCAACAAAATAACTTGGACACAGCAAAGTCATGAAGTGATTGGGCAACAGCTAATACAAATACAAATGTGTGTGTACTTAAATTATTGATATAAAAAATTATATCTTAAAATATTTTAAAGTACCATGAGGCAGTAGCACAGATGAAACTGTGTTCTTAAAATAGTGTAAAAAGTAAATAAAAACTTATAAAAAGACTAAAACTACATATTAAAATAATGAAGACAACAAAATACATCTTCAAAGGAATAAAAGGACAGAAAAAACATTTTAAAATAGTGATAGCAAAGACCAAAGACTGCACCTCTAAAGTCCACGGGACAGTAATATTGTGGTTTAACGGTCAAAAACAAGATTACAATGGAGTTTAGTTTTAAGGCATATGTGGTACACCATGCCTGCATCCGCTCTACTGCGCGCGAACAGGTGCCCAAGAGGCCAGGCAGGCCCAAGCCCGACAGCATGATGGATGTATCATCCGCGTACTGGCAGATGAAATCCCCCAGAAACCCTCCAGAAAGGCCATTCACATACAGAAGCAACAGCACTGGTCCCAAAATAGAGCCCTGAGGGACTCCCTGTGTTATCAGTGTTGATGAGGAGTGATAGCTTTTGCCATCCCTAGAGATGCAGGCAAGCTGCTTCCTTCCATGTAGGTAAGACCTGAATAAGTGTCGGCAATTCCCTCTGATACCATGTTAATTCAATATTCTCAGCAGTATCCCATGATCGATAGTATCAAAAGCCCTCGAGACGTCAAAGAAATGATCAGCAATTTTTTTCGTTCTTGTCTGCCTTTTCAGCAATAAAGGATAAAACTTTAAAGATAGCCAGTTGCGTTGAATGGTTGGGACGAAAATCATACTGATTTTCTGTTAAAATATTCTGAGTGCGGATGAAGTTTATCAGCCGGATGTAGATGACTTTCTCGAAGAGGTTTGACACAGAAGACAATAGAGAAACCGGCATGAATAAACTGTAATGAGGTAAAAAATTCTAATTTTTGTAGCCACATTCTACAAAAAACGTTTTTCAATCGGGTATATCTTCTAACCTAAGGCAACATCCCGTGAATATTGCTTTATCAGATAGCAAATCTTCTGGAGATCCCGAAAATATACAACTTGTTAAGGTTTCGTTAAAGATTCTGTTGTATTGTGTAACCAAGAAAATGTGGGTCATTTTCAGGTAATTTTTGAAGTTGATTATTTTCAAATTAAGCCAATTTTATAACGACTAAAGCAATATAAACCTTCCACCTGGGCAGAAATTAAAATTCATACGGCAGCGTAATTTCCATGACAAAACTGCTTTAAATTCTCCCTCAAACTCCTAAATTAGCAGTCATATCCCGGTTCGCGAGAAAGTTCCGAAAATAGGCGCGTACGCGAGGTTAAGTTGTAACGCGTTCCGCATCCCAAGTGTCTTTGAAATATTTAACTTATTTAGGTTAAGAAATTTAATTAAATTCCTTGCCAGCCTCAAAATATTTTAATCAGTAAAATGGCTTTTTTTTTTTGGTCGTAAACAGGCGAATCTAAACAACAAAGAGTCGGCGAAACGGTAACAAATAACAGAGTACTCGTAAAGGACGGTTTTACGATAAATTTTTAAAATTCGAAAACATTTCTTTTCTCGTAAAATTTTGTTTTGTAACACCCTGTATACGTACTCTATTTGGTTTCTCGTGCATTTTTACATTGTTGTAATAGGTTATTTACTTTAAAGAATTGTGTTTAATTCGTTATTGGAACTTTTGGAAGTGTTAATTAGACAGCCCCACAAAAAAAATGGAACTGCTATCGAGACAACTGTATCCCTATGTAATTTTCGACGCTGAATCCGAATCCGAGGTCAAAAAAATCGTACACCCCCAAAATCAACCCCTAGCGCTAAAAACACTCCATAAACAGGGTAAAAATGACTTAACGCTCCACGAATAGTCTTAAATCTCAATAAATGGAATTAAATATAAACATTCAAGTATATATCTAACGCATAAATACAGAGTTAACACCACTTTCCATTGAAAATCACCCCCATGAGTGGGTGAAAACTACCCCTCACACAACAGGAAATTTAAAAAAACTGCAGTGATTGCAAAAAAGCTTACGATGCTCAGTTATTTTAGAAACAGTATGTAACTGAATTAGTCTCGATGCGATGCTCAAAAATTACCCCCATAAAGTGGTGGAAATCACCCCTAAATTTAAATTGCAGTTGCTGTAGGTCCTTAAAAAGAGAGACGCCTGCAAAGCATAAACGGCAGTCGGTCAGAAGATCATTCGAAAACAAATCCAAAAGATATTACAAAAAGAAAGAATAAATTTAATTGAATTACGACTACGGGTAAATTTTTGCTAATACTTCATAATATGGGTACTTTTCAAGTAGGTACGTTGTCAAAGATTCTTCTTAAATAAGAAAATGCAGATGTTTTGAGCTTTTCTAAAAGGTACTCCAACTATTTCTTGAATTTCTTGTTATGTGAGGAGTAATTTCACCCTCTCACGGGGATGCCACTGAATGACTTTGGTGCAATGCAAGTATTTACCTCCAAACTGCAGTGCTGCATATCTTTAGCCAATTTTAGCATCGATTAAAATAGAAACCACGATGACAAAATTTTTTCCCCGATTTTCCTTGCAATTTTAATCTAGGGGTGGTTTCCGCCACTATATGGGAGTAGATTTTGAGCATCGCATCGGAACTAATGCAGTTACTCACTCTTTGCAAAAAAACTGGGAATCGTCAGCTTTTTTTGCAATCACTGCATTTTTTTAAGTTTCCTATTGTATGAGGGGTAGTTTTCACCCACTCATGGGGGTGATTTTCAATGGAAAGTAGTGTTAGCTCTGTATTCATGCGTTATATACTTCAATGCTTATATTTACTTCGATTTATTGCGATTTAAGACTATTCGTGGAGCGTTAAGTCATTGTTACCCTGCTGAGGAGGTGTTTTTTAGCGCTAGGGTTTGATTTTGGGGGTGTAAGATTTTATTTGACGTCGGATTCGGATTCAGCGTTGAAAATTACATAGGGATATAGTTGTCTCGATAGCAGTTCCAAAAAAAATTATTTTGTGTAGCTGTGTTATTCTTAAGCGTTGGTTTCTTGCATTAAATTAAATTAATGGCTGTACTGTCAGTGTTTTTTGGTATATTGATATCTGTTAATCTTAAACACTTTCCAAAAAAGTATTTTAAAGAGATTTTACTACAAAGGTAACAATAACATTATTTCTCCATTTCAATAGTATACTATTCAATAATTGAATTATAAGCATGGATCTATAATAATATGGATACTGGATGATGTAACATTCTTTGAAGCCAAAACAAACCATTCTAAGCGACACTGTAGACACAATTTGTAAACATTGGCCACATCTGATTTTACCTTATATTTTTGTACAAGAAATACGTTAGAAGCATCACAATATTTACTAAAAGTAATAAAAGCCCTAAAATACTTTATTTTCTGCGAAATAATAATAAATTTAATTTAAAAAGGTTTTATTATTTATAGGTTATGCTATTTCTAAAGGTGTTTATTTAAAGTCGCTCCGAGTCATTTATAAATCTATAAGTCGCACTTTTTCTTTTCTAGTTCATTAGACAAAGACGTACGTATAACCGAGTGTTCAGACCGAGGTTCAGCCGTTTTCCTAAACAACCAGCACAGACAGCAACACTTCTGGGCTGCGTTCGATATCATCGCCGGGTGACACACCGGTGTGATTTTTCAACCTAAGCTCCAACACTCCGATGCTATTTTATCTCTTTCTACTACCATTCTTGATTCAATTACGTATTTCCTTAAAGTTTGTAAACTGTTCCCCCAAGAGAAAACAAACAACAAATAATATAAGGCTTCACGTTCGATACGGTCACAGTATGCGGACCATCGAATCCTTATTATAATACATCCGTGGTTATAAGAATACCTTACTTTTTAAATAATTAAAAAGATACCGGCGCTTCTTCATATTCTCGTTAGTTTCTGCATGCAAGAAAGAAAAGTCCTCAGGCGTACAACTTTTTCCCATTTAAGTCTTTAATGGAAAATTTGTATTTAAACCTAAATGTATTTTCTGGAAAACAAATGCAAAGTTTATCTCAAACAAATAGGCAGTTGCTGAAAGTTGTTTTAAACTAGTATTATTTGTAAGGAAAAATGGAAAACATTATTTATCGCTGGCCCAGCAGAAAACGGGGAAAATTGTTGGTTTTATCTGCGTTTATTAACATTTTTATTGCGGGTAAAGTCTGAAAAATAGATTTTACAACTTTTTAAATTGAAATTTTATGCAAAACTGAAAATTGCAATATTTCCGCTTAAATAATAGCACTCGCATTCTATAAAAAAATATGCAAAATATTGCGAAACGAAGCTGTAAAATTAAGAGGGGTCATCAGCTCACACCCCTTCTATTTTGGTGTGTTATAAACAGGGTTGGATTTAGAATTTCGTCGGGGGGGGGGGGGGGTTAAAGTCACCTCAAGCTACGCAAAAGTACAGACCAAAGACAAAAAGGGGCAAGCTCCAGCGCGACATTACTTTTTTTTGTTTAGAGTTCTAAGAAATATACACGGTTTATTTCATAATGGACGAAATATCTAAACCTGTTCTTGCGAATATTTCCCTCATATGTTAAAGTTCCTATAAGAGAAATGAAATTTTCGCAAAATTACAGCGAAAACAGCACTGCCAGAAATCGAAAATTGCATCGCAAGTTTATATTGTTGACGAAGCGTCAAAGCGGGATTTTATTGTTAACAAACGTCAAAAAATGTAATATTCTGACAATTAACGTCATCTTATTAAGTGACAGCAGCCAAAAAAGTCAATGTCAACGAATGTTTTCCTTTCATTTTGTCAAGAATTGTTAATAACTATCTCTTTGCATTGGGATAACCCGTGGCAACGTAAATTTTTTTGTTTTTTTGTAAACAACGCTATTGAAGTTTTCCGTAGACGTAATTTTACTACAAAAATGTCTCGTTTTGGCGAAGAATCTATCCTCGAAATAGAGCAGAAAATAACAGAAGCCATTCCAAATTACTTGATTCGAGTTCTTAATTAATTTGGGAAATATTCAAATAAATTACACTCGTGCATCAAAATAACCAGATAATTTTTGTATTCAATGTGTTTTTTTTACAAATTGCAATTGTTTGTTTTCATATTATACGAAAATGCCCTCCTCCTGGGGAGTCGGGCTTTTTCGCGAAAATATGAAAACAAACTCTTGCAATTATAAAAAAACACATTTCATTCAAAAATTATCGGTAATTTTGATGCACTTGTGCACTTACCCCCGATAACAGACCGGTTTGTCATCCCAACTTACCAATATTCTAGCATTTTGTTAATTACTTATACCTTCTGTCCATTTGGACTGATATATAAAAATTTTTCGAAAACACATTTTTTCAAAAACAGAACTTTTTCAATATTACAGATATTCGAAAATTAGGGATGTTTTCAATTTTTTTTTCTGAAACAAACTTCGAATTTTTTTAAACACTTTTTGAGACTAAATTTTTTCAAGAAAATATGTTTTTAGAAAGAACAATTTTAAACATTGTTTCGAAACAGACTTCATATTAAACAACACTTTTTTGAAAGTAATTTAATACAGAGTAACATAGCAAATACAAGGAAATGTAAACCTGACCAAACACAAGAAAGGTTCGTTTAGGATCTTTTTGTCATTTTTTCATTAACATTGTATTCATTCATTCATTCATAATTTAAATTTAGAAGAACTATGTTTTCTAAAAAATATATTTCCGGGAAATGTATTTAATTAAAGGTTCTTTTTAAATAATATATCTTCGAAGAAGCTGTTTTTCGAAAAAAAATACTTAATTCAACATGAAAAAAGATATTTGTTGAAAAAAGAAAGAGTTAAAAGAGTTTAGGGTTATCTTAGCTTCAAATTTTAAAAAAAAGACCCACGATGAACGGCAAATACCGATAATTTGCACTAGTGCAAATTATCGCTGTAATTCGTTTCCGATTGGTTCAAAATAGCCTAATGCATCATTTTCATTGGTTAATAATATATTTTTGAAGGAAATAGTCACCAGCTTTCAGCGAAAATCACCCTCTAAAAACTGAAAATCACTCTCCCAATTGTTTAGTGTCTATGTCAGACGTGATATTTGATGCTAGTTTCCTAGTAGGTGTAATTTTTTTGTGGATGTCAAAGACTGACAACAGAATTGTTAAGACACGTCACTTTTAATCGTTTCAAATTTTGGAAGGTGGTAGAGGATTCCTTCCTCGACCGAGGTGGTACCACCCCTCACATCCTCTTAAAGGGCTGGTGAAGTCTCTACGGATGTTTCCAGCCCTGGATGTGTGAGTCGGATTTCCCCAGTACACCCACGGTACATAGTACTTAGACTTCGGTCTTCGTGGGCCATAAAAAATAGGTTTTTAACTTTTTTTATTCGGTAAATAATATACAAAATAGATTCGGAAAGGTAAAGTAATCAGAAAATCATTCCCTCAGATTTGTTGCCCTAGAAACTGCTCGAGTGCATTTATGCACGAAGCAGATGGTTTTTGATAATTTTACCTTCCCTTAATATATTACTACAGAAAATCACCTCATGTATTGGAGAAATATAAAACTGGCAAATCCTAAATTTATTGTTTAATTTAGTTTTAGGGAATATTGGTTATAATAAAGATTTCCGTTCCTACTATAGCTGTTTTTGTGTTTTGGTATTTAGAACTAGGTAAAAACTAAAAAAACAGAAATTATCCATTCCTGGACAGCCTGTGTAAGACCCTAAAACGTGAATATGTGAAAAAATCTCAGAAAATATTACCTTCTAGCGAAAAAATTAAAAATGAAAAACGAAATCTGTAATATTTTCTAACAAACAAAATTCGCTTAATCTGGCAAAATTGTAAACTAGTTATATCAGTGAAAATGGCGTCCTCGCTACGACGAAGAGGACGCGCCCAAGGAGCTGCTGGATGCTCGTGACAGCAAATGATATGGAAATTTTATTGTCGGCAGACTCTTAAGTTGGAGAAATGGAGGTATTCACGGCGCTTTTTGTGTCCCAAAGTTGGGATTTTATGATTAGGAACGACGCCCGAAGATGTTGCTAAGTGTAGAGGTGCGATTTGCGCCCGTATTGTAAAGATTTATGAAAGTAAAGATTTTTTTAAAGCGATATTTGCACAGGTGGGGAGAAAGAGCGTGAAAAAATGCTTGCACAGTACTGGGTGCGAAAGGTTTCTTTGTTTATGTTACACGAAACTGCACTAACGTGCACTGATGTTTTTCTAATTGGTATCTTTTACGAAAAACAAAGTGTAGGTAAGTGCAGTTTCGTGCAACACGAACAGATCTAAAGATAATTCTTTCGTTGTCATCTAAACAAACAGCTGATTTGCATCTAAGCTTGCAAACCCTCGAGAAAAACTTTATAAAAAATGAAGGAGAGAACACAGCCTGTATGGATTTATTTTTAATATCCTACATCCTGAGAAAACTAAATAATTCAAAACAGAGTCCAAAACATAAGCTTCGTAAAGGTTCTGCTTTCAGCGACGTTATAAAATTTGACCGCATCACATAAAAACAGTAAACGTACCCGGTACCCTTTTATCACTAAGAATGGCACCTTTTGGCCTGCTCTCAGTGGCGCCGAAACGGGGCGTGGAATTCTCACAATACATCCCGACACAGCCAGTGTGGTAGTAACACGGCAAGCAGAGACAGTTTTCTGCGGCGCAATACTCACTCTCACTGTGCTTTATACCATTTATACGGACGGGCTACTCTGCTTTTAATGCGTGGCTACATTTTTGGAGAATCTTTTAAACTTTTGATTCTTGTTGTTCATATGTATTTTTTATTTTGCAGCATTTTTTTATAATAATCCAAAATCTGCAACGCACGCCCGTGTCAGCTTTATTTAAAAGTCGGTAGTAGAGTTCGTCAGGCCGCTTTGGAGGTCATAGAAAGCAAATCGTATTTATGAATGAAATCAGTACGAGATATTCATCTTTCTGTCTTTTTTCATAACAACGTATATAAAATTGTACCGTAGGTATCATATATTGGAACGTGTGAATCGAATTTTGAGACGAATAATATATTTTTTCTCTTCTACTGTCGTTTAAAAGAAAAAGCGTGTGCTAAATTTCCGTCACCCTAAATAACGTTTAAATTAATAGTACCCTCTCATATTTCTCCTCCTAAATCTCCCTTCCGCTTTGAAAACCTTGTGTAATTTAACCCGAAAACTTCGTCAGCTCTCGAAAGTTAACTTTCAAAACGACTCTGTCGCGAATTCTAATAAAACAAGGGAATAAGTCAGCAAGAGAGAGAGAGAGAGACAGAGAGTCAAAAGTCCTTTGAAACGCTAAAACTGAAGACCAAGTCGGGAGTTTAGTATCGAAAAGGAACCGGAACATTTCTAATAAGGCGACAACGCTGCTCAACGCCCGTAAATAAGAAAATCATTCAAGATAGTTGAACAACACAGAAGCGCATAAAGTATTTGTGAACATTTGGTTGGTGCAGTGCCAGTGGCGGCCGATTTTTATCTGAATGCATTTTTTTATGTCGGAAAACCCACGTAGACCCCAAGCCTAAGTACTAAAATACCGTGGACGTCTGAAGAGAAGGGAAATATAATCTACTGACTTTGATTTAAAGGATTGGTGGTTGAGAGGGGAAAACATCTGCAAGCAATTTGTTCCATAATCTGGAGACCCTAGGGATGAATGAGCGAGAGAAGGGGGATGTTCTAGGCTTTTGTAGCTGGACAGTAAAAGGATGTGTTAAATGCCTCTTGTTAGGAACAGTCAAGGGGGGAATTTTAGCGGCTAGTTCTTCATAGCAAAATCCGTGAAAATATCGGTAAAAAAGGGACAAATCCCCAACAGCGCGGCAATAAACGAAAGAAGGGAGTTTTCTTGTGAGGGTTTGGTCATTGATGAGTAGAAGAGAGAAGTTTGGAGAGAATCAAGGATGTTAAGTGTAGACGGTGATGCCGCTCCCAAGATGTGGGAACAGTACTCTAGGTTTGTGGAAACATAGCGTTGGAAGTTGAAGTAGCCTCATTATAAAATTAAACTGCGGCGCACACTGGGGCCAGGGACGATGAAACTCGGCATTTAATTCAAAAACCAAATTTATTCAGCTGGCATAATTTTGTATTTCTTCTGTCTAAAAGTAACCAGTCCCCGGATCACGCCACATAGAATTCTATTCTATGTGTCTATTGGTCTATTTGTATCTACCCATCTTCCAGATTACAGAACGGATTGCCTGCAGATGTTTTTCCTTCCCCTCCCAACCTCCAATCCCTCAAATACATTGCCCTTCCCTTTAGGGCTATCTCAGATAAAAAAAATTGATGACGACTGCGATGAAATAGACAATGATGAGATGAACTTATTATGTACGTTTTTATGGTTCATATATAATGTTTCTAAAAAATAATAAGTCTACAAATTTCAGTATAATTTTGTTCTTGAACATGGAATTTTTTCGCATTTCTCAGGTATTGGATGACTCCTACTATAAAAATAAACGCTCCAAAAATTAAGTTCGAATATGATATTTATTACTTTAGAGGTAAAACATCTTTACAAATAGATTTTGTAAGGAAAATTATAGGTTTGAATGAACAAAGTATCTGCAGACCGATTCATATGAACTTTTTGCCTTAGTTCCTTTCAAAGAATCCTCCTGTAAGCGATGGCACTTTTAAAACACCCTGTGCATAGGATCAATGGCATTAAATTTGCAAAAAGTGTTAAAACATTTCAGTTTAACAGTTTGTAAACAAACACCGTTGCGATTAGAAATGCTAAACTTCTCTGTTTTGTCTAAAGTTTTCAACATCAGAAGCTCTGCTGCTTCTTCGACAAAGATGCAACTTATTTAATAACGGCTAATTTATAGTTCAGGCTAATTGGATTTTCCCAAGAAAAGTTCTCCCTTAAGTTTATGCAAAATTAAAAGTTTTCGGTTTACTGAGCAATATTGAAAAAGTTGGACATCTGCAGCGTTAAGTTTGAAAATTGAGTTTTGAGTTTGGCGAAATAAACAAATTTGTTTGTAAAGATGGTTGAGCTTTAAAGAATCGGGTATTTTGCTATTTCTTTACTATTTTTTTTTTGTCATTAAATTATCTACTAATACTGCGGTTTGATATTTAATTAACCAATAATTTTGTATTCTCACTATGCAGTTGCTGTTCATCTAAAGTGGTCTACGTAAGCTTCAACCCTAATTGAGTAGTCAGGGTTGATTCGAATGTTTTGGAGATCTCGACTTCGTCTCAATCTCCAACAAACATATCCTTAATTAGTTTATATATATATATATATATATATATATATATATATATATATATATATATATATATATATATATATATATATATAGATATATATATATATGTATATATATATATATATATATATATATATATATATATATATATATATATATATATATATATATATATATATACCACGGAATGTAAATTCCAAATGGTACGGAGAAAATAAAAAACAAATTATACAAACAAAACCTAGAAAACACCTAAGAGATGAGAAAGAAAAGAAAAATATGAACATGATGAGTAAACTGACAGAGAGGAAAAAGAATAAAACAATTAAAATTATTTGAACAATATTAATCTTTTGAGTTTTGACAAAGAACTGTTAAAAATATCGCAGTCTGAGTATACAGAATTGTAGTTCCACGCAATTCTGTTGACAAAGGCGGTTTGGCCGTAGTTGGTCCGGTGGTAACCTTCATAAAAAAGTTGTTGTTGCCTTGTGCCCCTTGCAGGAACAAATAGTGAAACTAGCCCCAATAGTCTGTCACGATCAATCTGGCCGTCCAGAAGCTTGTACAAAAAAAAAACAGTCTTCATCTCGTGAGAGAGAGAGCATGTACAATAAGTACTTTATAAATTTGTTCCGAACCCTCTCGAGTCTATCCTTATAAGTGGTGTATCCTGGTGTCCAGATAACCGAACAGTATTCAAGGATGCTCCGAATGAGACAGTTGTAGAGGCACATAAGAGTTTTCGTGTCGTAGATATCTTTGGTGTTGCGCTTTATGAAACCAAGCATTCTGAAGCTCTTGAGAACGATGCTATCAATGCGTTGATTGAACGACCATTGTCTGTCAAAGATAACTCCAAGGTCGTTAAATGAGTCCTCAGTTCCAATGGTTTCGTTTTTAATTCTGTATCTATGAATAATGGGAATTTTACATCTGTAGAAACTGACCGCTTTGCATTTGGATACGTTAATATTTAGATAGTTTGAGGAGTATCAGGAAACAAAATTGTCCAAGTCGGACTGTAAATCGTTCGAGACGGCATCAACAACACTGAAAAATTTGGAACGTGGTAAGACCCAAAGCAGGACATAACGTAGTTGATAAATAAAAGAGATAGCACTGGTCCAATGTGTAAACCTTGGGGGGGGGGGGGGGGGGGATACCTGACGTTGCAAGAACATCACGCGAAAAGAAGTCGCACATCTCCACGTGCTGACGACGATCACAGAGATAGGACTAGATCCACAGTAGATAATTACCCAGAATGCCGATTTCAGAGAGTTTTTCAAAAGATGAGAATGACAGACGCTGTCAAATGCTTTAGATAGGCCAGTGTATATAATGTCAACCTGGTGTCCAGCCTCCAAAGAACTAATCAAGAAGTCCTGATCCTGATCGTTATGTTTCATATGAGACGGAAAGTTGGAATCCTTTTTAAGGCTATTAATAAAACTCCAGAAATGTTTAATGTTCTGGGGGATTAAATTTTCGGTATGTTACTTTGTAACATGCAAAAGATAGCACATAATATCGGCTCTGACTTTAACCTCGCGACGAACATTGGAATATGCCTCGTAGTCGCTTGTGAGGCGTGCCCGCTTAAATTTTTTTATGAAGTTTGTTTTTTAGAGCCATGCATTTTCGAAGGTTGCGGTCGAACCATTTGGGGTAGTTTTCAGTCATGACAGTCTTTGTCGGCACAAAGCGGTTAATTTCCTGGTAGAGCACCTCGTAGAAATTGTAGATCATTGCATCAATGTTAGCGCTGTCGGATATGAAGCACCAGTCGGTTTGGTCGAAATATCGATTTAAATCTGCAAAGTCAGCACAATGAAACTGATGTACTGAAACTGTATTACTGTTACTTAAAGTTTTAGTATAATGAGTATCAAGAGTAGTTTCTATTGCCGGGTGAAAAGAATCGATGGAAAGCAGTGGTAGAGAACTGTTCTCGTTTAACCAGTTTGTAAAACCTTATATGTACTTTCGTACCTTTCAAATAATTTTAGTGGGGTTAGCTGCGAACAACGGGCTCGCCATCCTTCCGCGATTCCAATTTTCCGCATAATTTATACTTTCTTCTCCAAACATCTCAATATTTACATTAATTCTGTTACGCCGTATCAAAAATTTCTTGAATAATCGACAAATTCAAACTGACAGTAACAATAATTACCACGAACCGTTGCATAGGAAGAGACCTAATAACTCCGCATAGCCCATTGTAATGCTACGAAAGCTCAATATTTCATAGCAATTAGACCAGTTTTTGAATTTTCTCGTCAAGATTAATATGATTTTGCAAAAAGTAGTATACAATAGTTAGTCAGTGGGAGCTCACCGATCTCGAAAATTTGCAAAACTCTGCCCTAAGGGTCTTGTATTGCTACAAATTTTCTCGCCCCGTAAAAGACACGTACTGACTAAGTGACGTATATATTATAGTAAATCGCTGGGTTATTAAGAACCGATCAACATTTTCCCGCCCTGGACGAACATAACTTAATTCTGTTATATATATCCTGACAGTTGACTTTATTTTCCACCGTGACCTAGTTTTTCGTTTTGGGCCACGTTTTCCAAAACGTCCCGAAATGTTACACGGAAAACGCTCAAATAAATCTCCAAATTTAACCAACGCAAATGCACTTACCGAAACTTTTTGGCACCGTGCGATAGAACGTTGACAGCACTTGGAATTTGTTGCTTACCTGGAAGAAAGAAAACAAAGTGATAAAATTTAAACGGAATAAAAAAGGAAATAAATCGGTAAGGAGAACAATCGAGACAGAATTTGGAGATATTTATGATGTGTTAAGAATCAGAATTCATTGCTCCTTATTACTATATAAAGTTGCCAAAAAGGAATAGGTACTTCTAGCAGGCGGAGCAAGTGGGGCAATTATGGTGAACATTATATTCAAAATTAAAAAAATAAATATGGCAAATTTCGGCATGTCCGTCCGTCTGCCCGTCTGTCACAGCCCTGTAGCTCGCAATTTTTACAACCGATTAAAATAAAAGTTTGCAGAGAGGTGGTTTTCATACAGCCAAATGCAGAGATAAAAGAAAATTTTACAGTACGAAAATATTCGATACGTACTCCACCAAAAGCTTCAAGAACTAATTTTTCTGTCGCGCACCACATCGAGTGCCGTATTGTTAAAAAGGTCTTCAAAAATTCAGTCAAAATTATTATGACAACCTTTTTCAGTTTGAAATGCATAATTGCAAAAAATTATAGATATATTTTCCAGGCGCGGCTCGTCCATAAGGTCATTTGGTCAATGACCCACCTAAATTTATTTTCAATGATCCACCTAATAATTTATTTTTTAAAACCAAAGTTTTCTTTTAAAAAAGTGCAAGTTCCATGCGAAAACTCCCCAAGAAAGAATCAAGCCAAGCCATCGTCGAAAGATATCCAAGCCTGAAAACGGTTTTACTTAAGTACTTATGTTAACAATAGCTTTAACAGTGCAAGAAACTGTTTGCATGTCATTTAAGAAAAGTCACAGCAAAAATGCAATTTTAGTACCTGTAGCATAGTCAAATTAAATAATGCAATAGATAAACTGTATAAAAACTTAGAGTTATTGTAAATCACTAAAAATACATGTTTAACGAAAATGGCTTCATGGTAGAGAGAGAGAGAGAGGAGCCTTCCTTGTATTGCCAATTTAATATAAAAAATATATGGTATTTATTTAAAATCTACGTTGCATATTGCGTATAAAGGCAAAAAATAAAACAGAAGCTACTTAAAGTTAATTTCTAATACCTACTTTTCACAAAAAAGGCTGATAAATAATCATGCACTATAGTCCGATTTTATTGGATATTCGTACTAGTGCATGATTATCGCGTAATATTATTCTGATTGCTTTAAATAAACAATTAAAACTTGTTATTTTAGTGATAGAATGTCTTGACAGATAAATGAAATTCTCAGTAAAACACTACTTTACATGTACTTTCAATCAAAATTATTACAGTTACCGAAAAGTAATGGGTTTGTTTTCTTTTATATTCTTCCTACCTTAATAAGACATGTTGCTGGAACAGCAAAAAAGTCATCATCAAATAATAAAGAACAATGAAACTCTGGAGATGACATGTCCTTTTCTTTTCCCTCCGGTATTATCTTTTTTGTAATGGCTTATCCACAGATCAAAACCTTTATTATTTCTTTTGAAAAGGTTAGGATGTCACCAGAGGAGAAGAATGAAAGCAAAAAAATCTTTTATTCTTTTGTGTGTATTTTATAATTCTGCATAAAAACATCGTACTCCTACTTACTTAATTTACCCTCCGACTCAGAGTTTTATGATAAAATCTTTTTAATCTCCCTGCTATAGGCAAACATAAATTAGTAATCTTAATGTCATATTGATAAAGTCCGCGCTTGAAAAGTATTAATAACAAATCTGTCCTT
Organism: Philopedon plagiatum; assembly: GCA_963971165.1. Taxonomy (NCBI): domain Eukaryota; kingdom Metazoa; phylum Arthropoda; class Insecta; order Coleoptera; family Curculionidae; genus Philopedon; species Philopedon plagiatum. The sequence goes on from OZ020189.1 coordinate 2,645,663, forward strand.
ACCAAAATAATATTTTTAGGTTTTCAATGACTTCCTTAAACGACTTATGCAATACAAAAATACATGCATATTTCTCATTACAAAACTATCTCATCAGGAGAAATTTAAAGTGTGCAAACTTTATCTTAACGGTATTTTATATACAGAGTGTGTCACGATATGAAGAAAAGGTATATGACAGTCAAAGTTTGTTCACTGTAGGAAAATAGTAACGGTTTACACAGTTTATGAGCATGAGTCATACACAGGAAGTGCCACGGCTATACGTTGTATAATGGATACAAAAATGAAAATCATTAAACCAATTTGAATTTTTTTTCCAAATAGAAAGAGGCTAATTTTTAATGATAAGATACGGGGTACGCTACAAATATCAGTAATACATAGAGGATATAATTTTTAGGAGCGCGAAGCCGCTGGTGAAAGCTAGTTTAATATAAAAATATATATTGGCCGTATAACAGACAATAAAAACGTCAAAATACATCGACGTCTGAACCGAAACAACGGGCTGAAACAAACAACTTCTTTATTAAGATTTATTTATTTACCATAAATTTTAAATAAATCTTCAAATACTTCGTTCTGGAACTGACATTCCCATCTTTTTTCTTATTCGTCTTACGTCAGCATAAATTCAAGTTTCTTTTATAAATCAACGTTGTCAGATTTATTAAGATTTGTCGGGCGTTTTTTGTCTTGTAAGATAACTTCATTTTATTAGAAAATGGGATATGATCAACAAAAATGTTTTTGTTAAGAGGTTGTCTGTTGTATTTACCCTGGCTCGTTACCTGGAATAGGGAATATGCATACATTTTTTAAGCAAGTTATTATGAACCCTAAAATGTTATTTGCAAAAAAATACTAAGGTATTTTAATGTATTTTACTTTTCGGAATAATTTATTACAATTTAAAAAGCAGCCATTTCAGCAATGGTAAATGACATCAAATATTGTCCAAAACACGCGTCGCTGTTTCGTGCTTAAATTCAATGTTTTATCTTTTCGTTCAGAATTTTTAACTGCCATGTAACCAATCGTATTGTTTACAACAATTAGTCACGTGTCCGTCTAAAAATACGGAACGCGACCTCGAGTGAATATTCAGTTCCTTATACTCAGCACACCTAAACATTTTATTATCTACTTTAGACTCAGCGTGCCCTCATTTTTAAGCTAGTGTTTTTTTGCAGTTTTAGATGGTTAATTTCAAATTTGAAAAATATCTAAGAGATATAATTTTATTAATTATTGTCGTATTTAGATTCAGCGTCATACAAATACAAACACATTTTCAGGTATATCTATACTCAAAATCACCGAAAGCATTATAATTTTAATTTCGGAAGAAATATAATATTTTTAACTTAATCTAGGGCAAGAATCAAGAATCATTTTCGATTAAAGTTCGTCACACCTCAGGCACTGACCGTATCAAAAAAATTCTATTTTTATCCTAACTTACTAACCAAATCAAGTTATAATTTTACTTCCAATTATTGCGGCATTATTCAATATTTATACCGAATATCAGTCTCGTAAAAGCAACTAAGCTGCTTCTTCTCGCCTTAAAAATAAAAATCGCTATAGTGAAAAATCACCGTTACAAATAACGGCTATTTTTAAATCACTATCGCTGTTCTAACAGTTATCGAAAAATTACTATATCTCCCAACTCTATCCGCATCGATCCATTATCGAACGCCGCCCCGCTAACCCGATCCTGTTGCGTTAAATCCACCCCTGGACACCCTATATATGTATAATCATTAGTTTGAGGTTATTACTCGCGGAAAAAATATGTCGGTACAAACCTATTCTATTCTTTTTGATGTTCGCTGCCAGAAGAACTTTCACGAAGTTGATGTTTTGAACTCTGTTTTGGATTCAGTTTTCTCAAAAAAAAAAATAGATGAAGATGCCAAATGACACAATAATGAAAACAAAAACAAAACGAAAACATTCCCCACTATGGTAGATTGTAAATCGGCCGACGAGGACGCCACGTTCTTAAATTCAGTTGTCAATATTATAAATATTAATTTTTATGATACTTAACCGCGTTGTCCTTCGGTAAACTGAATACATGCTTGTTAAATATTTTATTTTTTTGACGAGCATTGGCAACACCGTTTGAAAATATTATTTGCGATATATTCCATACCTAGAGTGGAAACATGCAATTATTTTGATTTATTCTCCGTTTCCATGCCGGTATTTTGTATTTACCCTGTACTAATGATAGTTATGCAGGTAGAGCATCTTAGATTTAATATTTGGTTAACATGATTGATAGTTTACTTAAATTATGACTAAAATGTATACAGGGTGTGATAAAAATGGTTTAATTTAATATATTGGAATTGGCGACTCCCGTCAAATCGCATTTTTTTGTATTTTAAAAAATATCCTAAACCACCTCATATCCGACGCTTCCAGCCGCGGCGTTGCCACACTTAAGTATTACATACCTTGATATCTCATTTTTTTAGCAACCTAAAATATAATTTGAAAAAAATCAAATGACTATAACTTTCTACTAACACATTTTTTTCTCTTAAAATTTAACAATTGTCGATAAAATGATGTAAAATTTGTTTAGAAAAAATAATAAATAAAATACCTAAGCGTGTTAATTTTTTTACCAGGTGGGTCGATTCAAAAATTCAACTTTTTTCCCAAATTACAAAATATTCGTTTTCTTTACCAAAAACATTCCTAGCAGGCTCACTATTAAAAAACCTGAACTTGACTTGGGTCCCATAAGTAGCAACAGAGATATACAACTTTAAAATTTCACGGGCCGCGCCTGTTAAAGATGCATATTTCGTAGAAAACTTTCCAAACAAGGAGTCACTTCGGCAGCTTTGCAACAGACGGCGCTTGCAGAAAATTTCAATCCGTCGCTATCGCCAACATTTTTCTTAGGGAAAAAATATATTCACCAAGCTATACCTAAGTCATGTCATGACTAAGCTATTTTAAAAACACAGGTGTTATAGGAAGTCAGTGTTCTATTTTTTTAGAGGCCTGTAAGTACTTGAAACCTGTTTCAAAAACAATTGTAAAAAAATAAATGGCTTTTTGTGTGTACTCATTACAAGTTTAGTCATTTTTATTGATATTTATTTATTTATTCTATTTGTCGAATAATAACAGAGAGCATTCTCTTTTACAAGTAATACGTAATACCCAGTAATAAATACTAACTGGTAATAGAAATGTTAGAGAATAAAAAGCATACAAACATAAACACTAAATTCAGAGTAAAATCAATGTTACAATCGACAAATGTAGGATGATTCAGGATATGTAGGATCTCTAGATCGGTTTAAAATGCCTGAAGGATGTACATAAATTACGTATACCAACTCATTCGACATTTTCTATCTCCAGTATTTGTTTGCGATATTGTGTATTATTGGCAATCGTTTTCAATAAGCTTTTAATATAGGTATGCAAATATGGTGGGAAATTGTGAACCCCACAATTTTCCTTCATCAGCTGCTACTATTTATAGAGCGAACAGGGAACTTGTAGTTCTCGTAAATAACTTTGTTTAAAATTTGACACGTGACTTATTTCTATGCCACCTTAAAATTTTGAATTTTTGAATCTAAAGTATTCTTTTTTTTTCTTGTAAAATGGTCACTCTTTATAATGTTTGATAGATTTTAAAATGCTTTTTTTAATGTTTTTATATGTTAATCTATTGAGATATGCATTGTAATCCTTTTGACACTGCCCTATGCCTTTTTGTCTTCTGAATAAAGAAATAGTTATCTATCCTATCTAAAGGAAGGAATTAAACCATATAAACAAACTAAAGGTGCGCGCACACTTAGACGAAGCGTCGCGAAGCGAAGAGAAGAGAATTTTATCCGTCCAAGAAACTTACGTGCAATCAAATGGAAGCCCGCATAACGCTTCTCGACGCTTCAGTGTGCGGGCTCCCATTTGATTGCATGTAAAGTTCTTGGACGGATAAAATTCTCTTCGCTTCGCCTTAAGGTGCGCGCACACTTAGGCGAAGCGTCGTGAAGCGAAGAGAATTTTATCCATCCAAGAACTTTACATGCAATCAAATGGGAGCCCGCACACTGAAGCGTCGAGAAGCGTTATGCGGGCTTCCATTTGATTGCACGTAAGTTTCTTGGACGGATAAAATTCTCTTCTCTTCGCTTCGCGACGCTTCGCCTAAGTGTGCGCGCACCTTAAGTGTGCGCGCACCTTAAGTGTGCGCGCACCTTTAGGGTACTTACCAATTGCGCAACTTGCCTTTTAACTTCCAACACCGACTTTAACACATGCACATAATCATAAAAAGAACTACGAAATATTACTAGACTTTTTTCCGATCAGCGCGGCTCAAGATATAACTTGATGACTTGACACTAACCCTCTCTCCCACCAGATTCTAGAGTATTTCGGTAATTCGACAGTCATAATTCGGTAGTGCGGGATAATTCGAGCCAAATCTCTAGTAATTCGAGGAATTCGCTGGTAATTCGACGTAATTCGGTGTATTTCGATGAAATTCGAAGTATTTTCCGGTAATTCGAAAGTAGTGCCAGGTAAATCGAGGCAGATGTACATGTATTTCGAAGAGTGGAAGACTTCTCGGCAGAACGAAATAGGCTATGTTACACCGTTAACACAAAGAATTATGACTTGCCTATTACGTTATTAATTAATGACATGAGCATTATTTCTACTAGCTTAAACTTTCTGCATTTAAAAAAAGGTTAAAAATGAAAACTAAACAGGGTGGTCGCACTAGAGCCTTACATAATTTACTAACACATCCCTTCCTGTGGTCGCACTAGAGCTTCACATAATTTACATGATATTTTATCACACCAATTGAGCACAACTATACAGTATTATAAAATTATAACCGAAATCCTTTCATTACGGTAGGAAGTTTTGTCAAAAAAAAAACAGCATTATTCTGTTAAATACAAAATGTGCGGAGAGGTAGTTGACCTTTTAATCCGCCACCTGATTGGTCCGCTGAACATAGATATAAAGTTACGGACGGAGACCAAGAAATAGAGGAAAAGTTTAAAGTGCTTTTGCTGGTCAAATAAAAAATTGTATAGCCTTACTAAAAAAAGTAGTAGAATATGGGGACTAATAGGGTTTTATATTTTCTCTAACAGCGGATATATCGACTGGCAAATAAAATAAAATTACTCCCTATTTTTCTCTTTGGTATCACACCTCAAAATAATGACAGACAATTAATGAGGATCACGCAAAAAGAATCGATTTGGGATTTGACTGATAAATTGGTCGAAGTGTCAAGTAATCGCCGGTATTGTCAGACGCGCCTTTTTCCCCATTGGAAAACGGAATTTTAGGAAGCCAGTGTTGCCATATTCGAGGTAAACTGATTTGTAATCGATCTTTATCATTTACAGAAAAAAAATTGTGATAAACTGTGTAAGGTTTCATTGTTTCATACTTTTTTTAATTAGAACGGCCCAGGTAGATCTCAAACTTAAGTACTAACCATCGACCTTCAGCGAATGAAGATGCAGCTGTTCATTCATAACCAGCCTTTTGTTTTCCTTCATACAGTATGCGTGTGTGGGACAAAGAACGACCGCTGTAACTCCGTCTTCATATAGGATATGATGTCTTGGTTGAGGTTTATGACTTCTGAGTTGTCTAAAAGAATAAGTAGTGTTGATAACCTATAATTTCGCGTGTGAGAGTCTCATTATTGTTCCTTTTTAGGGAAAACCCAGTTAAATTACTTAATGAACTTACTTTTTTGAGGATCAGCGTTTCGAGGTCTGCCTCCTTGATGATATTTTGGTTGTAATTGGATTTTTGTTAGCTTGAAGAAGTCTGGGACACGTGTTCCTGTCTGCGCGTTTTGAAGTAGAAAGGTGCGCTCCACAAAGACTATCTACTATTTGTTTTGAAGCCGACTCTTGGTGTTCCAGAGTCCGAGCTTTAAACAACATCACCAACAAGCTCAGTACTTAATTTTATAATCGCTTTATAACGGTTCGTTTTCACTTTTTCTTAATACTTTCTTATTCCATGAACGCTGTTAAATTGCTCAGGTTACTTTCTGAATCCCTCTGTCCTAATAACGTTTTCTGATCTTGAGCTTCTTGTTTAGTTTTTGTGATTTGTCGGTCGCACTGTTCTGGATTCAGCCCTTGTTATTTGCCATTATGTATTGTGTGTCCCTGGGTGGGATTGCGTTTGGATTTCGTCCAAAAACTTTATTGACTTTTAATATTTACAAACAACTGTAAACTGTGAGGTAAGAATCAAGCCCACTGACGTCTTCAACACCTTTCGGTCACAAATTTTCGACGTTCTTGGCTTCACAGTTTTAGTGTGTCGGAATTCGTAGCGTTCCAGTTGCTATGATCGTTCAATACACTGCACCCTGACGGCAAGTAGATGAACGACCGCTCATTTCAGGCTGCAGGAAGGTGGCAATGACCATATGTTTATAGTGATGAGGTCAGGGTTCCTATAACTATTGCGTTTACCTCCTTCTTTGAGGCCAGCGACCTTTGCAGTCTTGGATTCTGGATTGTAAAGATGAGAAGACTCTGGTTGGGATTTAAGATTGGATGGAAGTTGCCAATTGCTGTCAGTATAAAGTACCTGAGCTGGCGCCACCTTTGGTTCACATGAGCAATTACTTTTATTACCTTCCATTGGAAGTTAGTGTTTCCTGTGGTTCAAAAACTGCATAGCCGGTTAAGTTGGGCGTGGTTAGTGGGAGACCTCGTTTTGTGAGCATAACAAAAAAATCGAGTTTCAGCTTCTTCGATAAAGCATTGGGCACTTTTGCTGTTAGCCTAAGACAGTAGGGGTGGACATTTCTTAAGCACTTTCAGGGATTTGGATCTGTGCCACTCCGAATTTCTCTTCCGGGTTTTTGTATACCTTCCAATATCCTTTAGGGTCTTTTTCTCCGAGGGAGTCTTCTCTTCTCTTTCTTTTACCTACAAGGAAATCTTCTCTTTCTTTTTTCCTCTGAGAGGATCTAAACATGTTTTCTTTTTGCACGAACACCTGTTTGGCTCGCGCACTGCTTATGTCGGGACAGGAAAACGATATGTTTGCCTGAACGAGAAATCTAGGCTTTTCCAGGAGCCTGTAGCCCCCTTGTGAGTCCTCTATGGTGGAGATCGACACGCCTAGGTCGTCATAGCCTTGGGCTAGGATACCTTCATCGAACGACAACTGCACTTCTTCAAGCAACCTTGTTTTTGGTTTTATACTAACTTTTGTCCTGATCATTAACTTTAATTATGTTACCCAAGTACTCAATAGTTTCAACATTTTTCTCGATTTAGGTGGTTGACTCCTGTCACATCTTGGTCACTAGGTACATTTTATCATTGTTTTTCTTTGTCACCTATTCTAGTCGATGGCGTGTTGTCATACGTCTTGGCCTTTACTATAACAACTATGTATTAATTGACAACCAATAATTTTACAAGGTTAATGATTAAAACACATCCAGCTTAATTTTTACCCGGCCCAAAACGCCCCATTTCATAAAACATATAATTATCCTTTACTTTAATTTAGACTTCTTGTGGATTCAGTTCTCGCAAAGAGGACAAAGGCGCACCGAGAAAACTCCGGGTTCCGTGTAAAATACCGGCCGATTTATGCAGTCTTTTATTAACGGGGCCGTTATTTATATGTTTGCCCCGTTTATTTAAATCCTTCTAATTTAATTGCAACTTAGGAAAGAGCGCTTAAAGTTCGATTGTTTTCTACAGTTACAATTTCATTAGTCGTTTGCGAAGAAAAACTTATAAATGGCTCGTAATCAAGTTTGAGTGACTGTAGTCCTTTGTTTTGTAAGCGAGATATTTAGAGCTCTAGCACACGGATATTCTTTGTTTCGATACAGACGCGATACAATCGAAACAATGACGATGCAAACGCGATACTATCGCGATTCAGAGTACCTTTACACACCAGCTTGTAAGACAAAATATGTTCTTTGGTAGCGATGTAAGCGCGATTCAGTTACAAGTGGAAAAATCAATAATATTTCATAGATCAATATTCGGAAGTTCAATAAATAAACTATAATTCTATTTTACTTATTCATAAGTTATTGCCCTCTACATTGGCAGGATGTAGCTTATTTATTGAATATGCATTAAAATTTCAACTATGAAATATTATAGTTCCATTATAAAATCAAACAATTACCTTAAATAATTTATTTAAACGACGCTGAATTATCAAATCAGCAGAATTGCGGCCTCTGACATTTGAAAGTCAACGCTCCCCAAAAAGAGGGGAAAACTGCTGACTGGGTGATAGGGCGATCGGAAAGACGAGAGTTGGAAAAGAGACTAGTGCACGATTCCCGGTCCGATGCGTTTGTGATTGTGATAGACTGTAGGAGAAATGATTCTCAACTCTGTAATGTAAGTATTAGAAAATTAAGTTGTCTATCGAGAGTAAATTACATATATGTGTTTTCTGTTTATGTCAAGATTGAATGTTCCTAGTTATTGTAAATAAATGATTTAAGTTTGTTTTTAACTCACGTTTGATTTTGATCTTGTTTTGATAAGGTTCCGTTACCTCTACGCCCCTAGCCACACCCTTAAAACTAGGGAGTGCCATTTGCAAATTAAATGTCACTCCCTAGTAATACTCGGAATACTAGGAAATACTAGGAAATACTCTTGAAGTGTGTTATTTTAATATTTAAAATGAATTTCCATCAAGTAGCGAGCTCATCGATCGAATACAATAAATAAGTAGTTTTTAATGTTAATAAGTATTTATATAAAATAAAAATCTAGTTAATTAGATTGGTCTTTTAAAATAATATAAGGTCGTAGAATGAATTTTTGACCCTAACGCATGCGGAAAGGGTTTCCCGCACTCGATTGCTTGCCCGAACTCCACTTCGCGTCGTTGGCGACAATGACCCCTTGTATTTTTCAAAAAAATATATTTTTAAAAAAATTTGCGAGTTTTAAAACTCGTATATCTAATTCACAGTCTAAACGCACCTTAATGGACTTTCTTAGGGTCTGAAACTTAGACTGTCCAATTCTTTATCCACTAGTGTACGTACAGTCATGGCCAAAATAAAGTTCAACTTTTAACGTTGTTTCTAATGGAAAATAAAAGTGTATTTTGGCTACGACTGTACATACCGAACTAAACTGTCATTAAAAAGAAGCCAGATACTGTACAACACCAAAATACTTTCAATTGTATCGGACTTAGTACGCAACAGAATCGCAATCGAGTTAGAACGATTAAAACAAATGGGACAAACAAAGCGGCAAAGGTTTCGTTAATAAAGGGCTCCTCTCCGTGGATCGGTGTACATTTCACAAAGCTTCGTAATTTCTCTCCATCCCTTTGTCCATTTACAAAGAGAGAAGAGACGGATCTATGAGGATTTCAAATTAAGTTAAAGAATAATTATTTATTTCGTGGGATTTGCGGAGGAGACAAGGCACACAGAGTTAGATATAGGGTTGAATCGAAATTTAACTCGATAAAAAGGATTTTAAATTTGCTAGGAATGTGTCGATAACTTTTTTTTAATGGGGTGTTTGTTTTCGTCTTTAACAGACTTATCGACTAACAGGCAATTAATTTTTAATTTTTCTACAACTGCTCTGAAAAAAACATAAACAAAAAACCGAAAACACCCGAAGGAGAATCGCCAGCCGGACGGTGCCAACAACAAGGCATGCCAGGAACGACATAGCTCTAATGTTTAAAGGCTTGTAAAGGGTAAAAAAATTATTTTTTTGTTGATTGTTGTAGCGGTTCGTCAATCATACGGCTTTATAACTTGCATTTAAAATTGTAAAATAATTTCGCACTTTCATGTCAGCGGCTGGGCGGATTCCTCTGACCGAATAGGGAAAATTGAGCAAGGCGGCAACACAGCGCCAAGCCTCGTAGAATACAGCTGGTTGCTATGGTGCTTCCCGTTCTGGTTTGAGAGAAGCAAGCGTACTTCCCTTTTCGTTGGGCATGTGTCAAAAGAAGAAGAGGGATAGATCCACGGAGGTTGTTTACTAGTGCGTCAATTACGACGTAATATGGTAGGGGAACTCTAGGTACTGTGTCGCGCAGAGGAGTATTCTTTTTTACAGCAGCATTGGCATAAAAATTTGTGAAATGTTTTCAAATATTTCAGACAAATATTGATTTAGTTATATTACAGGGCATTTGCGTAAGGTATCAGAAAAACGAAACCTTAAACAAAAGGCAGAAAAGTTTCCTGTTTGCTAACCTTACACCAAATTCTAAAAGTGTTTACGCGGAATAATCCTAAATATCTGTAAGGCAAGTAAGTATAATGTTGTGTATAAGTACTGACTTATTATCGCCTATTTCACGAACTGTCGTATCGCATGTTTTTGTAATTTAAGACAGGCCTAGAATTTCATTTTTTCCATGCACTTTAATCTCATAAAGTGTCTGGCTTATCGCGCCTTCAGTAAAATTAACAAATCTGAGGTAGGTCAAATCCGGAGATAGGGGACGCTTTACTGGCATTCCAAACGTAGAATTTGCGTCTTCGGTAAAATTGCTAATCATGAGTTACGCCAGTTCGTGAGACAGGCGACAAAGTGCCCCATACTGAAAGCTAAACAACCCATTCTTTCGACACACAATGTCTGGGGGTGTAGCACATATAGAATTTCACAAAGGTACAACGAATTTGGAAATACTTAATACATGGGGCGAGGCAATATCAAAATTTACACTTCTTGTATAAGCTTACAGCGCCGTATGCATGTCCACCTATCTGACGTACCTACCGCATTGTCATTTATTCTACCAGCGCCATATCCAGGTGTAAAGATAAAGTCGGTTACACACTCACAAAGTGAAAGTCACACAATCGTAAAATCGCCTTCCGGAAGCCGGAAGGTGTTAATTTGAATATCATATGATGACGTTTAAGTCGCCATACGGTTCTTTTCACATACATAGTAGACGGTTTTTTTTACCTAGGCGCGGAGACTTCAAACGTACCAACTGTGACAAGCCATATGCGCTCTGTTTAGAGCGCTTGACTATATTTAACCATAAGAATAGCTAGCATTATTGCTAGAGCTACTTTTATGTATTTTGCACATTTATATGTGGTTCGTACCCTACTTCCCCTACTTTCCCAAACTTTTCCATTTGCACCGCAACTTACATTGCAGGGTTTTGCACTGCTTTACTTATAAGTGAAAAAGATTTTTGCAAAACAACCGACATTTTCGTCTTGAAAATTGTTTAAAAAACATTCACAAAAATTTAGTCTGTGGGGAACATCATTAAGAAGGAGTTCATGAGTAGCAGTCACTCGATGCAGGTCCTTCTTTAGAAGTTTCTGACATGTACCGTAGCATAAATATGTTTGGTGATTTTGCTGAGAAAGATGTGTAATAATTGAAGCTGAAAGATTTATTTTCCATAATTTGCCGCGCTTCTTCAATAACCTCATTTGAACGATTCGTTAGTCTTCTTTTTTATTAGTTGCACAGAACCAGTTTCACGAAATTTATTTATCAGGTATTATGACCATAGAGAAATAATGGCATTTGCGAATGTGGCAAATTTACCAAGCTGAATCCGTAAACACAGACGGTCTTCTGCGGGCTTGCGCCTTGTCGAACGTTTGCCTTGTGATAGACAGGACCGTACTTCAAAATTTATTTCACATGACGTGAATCTTTTATCGAGTAATAAATGCTAAATATATTACTTGTAATTATTCTTTTTATTAATGATAAAAATGTAACCATTAGTGAGATTTTAACAAAAATTGTATAGTTTGTTGGCTTAAATCTGAGTTTTCTTGCTATACAAAACTGTCGATAATTCCTCGAAAATAGCTCAGTTTATACATATACAGTGCGTCTCTTTAATGCCCCCCCCCCTCTTAATTTTTTAAACGTTACATTTACAAAATTGAAAGTTGAAATAAAATATAAACATAGTATTCTAAACAATAGAAATAAAATATGCAACTGTTTTAAGAAGTAAAATAATAAATAAAAAAATTACCAAAAATATGTGTATATTTTATTGGATTGGCATCCCATCCTGTATAATTATTGAACAAACCAAGTTCTATGGTAAGATGTAAATATTTTTACACCTATTTACAGTGTGTGCACTTGATACTTTGGTGAAAGCGCTACTTACTTACGGCCCCATGTCAATCTAATCCACTGATATCTTAGCGTTCCTTTGGCGAAAGCGCGTTTTTCTTTAGCCATCCCTTTTAAAATACTCCCCTCTACCCTAATCCACTAGTATTTTTAGTGCCCCTTTGACGAAAGCGCAAATATGCCTTTTGGACACTCACCCTTCTAATCCACTGATATCTTAGCGATCCTTTGGCGAAAGCGCTTTTTTCTTTCGCCATCCCTTTTAAAATACTCCCCTCTACCCCAATCCACTAGTATTTTCAGTTCCCCTTTGGCGAAAGCGCAAATATGCCTTTTGGACACTCACCCTTCTAATCCACTGATATCTTAGCGATCCTTTGGCGAAAGCGCTTTTTTCTTTAGCCATAACTTTTAAAATACTCCCCTCTACCCTAATCCACTAGTATTTTTAGTGCCCCTTTGACGAAAGCGCAAATATGCCTTTTGGACACTCACTCACCCTTATGCAATATAGGGGAAGGAGGCATTGACACTATATATGACCTTCTTACACCATCTTATCCCTTATACAATGCCCCTAATACACACACACACCCCATCAGTGCCTTTCTGACACCTTGACCACACTCAATATACGTCACTGATACATATTTCTACTTCTCCGTGTGTGTGTTCACTTCAACACCGGAGTGCATTTAAGATAAAAGTTAGAAACTTTATTTGGTTAGAGTTAATGTTAATAACTCAAAACTTAAAAGTATTTTTGCAAATGGAAATAGCAACTTCAGCATTTACAACAGCTGTATTCCATATGTTTCCTTCAGTGATTACAACTAGGTCCGGTTCTGATCGCCGAGTTGCGTCATTGAGTTCAACAACCACTTTTGCGAGACGTCCCGAGTGCGCATGCCTCGAGAGAACCGTCGTTTAAAAACCTGACTGGCGCCATATGCGTACAAACGCACTGGTGTCGCGAATACGTTGTGATGGTCTAAATATATTTTTTCTATGATTATGACCCAGTGCAAAAATTATGAAAGGTCACCGCAACATCGGTAAATTCGTTTTGGAAGTCCATACACCGCCTAGGTTTCATTTCGAAACAAACTCTTTTGAGCTTCGATGAACATTTTCACTACAGCACATTCAATCCGGCAACAGAGCTTCGTCAAAACTCGTACCGCTGATAAATGTCAAAAGACAATAAGAAATTAAATCATATCCTGCGAATATCATTCTACAGCAATCAAAAGACGGATTCCCGAAAAAAAAAAAAAAATAGTAATTTACCTTCAAATAACTGCGAAAATGACAAAATTACTTTGTTTTTTAAACCTTATGAACATACAAATTCAAATCAAAACGTAAATGTCACAAATAAACAAGTCACTCTCCACGCACAACGGCCATGCACTTTCAAAATTCAAAGCCACCTTACCTTCGAGCAAGCAAGCAAAATAATTAAAAATCACTCGTTACTTAAGCTTGAAGTCTACGTGGTCTTACCCAGAAAAAAAAGCTCAGCAACAACGTTAAAAAAAAAACAAAATCGTAGCAATAGAAGCTGAATACTTAATACATCTGCGCCACCATCGTGTGTTTTTTTCTCTTTTTCACTTGGAAATATTCTTATTTAAATGCAAACAACCGACGGCGAAGAGCGTCGAACGCTGTGGTAATATTTCTAGTGGAAATATATGTTTACTGTCCAATAAAATGTTGAAATACGTGACAATGGATATAATATTTTTGCTTAAACGAAGATCTGTGTATAGGTATAACAGGTAGGGGGAGTTTTACCTTTACGATGCACCATAAATTACAATCTATTGGAGGATTTCTTTGAATATATGCATTAGAATGACATTTTAAAATTTTCTCCGAACATCGTTTCGGTTTTCTATATATACATATTTTCCGAGAAATTTAAATTATTTACATAAAAGGACAATCTGTGCCGTCTATGTAGGTTTTAAGCTTATAAGAACCATTCACCGTGGTATGGACGATGACGTTCTGACCTGATTTTACGAGTATCAAGCTCAGCTTATAATTTGGGATTGAGTAGATTGGTTAAGAATAACGTCAGACCTTCCTATAAAATTTTGTCCTATGTCCACTTGCTACCAAGCTTCAGCCCCCTAAATGGGGGGCCCAGAAGATGGGTTTTGCTAAATATTTTCGAAACCTTTGTATATATGAATTTGAAATTTAGACATTTTGGTAAACTTTGTACGCTGAATAGAACTGTGGTCTTAAAAATGTCGGTATTAGGAAGAAGAAGTAGGGAACAGTGGGGTAAAAAGGGACCCGACTTTTTTTACGTTGACTTTTATACTTCATTATATCAAATTAGAAAAATCTGATATTTTTTACGAAAAAAAGGTACTCTTAGTTGGATTCGCCATTTTTGAGATAAATGAAATTAAAAATTACTTTACATCCGAAAAATACAACAGCATACGTGGCACATACATACATAGTAATGGGTTCTTGATATTTTACTTAAAGTCGAATCGTTTTTAAGTACTTGAATTGTTTGTTTTATTGAAGAGATTAATTTTATACATAAATGTTGGTGTGCTTATAAAAGAAAAATAACCAATTAAAAATTAAATTTTTAATTTAATTTATAGGAAATAAAAACTAAATAACTAATTTTAACAGGCATAAAATAAGGGCTTAAAAAACGGTGAAATAAAATGAGATTTTTGCTATGGAATGTGTTCAATATGGGCACCTTGTACAGCTACACACTTTCTTAATTTAGTGAGGCAACTTTTCGAACTTCCAAAAGCATCCCAGGATTATTCCTAATTGCGGCGGAGTAAAACATAATTATTCTATCTAACATTGTTCTCTGGTTGTCACAGAGGTTGAATAAACGAGACTTTTAAGATAACACCACAGAAAAAAATCTATAGGATTCAGATCTTTAAATAGCAGGAACCCAGTGAATAAAATAAATTAAATTGAAAACAATATTAAGATTTGTTTAGCTTAGGAAATAACATTAATTAGGTTTTTTTTTCAAATGTAAAGTAATTTTTAAATTGATTTATTTCGAAAACGGCGCATCCAATCATGTCTTACTAAGAGTACCTTTTTTCGTACAAAATGTCAAATTTTTCTAATTTGACATAAAAAAGTATAAATGTCAACGTAAAAAAATAGATCTCACAAATTTTACAAAAATGTCTAGATTCCAAATTGTTATCTACAAAGGTTTCGAAAATATTTAGCAAAAACCATCTTCTGTGTCCCCCATTTAGGAGGCTGAAGCTTGGTAGCAAGTGGACATGGGACAAAATTGTATAGAAAGTTCTGACCTTATTTTTAACCAATCGACTCAATCCCAAATTATTAACCATACCTGTTAGGACACCCTGTATACATTTTTCTACAACTGCTTCAGCCATTCGCCAGATCTATGTTCCATGTAATCTTGAATAACTAGTGGGTGGCAGTTTTGGCAGCAGTCATAATTTGAAAGCTGTCTCCTAGCAACCAATTGCATTTGTTTAATTATTGAGGGTGGTATGTCAACTGTCACCTAGAGAATTGACAAGATTTAACTAGGTATATAGAATAAAAGAAAAATTTCGTTAAAATAATGATAAAAATGATCTGTAAAAATCCCGACGAAGATTATTTTAAATCTACTCATCCAGAGAGAGCAAAAACGCCGCCAAAATATCCCAAAATCTTCTTCCTTCGGTTTCAAGAAAAATATTGTATACCTGTTATAAGTAAAAATTTAGCACAAAATATCACTGCTGCATTGTAGAAAAAGTATAGTGTACAAGACGTTTGAAAATACCTTTTCAGACTCGTTGACAAACCCAATCAAACCCAACCGCAAACGTCTCTGTGAAAAGAGTTATTTTCAAAACTTGTCAACTATTTTTATCGCGGTTTCTAAGAATTAATTTAAAACTTCTCTTATAATCTTGTACGATAGAGAATTCTCTGTAAAGTTTCCTATTTCCGGTTGACTTCCCCCCCTCTCACTCTCTCTCGGTTCCAAACCAAGTGATTTCATTGCGAATTGCGAATCGCAAAGTTATTACAGAATCAAGGGAAGCAATTAACGCGCTATTCGTGTGTGCGGAAACGTGTCTCAAGTTTATAATGGAACGCTGATAGACTAACGATAGCCCGATAAAATTACTAGAAAAAAGTATATATATATATATATATATATATATATATATATATATATATATATATATATATATATATATATATATATATATACGTATATATATATGTAAAAGTATATATATGTAAAAAGTATATGTATGTAATTAGATTGTTTATGATAGTTTTAGTTTTTACCTTACGCCTAAACGAAAGTTCCGCTAGACATTTTAGAATCATTAGGAGACGATTAAAGCTCAAAATTAAACCTACTGTCTTATACAGTGCTCTTTTCTTAACTGGAGACACGGGATTGGCACTATTTGTTTCATCCCATATTAACTTTTGTTCTACTAAAAATTTTGGTCCAAATCTCGGCAGGTACATATTTTTGGGGTTTTCAATTCGCGTTGAACGCTTTTTTTTCAGCAATTCCATACCAATTTCAGGAAAATCTAATATTTTTTGATAATAAATTACAGTTACAAATTAGTTTAAATAATGCATGGAATTATCAAAATTAAATACCTGATATACAGAAGTTAAAAATCGTGTCTTACCAACCCATGTCCCGAGTTAAAAAAAAGCACTGTATAAGGATCAAGTATAGTAAAAAATCAAATAGTTGTAGTTTAAAAGAGATATCACAGATAGGTAGGATATAGCACCTAGGTATGGAGTACCTGTATGTGCTTACAACTAGAGGACCAACAATATCGCAGATGGCTCAAAAAGGACAAGACTTGCACTGTAACAAACCCAAAAAAAACTTCCGACAATTTGAGAAGTAATGAGCCCTAACCAATTTTTTAAACAATTTTTTCCCTTTGTTACCACGTATGTGCATAGGAATGAGATTATATAATTTAGGTCCAATATACACGACAAACTGATGGCCTTGATTATTTCTGCAGAGAAAGGTATTTAGTAAGTTTTCTGTTTCCCCTTGTAGCATATGCATGGGAGATATATAACTCTTTAAACTTATCATTAAGATGGCCTCAAACACCGTCCACCTCAATCCACACGTCTTCAAAATTTCGAGAACAAGAGTGTGAGAGGCCGTGTCAAAGGCCTTTGGCAAGTCAAGGAAAAGACCAATACATTTTTTACCATTATTCAAATGTTGTGTGACACTGTTTACCATTTCAAACATTGCATTTGTGGTACTAATCCCCCTTGTGAATCCAAACTGGTTTTCTGATATACCTCTACTACTATTTAAAAAATCTACAAGACGGGTCATCAGACACTTTTCAAATATTTTGGCAACATTAGATATTACACTTATTGATCTGTAGTTGCTCATTTCATTTTTGTCACCAGATTTATATATTACAAAACTAAAGATTAAGACCACGACTGTAACTAGACTGGCTCTTTACCGTTACTGCATATTAGCTTTATCCACCCTCTATTAATTTGTGAAGGGATTAGTCTAATCACAGCATTGCATCTGCTCTGATCACTGTCTTATAACGCACCCCTCCCTTCCTTATTCACAAAAACCATACAAAAAATAAAATCCGTTCTTTTATTAATTCCGTGTACTAAAAGTGTTGAATCGCTCACGTTCGATGAACAAACAGTTATTGATTACACGGTAAACACTTTTTGTGCGGCCCGATCAGTGTGCAGATATTTTACACGGTCTGGGCCGGCTTTTTATCCTTCAAGAGAAATACGCGACGTCAAATTGTTGAAAATTCGTTCAATTTTTTACGTGGTTAGTCATTTATATGGCTTAAGTGAGTTAGAACATTTTTGTACAGGAATATCCAAATAAAAGGGAACAGGCCTTATAACTTGTTTAATTTGAAAGATGGGAAAAATGTTAAATATGAAAGTTTTGGGGATTTTTATGGATCATTCATATATTTTATCAGCAAAACAATTGAGCATCAAATAAAAAAAATATAGTAGAAAACATCGATTTTCTCGCTTATTTTAAATTTAATATTTTTATCATATTTTTGGATTCTAGGAGTAGTTCTAGACATATTTTGTATAACATACCCTTTGTGGTTTTTCAATCGTTTTTGAAATATTTCAAATTAACAATTATTTCGCATAAATATACAATAAATAAACGTAACTATCCAGGTTGCGAACGAAATACCTGCTACCTTTTCGGATTTTCTTCGTGAATACGTCAAAGGTAATGCCAAGGTTGACAATAATACTTTCGTCACCGTGAATTTATAATTTTATTTTTAGGCAAAATGAGTTATTCTATTAATGAAAGATACAAAATATTAAAATTATATTTAAAAAAAAACAATAATGTTAGAGCGGCTCAAAAACAGTATGAAGAAAGTATTGAAGAGGGAAGAACTCCATCATTAAACACCATAACAAAAACAAATAGAAGACTAGAAGAAAGGAATTCTGGGCAATGGAAAAAGAAGAGAACTATATGAAGAAAGGGACCTAGCGATTTTATCATATTATTTTCAAGAGAATCCAAAAAATAACCAATTCTCGACTCTGGGAGAATGCTGTCTCTCGTCAAAAACTTTTCCTCTCTCTTTCTCTCTCTCTCGAGCTTTCTCTCTCTCTCGAGCTTTCTCGTTCTCTCGGCGTATTGCTAGTGCTGCTATTCTACTATATGGTTTTAGCATATCTGTTCTTAATGGAAAAGCATACAAACACCCCATTCGAGGGTAAATGTAGACTCTTGTTCTCTAACGCTTCGAACAGGGAAGATGTTGAGAAGACTCTAGCGTCATTCACACGACCATTGGTACCAACATAAAGCTTATAATTTCGATATTTTGAGTCACTTCATCTCGTGTTCTGCTTAGTTTTATATTTTAATATTATGTTATTATTAAATAATAATAAAAATGTATGAAGTTATCTTCATTTGTTTCTAAATTTGTACCTACCTTTATATAGTTTTGCACGCATGACAATATTGCTTAGCATACATGTGGAATAAACTGTAAAATATTGTTTTTTGGTACTCTATGCAGGGCCTCAAGCGTAGCAAAGCACTCACCTGCAGCTAAATATTTTAGCGTTATTTGCAGTTTTAACTTTGCAGGCAGAGCCTCCCTAATATGAGTGTCTTTTTTTTCTATTTTTGGAGCGACTTTTTCCAGAAGTTCTTGGAATTTTAATTCACCCATTCTTATATGATTTCGATATGCCTCTGTATCTTCCCCAGCCCATTCTTTTAAAATATGTTCACTAGCACCCAATTTATTTCAACGTAAAATCCACCATCTACGACGCTTTCTCCTTTTAGTACTTTTAGTATTATTTAATGATATATATATATATATATATATATATATATATATATATATATATATATATATATATATATATATATATATATATATATATATATATCGTAATTTATTAGCTAATTCAACACAAACTTCATGAACAGCAGACCGCAGTATCATTTTTAGAACCATTTTTTCAGCACACCACTAACAAAACAATAGATTTTGTTTGACATGAATATGAAACCCTGTGACCAAGTCATTTTCATTTTCATGTTCAGTGCCGCTGAACCAGTGAAAATGATTCAGCGCGACTGAACCGTGAGAACCTTCCTTAACGCACGACGATGCCCTTGCTCTGGGATGCGGAATTTGGCGACCTTACCTTTTCGAAAAATGGGTTCTGGAGAAAAGTTTTCGAAAAATCCTCGTAGATCAGACAAAAATACCTACAATTTACAATACAAGACAACGCACTAATTACACTAAATTTTGCCCTACAATTTATTAAGATTAAATAAATGGAGCAAGGAAGGGCGTCGATAAAGCAAACTCTTGTTTTCTCTAGGGAGATAAGTTAAGCTGAGACTCCAGGCCTATACGCTAAGACTAAATCGATTGCTCTACATCCTTTTGTGCTATGTACAATGGCTTTTAAAGAATATCTTACAGTGGAGCGGTCACGCTTCGATACGTTTTAGAGAGAGCTTGTTGAGTTAGTCTTCCTTTTCTTTTTAAATGGGGATTTTAAGGCTACGGACACATTATTATCACGTGACATGTTAACACACGTCAATACGTCAAGACATCAGATTTTCTAATCACTATTTACTATAATTTGTTATACTAACCCGTTGAATTGATTTTATACATACCTACTGATAGAGAACCTTGAATATAAATTGTCCAGTCATCGAGCAAGCTTTGACTGTCTCTGTCATCGTAGAGAAAATACATGTGATTATGTGATACGATGTGAGGTGCTGCACATACTCCACCTGTTGACGCTTTTTCCGCTCCAAGAATTAGATGCGGAATGTGTATCTTCGTCGCGTACACGGCCATCATTTATATATCCATTCCTCATCAATTCAGCGATTATGTGTGTCTGTGAGGCGTTTTCTGAATTAGAGAACATAAGCTCTCAAACATTTTGACATGTGCCAACGACCGCCATTAAGCTCTCTCTGATATTGAGTATAGCCATATTAAACCACTTTTATTTACATGGCATGTGACGTCACAACCAATAGTATCGAGTTTTTTATGAGTTATTTTGTAGTAGAATGTTTTTTTTAATAAAGACCAAAATAAATGGATAAAAACAACCACCATAGATATTTAATATACAGGGTGTTATGAAATTCACTGCATCTACTGAAACCGGTAAATCCTGGTATGAATTCAGATTAAAAAAAATATTCGTGAATGGCGCTTCATGATAAAAAAAAGTAGATATCGTCCCTCAAATTTTTTTTTAGTAATTGCGCACCATTGGTAATAAACACATGGCTATATAAAAACAACGAGCAATGTCAGGTACAGAAAATAAACTGTTGTTTTGACGTTAGTCAAGTCAGTCAGTCGCTGAGGCATTGCCAAGTCTCTCTATAATAGTCCTGTGTAACAGGTTTGAAAAAATAATATTTTTGTTATCTTTAAAATAAGTCCAACGAACTATTTCAAAAAAATAAATTTCAAAAAGTTTAAATACTACAACACAAAAAAAGAGAACATCTGTTCAAACCAAGAGTAAATATTTGTTCAAATAGGAAGACAAGAAAATTTTGGAGGAAAAAGACCTATACAAAAATTGTAGTTCAAAATTAGCTTTAAACAAAAAATTCTAACACTTAAGCATGTATTTTTTTATTTGCATATTTTTAATGAAATTTAACAAAAGATCTGGCTTTTATTAACAGGTTTATTTATATCGCCCTTAATTTTTAAGCGAAATTCTTCGCAACTTAAATTAATAATACACTTTACCTTTATAAACTTTTCCAGTGTTGAAACGATCATATTTAGCAGCAAACAACACAGTACAGTCAATAATGAAAAAAGAGCACTCAACTAATAATTAATATTAACAAATATTCCTGGCTTTTTTTATCACTAGCCGCCATATTAAAAACGAAAACTAATGTTTTTGTTACTTTTAGAGTAAAATCTAAACAAACATTAACAAATGGTAGGTAAGTATAGCCATTAATGGAAAAAACATTCCACTATGTAACTAATTAAAACACAATGCTTAAAAGAACCCAAGGTAGTTTTTTCCACCAACACTGAAAAACTAAAAAGTTATTTATTTATTAAACAACACATCTCTTCTTGCCATTGGCATTATAGGTATGTCATTGACCATTAACAAAATACAGGCAACCCAAAAAAATACTACAAATGGTAATGGTTGCATAATAGTTTTCTGGCGCATCCGCCAGTTTGTAAAATGTCTGGTTTTGGTTTATTTCAAAGGTAACAATGCAAACACGCGTCATATTTCAAATTTTCGCACCAAATCAGCGTCAGCTACTTCATGAAGGCACTAAGACAGGGAGTGACAAAGAGACATGATACATGTATCATGAGGAGAGATTGAAAAAGAGGCATTCTGAGTCATCAAGCGCCGTGCGCCATATTTAAGTTTTTTCAGTTCATTTAACCTGTAACAACAGCATAAAAATCATACAATGAATGTAATCAATATTTTTTCTTTAGAAGTTTTAAATAATAATGTAATTTCTATTCCCTACCTAGAAAATGGTTTTCGTCGATCCGTTGTTAACTAAAATTTTGATCAGTTTTATCTAGTTTGTGCTTTGATTATAGCGTTTCTTAAATTAGCCTAATAGGGTTGAAAACTAAATTAAATTTAAAAAAATATTTACGTATTATGGTATTGGTTGCGGGTGCAAAACTCATTTATGGGGATCTTTTCAAAAAAATCGGTAAGTTACGATAATTTTCTGAACAAAAGGACGAATAACAACTTTCTGAACGTGTTGCGTGAAACAGAATAATGTGTTTTTTTACAAATGCTGTAATGAAAGAATTTTGGTTATACTTTTAAAATGCTATGTAGTTGTGTCCAATTAGTATTTTTCATTTTGATTTTTAACTTTGTCTTAGCAGAAAGTTTAAGCTAGTAGGAATAACGCTTCTCTCATTTATAACCTAATATAGGGTGTCATAAATATTAGTTAAAACTGAGGTACTGATATAAAGGATTGATGTCGCAGTGCCTATTTACTATTTTTTTTGTTTTTTCTTAGGAAAAGGTTTAATTTTTTTTCTTTTCTTAAATTACGCTTAAAAACAGAAAATAAATTCTCCTTAAATATTTACATGTCTGGCAACGTTACAACAAATTCAATTGTTTTAAGTTTTCCGCGCGCAATTTTCTGTCAAGCGCTATGTCGGGCCATGAGTTCGCTCAGCCAGGTGCGTTGCACATGGACGGGTTTTATGGTATTTTTGAAAATTTTTAAAATGTTCGATTTACGAAAAAAATTATTGGGTATGTCTGTAGACTACACCAGGAGTCACTCATTCAAATATATGTAGTGAATTTCACACCCTGTATATAAAAAAATTCAGGTTTCTTTGAATTATAAGCATTGGGACTTAAAGTAATTTTCTTTGCCTCAAGAGTTTCTTCTTGGCATGTGGCGGGCAAGATAAAACATAAACGATTAATATTTAAATTCTTTTGCCCTGAAAAATGATTTTATAATTTTTTCTTCAAGGGCTCATAAAAACGTCCTCGTCACATCAAAAACTTCTCTTTCAAATTCACCACACCCCCGTATAAACAACCTCCCTTGAAAAACGATTCCAAAGAAAACTGCTGTTCGCAAACAGTGTGGGAATGCGCTCTCGCCCATCTTACGCATTTACATAAAACTCATTTCCAGAAGCATCTGCAGGGTGTTGTGTTGCTGTATTGTGTTTATAACACCTAAAATGGCGTAAAAAGACGTAAAAATAAGCCATGTGCAGACATTGTATTTTTGCGCGATGATTTATTTACATAAAAAAATATATATTCATTATTCCTTTTTTCCTATAGCCTCAGCCTCAGGTACATACTTCAGGGTGTGGTCCCTGGCCCAATTGCAAGGCTTACTTTTCAAGATACAGAATGACAAATTATCCAGGTTATGCACTATAAAAAATAACTTGGTAATTTCAGTTATTTTATATTGGTCACAAATGGACCTACGTAAAGTACCGTAAATTTATAGAAACATCTTGATTTTATTTCCCTATATATTTTTGGTAAAATTTGCCAATAAATTAAGTAAATTTGTACGCAATATATTCATTATTTTTTAATATCAATAACGTATACCTAAAATTTCCCTTTTAAAATTACTTTATATATTACCGATTTCGTTTTTACGTTAATTTCTGCAATCGAAAAATAAATTTATTATATGTATTTACCATTTAAAACTGCGTAATATAATATTTAATTTTACTACCCAATTTTGCTGTAGTATTTAGAAAATTTACAGCTGCTGTAAGAATTATATTTCTTTCTTCTTTCTAATTTCTTAATATTAACAAGTTATTCGTGTATAATTGTGGATCTTAAATACAAACTGCTAGAAATGGAAAAACATTTTTACTTTCTTTTCGTAACTAAAAATAGTTGTTCAATTTAGGATCGACACTAATAGCGGATAAAGCAGAACTCGTCACAGAATAAGAAATTAGAAAACAGAAAGAAATAGCCAGTAAATTTACGTAGATAGTTCCACTACTACATTTTATAACTTTTTATTAGAAAAAGTTGGGTATCTATACACAAAATTTATCGAACGTACAACGAACTACACAAAATGCTTGTTTATTGTTGCAAGATTCACAAGGAAATGACCTCAAATGCCGGCTTGCGTTTAATATCGCGGCATTTACAGTACTAAGTCATGCGATTCCGTCAACAATTGACTTGTATAGCCGGGCGGCGTGTCAGATTTACAGAACATATAACGTAAAAATTGGTGCTAATTTGTGACGTATAATATTTCGGAATATATTATATATTTTTAAGTTAAATTATACTAGTAATTTTCTTCAGAATAATATTTTTGGTTTGTAGTGACTTCCTTAAACGATATATGCAATACAAAAAATACATGTATATTCCTGATTGCTGTAAAACAAGTATAAACTAGGACAGTTATAAAAAAAAGTAATTTATTTCAACATTTCTGTAATTTCAACAAAAAGCCATATTAATCCTCATTTTAATATGCATATTAAATTAATTTGATAAATCATGTGAGCACGTCAAAACAAATATAGATAAAACAGTTTTCGCACTACCGAATTCGTTTATAATTAAATAACAAACATAAAGTTTTAACTTTTGTTTATAAAAACGCTTTTTTTAAGTACAACATTCACGTACTCCGCCGCCACAATATTTTAAAATATGATACACATTTTTGTTAGAACCAAATGTATGTAGTCAGAATATTAGAACTATTTTTAGTGATATATAAATAAATACACTACCCAAGATTAGCTTCAATCAATTTAATTAGAAAATTATGTAATTTAAATAAAAGGGTAAACCTAAAATCCTTAAAGCATGGGTGCAGTGGCCCCAATTCAAAATACAGTAAGACATGCCAGAATGAAAGTAACCAAAGTACGCGACCCTGCAGCTCTCGATATTGAAAAGAGACACCTCATCGTCTACAACCACGAAGTGGTGCCATCTGCGTATAAGATAAAATAAATAATAATAATCGCCTTTTATTTCAAAATAGCGTACTACATAGTTAACAAACTCTACATCAAAAGAGATTAAACTATTTTCCAGTCAAATAATTCATTACGAATACTCTATTGCGAAAACTAAGCCATGATTCAAGTAAATTCGTCTGCATAAGCTGAAACTATTATTACAATATTTTACGGTGGTCTTTATAACAATCGCTAAATTAGAATTAATACATAAAATTAAATTTGCGATTAATTCATCGTATATCCCTGAAACGACTGAGCCAATTAGTTGTGTTCATATAGTAAATTATCATTTTAATTGGCAGGCTTTTGTTTGTTTACAGAAAATCATGCATATTTATGGATGATGATACAATACAGTTTTTTCAGTGGCAATTTTTGTGTCCTTTATTAGTACATTTTTTGGCTGTATTACGTCGTACTATTTTTTGGAGCTTTTTAGGTCACATTTGATCGACTTTAAAAAAAATTGAAAAGGAAAAGTTACCTTAAAGGATATACAGGATATTTCGAAAAACACGTGCCATCGCTCGTGGGGAGATTCCTCATCCCAAAAATATGACAAATAGTTCGTATCTATATGGATCCGCTCCACAGACGTATGTATACAGGGTGTTATGAAATTCACTGCATATACTGAAACCGGTAAATTCTGATTTAAATTGAGATTGGGAAAAAATGGTCATAAAGGGCGCTTCGCGGTAATAAGGTAGGTATAGCCCCACAAAAAAAAATAGCACTGCACACCATTGATAATAAAACTCATGGCCATATAAAGAACAAAATAACAGTGAGCTAGGTTGTAGTGTTGCCAGGTCTCTTAACAATATTTATATGTAACAAGTTTAAAGAAATAATATTTATATTACATTACCTTTAAAGAACGAAATCCTACCAATTTTCAAAATTCTCAATTTCAAAAAGTTAAAATACTACCTATAACACAAATGAAACAATCCAGAGAACAGCTGTTTAAACTGACAAATAAATACCTCAACTTCAACGGAACACCCAGGAATTAGTGTTTGACTAATTTATAATGCACATCACTAAGCGCGTACGATATTTTGTTAATAATAAAAGGGGCCTTAAAACATTTCTTTCACAAATTGAGAAACAAAACGCATAAATTTACAGGGCATTATTAAAGTCGTCAAGTTGCATCCATATTTGCATCACACACAGCTGACGCACGTGTTCGGCGGGCCAATCAGGGAGGTCGGAGGCACGGTGGCGGACCAATCAGCTACGGGCCTGAGATACAGGAGCGGAAGGAAAAGTTCAACAACCCTTCGGTTTGGCGTATTATGTATTTAAACAGAATAATGTTTTTTTTGACAAAATAAGGAAGTGACTCCGGCGCCGGCGCCGGTTCCCAAAATGTTGATGCATGGATACCGGCGCCTGCACCCGAGTCTAAAGTTCTTCGGGTGCTGGCGCCGTAGGCCAGATATGGCCAAAACGGAATGCCGGCAGTTCTAACCTAAAATAATAATAGTTACGTCTTTTAAATGGTATGTAAACATTATGTTGTTGTAATCTTGCGTAAAAACTATAAAGCATGGAAGTAAATGAATTAAATTCTCTTCGTATGAAAATTTTAATTGCGTTTTGGTGCAACACAAGAAAGCCACAAACAAAGAGTTTTGGTTGCGTGATAGCAGAACAATTGACAATCAAAGACAACGAAATCCTAATACTGTGGTGCAAATTAATCCGGCTGCGAAATACTATTATTTGCGGTTGGCTTAAAGGTGAAAGACCAATCAAGACAAAAAATGAAAAGTCAACAAGGAAGTGTATGTATAGGCAATGCTGCCAGGCTAGCAGTTTCTTGAAAGTAGGTGACCGTAAACAATTTCTATGTATACTGGAGCTTGAACCAAATCACGATCATACTTCTTCCAAAGCTTATTTCAATTCTCTAGCAAAACTGAGACTAAATATGTCAGAAAATATCAACCTTACTACTCAATAAGCCCTGAAGGCTGGGTCAAATAAAAAAATCACTTTAGATAACGTGATTAGAGCAACAGGTTGTAAAATAACATTAAAATGCCTCACTAATCTCGGAAACCATAGCAAGACTGAGGCAAAGAATTTTGAAGAATGCATCTACATTCTAAGAAATTCATACCATTGTAGTGATATTAAGATTTTAGCTAATCAATATGGGCTTTTCAAGGGTTTATTTTTTCAAGATGACAGAATGAAAGAGTACATGGAATGTTTTCCAGAAATTATTTTTGTTGATGGTATTATTTTGTGCATTTTGAGCATAATTTTTTTAGTTTTTATACATGTGCTTTGAAACTTTATCTAATCGTAAAAACAGTTCTTGTCAGAGCTATTGTTATCGTACTTTTCTGTTGTCGGTATGTAGTTGTTGACACTTCTTATGATTTATGTATTATAAAATATTATAACCTTAAAAAGTGTGGTATAATGTTTATGAAATTAGACTTTTCTTTGACAATTTTTCTTCCACGTTATTTCAATTTGATTCACGATTTTAATGACGTGTAAGTGATGACGCGTGGATAAAGATTCACCGTGACTACTTTAGAATACTGTTCTCACATATGGGGAGCAGCATCACCTTCGACACTTAATATCCTTGGTTATATCCAAAATCATCAATGACCCAGTCCTCACAACAAAACTCCCTTCTCTCACTCATCGCCGCGCTGTTGGGGATTTGTCTCCTATCTACCGATATTTTTACGGATTTTTCTCTGAAAAACTAGCCGCTATAATTCTCCCCTTGACTCTTCCTAACAGAATAACAAGATGCGCGTTGCGTATGCATCCCTTTCCTGTCCAGCTACGAAAGCCTAGACTATCACACTTCTCTCGCTCATTCATACCTAGGGTTTCCAGATTATGGAACAAATTGCCTTGCAGACGTTTTCCCTTCCCCTCCCAATCTACAATCCTTTAAATTCCGAGTCAATAAATTACATTTCCTTTCTCTTCAGACGCCCACGGCACGTCAGTACTTATTTTTAAAGTCTACGTAGGCTGTACCAGATAAAAACGTAATTAACTTGTATTACACAATGGGGCAGGGTATGATATGCCGTTAATTTTTACTTAACATTACCGAAAACGATATGACATACCGTTCTTAAAAAAAAATTAAAATTTTTCTGCAACCTCATTAAGTATTTTAGGACTCACATACTAAGAGACAACTACAATGTACTACAGATTCAATTTCGTTATCTTACCAACTTTATTAAACTTATCTGTTAAGTTAGCACTTCACTGGTGGGACCTATTGCACTGTAGATCTAAGGTTTGCGACTTACATAATAATATTAGAAGATGGAAGCGGAATGAGATTATAGCTATTTGCTTGTTGACGAACGAGAATGAAGATTATTATTAGATTATTTGCAGAATAATAATAATTGTTATATTTTTGTAGCACGATTTAAGTTTCGATAAAGTTTACACTATAATAAATTATTATTTTATTATTGAATTAATGTATTTTGATTCCGATCTTATTTTAATATTAATTTTCTAATGTTGCCGGCACCCAGCTCGGCTGCTGGTGCCGGAACCCAGCAAGACTACCGTTACATGTTTGACTTTTTTATGCATTTGAAGAATTACACGTTTAGAACGCTAAAGTTATAAAAGTGAGAGAAAATAGATTTTCTAACGGAAGTTTCACCGACAAAGGTGCCGGTTTTGAAGAAATAAATTCAGAGAAAGATTTCCTTTACATATTTTCTCCGAAATGGGCTTTGAGTGTAGCCGACTACTGCGAATTTAAAATAAAATTTAAATAAACAAGAGATGCTAGCTTGAATTTTATTATTTGCAAGGGGTTTTATACTGATTTTTAATATTTATTAGGAATAAAGACAGAAAAATAAAAATTAAACGAACTGTTGGGTTTCTCTAACAATAAACTTTACTTTGGTTGGGTTGGGTTGGTATCCCCACAAGAAAAGTCCAGTGGGGTGAGGTCGGGAGACCTAGCCGACCAGTTTAGATCTCCAAAGCGGGAGATGATATTTTCCGGGAATAATTCTTTAACGGCTTCCATAGACGCTCGGACTGTATGTTCTGAGGCCCCATCCCGCTGAAACCATGTATCCTGATTAAAGCCATCAAATTCTTGTAGCTGAGGAACCAAAAATCCCGAAGCATTACACAGCGAAAAAACGACGATTTATAATCCACTATCGAACATCGCTAACCCGAACCCGCTACGTTACACGGTTGCCAAGTTTTTCGAGTTTGAAAAGAGACATCCATTCCTGGAGACCCTGTATAAGAAAAACCTTAACGCCCTGTCTCTCGAAAGTAAACCAAGAGAATCACCCATTTTATGTTTTTTGGCACACCCTATATGTATTTTTTTGTGCAAATAATTACAAAAAATTAAACCAAATCTAAACTTTAAGGTTAGACAGCTGTAATCCTATGAAGATATTTTATTCGTCCTAAGAATAAGGTTTATTTATCCAAAACAAATGGCCGACTTGACTAAATCTCGCTTCTATAAATCTCTGAGATTAGACGAATCGGACAGGGGCCGTCGATAGAGCAAATGCACGTTTTCTCTAGGGGAATTTAGTTTGGCTCTGACGGAATGCCAGTGAGAGGCCTATTTTAGGAATAAATCGATGTGTCTGTAGCATTTAGACTAGATTGCCGGGTGAATTTTTTGAAATAACAAGATTATCAAAGTTTAAATTAGAAGAAAACTTTAATTATGCTGTATAATTGGTTACTTATGAATTTTTGTAACGTTTTACGATATCAGGAGCAGGATAAAATAATAAAACCCCGAGTTCAGTTCATGCGTCTAAGTCAACGTGCTCAAAAACGAATATTTTTATAAATGTCGCACCTGAATCTTCAGAAATACTGTAAATTTTCTATAAACTTCTACATAGTTTAGTCAAAATATGAGGCTTCAACTGTAAAATTTAGGTTTCATTGTGACATTTAAGTATTATTTATCAATTAAGATAATAACTTTAGTTCCAAATTGACTCTTTATGTATTATTCTTCATTTTATATTTTGTGGCGAGGTTGCTTCAACACCGGGTTACTTCGGTATCCTATACGCTGTTTTTGTTTCATTCAAACTTCATGTAAGGCTTTCCAACCAACTCTCGAATCAAGAGCTAGATGATTGACGCAGATCTATGCACCTATCCCTTTCCCAAGATCTTCAATTAATCTTAGACTGGGGTGCCAAGAACCTTGTTCAGTTCAACGCCTCCAAACCCATTCGTGGTACTTTTTTACTTATATGTGTGTCATAATTTCCATCAATACCTTGAGAGTCTATAAAAATTTAAATAAAAAACTTCTCGATCAACAATCAGTGTGAAATACCCCACTGTGCGCCGTCTCTGTGTTGGACTCCGTATGAGCAAGATTAATCATCGCCACTGCGCCACTGGGAAAGATATTTTTAAAATTGTATTTTTCTTAGAAAAAATTAATTTGGACTGATTTTGTATTCAACCCTTCAACTGCACCTAAACCTGAATGAACGAAAAATAATTACGAGAACAAACGAAAAAGAAAGACAAACAAGAACTGCAATTTTATCTTTTTCATAATTTCAATGCATAATATAGAGTTTAGGGCACGGTGAACCCTCGCGAGTGCAGAAAGGGAGCAAACAAGATTCCGTAAAATGACTTGAGGAGCGAATTGCCACAATCCCACGGGATAGTCTCGTAAGTAGGCCTGGGCCATGCACGTCACACTGTACCACAGAGCTACATCGATCGCCTTTTTTTGATAAGTATGTGACGAGAATTTATTTGGGGTTTGTGCTGGTCTCAGAAGTGGGATGACATAGTATTAAAAACCGGCCAAGTGCGCGTTTAGTTTCCGCCGTCTAATGTAGACTCCCTTAGAAGAAATGTTAGTGAAATTGAGCCTCCGATTTAACACGTTAAGCGCCACCTGTACAGCCGGCTGTCAGCTGACATGGTTCCTAAAGCGCCGAACGAAATATACGGCGTATTACGAAAATACTATTATGATTTTTTTAGTATACACCAATGTATCGTTATGAAACTAAGAAATACATATCATATTTTTGAATGGTAGAATGATTTAGGCATTATTTTGTATTGTTAGCCGGCTGTACAGGTGGCGTACAAGTAAAGTTGGCATTTCGAATTTGCCATTTGTCCAGCCGGTGGACATGCATTATCCCCACTACGATGCATAAAACGCGTGGGATTTATAGGCGCGAAATCGACACTACCGTTTGTCTCGGAAAAAATCGAAAAAACAGAAAAGGTCTACCAAAAGAAGTTGTGTCAGAAAAACTAAAAAGAGGGGAATAATAGGTAGAGAAAATGAAGACGGAATCGTTGTCTCTAAGTGGAAAGACAAATGAGATGTTTTAATGCTCTCTACTTGTCACACTTTGGACGTAATAAATACAGGAAAGTTAAACAGAAAGCGTGAAGAGATACAAAAACCGTAATGCATTATCGATTACAATGCAGGAAAGACGGGAATTGATTTATCCGATCAATTGACCGCATATTTTTCTCCTGTCCGAAAATCGGTAAGATGGTACCACAAAGTTACCATCGAATTATTGATGGGGACATCTGTAGTCAATGCCTTAGTTGTAAACAAAGTGGTGCATCCAACATCAAAAATTTTTGTTACAAAATTTCGGGAAGCTTTGGTGGTGTCGCTTTTAGAAATTGCACGTGAAGGCGAAGTTCCACAACAGGATAAGAAGCGGAAAAAAATACAGCACGAAATAAAAGAGACTGAAGAGAAGTGCAAAAGGAATAGAAAAGTCAGAAAAAGATGTATATACTGTTACAAGAAACTAGCGGCGGAGCAAGGTTGGAAACTAGCAGCAAAATCAGCGAAAACAGTAACTACTTATTGCGACACCTGTCCCGAAAAAACCTTTTATTTGTATTCAGTGTTTTCCTGATCATTTTAAAGTATATTTCGGTAATCAATTTTATAGTGTATACCAAATAGTGAATAAAAACAAAACTTTGTTTTTTTCATCCATGCTTTTCACATTCGCATGCTCCGATTGCCGAACCAATGGTGCACATGTTTACTAGTACGCCGAACAACACCTTTATACGGGGAATTGCACGTAACCTGAACCGCCGGCTTACAATTTATTTAAAAACACAGCTCTCCACTTGTACGCCGGCGGTTCAGGTGGCACAAAAATGATATAGCCAGTTGACCGCCGGCTGTACAGGATGTCAACTTTACAATTCTTAAAAATACCGTGCGACAGTTAACGTGTTAAAGAGTTGGTAAATCAATTAAAAGGTAAATCATTTGACGATGGGTGGGCCAACTATATTTTGACGAGGTATATAAAGATAAAATTACTTACATGCCTTCTTTTTTTGGTAAAATAAGTAGTATCTCCGAGTAGAAATCTTACCTGAAAATAAAAAAGAAAAAATTTATCACAAACGCATATATTGTGAATATTAAAGGGCACTAGCACCAACTATCATTTTTTGGTTCTGAAATCTTTTATAAATTTAAGCAGACTGAAGCAAATCTGATTAAATTCAAAAAAGGCAAGCATAGTAATAATATAAGTATTTCGCCAACAAATATAACAATAGAACTTATTGTCTTTATGTCATTTTGACATAAAATTTTCATAAATGTGTTTCTCTGTTATAATAAGAAGAGATAAAAAAGAAGGTAAAAGCCCTCATTCTCCTGGGCTGACGAGGCCTAAAAAGGCCGAAACAATGTATTGTCAACAGAATTAAGTGAAAGTAATTCATTTTCATCTTACTTTATTAACTTCAATTTCTACTATGTACATTTAGATTTTCTTAGATGTTTATAGAGATTTTTTTCTCTAATAAGCAATAAAATTAATGTTTGAAGTATTGTGTAGGAACATATATAGTTCTTCCAATGCTAACAACATAGAATTTTTTTTGTCTTTTCTAATTTTTACATATTTAGTAATTTTTGCGTAAAAGTCAAAAAATATGTTCTTAATAAAAAAAATAATGTGATAAAACTCGTTACTTTTCATATTTAAATTTTTTTAATGGAATCTTGAACTTCGACTTAGGGTTTAATTTAAAAAAAATTATTTGAAATAAAAGACAAACTATGTCTGATTTCCACATTTATTTTCTTATTCTCCGACGCGTTTCGCTACACTGTAGCTTTATCGAGGAGTTACAACTGAATGAAAATGTAAACCAACTAAATATTTATACAAACTATAATCCATTACTTAGGTAGGTAATTAGGGAAAGCCCACAGAGCTTATTTTTGAATATGGTCAATATTGAAAAGATTTAATAAGGGGGAGGTGTTTACCTCTGTTTGGTCGTTCAAAAGCAGGCCTGTGTTTGAACGACCAAACAGAGGTAAACACCTCCCCCTTATTAAATCTTTTCAATATTGACCATATTCAAAAATAAGCTCTGTGGGTATTCCCTAATTACCTACCTAAGTAATGGATTATGGTTTGTATAAATATTTAGTTGGTTTACATTTTCATTCAGTTGTAACTCCTCGATAAAGCTACAGTGTAGCGAAACGCGTCGGAGAATAAGAAAATAAATGTGGAAATCAGACATAGTTTGTCTTTTATTTGAAATAAATTTTGTAATGAATTTCCATCAAGTAGAAGCCAGCATCATTCAAAGTTTAATTTAAAACATATTTCAAATTTGTTCTCTTGGTAGAAAATGATTATGATGAATAACGTTTTCGAATGTTTTATGTTCCCTGCATAAAAAATTAAATTTTTCATAACGCGAATCTTATTTATTTTTCAAGCAAAAACTTCTATTGGGAGTGATATTTTTACGTATCTTGCAAAATTTGGTCCATACTGTATATTAAATTGCATGCATTATTAAGAATCCGGATTATCTCCTGATGATCCTCACGTGAATACAACTCACGTCGAGTAAAAAGTTCTTGTTTTGATGTGCGTTAGACAAAGTGATCTATTTTAACACAAACATGTTTAACTTAAAAAAAAACGCCCTTCCAAGACCAAATTGTTCCGTAAATCATCACATAAGTATTCCAAAGGAAAAAACTTTAAGAAATCGACGCAAAAAAAGAAAAAAGAACCTCCATTCATCACATTCGAATACCTCACCCTCAAACTTTCGTTTTCAGACCAAAATTAATGTAATATTTTACTCTGATAAGACAGTTCTTCCTTCGGTTTGGACTGACGTCTTTATTAATAACAAGATATATTTTACAATGATTAAACACTTTTTTATAAGAGGATTATCGTTTTGTTGAAATAAGAAATTTGAACAATTTTGGGATTACAATAAAAAAATATATTTTCAAGTGGCATTAAAGAAAGTATGTATATTAAAGGAGGTTAGAGATGTGCAGAATACAATTAGAAATTTGCGAATAACGGTTAGAATCGGCTGTTTTTTCGTTCAAACATGCGAGAAAAATTATAAAAGTACTTAAATACTTGTGAATATGACCACATTAGTTGAAAACTCTATGCAGTCATCGATTTTGTTAGAATTGAGGCGATGGAAGGAAGGAAGGAAGGCTTTTTCCGAAAAACGTGATTTTAAAAAAAATGTATGTATGTATATTTTATGTTATTTTTGCAACGAAAAGCTTTATGCATTTTAATTTAAAAATATGTTAAAACAAAACCTTCATATATAGTAATTTCTATCTGGATGTGGGTATTATTAACAAAGACTATATGCATCAAACGTTCTCGACCATAATGAACAAAGCAATTTATTTTCTACAACCACTCAATTTACATGATAGAAAAAAGTAGCATTAAAAATTAAAAGCTTTTAAAGCTCTCTATAAAGCATTCAAAGCATTGTGCATGGCGAATATATTTTATATTAAATAAAAAATTAAAACTTTCTGATTTGAAAGCTTGCCTTCGAGATTATTGGAGAATGGAGTTCTCTTTCAAGCCAGAAAATGTTTCTCATCTTCCAACTTACACATTCTCTATGTTTTCCAAATAAGACATAACCTAGAGTACTGTTCCCACATCTGGAGAGCGGCATCGACACTTAACAGCCTTGATTCTATCCAAAAAACAGCCATTCGACTTATCAATGACTCAATCCTTACAAGAAAACTCCCTTCTCTCACTCATCTGAAGAACTAGCCGCTAGCCTTGCCCCTTGACTGTTCCTAAGAGAACAACATGAGGCGCGTTACGTAATCATCCCTTTACTGTACCGGGTGAGTCAACGATTGCGAGTAATTATCCTAAGTAAACTAAGCCAAAAGAACATATTCACTATGAAATATTAGACATCTCATTTACAGAGTGTTTTATTTCTAGGCCCATAGTCAATGTTTTTTAAACTAGCTAAAAAATATCACTTTTATCAAATGGGACACCCTATATATTTTTCTGCCATCTTATAGCTCGTCAAAAACTCTTCACATTTTGTAAAGAATGTCCCATCCCTATATCTATTAGTTTTTGAAATATTTTGATTGCTATTTTTAATACAATAGATACTGGATACTTCCCTTCGCGGTAGAAGTAAGAACCTGTGGGTAAAGCTAACAAAATACAAACATAAATATCTTTACATTTACACTAAAACATAATAAACACATTATTTTTGTAACTGTAGCCCTAAAAAAAAAATTAGTTTCTTCTTAATAAATGTTCAATAAACATGTCAATTCTTCTAATGATATTTTCCGGACATTGGATAACATGCCTGGTGTTATTGTTTTACATATTATATTCCTAATCCTATTCTCCTTGTCCTGCCTTGTCGTAGGTGGTGTGACAGATACCCTATATTTTATGTAGCTCCACGGAAAAAATCCAACGGGGCAGGGTCACAAAACCACGGTGGCCATACAACAAAAGTCCCACTGCCAATCCACCTTTAAGGTAGTTTCCAAATATTCTCTGGCTTCTCGATAAAAGTGGAGGGAGCCCCATCTTGTTGGAGCCACATATTTTGTCGTTCATCAAAGTCTACTTCTGCCAATAGTCTTGGCAACTCCTGTTGCAAGAAAAATAAATAAGTAGGTTCGCTTGAATGTCCATTAATAAAATATGGCCCTATAATTCTGTTGTGAAGAATGCCGCACCATACATTAACCGACCAACGGTTTTGGTGTTGAACTTCACGGACTCAGTGTGGCTTCTCCGTCGCATAATAATGCATATTATGTCTATTGACAGCACCATTACTTCTAAATGTAGCCTCATCTGAATATATTATAAATTTAAAAAAAAAATGGTTTACTTCAATTTGGGCACGTAACCACTGGCAGTAAATTATGCGCCTTTGAAAATTTCCATCGTAAAGTTCCTGATGTAACTCAATATGGTACGGATGGTATTTATACACAGTGAAGCTAATTTGCGGCTACTATAACTTGGGGTGGGGATTCTCCTGAACTTGTAACAGTATTTCGAGTTCTTTCTCACCATTATTTGTAGCTATTCTATTGACAACTCCGCGTTTTGCATGTTCCACATTGCCGGTTGAATCAAAATGTTCCATTAAATTTTGAAAACTCCCAAGACTGGGTGTTCGCCGCTCAGGAAATTTCATCCTGTATAATCTTTCGGCAAAAAGACAATTTTTATCTGCCTCGCCCAAAACATAAATCGTATCAAATAATTCATTTCTGGAAAAATTCATTTTGTGTATAAATAATTGGACAATAAATAAAATTTTCCTTCTATTCAGACGCCCACGGTACATTAGTAACAGGCTTGCATTCCACCTAGGCTGTCAGATAAATAAAACTTAAACTAGAAACGGATTCGTAAACGTGATGTTTTTTGATAAATTTTCTTTAAAATTTACCATGAATTTTGTAATTTTTCTACAAGATAGATTTTCGTACTATGCGAGCTCTTGTGCTATTACAGTCGCCAAGTTATATGCGCCAAATAAGCCAAAGGGAGAGTGTATACGTGTGGAATTATACAAACATCTCGACTGCGATGGTTATTGGTGCGAACTAAATCAAAATATCCTTTCATTTCGACATGTGTTTTTATTAAAGGAGAATTTAATTCACCATAGCGCTGTTCAAGTTTATTTTCCTTGTATGAATGTTTGCATACTTGCAGGTAAATGAAGATTTCTAATTATATGGGAGAGTCATTTAGCCATTGCTCTAAATTTTCGTTAACGGTAGATAAATAGAGTTCCGGATATTTTAGTCTGTACGAAGTGCTCTTTTGCGCATAATTACACTGATGTATAGTATTTTTGATAATAAAATATAACATTCTTTTTATACATTGTTAGAAGAGAAGTGCTAATTTTAGCATTTTTTTATTGCCCCAGAAAGCCCGCTCTTTTTCTTTTTGTATCTTTAACTATATGCTGTTTAATCAAATATATATTTTTTATTTGGGACAGCCCCCAAAATTAAATGTATGGGCCGGAATCATTGGACGTAAAATAATTGGACCCATTTTTATTGACAGGTTCCTTTATTTAAATCTACTGGAAGAGGCTATTTTACCTGCGCTTGTAACAGTCATTGAAGAGGAAAGTGAAGACTGTGATCCATTTTTCCAACAAGACGGAGCACCTCCTTATTTATTTACAAGTCAGGGAATTTCTAAATAATGATTTC
Source organism: Philopedon plagiatum (assembly GCA_963971165.1). Taxonomy (NCBI): domain Eukaryota; kingdom Metazoa; phylum Arthropoda; class Insecta; order Coleoptera; family Curculionidae; genus Philopedon; species Philopedon plagiatum. The sequence continues at coordinate 2,683,567 of OZ020189.1, forward strand.
ACGGAGCGCTGAATTGGGCGACATGGATTTATTGAATGGTCACCTCGTTCCCCGGACCTTGCCCATCTTGATTTTATCCTTTGGGAATAATGAAAAGAACGAGTACACCTAACAAAGAAGGGAAATGTGGATGAGTTACGCCAAAGAATTGTCAACGTCTGAGTGTGTGTGAGAGGTGAGTTCCAAAATTGACTTTATTACTGCCAAGAACTTCATGGGAGTCATTTTGAACTTTTAAAGTAAAAAGAGAAAATTTCAAATTTTTTTAACGATTTTTAATTTTTAAAGTGGGTTAATTAAGATCCGGGCCTTGGGCTCGCGGTGAAATGTTTTTGAAGACCTTTAAAATAATGTACCACGCGGCATAGGGTTGAATTTAAAATTTGTGACCTCAACTCCCTAGCGTCGGCGTCGCCCGGGTGTTGAAGAAGTTAAATTACAGGAAAAAGTAATTTATTAACCAACAAGATAACACCTAAAATTTGGTCTTTCTATCTCTCTATCTACATATCTACTAATAGCAAAGATATTTGCTATTTGCTAGACTAAAATCCGTAGGATACGAATATTAAAAGAATCTGTATTATCCGTAACCGGCTTGAACTTGAATACGGATTCGGAATCAAAATAAATACGCGGTGGTTACTAATGCAAAGTGCAAAGAGAAAACGGAATCGGGATCGAGTGTAAGCGAACACGGTCTGCGATATGGCATATTTGATCTTATGCTTTCTCTTTCTAATGACATTTCCTAAAAAAAGATAGCATACTTATCGGGGTAACGGGTATCAAATGGGATGAGACCCATTGGTTCAACTTGGCCCGTCTCACCCGAACCTAAGTCAAACGAGAAGGAACGATCCCTAACCTTCGACTTCGAACCATATGATACCGCATCCACCCATCTACCCGTATCCGAAATAATTCCGTATATACATGTTTCGGAACCGCTTTCGCTCGGCTCAAGAAATGGATACGTATTCGGATGATGGATACGGATACTTATTAGTTGATTCCGATTCCATATTATCCGGATATATAAAGAATACGGATATTTACAACACTTCTTCCGATGTGGCTATTGAAGTAATGTGTTTCCGTCAGCTGAGATAATGTTCTAAGGCGATACCAACAAGATCAAACGTTTCATTGTTCTGTAAGGCTTGGCCATTCATATGGATTTACCACAAAAAAGTTTAATTTTAAATTTTTATTTATTTGGCAAGATGTGCTTAAAATATAGTTAAAATGTTGCTAAATTACAACCTATATAAAAATTATCTTATATTTATAATAAAATGTTCCTTATTTTCAAAAAGCAATTTGACATTTTCAGACAAGATTTTCCGAAAGTTCGTATTACATTCTTAGAACGAAAAATATTCTTGAAAATAAGGAAAATTCTGTTATAACATCCTGACCTTTTAAGCTATTTTTTATTCAAAAGTAATAACTCTAATTTATTTCCCTTTGAAATAAAAAGTTTTAAAAGCTTTTAGAAGGATAATACTTGATTATTAACGTCAAGGCGAAACCACTTTTGGTTTTAGCAAACGAACCGGTCTGTTGACTTTTCCAAGTTTGTACTCTCGCAAATACAGACTGAGATACATACAGAACACAGCCCAAGGCTATTTGCACTTAACTTCAGATATTACTGCAGATAGTTTGCTGTTTGATTGTTAATTATTTTGCAAAAAACGTGCTCAGGGTGGTCGGAAACTGCATTAGGAGACTGGGAAACATGGAAAAATAATTGTAGCAGTTCCATAAAAAAAATCTGGAAATCTTAATATTTTATAGCGTTTGGGGATCCATGTTTATATAAACTTATTTTCATATTTTTAGATGTAGAATCTGCCCCTAAAATTAAAATTTCTTAACATCTTTTTGTAACACCCTGTATACAATCTTTCCCTTGAAACCGAAGGAACCTATGCGGCTTTTTCTGCTATCTCTGGAGGGGTATATTCGAGATAATGTTCGTCGAGATTTTGACAGATCATTTACCAGATTTCAGTTTTATTCTATATAGTTAAATCTTGTCGATTCTCTGGGTGGCAGTTAAGATATCGCAGTCAATAATTAAACAAATTAAATTGGTTGCTAGGAGACAGCTTTCAAATTATGTCTGCTGCCAAAACTGCCGCCTATTAGATTTCGAAATTTTTGTATGGAAGATTGGTCTGGCGAATGGTTGGTTGCATAATAATTGTTCCTTTCAGTGGGCGTAAACGTTTTCGCACTCTATTTGAAATTATTGATTTTCAGTTGTAGTTAGTGGTTAATGGGTTTTTAAGTATTTTCAAAGCAGTTATAGAAAAAATATTTGTGTTAAGCTTTTGTATCTTCATTATTTTTATGACAAATACGTAGTTGTTAAAAACAGCTAATGCCGAATATATTACCAAAAAAGCCCAATGTTTGTGAGCTTCATATGACCAAAATTCAACGCCATTTGACAAATATTTTCCAATTTTTATTGCTCAAATATACATTTACATGATGCATGGAGTCTCATTTTGCGTGACAGTATTCGTAAAATAAGGCAACGCATTCACTAAACTAAAATTCAACGTTTATTGTAAAATATTATCGGCGGCTTATCTACAGGGTTTTATCAAATTTTCGTTGTGCCACAACTGTTTCTTTTTGAAAAGCTTAGATTTATTGGCTTCAGTTAAACATATACTTTGTTTTTGTTAACTTCGTCCAATCTGAAGTTAATACAGACTTGACGTTTCTACTTACTCGGCTTTCCTAGGTCACTGCTTAGGAAAACCTTTTTCTATTAAATCATTCTGGGTTCCATCTACTTATAACTGCTTTGGTCTCACCTTCCATACACTTCAATTGTTATTTCCCTTCTACTAAATTGTTAAATAGTGACGCATTTTCGGCTTTTTAAAAGATAAAGAGGGTTCCAGGCACCAGGAAAAACAGGGAAATGTCAGGGGATCTAAAAACCGTCAGGAAAAAGTCAGGGAAAACAGAAAATTTCAGTAGTGGTAAGTAAAAATCAAGATTTTTTCTTAATGTCAGGGAAAATAATGATTAACCTATTTCGAGGTTCTTAACTCAGCTTTTAGGTTTAAAAGGAAATTGTATTTCATTGGTTTGTATTTCATTGGTTTGTAGTTCACACACTAAAAAGATTATTTTAAATAAATTCTATTGTATAACTGAAAGTTAAAAATTTGGTTTTGACTGACATAAAAAATTGACAGGCAAAGCTGTAGTGTAGCAGTTATTTTGTATTATATGTGTTAATGATTTCGCTAATATTGATCTAGGGGGAAGAATGACATTATTTGCAGATGATACAACTATTTTGTGGCGTAACAGGGACAGCGATCGACGCAAGAGTATACAAATATTAAGCAATGGTGCGAAACCCATCAGCTTATCAGCTTACCTTTAATATTACTAAGACTTTACATGCGATTTGAAAGAGGTATTTTTAAAGAATGACATTGTAAATAATTTGAGTGAAAATAGATTTCCATCGCCATAATATTTTTCCTTTCATTTTAGAATTACTTACTGCTAATGCATTACTTAATAATTAAGATAGCTTCTACAAAAAACGGACACTGTCCACACATTGGACGAAGTCTAAGATAGCGCGGGAGTACTGGGGAAATCCGACTCACACATCCAGAGCTGGAAACATCCGTAGGGATTTCACCAGTCCTTTAAGAGGATTTGTGGTGTGGTACCACCTCGGTCGAGGAAGAATTCCTCTACCACCTTCTAACAATTAACTATCACAAAATATTCATACCAACTCGGCCACCGGAGACCCCGTACTGTAGATAGTAGACTGAAATTAAATGGGCATATAAAAACACTAAGAGCTAAATTTGCCTCAAACTGCTTTACAATTAGGGTAATTCCTTAAATTGGACCCTTATATTGTACTTGATAGTACTTTCCTTAATAGAGTTACATTTACGATAAGGTATACGTTTCTGGGTATCAGAATATGCTTTTTGAAGTACAGTACATGGGAATAAATATGTAAAATAAAGAGTGTTTAATAAAACGCTCTATTGTCATGTCAGGGAATTTCTCTGTAGTAAGGAAAATGTCCAGGAATTTCCTTATAGCAGATCGCTGGGAATCCTGAAAGAGGTTCCACTTTTAAGAGAAAAAGGATTTACAGTTAGATCTGCGCATTGCAAAGACGAGCAACTACGAACGTCGACACAATACAAAGTGGGGACGAAGAATTCCTAATTCATCTAAAAGACGAACATATTTATTTCTAGCTGATCGTACCCCGTATAGAACTGCATTTATTTTAATAGCCACGGCTCTGTATCTATTAACAAAATTAGAGCATGCCAACAACGCGAAATTTGCATCAGCTCCGTACAATATGCATTGTAATAATGTGGTGAAATGCCCCTATTAGGGCATAATTGTTATTCAGTGCAGTTTAAAGATGAAAATTTAAATTTAGTCTTATTAGGTTGAAAAATATAGAGGGTCTCCGAAAAGTCCATTACATACTGGAAAATATCTTTGCTATTATTTGCTTTATTTCTCTTATTACTATAAAAGTTGTTTAAAATGACCACCATGGACTTCTTGGCAGTAATAAAGTCGATTTTGGAACTCACCTCTCATATTTTCTAGAATGGCAGGTGTTACTTCTTGGCAAACGTTGACAATTCTTTGGCGTAACTCATCCAAATTTTCGTACTTTGTTAGGTATAGAGGAGCTTTGTTAGGTAAGAGGAGCAAGGTCCGGAGAACGAGGTGGTCATTCAATAATTTCACGTCGCCCAAGAACTTGAACTTGAACTCCTCGGTGTTAACAGATTGACGACCGCTTCGTGGTGCATCTTTCACAGTAAAGTTGGTAACAAATTTAGACACAACACTTCTGAGATAACTAGAAGAAGCCGGCCTATCTAAAAAATACAAAAAGCCTAGCTGCTTCGTTAAAATTACGATGCGACTGTTCATAGAAGTCTCTATCTTTACTAATAGTAAAGATATTTGACCATACTAAGACTTTTCGGACACCCTGAGTACCTACCTAACTTGTTGTGTGTGAAGTTTGGCCAAAGAATCACCTGTACAATTTTATCGGTATATACTTTTGCAATATCCTGTATGGAACATAACCATGCAAAAATTAATCTTGGCCGTCGCTTGTCCAAAAGAAAATCTCAATTTCCTCCCTATTACTATATTATGCATCTCTCTCATCAAGCTACCAAAGTGAGTGAGTCCTCCTCGAAAATTTATGCCTCTTAATTAAATTAACAAGCTTAGCTGTTCGTCGTCGTTGCTACGCTCGGAAATGACGGTTCTTACGGCCCAATTTCTTCTATATTATGGGAGAGAGCCACTTCACATATTATATTACTACGTGCGTGAAAAGATACAGAGTGCTCTTGGTAGATAAATAAAAGTTGTCTCAAATTTCTTCCAGCGCATTATCAGTACGTCCTTATTTTGAATTCAAGTAAAATTGGTCAGATATTTTCATATTTTTTACCAACATCGAACATCCCTAGACTAGGAGCGCCAGAAACCTTCCGATTTTCCACTATTCATTTTCCCAAACAAGTTTTTAATCTCAAATCTGAATATTAGACGCAAATATGAACTTATCCCTAACGTAAGATACATACAGTTTTGCTCCTTGTCACGCAAGAAATCCAGTAACTCTCGGTACATCCACACAGTACGACCTAACCCTACATAATAAAGAACCATTCGATCTTGTTTGTATCACTTTTGAATATGATCTCAGCTAGCTGGCACCAACACACTAAGTTAATAGTCAAGCTGCTAAGAAGCTTGTTTTTTTCTTTCCAGCCAGAAAATACTTCTCCAGTTTCAACTTATGCACTCTATATGTTTCCTAAATAAGACCTAACCACTAACACTGTTCCACATCTGGGAAGCAGTATCAAATTCGACCCTAAACATCTTTGATTCTATCCAAAAGATACAACAAATATATAACAGCTTGAATTTTAAAATTAAACAAAGTTTTATTATTTTCTTTCGATTTTTGAGCGATCACATTCCCGGACTCTGTGTCGTCACACTCGTCCGGGAATGTTAGGCTTTTCCTACTAAAACACAATATACTATTTTTCAAAAATGTTCGTTAAAAGTAAAAGAAATAGCAAAAAATAAACATGGTAAGAGCCCCTCCACATGAATGTGGAAAATGCTAGAAGAAGCGGAGTCGTGGTTATCCTTTCCTATAAAAACTCTTTTTTATCGATGCCGCTACGGAACACAAAGAAAAGTGACTACGCAATATCATAAACAAAATTTAATTTTCGTTGTATACCGTTCTTCCAACACCGAGTGCCTCTCCTTTCGTGCACCATATCGTGGCAAATATTTCAATTTATGGATAATTTCTTGTGGGTCTGATGGCCCAAAAACGTGTTGATTTAGATGTTAGCTAGCAATTTTGTTTTGCTTCGTACTTGGGGATTTTTCGGCGCACGCCATCCGTACATTGCTGCAAGTTAGGCACGCGATGCTCTGATTACAATGTTGCCATATATTACTTTAATAACATATACTTTCAATGTTTTGTGTTTTATAAGTGCAGTTCTTGATGGATCTTTCTTTATAGCAGAAGAGCTGGTAAACGTCTTGTTTAAAAATGTTTTACAGCTGTTGAAATTTCGCACGAAGGTGATGCCTGAAGATGACCTGAATTTCACAATTTTAATACATGTGCTTTACGATAATAGAGAAGAATCCTGAAGCATTACATAATTTTTAATCGAAAAATAACGTATTAAAATTAAATTTAAATCTGAGAACTATCTCGGATGCTCATTGGCTAGCGTCTGCTCTTTTGCAGGAGATTGGCTGGCGCATTCGTGTGAGGTCGGTATTTTGCGGTTGCGTGTTGCTCTCTCAACGTCTGTTGTTGACGGATCAACACGCAGGTTTGTCATAATAATTAAGTTATTTTTGAATGGTGGAAATATTTGCGACTCAGATTAGGAACGTGGCGTCCTCTTCAACCGATATTCTAACTACTATAACGTATAATGTTTTCGTTTCGTCTTTGTCTTCATTACCGTGTTATTTGGCATCTTTGTCGTCTAGTGAGCTGATTGCAGCTTCCACTTCTCTCGTTTATTCGTACCTAGGGTCTCCAGATTAGGATGAAATTGCCTGTAGATGTTTTCCCTTCCCCTCTCAACATTTTCCTTCTCTTCAGACGCCCACGGTACGTTAGTACTCAGGCTTGAGGTATACGTGGGCTATCTCAGATAAAAAAAATAATGTTAAAAGTGAGATACAAGACTTGCATTCCGAACCAGGCTCAAATGAGACAACACACTGTCATAAAGAATTTCAGTGAGAATAAAATATTTTGACCAAAATATTCATCAGATTTAAGACTATGTGCATTTATTATAATTGGTATTTGGGGCGAATCGCCTCAGATGTCCCGGCGAGGCTCGCGAGCCTGAAAACATGCAATTTTAAACTCATTAAAACTATTAAAAAAATAGCTGAAACATAGTTTTCGATGTATTTTTTCCTCAGCTTTCCGACGATATGATTTGTTTTTCAAAATTCCGCTTCCTTAACCCAAAAAAAAAACACTAAACATGCTGTATCTAGAAAATCTTCATTTTGAGCTTTTTTTTAAACGCTAGATCGAAAAATCAGGAATTTTTACGTCGAAAAAGCTATTTTCTAGAGATTCTTTACGAGGAATCAATCGAAAAACATAGCTCGACATAGTAATTTATATAACCACAGAGATCATGAGTTTAAAATGGCATGTTTACAGGCTTGCGCGTCGCTCTGGGACATCTAAGGCGATTAGCCCCATATATGTATTTTACCTGCAAATAAACATTTAGCTGAGGATCTGACAACCTGGTTTCTGGATCGTATATATTATTATGTACACGAGTTAACCTAAGCTCTTTTAGGGCTATTTCGATTTAATTTTACGTTAATGTATTGTTAAGTTTAACCTAATTGTGTATTTATTTACTGAGTGGTACAAATAGGTTCGGTTAGGTTTCTATTTTAAATTTTAATAGATATTTAGGTTCTTACATTACAAAAGATGCTACCTTGAGTTTGGAAATAACACGCAAAGGGAATATGTATACCTATAACCCAAATAGATCTGATATATATTTTTGTATACATATTTTCTACATAAATTAAATGTTTATGGCGGTTGCTGTTATCCATTTATTTTGGTCCTTATTAACAAAGAAAAAGAATTTTCTATTGCAAATTTTCGCGCGAATTGGAAAACTTGTAAAACGTAATCCCATTATTGGCTGTGTCGTCAAAAGTGTTTGACGTGTGAGTGAGTGTGTGATGACTACATGGCGAATTCCAGTGTTGTAGGGTCATCGAAAAATCAATAAAAATGGCATTATTGCGAAACTCACTCAATAAAATAACCCTGCACTTAAAGTAGATCGTTCTTAAAATCTAATTCATGTATATTTCAAGCCGAAATCGGTCCAGGAACCTTTCAATTTTGCAGCAAAATCTGACATTTTTGTGAAATTTTGACATCATATCTTAACAATTTCGAGTAAATAAACTACTATTCTTTGTTTTCATGGCAATCTTCGAAAATTCAAAAAAATTTTTAATTTTGCATGTCCCCGATGCAAATAAACCTATTTATTTATAACTTCAACGAAAAAATAAGCGATTTAAATTAGCAGGAGGTATTCTTAGATAATTAACGGATAAAATAAACCCAAAAAGAACCACGAAAAAGCCAAGGAAAAATAGTGTAGAATTATCCCGGTAAAAAATTGGATTTGTTGGAAAAAATTAAGAAAATTCAATTTTTACCCCTTAAATACGCTCCTGGATGACACATTCTGTATTAATTTTAAAGTCTGATTATCCCTCTATTGGATAGTGTGGAAAAATTAAAAAAAAATAGATAGGAAAAAATACGGAGTGATTTAAAGGAACCGATGTCGAGTGCAAAAAAAAAATCAAAAAATCGAAATTTAATCGGCGATTGCTCCCTTCCTATAAAGAATGAATAAACTAAAAATATGGATGTCATGTATTTCGACGAGCTCTTTCCGATGACGTAACTGGATTTTAATTTGGATCCATTTTGACCCAATAAAAACCGTGAAAAATTTGGGCCAAAAATCGAAATTTCCAGTTTTCCCAAATATATCCATTTTCCAGTGGTTTCAGGTTAATCGACCTAAATTAAGCCACATTCGTTAACAAACACCCTGTATCTTATTACCCTATAAAAATACGCATTCAATTTTGCTTTAGCAAATATAATATCTTCGTTTACTGCCGCTCTACCTTAGCACCGTCTACGCCGTTATCAAAAACATTTTAAAACTAAACTTTTCTCCATTGTGTCACATACTAAACTGCGACCGGCTGTAACACGTGTACAGTAGCGGAACGGCACATGATTTTCACGTTAACCATAAAACTCGTACATATTTCACGTTAAAAATCACAGCTCATATGAAAAGGCTATTTGTAAGCAAAAAGGAGTAACGAGATTTTTATGAAAGGTGTATTTCATGTACTTTGTAAAGGGTTTACGATTCAAGAACAGACGGTACATTAAGGGAAAGATTTCTGCAACTAAGCAACTTTATTTAACGTATTAAACTAAACAACGACTACAAAGTAATACAATGTGGTCAAGGATATGCGCCGACTAGAGAGAAAGCTACCGATCCAGGTACATAGTTTGGTAGAAAGACCGTAAGAAGGTAGTTTGTTCAGGAGTGCGGCATGCCATACTAGGTCAAGGGCTTTGGGAATATCAAGCGTCACAATCTACTCTTTCTCTCATCGATTTTATGGCGTTTACAACATGATTACTAAATGGGTTCTATTCTAACGTTTTACGACCAACATATGATTGATTCAAATGATACATCATCCGCTAGATTCTCTTAGATCGGGATTTCACGATGTACCGATTTTTTTACAAAGTTAAATCGGGCTGAAAAAAAGTAAGATTTAGTATAATAATCAATTAAAACGTAAGTCATATATCACGGGGACATATCCGGGAAATGGATCAGATCTATTGGCTGTAAATTAATATGATGACGTAAACGGATCGTGTACGTGTCTGATTTTGTCATCAGCAACGAGTTGTAATTTATTAACGACGTTTTACATGCACAGATTTTCTTATACACAAAAGATAAATTTACCAGTGTAGATAATAAAGGTTGATCCTTATTTAATAACTAGCTTTCTCCCGCGACTTTGTCCGCGTGGTATAGGTGATAATAGTGTAGTTGCGATGTCATGATTATAAATACATGAAACATGAGTTAGGTTAGGTTAGTTATATCTAGAGACCGGATTTCAATATTACATGACGAAAAAAACCGGGGTCGGACTCAGATAACTAATAGAAAAGGTAGGTTAATAAAATAAAATTAATATTAGATTTTGTCAGGTTGTATTTATAAATTATTACTCCTAAAAAAGATTTCAATGAACCAACTTGACAAAAGGAAAAGCACTGAAAAGGATTGCATAATATTGTCACGTACCTATTTATTACTGCGGTTATTGGTCAACTTAATTTTGCATGGAAATGTTTTTTCTTTTGAGTGCACCTATTCTCCCCCCCCCCCCCTTATCTTATCTCCCCCTTTTTAAATTTGTAATTGCCATGTTATATTAGATTTTCTGACTTCAATAACCCCAAAAATGTTTAATTGGTTAACATTTTTGGAAAAATTCCCAGCTGCGCCTTTTTATCATAATACAATAAATACCGCCGAACAATCTTTCAAAAACACAACAAGATAAACGTTTATCGCGATATACAAAATCGAAAATTTGTCAGTTACGGGGAATTTCACGAGTTCTGCAGCACAAAACCAAGATATTGTTCCGTGCGATATATAAAAGTGCTTTTTCTGCGCTTTGGACTTTAAGTTTTTTAATTAACTTGTGCGATATCTCTTAAATCACCTACCCTATTTTTCAGACTACCTATACCGTATCGTTAATTTTGAGAATGATGACAGAACCCCATTTTACAACGGAGAGATCAATTATGTCTCTCTCTCTCTCTCATGTTCTTTCTCTCTCATTTTTTTTCTCTCGTCCTCTTTCTCTCTCACTCATAAAATTTTTACAGCTGGTAGAAAGTTAGGTTATGTGAAAAATAAACATGACATATTATTTGACGCCTGTCCCATGATGTAAGTTGTTTTTGCAGTGGAAAAATATACTTAAAAAGTTTATATAAAGTATTAGCAGCTTAAATTGCTGTGTTCTATGAATCTGGGACTGACTAACAACTATTGATATATTACACAAGGTAAATATTTGCTCTTCTTTACATTACTTGGACCGGGCGTTATGGGAATGAGTAACAGGAACGCCGACCCGACATAAAGTTGAGAATAGTGGGCATTGCAGAAGATTTCTTTAGTCATTGAGAAAGTAGTGACAATTGCGCCCTAGAAACGTTTGGTTTCAGTTTAAAGCTGAAGTCACAGTGCCATTACAAATTGTATCTATCCTTCTGGAACTAAGACTCAACACTTACAGTTAAAAATTGTGAAACTACTTGGTATATTCGATTAAACAATTTTTATCGCGTCTTTAACTTACACAAACATCACTGTTCGCAGTTAGTCTGAATTATAGATCAATTTTCATTATATTGGAGAATAGCGAATATTTTTTAACCTTATTATAAATTGTTTATCTTAATAAAAATATTTACCCATTATTGCAATTTTTTCTTTATTTATTTAAATACTTTTCCTCCGATCCTTTTATGGTAAATTATTGGTTAGAGGGAGTATTGTTACTTGGGTAGGAAACAATTTTAAGTAGTATAAAATAAGAAGGTTAATGTGGCTATGCTGACACAGTTTTTCCTTAATAAAAACGAGATTTTTGCAAATGCTGTTTGTGTTCAGTAAAAGCAAAGGTCTTTTACTATAAAATCCTAAAACTTACGTAAGTATTTTGTCAGGTTAGAAATTTATTTTTTATGACAATTCCGATTAAACTTTCATAGTACGCAACCAGCAATACTTGCACAAACAAAGCCGACTGTGATAAAATGTTAGATTATTCTTTTTTATTGATAACAACATCGTTTTGATTTGTCTTTTACTAATGCCCCTTCTGCTAACAAGGATAGAAAGAAATCGGATTCCGTTGGGATTATATCAGGAAAAAAAAAAAAAGAATTTCGCGATGACTAATCTTTCGAAGTATATAACCAGCAATACTTCCACAAGCAAAGAAAGTACGATAAAAATTTGAACAAATTATTTTTTTATTTGTCTTTGTCTAATGCACTTTCGCCAACACGGATAGAAAGAAATCTGATTCCTCCGTGATTTTCAGGAAAGAAAAGATGAATATTGTGATCACTAAAATATGTTCTGGTGTAAACTGTCCATGGAACTGACCAATAGGGTGAATTCTTCTTCAATTGTTTTTTCTGTGATTCTCACAAAAATTGGCTACAATATGACACCCCTACGCCTATCAAAGCCGACTCTGTCTTTTAATCGAGATATCCATCCTATGTTCATAATGCAATAAAAACCGCCGAACAATCTTAAAAAAAAACATAAAGATAAACGTTTATCTTGATACACAAAAACGAAAATTTGTCAGTTACCAATTTTTATGAGTCCCGCAGCACAAAACCAAGATATTGTTCCGTGCGATACTTAGAGGCAATTTTTCCGCGCGTCGGAATTTAAGTTTTCCGATCAACTGTTGCGAGTTATCCAATTTTGAATATTGGCTTTTATTCGAGATGCCAATATATATATAGATATACAAGGCAAAAGCATTCGATGTTATCTGCATACACGGGCGCTGGAATTGCTAGCTTGGGAGAAACTGGCAGAGGCGTGGAGGAAATCCGGACTAATAATAAAATAGGGAACATGCATGTATTTTTTTGTTTAGATCATTTAGGCAAGTCACTACAAACCTAAAGATATTATTTTGAAAAAAATTACTAGGATAATTTAACGAAAATAGTATATTGTACGAGTTTGAAAAGAGAAAAGAGTTTGACTATTTTCACACGACTTTGAAGCCGAAGACAAAGGCCACAAATCGAACGAGGTATTTTCAAACAGAGAATAACTCAACAACGAGAAGCGACAATCGCGTTCCCGCCAAAAAAAAATTGAGTGAGGGGAAGACCTGATTACTGTCAAAGGTTCGACCGGGCTGGTTAGTCTGGTAGTCGATGACTAGCTTGTGTAGACAGTGCTGTTGTCTGTGTTATTAAAGTTTTTAAGTGTTTATTTTTCTATCTTGTGTAGTGCAAAAATATACTTGGAAATTGTTGTGCCTTTCGCGGTTGCAGTACTCAAGAAGGACAAGAAATAAGTATATTTTTGGTACGTGTCTCATTTATTATTGTTTTCTTTTTTTTGTTATTTTATTTGGTGTTCTACACTAAACCCTTTAAATAATGATTTGTACTATTGATCGATTTGATGAGTATTATGGCAAAGCCTAAACATATTTTCTTACACATTTTTTTTTATCTTCGGACACACACGAAGGTCTTTAACCTAAGTACTCTGTACCGTGGGTGTACTGAGGGTATCCGTCTCACATATCCAGAGCTGGAAACATCCAAATAATGGCTGGAAACATACAAATAATATACACATTTGAAAGAAATTTATAATTCATAACTCTCCTTTATATAAAAAAATACCTAATTGGTATTTATCGTTTATTTTTCCGTAGAAGGATTCGACGGTTTTGTCGCTTCTCGTTGATGGGTTGTTCTCGGGTGATATCTTGTGCATTGCATCAGATGCATATATACAATATTTCTCCTGAAATCGAAGGGAGGAGATTTTGGGATACTTCTGCGGCTTCTATCTCTGGCAAAGTAGATTCGAGATAATCTTCGTCGAGATTTTCACAGATCCTTTTTATCATTATTGTTACGAAATTTCATTTTTATTCTTATATAGTTAAACTTGTCGATTCTCTGGGTGGCAGTTAAGATAACGCGGTCAATAATTAAACAAATAAAATTGGTTGCTAGGAGACAGTTTTTAAATTATGACTGCTGCAAAAACTACTGCCTACTAAATATCGAAACTTTTGTTCAGGGTTGTATGGAAGATAGGTTTGACGAATGGTTGGTTGCATAATAATTGTTTCTTGCAGCGTGCGTATATGTTCTCGCACGGTGTGTGTAAACGTTTTTACACGTTAAGCTTTTACTGCTTTATTTCTGCAGATGCAGGTAAAGTGAGGATTTGTAACAAACAAGCAATCATCAAAAATGCATCAACTGTCGGGAACAAAGAATCTAAAGCTAATCTAAAATGGCGTCCCTGTTTGTTTGTTTGTCTGTTAGTTTGTTCCGCCCCTGACCGCGGGGACATTAAGAACATAAGCCGGGCAGGGCGGCAGTGAAATAGGGCAAAAGGCACTTTAAAGAAGCAGCAGCAGGAGCGATGGATCGAAGGAGGCGATGCGTTAAGACGGGCCCGATAACGAAATGATTTGGCAATAACGGGTAACGAACGCGATGTTTTAAACATAAGGAAGGTGGAAATTAAGACCGGCACTAAAGATAGGTTTATCTTTAAGAAAATGGAAGATAAAATGCATTTTTAAATAACGCTTTTAGGACGGGGGAATTTTAAACAGAGTCACATAGTAATGGGATGTTTTTAAGGCTTCGTGATAATGTTTAATGTAAAAAGAAGGTAAAATTCCAACAAAAATATGTCTGACAAAGGCGACCAAGTCTCCCAATCTTGTCTCATCTTGATATCTCACATATCCTTGTTACCGCATGCATTTCAGTAATGACAGTGTAGCTATAAAATATGAATGTCCATTAACTACATCGAAGCCGATTCAAAAAGCTTTTACAACGCGTCGCGTGGTGGCACACAGCACCACCATTCCATAATGAGCCGACCAAAATCGAAAGTCACTCAAAATTGAATTTAATGTTTAATGTTGGGGGTACCGCAAAGCTCCCGAAGTGTTTTCCTATGGGAGTATCAGGAAACTGCCGGCCAGGCAACATATAAAATAAAGTTTAGTGAGTTAGAGTTTTGAAACTACTTTAAAATCTTTCCAGGGATAAAGGCATGGAACAAGAAAAGAGAGTTTGAGCGGAATATTTTATTTTGTAGCGATAACAACATTAGAAAAGGGTTTTTTAGATACCCCAAAGCAGTGTCGTGTTTATCTATCTATCCTAATATATAAAATTGTAAAGTGAGTGACTGACTCAGAGATTCATTAACGCCCAGCCAAAACCACTAATGTTAAAAAGTTGAAATTTTGGACCCAGCTTTATTTTACGCCGTAAACGTCCACTAAGAAGGGAAGGGGGAACATGCCCATTTTTATAATGTAGAACCTTTTTTGAAGATATACTTTTTTTGTAAGGATGATAATACAAAATTAATATTATTTTCGGGACCTACTCTATGTTCCAAACCCAAATCGCCAACATAAAACGGTTAACTCCAGTATATTTACAGTGGCAGTTTACCTTTAAATAACAATTTTATGTCCTTTAAGCTTCACGTGAGCCAACCTGTATCTAGTATATCGAATTTTTGAATGGTAATGCGATTTTCTCACTATGCAGAACTTTTTATGAAAAGGCACTTTTTTTCGTCAAATCAATAATATTTTTTTTCCATATGATAAAAACCTCCGAAGACACGCTGTATACAATCTTTCTTTTGAAACCGAAGGAAGGAGATTTTGGGATACTTCTGCGACTTTTTCTGCTATCTCTGGAGGACACAAGTCAAACAAGTATAAGAAGGTATTTTCCTACGACTACCTATGAAAGTGAGAAAAAAAGCACGGTTAACTTGGCTAGAATGTGCTTTATATCATACGTGTGTTGAAAATTACTTTTTATTATACTTCTTTGAAAACACCTTATTTTCATCTGTTTTAGTAATAATGTAAGATGGGCTTTTTCGGGCTAGCGCACGGAAAGAGCGCACGGAAAAAATTTTCCTGGTCTCCAGTTCTTTCAGTGTGCTGAATGAAGATACCGACTATTTTTTGGCTTTAAAATAGAAATATAGGTATAGGAAAATAAACTAGTCTATATGCTATCTGATATTTAATATGTACCTATTTTGTATTTTATTTCGTAAATATTTGAATATTTAGATGAATTTGTGAAATATTTTTTGACGTTTTGTCAATCTTATCTGACATAGACAAATTTAAATCACCTTTTAAATGATTTGAAAGTTACCATGAAAACGCATCATACCTGCCAAAGACCATATTGTCAGCGTTGTTAATTTTCTGTCAATTAAATTCATTCTAATAAAATGTTCTCTCAACCTGAAAAAGTGGCATCTTTCATTATTAATAGTTAATTTTTAATTACTCTAGTAGTTTTTTTTTTAAATTCCGATAACAGTTGTGAAAATAAAAATATTCCAAGTTTATTTTGTATGTATGTATTTTTTTTATGTTATATTTTGTTTTATGTTATCGTTTTCAAAGAAGTATAATAAAAAATATCGTTCATTACACGTCCAGAAATGGATTTTCCGTGCGTGCTTGACTTCCCGTGTTCGGCTGCGCCTCACACGAGAATTAGTCAAGCGCGCACAGAAAAATCCTTTTTTCCGGACTGGTAATGAAATATACTATTTCAACACATGTGTTGAAAAGTACTTGTCAACATGATATTTGAACAGATGGTGACAATTTCACTTTTTTTAATTTTCAACACTAGTATGTTTTTTTAGTACAAGTGTTGAAATTATTAGTGTTGAAAGTGAGGGTATTAAATAACGGAGATTTTGGGATACTTTTGCGGCTTTTTCTGCCACCTCTGGAGTAGATTCCAGATAATCTTCGTCGAGATTTTCACATATCATTTTTATCATTATATTTACGAAATTTCACTTTTGTTCTATATAGTTTGAATCTTGTCGATTCTCTGGGTGGCAGTTGAAATAACGCCGTCAATAATTAAACAAATGAAATTGGTTGCTAGGAAACATCTTTCAAATTGCGACTGCTGCTAAAACTGCCGCCTACTAGATTTCGAAATTTTTGTTCAAGATTGTATGGTTAATAGATCTGGCGAATGGTTGGTTGCATAATAATTGTCCCTTGCAACGTGCGTGAACGTTTTCGCACTCTGTTTGAAATTAATGATTTTCAGTTGTAGTTCCTAGTGTGTTTTTAGGTAGATTCAGAGCAGTTGCAGAAAAATAAATTGTCCGTAAACCAATTAATTCCGCACCGCTACAGGTATATATTAGTACGTGTAAAACACATGAAAATAAATTTAACAGTTTAAGAGGGCCGGTCGGATCTAACTTTAGTGCTACTAAAACTAACGAGCTTCTGTCAGAAGTGCAGTTTAGCCGGAGAGCGAGAGATTTACTAAGCTCGATGGGAGTTTTAAAACTTTCTCTCCCGTCGAAATCTCGTTGTTATTATAACAGTCAAATTTACTGGTAATGATAAAGTTGGTAAATTAGTTGACCTTGTTTAGCGATTTGGACGGTAATTTTCAACATGTTTGGTTTATATGCGTTAATGTTTCCGTAACTGCATTTGTCTATATAAATATATACAGGGTGTTTTAAAAAAACATGTTGCATCGCTAAAAAGGATATTCTTTGAAAGAAAACGTTTTGCCTCCGTTTCTGGTATTCCAGAATCTCCACAGCTGAGTATTACACGCTGGGGAACATGGTTAGAAGCAGCTTTTTATTAATTGAAACATTTTCAGAAAACCCAACCCGTAATGTTAAACTTCGATGCTACAGAATCCGCTGCCATTCGTAAGAGTCAAATAAAGTTTCAAGACGGTCAAGTTGAAGCAGATTTACAAACGATTTATACTAATTTTCGAGCACTAGGGGATGCTGTACAAAAGTTACAAACTGGAACGCCTGTAAAAGTAATGTAATGTGAATGGTACAGTCTTACCCAATTTACCCCATAAACATTAATACCTACTACCGAAACGTTAACTGAGTAACAGACCCAGTGCGCCATCTCTCTTGTATTCACCCTAAATTATGTGATGAACATTTCAAAAAGTAGGACAGGACAGATATAAAATGAACCCTATAGTATTCCTTTTGTCAAAGGTAATAAAAATAAATCGATTATTTTATAGCTGGAACAAAAAACCCTTCATCTCCACAAAAAAGATTATTTTTAACACTTCAGCACAATCCGAAAGAGAACAATTTCATTTTTAAACCCCGGACATTTATTTTTTACATCAAGGCTAAAACGAGAACTGCTTTTAAAAAACGGCTGTAGAGGCAGTTATCGCCGGAGTAGCGTTAGCATTCCGTTGAAATCTAACTGCCACGTTCAATGTTGCTACAAGGCAAAGCTGTAGGGGAAGGGGCTTTGTCACTGCCACTGTGTGGGGAGAAAATCCAGTATTTGGTAATACAGTGGGTTGGGTGTTGAGGATATCAATATGATTAGCACATTATGATATTCTGTGGTAATGCTTTCCTTTCTATCAGTTTACTATTCTGTGGTAAATTTGTAGTTACAGCTTTCATATAGAGATGGCGCAACTATTATTAATCGAGTATGTGTAGAAGTTGTTGTATTAGTCAGTTGTTTTGGTATGTCATAAAAGTTGTAAAATTAGTGTATGATAATTATTTAATGTGTTTATATCGTTGTAAATAGAAGTTTGTTCCCTTGTTTACATTCCTGCAGTCTTCCACTAAGAATTGTAGTAAGAAATACAACAGGTTAGTTGTGTAAATATAATATTTAACAGTTTTTCCTTGAATTAAGTTCCTATATATTCGTTGATTAACTATTACAGTTGATAATATTACTTATTTTAAGTATCTTTTCTACTGTTGATATGTTCTTCTGGACGCATAAGTTAAAATTCATTTTTTTAAACCTTACAATAGAAAATAAATATGTTTCGTTTTAAATATAGACTAATAGCCGAGAAACTTGTGGCAAATAAATAATATTAATTTATTTCAGAGTTCTGATTTTTGTCCCAATTCCCCATAAGATCGCTGCACCGTGCGGCGCCCAGTGACAGGTATGCATTTGCTTAGATCGCCGCATAGTTCTGAAAGCGTCACGGCACAATGAACTATTTCAATTTTGAGTAATCGTACTTTAGCGTGATATTTAATACTGCTTAAAACTTAGATCTAGCTAATCACTTACAGCCAGATTCTCCAACGCTAGTCCGGTCTAATTTGACAACCAAAAGTTTTAAACTGACAACTGTGAGAATAAGACAACTAAATTTTATACTGTGAATTTATTTCTGAGCTTTGTCGCAAATTTATAAAGAAAAGGGCAATTTTAGTACGCACTTTCGACAATAATAGAACTAAATTCACTCTAGCAACCCGTTCCAAGATAAAAATCATTTGAAAACCAAGCAAATCGCTGAAATATCTGAATAATTCATAAGTTTTTGTAACAATGACAGGACAAAAACTTGTCAAAACATAACTGATCAGCTAGAAGATCTTAATTTAAACCAGTACTAAATCTTAAACTTTCTTAGTGAATCTGGACGTTAAATTCTGGCAATAATGAAATTGGCCGTTAACGTTTATCGTTTATACAGTGTTAGAGCAAGCAATCTCTATTTTTTCGAAAGGGAAAAAATAAAGAACTACGTGCTATAGAGGGCACACGGCTGAATTGTATCGAGAAAAAAAGGTGATTGATCGGTTTAAGGATGTCAGGCATTGACACAGGAACCATTTAGTTTTTGGGGTCGAAAACAATAAGTGGGTTATTTGTTTTTGTAAGCAGGTTTTCGGTGTATAAAAGTGCGTCAATAGCTTTTCGGTATCAGGAGCGCCAGGATAAAATTTAAAAAGGGAAATTGCGCAAAAGGAATTACCTTCGAATTTAATTTTATTGTTTACGTACTATAGTGTTGCGAATAAGGGCGTGGGACGACCCACATTTTTTCGACACCTGAATTTTGAACCGTAACAATTTAGAAAAACAAAACAACCTGCACCTCCGTTGCACTTTGATACATTAAGGGTAAGTTTGATTTCGTTGCACCGCTCCTTGATTAAGTCTAACTGCTCTTGTAGTAATATGCAGTCGTTATTTGTTTATTGTTTATTGTAATTTTTCACATTTTATAACCTAGCTTGTCATAAAAAGTAAGAAAAGTAAGGGCCCCAAGTTCGATCTTTGTGGAACCTCTGAACTGCAAAATATTCGTTAGAAGTAAATCCATTGTAATATACAAAACCAAACACCCCTAATTTTTTCAACAGAATTGCGTGGTCAATCCTATCGAAAGCCTTGGAAAAATCTGTATAGGCAACATCCACCTAGCCCTGATTATCCAGGACTCTAGAAACTAGTTGGGTAAAACATGCTAAATATAAAAATTAACATATATTTTCATTAATATTGAATTTAATAATAAAATACTTGTACTTAGATAAGACATATTTTAAAAACTGAGCGCACAAACTGATTTTCCGTTCGTCTTAAAATTGCATTTTTCCAAAGCGGCTTTAAAGTATTCGATTGCAATTTTCCTCCTCCCACTGGAAATAGGACATTCTTTTGCTTTTCTTAACATAATAGTTTTTTTCCGGGCGATTTACCAGGATAATCCAATATAATGTCCTCGGTTCTGGAAATGTACCAAGGATAAATGTTTAATTTAGTGCTAATGGGAAACCAAATCAGTTTCAATGATTTAAAATATTTAAATTACGTTGGATACTGCTGTGTAACTGTTAAAACCGAGATTTAAGTGTATTTTTAAGTGTTTACCTTAAAGTTTAGGAAATTATGCCGGAAACACTCCAAGAAACATTTTTATGGAGCTACGACAATGGGCTTGTATAGCATTTCGCATTTTCAATAAATATGGTAATACTATTGCACAATCAATCATACACGTACAAAAAAAAATCCTTCGGCTAGATGGGCAAAAACAAAAATATTACGAGTGGGAATACTAATTTTATTTGAATGAAACTTTCTTATTTAATAATTAGTTTAATAACACCTCTAAGAATGCTTTAACAAAATTATTATAAGTAAAAATGATAAAGTCTTGATAACAATTGCTCAAAATGGTCACCATACAAAAGACTGTCGAATTTTAAACAAAAGATTCCCATCATTTCTGAGCAGATCAACAGCATTTATAATTGGTTGACCTAACTCATTATGGGTGTTTATTGAACTGTCATAAACAACTTATTTCAAACAACCTCAAATACAGAAGTCAATAGGATTAATTAGGATAATTAAGGGGCCACCACGGCCTATCCATCGTTCAGGAAACTATTCATTACGATGGTTTTGTACTCGTATGGAGAAGTGTGCCGACACACCGTCTTGCTTAAAGTACATATTTCGCCTGATGTTTAGTTGTACGCCTTCTAAAATACCTCTAACTTAATTTTGTAAAAAATGCAAATATGAATCTCCGTCTAGAGTCACCCCAAATGTTGATTTTAAACTCATGCTGGAAGTGACATTCAACAACCAGATGCGGGTTTTCATTTGCCCATATTATATGTCTATTTGGAGAGGTTCAATTTACCCCGCCGAGTAACTGTGGCTTCGCCTGTGAAGAATTAATTGCACATGGAAATTTCAAATGCGATTATCTCGAAAATGGTTACTCCTAGCGAATTCAATAAATCATACTTTTTTGACATAAAAGAAGTAGAATAATGGACTTTTTCAATAGCCAGATCGATACTAAGCTTAAAAAAAGGTATTTCGTTTAAAAGAAGTGCGGTATGCCGCAAGTGGCGCCCTCTACCAGTGACATCAAAAGTATGGACGAATTTAAATTCCTCGTCTCAAAAACCCCCAAATCCCTAAGTTGGTGCTACTATGTAGCTTTGTTAAGAAATTATTGAAAAAGATCGAAAACAAAATTAAAATTTTGACATTTTTGGCATTTTGGGTTTTTATAATTCATGTAGATCTAGGATCACAGTAAAAAGTCACAGGTAAGGATTTTCTCAATAAATCAGTAAAAATGGTCGCGAAACTGTCTCTCATGCTGAAATTACTATTTTTCCAAGAAATTCTCGTAAAGATTACAATACTCCAAAGATCCGTTTCCGCAAGAGGAATTTTCATAATTTTCACGTATTTTCGTTAAACGCCATTCACATTTCAATTACTTTTAAGTGCATTAAAAGGAATTAACAACTAATTTCCACATGTTCTAGAATAATTACCATTCCGGGAGCCCCGGAGGAACGCCGTCGCGCGTCGACGACGACGCTACCTCGACTGACAATTCTTTAATTGCCTTCAGCAAAGCTCGAGAAGTTTTAAAACGTATTCAAGAAACTTTTAATTTTTATAATGTTAGTGGGTATGTTGGAGTATAAAATAGCAAAACTGTATAACTTTTTCCTTTAATGCGGTTACTAAAAAGATACAAATTCGAACTGACTGTAGACTATGTGTGCACAAGAAAGTAAAATCCATACCGTACTTCGTTATATTTAATATAACTAGCTGGTGTACAGGGATATCGAAATAAAAGTGAACAGGCCTTATAATTTTTTTATTTTTAAAGATGGGAAAAAATATGAAATTTTTCGAAAAACCTTTAAAATGTTGATACAAACAACTAAATAACAAATCATGCCGACGGTTGATAACAGTAACTACGGGTTTATAACAATTGCAAGCCATTTGTTTGTATTGAAATTAATATGACAACCAAGAAAATGACAGGAAAAAATTATCGATGTAATTTTTTTTAATTGACGTAACGTCAAAAAATTATAGCTGTAATTTTAAAAAACTTTACTCATCTTACGGGACTTTTAACACATGAGTGAAATAATCCTAGTAATTTTATTCAAAATATTTTTGGGTTTGTAATGACTTCCTTAAACGATTTATGTACTAAAAAATAGATGCATATTCCTTATTACGCTAACAATATCCTCAAAAATCGAAAGCTCCATTTTGCTAATTTCCACCGCCATTCCAAACGATATAAAGGTACATTCGAATGTGATTGATAACTCGCACTAACGGTCGTTTCCCCTTTTTTTCTAACATTCAGATTTTCGAGGAAGAATGGCCCATTGACAGAACGCTACCGGGACTATAAATATTTCATATTTCCCCGATCGGCCGGAATTGATGGCCATTGTTGTCGGATAGCCTTTCTATTCATCTTAAATTGGTGAAAAATGGGATTCGAACGTTAACGATGCGAACTTATACAACAACGGATTCAGATTTGAGTGTATGTTTTGATAAAATCAATAGTCAAATATCGAGTACGGGAAATACTCACGTCGTATTCAATATAATTCAAACTTACCGTAATTAAATTTTTATCGATTTCGGGACAAAGTTTTTAGGCAAACCTTAATAACCTATATATTTTAGGAATCTTAAGAAAATTTACTATCGGACAAAGCAATGTCCCTGGTAATTCGCTTTAGATTAAAAGATACAGTGAATTCAATACAAAATTTGGATAAGATGGTCATAAAAATTAAAAAATTTTACATTAATTCAGTTTTTATGAATTTCTAGACAGTCCATCCATTATCACACAATCCATATCATTATCATAAGTATTACGAGTCTCTACTTGAACAAAGAAGTTTGTATAGTTGTATAAAGCTAACGGAACTGGTACATACCTCATAGACCTTCTGTTCCCTCAATTATGATTTTTTGGTACCTACCCTATTTTGTTGCTTTTCCCTTTTTCTTTCTTCCTCTGCTATTGGCTTTATCTTCTGCAAGTCTGGGTCAATGCAAGAAAATTACTGATGAATTGTTAATAATTTAGAATCTCCAGGAAATATGCTTAATTCTTTTAAGACCCCAAAACGTAAAAATCTGAAAAAATGTCTAGAGGTGATCTTGCACGAAAGCGATACCTACTTCCTCTAACGAGGGAAGTAAAAAAGGGCTTTATGCTCTTTTTTTTACAAAATCCATCGCCTTCCCACGGACTCCAAAATTGCTGATTAATGTAATTCAGGCAATTTGTAAAGGAATTGTGTTGCGTCATTAGTAAGGATCGAAACCGCCGCCGCCGCTGCCGTCTCTGTCGCAGCTGCATGGCTGCAACTAGCGACATGGGATGTACAGACTAGACGTTTCTTGAATACCTAATGACCCCCCTAGTTAGGTCGTGGGGTCGTTTGGGCGGTAATCCGCGGCTACGTTGTCAAGTTTACGTTATTTTAGTTCTTGCCTAAGGTATAAAACTTGTATTAAAGTGTATGAACTCTAAGTTATATTATAGACTCATTGGCAAAAAATGCTGGACAAAGAAAATTTTGATAGCTTGATGGTAGAATAATTTTTTGATAAGCCTTTCGAATTTTCAAAAAACTTGCTATCTGATAAAGGGATATTTGCAGAAATTCGCTTTAGATTAGA
Source organism: Philopedon plagiatum (assembly GCA_963971165.1). NCBI lineage: Eukaryota > Metazoa > Arthropoda > Insecta > Coleoptera > Curculionidae > Philopedon > Philopedon plagiatum. The sequence goes on from OZ020189.1 coordinate 2,707,984, forward strand.
AGATACAGATGATTTAATAAAAAAAATTGATAGGATAGTTATAAAAATAAAATTTTTGATCTTAGTTCAATTTTTATGAATTCCTAGACAGAATCTTTAACAAAAACTTAATGAGTTATACATTTTTGGAATCCTCAGTAAATTTTAAGTTTAAAAACTTCCGGCCAGATTCCCCAAAGCTAGATCGGTCCAATTTGACAACCAAAAGTTTTAAACTGACAAGTGTAAGAATAAGACAACTAAGTTTTATACTTTGAACTTTTTTATGAGAATTTTCTCCAATTTATAAAGAAAAAGGCCAATTTTAGAACGTACCTTCGATAGTAATGGAACTTAATTCATTGTAACAACACGTTCCAAGATGAAAATTATTTGGAAACCAAGCAAATTGCTGAAATATTAGAATAACTCATCAGTTTTTAATGACAACTTATTAACAGTGACAGGACAAAAACTCGTCAAAACCAAACTGATCAACTAGAAGTTCTTAATTTAAAGCAGTACTAAAGATCAACTAGAAGATCTTAATTTAAAGCAGTACTAAATCTTAAACCTTTTTAGTGAATCTGAACGTTCATGTTTATCCTAGTGCATGGAAAGTAAGTAAGGTGATATCAATATTTAAAAGTGGAGATCGTAGTAATATATAGCCGTAATTATCGTTCTGTCACGATATTGAGAATGGTATCGAAATTATTTGAGATAATCATATTTGACAGAATTTATGAAACGGTCAAGCATGGCATTGCAAATAGACAACATGGGTTCCTTCCAAAAAAGTCAACTTAAACAAACTTGAGTTTATTCACGTAGTATATACATGAGAGTTTAAGGGAAAAGGCCCAGGTTGATATAGAGAAGGCTTTTGACCGGGTAAAACATAGCTTAGTATTAAACTCACTCGACAGATAATCAGTTAATATCTTCATATATTTACAACAGAGCGCAGTTATGAGAACATCTGGTGTACCACAGGGCTTAAACCTGGGACCTCTTCACTTTTTGACTTATAAATGGAATAAGTGGCTTAGTTACAAGCTCAAATTCTTCAATATTTGCAGATGATTTTAAGATTTTTTCATAACAAAGTGTTAAATAAGGAAAATTGTCAAAAAAACCTGGGTGTGCTGTTTGATATAGGTCTTGAATTAAAAGAGCATACATGTCTAGTAAAATTACAGAGTCCCATAAGTTAATGGGTTTTGTAATACGGGGGTTTAATGTCGATGTATGTTTGAGATTGTTTGACACATTATTAGTTTTACCCAAACTGGAGTATGAGTATGGTAGTATCATATGGTCACCCCAGCATGTGGTATGGTGTAATGCTATAGAAAATGTGCATAGAAAGTTTCTTAAGTATATGTTTCTTAAAAGATATGGTTTTTATCCCGAAAGAGGTCATCGATTATTGTTACAAAAGTTTACAAGATTATCACTTGAAAATAGGCGCATAAAGATAACGCTTCTTTCGCTGTTCAAAGTTTTAAAGAATTATACTGACTGTCCAGAAATAGCTGAATAATTGTCACTTTCGGTAAAAAGGGCAAATCCTAGAGAAAAAAATAAAAAAAATTGTTATAGGATAAAGCTATATTTGCGGGAATTCGTTTTAGATTAGAAAATACAGTTGATTTTATAAAAAAAATTGATCAGATTGTCATAAAAATTAAAAATTTTCCCTTAATTCAATTTCTATGAATTTTTTTGGAATCTTTTTGGAATCTCCAGAAAATTTGCTATCGGATAAAGCGATATTCACGGGAATTCGTTCTAGATTAAAAGATACAGTCAATAAATAAAAAGGTCATAAAAATTACAAAATTTTACCTTAATTCAGTTTTTATGAATTTCCATACAGAATCTTTAATAAAAACTTAATGAGATATCTATTTTGGATCCTATCTGGCCACCTTAATTCAATAACTAGGATGGGAGAATTGGAAGAAGGTCTATAATTTGCTGTGTGCAGTATCAGGAATATCAATTTTGATCGACAGACACCTGTATTTCTTTGTTCTAAAATATTTTAGGAATTTCGCAGATTTGCTTGCTTTTTCTACAATTTAATAGCGTAATATCCTCATATTCATAAGTACACCATTCTAAAAATAGACCCGCTTTACTTTAAATTTATCTACTTCCATTTTTCTCCAAGTTGTATTTTGCTTGGCATTATCGAAAAATAGAAAGTCTCCCGTCGAACAGACGCATTTCTCTCCACAACAACCTAAGCCCTAGAATTCGAAGCAATTCCGAATCGAAATCGCCTTATTTGGATTTAAAGCGTATTTGAATTTATTTTATATTAGGCGGTGGCGAGGCGGCTGCGGCGAGCTCCGTTGCCGCTCCGATACGGGGATTTACCTTGACAATTATGGGTATAAGTTGGCCGCGAGGCTATAATACGGCAAATTCCTATTGGGCGCCAGAAATAACCTTACGTCGCCTTATCCTGAATAACGGCCTGCAATCCTGGCCGCAATCCGGTCACAAGTCACAGTTTCCCGGCGAGGATTTCGGTCTAAATGGCATGTGCCGTCTGGGAGAGACAAATTTAAGATATGGAAAATTTTTGTATTTAGAATGTTATGAGATTTAAGTTGATTAAAGCGTTAAAAACGGGAAATGTGTATCAGAAGCAATAGAAAAATTCTTTGGATTTAATTTTTAAAAACAATTTAGTGGATTAACCGTTATCTCAGGTTTCAAAACAGTCGGATTTCTAATTGCATGTCGAACCTATTGTATCCATCGGACATGACAAGAAAAGATGTATCATGTATTGTAATATTATGTTGGTAGTTCTTTAAGGTCATTATAATTCATTAATTCATACCTAGAGTCTCCAGATTATGGAACAAATTGCCTGCAGATGTTTTCCCTTCCCCATGAAAGCTGCAATCGCCTACGGTACATTAGTACTTAGGCCAGATTAAAAAAGGCAGGTCGATTATCTGCAAAACTAAAGCCCGTCGCGTAAAAACCTTTAACCCTCGCACTGAGAGGCAATTGTTCTATAACAAACCGGCCTTAGCAACAGAGAAACCGGTAGTTAATGCCCACTAAATAAATTACACGAAAAAGAATATGTCAAAAATTCTAAAATTTAAATTTTGCTTTTAAAATTACCGACTTTCACGCTAAAAATAACAAATGACGCCGCATATTTAACACGCTACGCCACTTTAAAAACTTTGCATCGTAGATTGGCGAAAAGAATGAGAGACGGATGTTTGCCATTTTCAAACTGGAGGGCGAATTCATTAATCAGCGCAATCTTATGAATATAACTGCATATCTAATAGGCAATTTATAAAGATATTGCGACGAACAGATTATTCGGCTATTTTTTTTTGTTGTCGCGTGACCATACTGTTAAAAAATACGTGACCTTTTTTCTTCCGAAACATCGACGTGGAAGATGTTACAACGTATCGCACATCGGCTTCAGAGAAAATGTTCGAAAAAATATTTCTTCTATTCCCGTACTGTAATATTCAAATTAAATATTAAATGCATTCGGTGTTTCATAATAATGTCCATTATGGCAGAGTAAAGTGGCTGATTGTGGAATACCGGCTGAAATGTGGAGTACCTCTTTCCTGGCAAAACTATAACTGCCATCTGTCTTTCAATAGCTGCATCGTGGACTCTTTTTATTGTCTTTTACTTCAGTAAACACTAGAGGTGGTACAAACTGTTATTTTTTAATAACAGTTCTGATTCGTACCTGTTTCGCTTACGGAACAGTTCCAAAAACCTGTTACTTTTTAGCAGTTTCAACGTTGGAACCTTGAGATTCTCGGAATAGCTTGTAACATGCAACGGTATTGAAATTTAAAATTAACAGAACGCGGAATAGGAATAGACTTAGATACGGCAAAAGAGCGAATAACAACTTTCTGAACGTGCTGAGTAAAACAGAATAATTTTTTTTTTTGACAAATGCTGTAATGAAATAATTTTCGTTATAATTTTAACAGTTTAAGCTAGTAGGAATAATTCTCACCTCATTAATAACGTAATATAGGTTAAGTCATAATTCGTTGTGTTGCTCGTTCTGGTTAGGTACAATTTGAACTGATTTCACAAGCGGTCCATATTTTCCCATATTAAATAAAAAAACTTCTATTAAATTAACATAGGTACCTCTACATATTTTTGGCAAAATGCGTTTGTGGAATTAAAAATACTTTGGATTATTTAAATCAAATAAAAAATTGAGTTGTCAGATAACATTTAAGTTAGGCAATGTCCCGGCAGGATCATTTGTTTTTTCTTTATAATATGAGAGCTTATGACGTCAGGCTCTTTAGAAGCGTCGGATACGGGGATGGTTTAGGGTATTTTTTAAAATTTTTATTTGTCAATAAAAAGTAAAAGAAGGGGATAAAAGCTAATCGCCATAAATATTTAATTGATGTAGAGAATAGCGAAAAAATATTTTAGATTTATTTGGATTATAAGCTTGGCAGCAAATTCTTGGAAATCATTAAACGATCTCGTAAAACAACAAATTTTAATTAAAACTTTATTATTTCCGACAGGTCCTCGTAGTATCTTATTTCCATTCTTCAGCTATCAACATAATTTACAACAACCCTCTGAAAAGGGCCAGGAAACATAGCAACCAAACCCAGAGGTGGCTATTAATCACCACGGTCAATTTTCATATTTATTGCTAACGATTTCCCGCCCTTTTGTAAGAATTTCGTAAATAATAATTTTTTATTTGTCCCATTCTATGCTTAAATGTAAACAGGCTGTACACGGAGAAAAAAATTTCAAATCCAATAATCAAAAGATTTAGTTTATTTATTTGTTTATTTATTTATTCACGTATATACACTACGTACTAGTAAGTGTGTACAATTCTAATGCGTTCTTCCGTCGTACAACGATCCATAATGAAATAAAATATAAAATTTCTAGGTTAAGTTGCTAAAAATGGCGCCAAATTTAAATCCCGCGGTACCTATTGGAACACCCTTTAAACAATATCATGCAAGTCTGTATTTCAGTCCACAACAGGCAAATTTGGTACCAAATATATCCATTTTCTCGGATTTTACTAAACGCAGATTTTAAATTTATAGGGTGAGTATCAACAACGAAAATCAATGTAAACCAACAAAACTGGAGAAGTTAATTTTAAACTAATGCGTTATTACAACTTCTAGCGATATAAATCTGCAACTGACAAAATTTATGGCGAATTCGGGGCACCATTAAAAGTTTGCATTGTTATTTTCATAGTTTTTGCATTGTTATATTTTATTATGGATATTTTAGGTCATTTATGTTGGAGTGCGTTAAAATTAATTTTTGGGCGTAGTCATGTACCAGATGACAACGCAATTCGCAATCTTATTCGAAAATTTGATGATTCTGAATTGGTTGTTGATATAAAGGTGCCAATGCGGCCACGTAGTGCTCGATTGAATGAAAATATCGCTAGAGTACGTGAATATGTTGCCAAAAATTCATTCGGGTTCGCGCGTGACGTCACGCTGTGAGTTATTTTTGAAATTTATAACGCGCAATATAGAGTTTACGTTAGTTATAATCCATGACACAATTTATGCTTTAAATTACCATCGTAATCACTTTCGTTAAAATGCCTAAAACAGATTCTAGCATTTTTCACATTAAACTTATCTCCCCGTTTGCACAGACGCTTCCAAACACTTTGTGTTTCTTTGTTTTTGGGGAAGCTAAAAACTTATATATTGGGCATAAAGCCCTTGCATTGATTGTCCACATCACAACCATATACAACACATCTCTTTTCACTCTTAAACCCATAAAAGTGATATAAAAATACCAAAAAATAACTTTAAAACACAACGCGATCTTAACAAAGACGTGTCTCGTTTACAAAATATGGCGGAATTACTCACATCGTGACGTACATGGCCATGCCTACATGCGCGGTGTCATATCTTCTTTTATTTGCATCATGGTTCAAATGAGGTTTGTTTTTGCATGAAATATTATTTTTAAATAGCATGTTTTTTTAAAATGTGATGCTATAACTCTCTCGAAAGTTACAGGAAAAGCTGTATAATGGTTTCAAAAGGCAAAGCAATTTGCTATAAAGAATTATACGCAGAATTCCCAGCCTTATTTATGATTCTCCTTAAGAGCTGCTAAAACTACTCATAGTGTTAATTATGTCTCTAAAAAGCAGTGAGTTCGTTAAGGTAAAGCGAAACGAGCGCCACCAGATAATTCGGGCTGTAAATTATCTAAATTTAGCGACCAGTCGCTCGAGGAAAAATAGATTTGAATTTATTCGTTTAGCTTATTATGCACATTTATGTTTTTTTCATAAAAAAGATTAAATTTTGAATTTGTCCGATAACACAATAAGATTGTCACAATTTCGCAAAATTCTGCATAGATTTTTCCTAGAAAGGCAATTTTATGCATATTTTTTTACAAACTTTGTGTACAGACTTATTGATTATATTTGCAAAGATAGAAAAATTATTAAATTACATTATATTAGATACAACTTCAGCAAGCACAAAAACTTTTTAATAAAAAACGAATGGACATCAGTGTTATGACAATAAAATGGAGAATAAGTGAAAGCAAGATCTCTTACAGAAGCACACTTCAAAAACCTGTGCTGTCTGCAAAACGCATTGAAAAGCGACTGAGTTGGGCACGAGACAATATTGATAGCGACTGGAGCAACATGAGTTTTTCTGATTAAGCGTCATTTTGGGCTGGAGTTCCTAGAAAGAAAGCTTGGACTGTTAAAGGACATCCCTTCGTTCAGAGCACCGTTAAATATCCATGTCTAGGGTTGCGTCAGTTCTTGTGGTTTCGGATGTCTATAGTTATTCAGAGATAATTTAAATGAATAGAAAATGTTAAAAATATATTAAACTGATATCCTTAAATCTGCTGAAAGGTGGTGTGGAGATAATACTGATTCCTCAATATGACAAACTTGTTTTTTAATACTTGATCCTTATATGAAATAGAAATTAAGCCTACGCAACGCTTTTGTGTTTGACGTATATTTACTACATTCTAAAGGACCAGTATCACACCAAACTATTCCAAAATCAATTAAAATAGGGAAAAATACAAAAACTTTAAATTTAGCAGCGAGATAATAATCCCCTCGGATCTCGGCAATCGAATTTTCTACTAAAACTTACTCTCCATTTTAGATTTCTTTCGGTAACACTCGCGTAACACTTTCAATTTAGATTTAATTTAGATAACATCGAGAATTCAGACAGGCGGGGATTTAATTAAAAATCTTTTTCCTCCGATATACACGTCGTATACCCACCCTGCATTTCGGTTTTTCTTTATACTCGTACTAAGATTATTTGAAACAGTTAATGCATTTACGTTCGTGCTTAAAAGCATCTTATAGAATGTAAATTGAAGTTGGTTTTTGGATAAATTATTTGGTACAGAGTATAATGGGAGCGGCATCATCTATGACATTTCCCGACTATATCCAAAAGAGTGCCATTTAACGAACAATGACCCAGTCCTCACAAGAAAACTTTCTTCCCTTGCTCATCCTACTGTTAGTGATCTGTCTCTCCTCCACAGATATTTTTACGGAGAGAGAAGAGGGAGAATAGCTGTTTTACCAATATTTGTTGAAATCCTTATTGTATAAGGAATTTTCAGGTGGTTAGAGAATTGATTCTCAAATTTTTGCATATTTATATATATATCCCTGACAAGTGACAAGTAGACTTCATCCATATTTTTAAAAATTTTACCTCACGATAAACTCTACTGCGACTGCTTGAAACTGCTAATGGATGGCGCTGCCTGTGTCTCACTGCTTATGCAGTACGACATTGTAGCTTCAAGGAATTACTTTTTCGGAAGGTGGGTACGTTCGTCTATCCTGTACTGATGAGAACCAAAGAGTTCGAAACCGGTCTGCAGGTGACGACATTCTAACTAAATTAAAAGCTTCCTTCTTCCTGGTAGTTTCTTGCATTCGAAACTTTTCTTAATAGCGTTTTTCTGTATGTTTCGAAATAAGGGTTCTTTACTCTTGAACGATTTTTATATTTTTTTGGCCTGGATTAATTTAATGCATTTTTTATGTTCCTGCTTAAGAGCATCTTATAGAATGTAAATTAAAGTTGGTTTTTGGATAAATTATTTGGTTATTTCTTATTGATTCTGTGCAACACCCAATTTAAATACCTTTTTCTTAAAAACCGCTGCTTCTGGCGACATTAATAACGTACACCTTTTTTAGGTAAAGAAGGTGGGAGAACAAATAAGAATTTCTATTCAGATATTGTGTACAAGCCTAAAAGAGTTGCGAAGTTTTACCATGGCATATTTAATGCCATGGTAAGCACCCTACAAAATACAGCAAATTTGAGAACGGATTTGCTTTTCCTATCCCAAAAAACCCCCGCCTTCCAAATTTTGCGAATTAATTTACAATCTTTGAAAACATATCGATAAAAATTAAAATACAATTTTAATTTTAACACCCTGTATCTTTCTTATTATCAGCTTTTATACTAAGATATGTGGGATCCATTCATTACTAAACATCCTGTATAATATGTAAAATTATATTGTGAATGTTGCGCTTTTGTGTTCTTTTTTCCTAAAATCATATTCGTGATGATAATCGGGGCGAAACAAAAGCACGAACATATTTTAAACGGAATCTTCCCAGTGCGTTCCGCGAATCTGTCCCCTAACGCCAGCGGGAGAACGAAAAATATATAAATCTATGCAAATCACACACTCATAGTCGCACCGTAACAGCCGTTCTGTGATATTTCCAGCCCGGGCAATAATAAAGAAATTAAATCGCGGCGCAGGTACGCGCCAGAGCTGTTCGGAGCTGCTCGGGGCAGATAAGAGATGGCCGTTTTGAGATACGCGAGGAGATGTGCCCCCGCTGATATCGCTCCGGGGAGTAGTTATGCAAAATTTTACGACCGCACTGTATGGCATGGCGGTGTGATTATGTTTGAAGTTTCTACGTCTTTTGTCTTATTGTTATTAAACGAAAAAATTAGGATGTGTAATAAATTTTCTTTACAGCTTCAAAAATAAAAAAATATTACTCAAAAATAAACCACTTTACTGTATCCTATAAACTGAAGTGAATTCCTGTGAATATTACTTTATCCGATACCTAATTTTCTAGAGATTCCTAAAATATATTAGTTATTAAGGTTTCATTAAAGATTCCGGCCTAAAATTGATTGAACACGGATTAGGGTAGAAAATTTTAATTTTTATAACTCTTATTACTAAAAGTTTTTATTTAATCAACTGAATCTTCTAAGCTAAAGCGAATTCCCGTAAATATTGCTTTATCCGGTAGCGAATTCTATGAAGATTCCAAAAATACATGCCTTATTGATTACAGGTCGCAAAAGTACAATAAATCGATTGAAATTTTCAGAGGTCGTAGAGGACCAGGAGCTTCACAACCTTGTTGAAATTGGTGAGTATCGGAAAACGGAAATTAATTTTTTTGAATTTTTTTAGGTCAAAAATGCCATTTGCAGACCCCTTTTTGGTACGTAATAACTTGAAATCTAAAAGTCGTATCGTAAAACTTTAAAATCTGAAATATTTTCTTTTTGCAATACATTTACCTATACCTACCTAAAACAGCTGGAAAATGGATTTATTTGGAAATTTCGATTCTTGTCCCAAATTTTTCACGGTTTTTAATTCATTTTTCGGTGTCAAAATGGATCCAAATCAAAATCCCATATACCTCGTCGGAAAGAGCTCCTCGAAATACGTGATATCCATATTTTTTAATTTCTTTATAGGAAGGGAGCTAACTCGGTCATCGTACGAAGATAAACTTATTTAAGTCGGATTTCAAGTAAATCGTTATATATTGAGATTCTGAAATTTTGTTTCATGGCTTACTACCTTTATTTTACAACGTAGAACCTATCGAAGTATCCTGACGCATTTTCCGAACACCCTGTATAACATATACGTTACATATATGTTATTTATACAGGTAGGTGCATTTGCTGTGGAAATATGCTAAAAATTAATAAAAATCCTTGTAACTTTCGAAAACTCGTAACTCCATGAAAAATGGGTCTAAAAAATTTCTAACAAAAGTAAATTCAAGCTTTTTTAGTTTAGTTTTTAAAAAAAATCATGTTCATCAAATCCCAACAGGCAGTAGTCCTGTTTCAAAAAAATGCATGAAGAGTTGGTAAAATTTTCCCCTTAGACCAGTATAAAAGTCACTAGCAAAACAAAGAAAACGTGAAAAATCTTAAATTGGCCCTATTTCGACCCAAGGAATCTTACAAAAAAATCCGTTTCGTTCATTTCCAGGCACCCTGTACAAAAGAACATTTCTTTGTGGCTACCACTGTATTCTCGATTTATACCATGTAGCATGATTTGCATCTTTGCACCAATTGTTTTTTTATACCCATTTGATATTGCTAATTAAAAAGTGTATTCGAGGCAATTTAAAAACACCTTTTTCACTAATATAATCAACGCCACCATTAATCAAACGTACACCCTTTACTTCTGACAGTTCTGTTTATATAAACACTTCTTTACTGTGAAAAGATTTCCCTTTAATGAAAATATTATTAATTACGAAGTTAGAAACATCTATTAGTAGTTTACTCTAAAAACAAGAATATTCAAAAGGCAAACTCTAAAGTTTTGATTCAATTCAGAACTGACAACAAAAAGTATAGTTTCCATTGTACTCGACTTTTATAAATATCAAAATTAAAATTAATAAATGACCCATCAGTGCACCTAGCGAAATTAATTAAAAAATAGAAATAACAGTTCAAAGAGAATACACTATGACGGTTGAGTTTCTGTGGCTTTTGCATTTTACTTTGTAATGAGAATAATAGAAAATATTTAATTAAATGCAATTGGTTTAAAGTTACCTATTACGGTTGCTACATAATCAGGCCCGTGAGGAATCATTTTGACCCTTTTCCAGTTGTCAAGATAAGACAATGCATCAGCTCTACACGGTTGTTTTATTTATTTTTTTAATATCATCTCCTGCAACCGTTAAATGCTAATTTCAAAACTGCTACCTAATATTTATCTAAAATTTCCTTTATGAGGTGATTTAAAAACTATATATCAATTTGTGGGAAAATTAGCTAGTAATTTGTTTAGTAAAAACAAATACCAATGTCCTAAATTTTTACAATGGATGTTATTTATTTTTTACTTATGTATTATTTAGATTATTATGTCCAAGTGATATAAATGTTTATTTTACTGCAGTACAACCTAAAATATATCTACCTTAAATGCCGTTCATTTTTCATAATTAAAGCTCTATAAAAAAGACTTATTAATAAGCTGATCGAAATAAGAGCTAAGGATATTGTGGTTTCTCTGAGAAAAAAAAGTTGAGGAAAAAATTGATATACACATTTATTCAACTTAATAATGCTTAGCATGAGAATATAACAATATGTTTTTCTAATATGTGCAAAACAGAAAACATTTTTGAAAATTAAAAATTATTTAATAGCGAGTAATTTCACCATTGTTGTCTATAACCGCTTGGACTCGTCGAGGCATACTGAGAATTAAGTAATTTAATTCATCTCGGTCCAAGGCATCCTGTAAATCCGGAAGAACTTGTCTTAGTGTCCTTACGTCACGAAGAGACGATTGACGACCAATTACTGCTCTTCCACGCATGTCCCAGACATGTTCAATACAGTTTAGATCTTGAGAGAGTGGAGGTTACGGCAAATGACCAATTTCATCCAATGCTACCTGTTCTAAAACTACCCCGGCTTTATGTGGGCGAGCGTTATCATCTAGGAATCTGAAATTGGGCTCCAAATTCCAAAGGTAATCATTAACTATGGTTCTAACGAAGTCGCGAGCATAAATTTCGCCTGTCGTACGTTCACAAACAGTGCAAGTCCGTTTAGCATCCGTAAAAAATTCCACCCCATACCATAGCATCGCCACCTCCGAACGGATGTATATATTGGTCATTAACTCGTGAATTGGGCGGTCGCCAGACACGAACTGTACGTCTGTCATCACGAAGACAAAAGCGGCTACTATCTGTAAACATTCCGGTCTTCCAGTGATCACGTCAGTTTACCCGTTCATTGCGCCAAAGCAAACGTTGAGCTCTGTTCCAGTCTTATTAAATCGGTTGTTCAGAGGGGAAATCACACTTTGAGAAACATTAAACCAATTAGCTACATCATTCTGTCGCGCACCTCCAAGTAGCAACCCAATGGCGTGATTTGCTCCGTCTTCAGTTAAATGACGCCCATTGATATTGTGAAACAGAGTAATCACAAATATTACAAGAATCACTAAGCAACGGTGAAGCAGAAATGGAGTCCATAGAAACAAAATTTTACATTATTTATTTTTACCGATTAGTTTTCTTTGGTAGAATTTTAAATGTGTATAAACAATATTTTTTATTTTATTAGTGTATATTACAAAATTGTATTATTTTCACTCGTTGTTGACCTTTAATTAATAAAAAGATATCCCTATAATGAAAATATTATTAGTTACGATATCCGAAATTAGAAATATTTATTAGTAGTTTACTCTTAAAGGACTCTCTGCCGACCACAGCCATTTATTGCCAACTTAATTTTATTTTAGTGCAATTTTGTACTTTATTTTTCTTTTGTATGAATATTGTCACAATATTAATCGAAAATTCATATCACATAGGTATATTTGAATTTATTAATGAAAGTTTCAAGATATTTTACGATTTATTTTAGGAAAATAATATTTAAAAAGAATATTGAGGTCCTAGTGACAGAAAAAATGTCACCATATATATTTTAAAATATTAATTTTCTGAATGAAATCATTATACATCTTGAAACTTTAAAAAATTAACTGAAAATTGCTTACATTAGCATATGAATTTATACTTAATGTTATTATTAAAAATTTAAAAGCCGAAAAACCAGGTCAATGAAATTCAGTTGGCCACCATGGACGCGATCGGAAAATGCCACCTTCAAACAAGAATATTCAAATGGCAACTCTAAAGTTTTAATTCAATTCAGAACCAACAACAATAAGCATAAAACTTCCGTTGTACTCGACTTTTATAAATATCAAAATTAAAATTAATAAAGGAACCAGTGCACCTAGCGAAATTAATTAAAAAACAGAAATAACAGTTCAAGCAGAATACAACATGACGGTTGAAACTATGTGGTTTTTGCAATTTACTCTGTAACACATAGGTACAATAGAAAATATTTAACTGAGTGAAATTGGCTTAAAGTGTATTATTGTAGTTTTAGTTGAAAATAAGGGAAGTAAAAGAAGAATCTGCAGCAATATGGCTCATCCTGAGTTTCCTTTTGTGTTAAACGTTTTTCCCTCAACACATCTTTGAATCATTCACCCATCCAGTGGCGGTTTTTGGAATTGGAATTTTAAAGTTTTATATTTCTGTTGCTACTTACGGGACCCATGCTATGTTCGGGGGTTTTAATAGTGAGCCTATTTGAAATGTTGGTAAAGAAAAAAATTATAATTTGCGAAAAAAAGTTGAATTTTTGCTCCGCTTTCCATGGGAAAAAATAAACACGTTGTTCCAGTTTAATTTTGTTGCTGTGAGTTTTACTAACTACTATTGTTTAATTCCTATCTTACATAAGTTAAGCTGCTGCATTTTTATGCAACGGTTAGGCCGTGTAAGTTTGTCTTGCCTAGTTTTCAAGTTGTTTCCTAGAAGTGTTAATTTGCTTGACTGCCTTTTGTCTCGTCGAAGTCAGCTTGTTCATTGGCTCTCGTAGCTTGTGGTCTCATTTAACGTTGTTCTTTTGTTGTGGCCCTGAATTTCGTTTTCTTCGCCTTGCTCAAACTCCTCCCGATGTATAGACGGTCGCTCTTAATCGATTTATGCTAATTGATTGGTTTTGCATACCTACCTTTTTTTTTAATTCCAGAAAGTGTTTTGTTTACATTTTCTCTCGGGATTGGATTTAATTCTTATGTTTTTCACTCCCGCTGTGTCCTGGATTCCACCCTTGCATTCTGTATTATTTAAACGGCATTCGTTTTTCCAGATTTTGTTTTTAACTTCTGTAATTAATAGAATTCTTATAATGACCGGGTAGTTTTTTCCTGGTAGCCTTTAGGCATTTTCACGTGGTATGGTATGGTTTGGTGTTGCTTATTTTTTTAAGCCACGGGTTTGTAGCTGTCTTCACGACTTCTTAACATATTGTCATGGAAAGCTAAAATTTAAAATTGTATTACATTGTAAACCTAATCCTTCTTGTTTCGAAAAAAATACGTTTAAAAATAAATGTATTTTCTTTGTAACATTTTTATCTATTTGTCAATAATTCTTCTGTCTATTATTCGCCATGTTTGCTCTACGTCACGCAACAAAAGAATAGAACGCTCATCCTTTCCCGGACATTTGTAAAAATGACAAGCACGATAAAAAGTTTCAATTCTCCTTTATAAACTACCGAAGTTTAGTCAAACAAACCTGCACGAAATCTTGCGAAGCAGGTACTAAGTACAGACATAAAGATGTTTATTTAAGTATGTACAGAAGGGATCTTCTCTAAGTAGGAGTTTTTTGTGAAGTTCACGTATAGCTGGACTTGTTTTTCTTCGCTCAGGTGCATTTATTATTTGGAACAGCCAGATGGGCTTGTGGAAGCATACAAAGAAGAGAAATGCTATCTACTAATACATGATTTTAAGCACTGAACGTTAGAAGGGGAAGGGGAAACCTCTGCAGAAAATTTGTTTTATAATTTGCCGACCCTAGATAAGAATGAGCGGCAGAAGTGGGATGTTCTGGGTTTTTGCAGTTGGACAGTAAAGGCAGAGGTTAGTTCTCCTGAGCAGAATCCGTGAAAACAACTACAAAAGAGAGACAGATCAACCACAGCGCCGCGATGAGCAAGAGAAGGAAGTTTTCTTGTAAGATCTGGCCCATTAGTGAGTCGACTGGCTCCCTTTTGGATAGACTAAAGAAAAGTATCACTTTCCGCACTTGTTGGGTAAATAGCTATTTTGAAGAAAATTACTGGGATAGTTTAACTAAAAAAAATTGTTTATTTTCGGT
The DNA here is from genome assembly GCA_963971165.1 of Philopedon plagiatum. Classification (NCBI taxonomy): domain Eukaryota; kingdom Metazoa; phylum Arthropoda; class Insecta; order Coleoptera; family Curculionidae; genus Philopedon; species Philopedon plagiatum. The sequence goes on from OZ020189.1 coordinate 2,723,081, forward strand.
ATAATTTATTACAATTTAAAAACCAGCCATTTCAGCAGTGACAAATGACGTCAGATATTGTCTAAAGCACGCGTTTTATCTTTTTGATCGGAGTTTCTAACAGCCATGTGATCAATCGTCTTGTTTACAACAATTAAGTTACGTGGCTGTCAAATAATAATGAACACGACCTCGAGTGCAACTTCAGTTTCCTACATCCACCACACCTAATACGAGTCGTCCATCTGTTATGTAAATAGAAAATATTTGTTGTTTGAGTAGGGTTCGTTTTATGATGACAATGTCATTTCAAGCATATTTTGCTATTTATTTAATTTTATGGCACAATAAATCCTAATCCTAAGCTAGAAGGCAAACGTTGAGGTTATCATTTACCACTGTCAAAGAATAGCGTAGGATAAATAAAAAGAATAAACCAATTTGGAGCTTATTACCACATAACAATATCTTAAACAAATATCTTAACGCTTTTACTCTTTTAATTTCTGTAGAGGTAGGTTAAGTGAGGATTTGTAGAACAATAAGCAGTCATCACCAATGAATCTATTGTCGGCAACATAGAAAATAGAATCGGTTTGTTAGTCAGGAAATTAGCCGTTGATCATTGTTGAACAGTCCTCCTAATCAAATGTAATGTTTCCTATCCATGAAATCTCGAAACCTTTGGAAAATAATCAAGAAAATAAATACTCGAATTTACAGTACATCAGCCACAATAGCACCTTTATTTACATACACTGAGGAGTGGTTTGCAGACCAAGACAAAGGTTTTTTTAAAGGACTAGCTAAATGTAACTCCTAAAGAAATTATGATGAACAAATAAAATTTTGTGTTGAAATATTGTAGCGTTTAATATGGTAGTCAAAGTACTTATAAATACCTACTCCCTCGTGTATAGAGAATACAAAAAACAAAATACTGAAGTTTGTACCAGCTACGCCAGTCGTATTGTTCTTGGAGAATGCCCCACAAAAATGTTCATTTGCGCAAAAATAGCATATAAAAGGTTTTGATGAAAATCTGGGGCCCGAGTAAACAAGGTTAGTTTTCTTATGTCACGTAAAATATAATACAGGCAAATTTAAGAGGCACGTGATTACATCATCGCATGACGTTCTTTGTAGGAAGCTCCATGCAAATGTAATTTAAGTGCAGTGCCAGCTGAAGTAGCTTAGTATATAGGTTATTACCAAATTATGATAACGATTTAATAAAATTTTAAAAATGTAACGTGCTGTACACACATCAAAATATTTAAGCCAAGCGATCTATTAATTGGGAGTTACGCGACTCTACCATTAGGAAAATAATTAGGTAATACTTATATATATAAAAAAAATCTGCTTACTGTCACTACACACAAAAACACTAATGTAGAATCAAAGAGACAGTCAGTAGTTCAATGGTAGACTATGTTAACTATTTCCCCATAACTACTGTATTTAATTCAATGCTTAACTTATTCTTCCATACCTACACCGGCAGCTAAAAAGCTTGGGTTTCTCTTTCAAGCCAGAAAATACTTCTCCTCTTCCAACTTACACACTCTCTATGTTTCCCAAATAAGACCTAACCTAGAGTACTGTTCTCACATCTGGAGAGCGGCATCACCTTCGGTACTTAACATTCTAGACTCTATCCTAAAGAGAGCCTTTTTATTATCAATGGCCCAGTCCTCACAAGAAAACTCCCTTCTCGTGTTCATCGCCGCGCTGTTGGGGTATTTATCCCTTTCCTACCGATACTTCCACGGATTTTGTGCTAAAGAACTAGCCCCTATAATTCCCCCCTTTAACAACAGCATAAAAACCATACAATGAATATTTTTTCTTTAGAAGTTTTAAATAATAACGTAATTTCATTTCACTACCTAGAAAATGGCCATCGTCGATCCGTTGTTAACTAATACTTTGATCGGTTTAATCTAATTTGTGGTTTGATTATAGCGTTCCTTAAATTAGCCTAATAGGGTTGAAAACTAAGTTAAATTTAAAACACTAATAATATTACGTATTATGGTATCGTTTGCGGGTGCAAAACTCGTTTGTGGGGATCTTTTCAAAAAAATCGGTGAGGTACGATAATTTTCTTAACAAATGGACGAATGACAACTTTCTGAACGTGCTGCGCGAAACAGAATAAGGTGTTTTTTTTACAAATGCTGTAATGAAAGAATTTTGGTTATCCTTTTAAAATACTATGTAGTTGCGGTCAATTAGTATTTTTCGTTTTCATTTTTAACTTTTTCTTAGCAGAAACTTTAAGCTAGTGGAAATAACGCTTATCTAATTTATAACCTAATATAGGGTATCATAAATATTAGTTAAAACTGAGGCTACTGATAAAAAGGACTGATTTCGCAGTGCATTTTTACTATTTTTCTTAGGAAAAGGTTTAATTTTTTTTTGTCTTAAATTACGCTTAAAAACAGAAAATAGATTCTCCTTACAGATTTATATGTCTGGCAACGTTACAACAAATTCAATTGTTTTAAGTTTTTCGCACGCAATTTTCTGTCAAGCGCTATGTCGGGCCATGTGTTCGCTCAGCCAGGTGCGTCGAACATGGACGGGTTTTAGGGTAATTGTGAAAATTTTTAAAATGTTCGATTTAAGAAAAAAAGTATTGGGTATGTCTGTAGACTACCCCAGGAGTAACTCATTCAAATATATGTAGTGAATTTCATAACACAATGTATATTTTAGATTAATTTATTAGGAATATTGCCTATTGTAAATGCTATCTTGTAGAATTGATACCTATTGCCACCTATAATCGTTCGGGATCGTAAACTGGCTCCAAAAAAGCCCATAATTATTTTATTAATAGTTTTGTATTGACCGGGCCCTATACGATATTAAGAATGCATATCCTTTGGAAAGGACGTTAAATCAGGATAATACTTAACGGCCGACCGATAATGCTCGTCCTGGGTTTCGACCCCGGGATACGCTGTCTAATAAATTTACTTATTTAAAAAGGCTCGTCCTGCTCGACCGAATCGGGGATTTAAATTTTACGGCGAACAAATTTATGTATATTGAATTTTTTGTGTACAAAAGATCGGTTTTTGGTCTGGGGTTGGGTGTTTTATTGTTAAACGGTTCGCGTTTGAATGTTTAGTTTCGTTCCGGGCGCGTTCCGATCGGAACTATACCAGGAAAGGCCGCAAAAATAAAGAACTATGGAATAGCTACACAGAAAAAAATGCTATGCTATTTTTAATAAAAGTATTATGACCACTGGCACTTTAGTTATATTAAAGGTAATATTGTCTCAACAATACCTTATTGAAATAATAACAAAAATATTTCTTTAAATATAGACTTAATTAGATTTCAAAAGTATTCTTGCTTCTTTGAAATCTATATGACCATTTTTTCAATGCCCAAAATACTATTGGAAACCAATAAGTTACTATTTTTCCTTAGAGTATAGAATTGTTGAAAAAATTTAAATATTTGACGAGAATGCTTAAATATAATTGGGTAAAAATAGCTATTTGTGGGCGACATGATTAAAAAAATATATTTTATTAAACGAACAAGAACTACAGTTAAAACATAAAATCTTAAAATTATCGTTTCAATTAAAATAAACACTTTTATCAAATATAGAAGGTATAAGAGAAATAATAAAAAATATTAATTCAAGTATTGTTGGCTGAAATATAACTTCTATTGCGCGCGGACACCTTTGGGAGGGGTTAAAATTGTACTGTTGGTATTTTTCGATGAATCGTCGTTTGAGCTTGCAGCCTGTTTGTTCATTGCGTTATCATTTTATGTGTTGGCTAGTACAACTAAGTAAGTATATCTTCAATAATTAATAATTAATAGATTCTATGCAGGATTGAGGACTGGAGCAACTCATTGTAGTTTTTATGGTAAGTAATACAATAAGCTGTCCAGTAATAAATGTGTTTTTTTATTTGTAAATCTCTCTTGGTTAGTGTATTATAAGATTGTTTACTCAGCCGATATATATCACTAAAAAACTATAACCATTAAATATGCTCGCAAGTTTAGGCATGTTTTCCACCAAATGTAGTTGAAAATTTAGGAGATTCGAATGCAGTGGTAATCGTCAAATTTGTTCCATCTTGCATCCTGTATCCATACAAGCCAAAAGTAGACAGTTTTGCAAAGGAGATGATCCTATACTTGGAGTGAAATAAATATATAAAGCTTACCCTGTTCGCGTCAAAAACTGGTAATAAAATGTCGTTTTTTTATATTTAAATGTTTACAGAATGTCTTAACAATGTATGATTAATAATACTCAATAAAAACTATTTTAAAATAATAAAACGTGTTTCATTTGTTTTTAATATTAGTATAATTTATGTAATAGAAAGTATTGTGTATTGTTCTTCCAAATACATATGTGCTTGAATTTAAGCAAGCATTTTTTCCCATTAGAAGTTACATTAAATTAATTAGTGTTGTAATAATCAATCACCTCATTAGTAGTGTAATAACAGATACTTCCATAAAATGAGGTGCATAGTTTTTTATTCTTACAAATAAACTTTTACTGAAACCAATGATATATTTTGTATTGCATTTAGAATAGGGTATTACTTGCATCAAATATCTGTTATATTTAAACGATCTATTAAAAACCAATGAAACCTTATATTTCAAGCAATTTTATAACCTATTGCTTAACAAAGATAAACTAATCATTGAATGAAACAGAATTTGTATTATGCAATACGGAATAGAGTATGTCATTGAGTGAATTGGTATTCAATTAAATATACGATAGTGTTTTTGCTGTGTATTAATATGTAACTGTAACATCAACAGTAATTTATAATAAAATGGTACAAATATTATATTTCCTACGACCACCTATGAAAGTGAGAAACAAGGCACGGTTAACTTGGCTAGAAAGTATCTTATATCATAGCGTGTTGAAAAGTACATTTTAACACATGTGTTAAAAAGTACTTCACAGCATGAAGATGGTGCCAATTTCATAGCAAAAGTATTTTTAAAAAAATTATTAGTTACAGGTTTCTTTCCAGTATTCTTTAAATGATCCAATAAAAACCTTTAGTCATTATATTTCTGCTTTTTTAATTTCCAACACTAGCGTTGAAATGTTTATTAAGCACAAGTATTAAAAATATTAGTGTTAAAAGTGAGGGTAGTAAATAAAGACATCAATTGGGCTTTTTGGGTAAATATTTTTGTGGTCGTAGAAAAAAAATTGTACATTACTCGTGTGAAAGTAATTTTCGCACACTCGTGGAATTATCAACATTATTATTATTCGTGTGAAAAATGTCACTTTCAATACTTGTTATGTAATATCCTATTGTACAACAAGTTTTGAAAATAACTCTTTTCACACGAATGAAACGTTTGCAAGGCCACAAGTCGAACGAGTGTAAAAAGGTATTTTCAAACGTGTTGTACACTGTACTAGATCTAAAAATTAACGTATATAAAATCTTCCTCCTGAAACCAAAAGAAGGAGATTTTGGAATACTTCTGTGACTTTTCTGCTAGCTGTGGAGGATGAGATTCGAGATAAACTTCGTCGAAATTTTCATACATCATTTTTATCATTATTTTTACGAAATTTCACTTTTATTCTACAATATGTAAGTAGTTAAATTTGGCCGATTCTCTGGATGGCAGTTGAGGTAACGCCGTCAATATGCAAACGAATGAAATTGATCCCTAGGAGCTTTCAAATTATAACTGCTGCCAAAACTGCCGCCTACTAGATTTCTAAACTCTTGTTCAAGATTATATAGAAGATAGGTCTGGCGAGTGGTTGGTTGCATAATAATTGTTCCTTGTAGCATGCGTAAACGTCTTCGCACGGCGTGTGTAAACGTTTTCGCACGCAAAGTTCTGTTTTTTATTTTTATTCCACGGACTTTTTAACCCATCCCTGTAACTAGATGAGAAAACTAAATAAAATGCTTAAAAAAATGATAATAAAAAATTGGAAAAGAATAATCCTCGCTGGAATAGATTTCAAGCTGTCGGATGACAGTACTAATAGTCAAGAATTATTTTTTTAAATAATGTAATTTAAAATAAAATACTCATCGAGGTTTATCACGTCAACGTGTTCATCCAACAAAATTTATCGTATAACACAAAATTCCAAAATAAAATAGAATAATTAAATTGTTCCTTTTTTAAAATCATTTCGTTTAATTAAATTTTAGCAAAAGTATTTTCCTCTTTTTCCGACTTCAAACAACATTTGTTGCTAACTTTGAAAGCCAAATGTAATTTGTGACGGCAAATCCATTTCCAAGAACGCGTTGGAGCTTCAATGAAAGCAGTTATTAACGTTTTTGCAAACAGAATTTTTCGCTTTTTCCTTTTCTAATTCCATGTATTATAAATCACGAAATGTCATATACAATTAATTTAATTAATATATATTGAAAACATCCCGGAGAATTCTGTCCTGCTGGGTATTTAATCAGTAATATTAATTACCAGAAAATTGTATCATTTTTTAATGTTCCCTGTACTGGGCTTATCAAGCAATCTATTTTTATTTATAATACAAAAGTACTTCATTCGAAATGTTTATCCCCAAAAAATTATTTCTTATTACATTCGCCCTAATAGCGATCATAACCATAATAATTTTGGTGGGATTTAAACGGCACGTGATCAGTCGAACTATTTGCAACAATAAGTCATGTGCCTCTTAAAGATTCCAAGCTCAAGGTTGAACGCTATTAGGGAGATTTTGCCACAAGAAATTGCTGACGAGATAACCCATAACTGATAAAATTTACAGTGGTATTTTAATCAGAGTTTTCACCTTATTTCCTAAATGAATTTATAGGCCTACCAAACATGAGGAAGACTTTGATTTTTTTTAATTTTTAGGTTTTTATAAATCATGTGATAGAAACACACACAAACACACTTTTAATTTTATCGTTAATGGGTTAGTGGGTCTGCAATTTCTAGTCGCACAATCTCACTATTACCTAGAGACTCCTGTGCTACTAATCTACGTTGTAACTTAACACTATATTTTTTGAACGTAAGTTTTCTAAAAATTTAATTTGTCAATGTCGTCGAAGCAAAGAAAATATGAAAACATTCGATTCTGCTTATGAAAACACCAGTAATTGCCCTTATTAAAAAGCTAAACGTGCTCTTGGCACGAGATTTATCACCACAAATAACTTTTCGGCTTCGGATTCAGCACAGAGTGTTTCTTGAACGTTCAAATATCGCGGAAAGTAAAGTTCATGTTAAAATCGAATTAAATTGTGATTTTCGAAACGTAGGAAACTTAATGCTAATTTTTTACAATTTTTTATACAAACGAATTCAACGGTTTTCAGTTTAGTAAAGTACAGGCTTTTTCTCAAGCAAAATCATTTGCAGAAAGTGTAAGTTCGTATGAGGTATACAGAAAGTTTTCTTGTGTAAAATAACCTTCTTTTATAAGGGAATTTATCCCGTTTCTATCGAAACTTCCACGGATTTTGCTCTGAAGAACTAGCCGCTATAATTCCCTCTTTGACTGTTCCTAACAGAACAACAAGAGGCGCGTTACGTATTCATTCATTTACTGTCCAACTACAAAAGTCTAAAACATCCCACTTCTCTCGTTAATTCATATTATGGAACAAATAGCAGCATGCAGATTGGTTCCCTTCTCCCAACCTCCAATCATTTAAATCCCTTATCAAACGATTACGTTTCCCTTCTCCTCAGTACGTTAGTACTTAGGCTTGAAGTCTACGTGGGATGTCCAAGATTAACAAAAATATTAAAAATTTGATACAAAATAAATATTTTTTCGAAAATAAAAAAACAAATATTGATTTGTGAAAAAAATTCGAAAAATTTATTTTCGAAAAAAAAACATTTTCGAAAAAATAAAAAAAAATGACTCTCAAAAAAGATAACTAAAAAATACTTTTAGAAAAGAAGTTTAAATAAAAATTCCAAAAACTTCCATATATTCACTAAAAACATCCTGGTACAAAGTGTATATCATCGTTTCATAAGTAGTGAACAAAATAACACGAAAGTGTATCATACACTAAACATTTGTGAATAACTGATTTATATTAAATCTAAGATAAATATAAATATTTGGATAGAAATGTCTCTACTAGCACGAAATCCATTTAAAAACTCCAGTTTCGAAATGTACATTTATTTAAAAAAAACTATCCAACTACAAAAGTCTAAAACATCTCACTTCCCTCGCTCATTCACACCTGTGGTCTCCAGATTATGGAACAAATAGCGGCATGCAGATGTTTTCCCTTCTTCTCCCAACCTGCAATCATTTAAATCCCTTACCAAAAGACTACGTTTCCCTTCTCTTCACTACGTAAGTACTTAGGCTTGAAGTCTACGTGGAACATCCAAGATTAACAAAAATATTAAAAATTGGACATAAAATAATTAGTTTTTCAAAAATAAAAAAAAATAATATGGATTTGTGAAAAAAATTTGGAAAAAAATATTTTCGAAGAAATAAAAAAAGGACTGTCAAAATAGATGTTTTAAAAAAATACTTTTAGAAAAGTAGTTTAAATACAAGTTCGAAAAACTTCCGTCTATTCACTAAAAATATCCTGGTACAAAGTGTATATCATAGTTTCATAAGTACTGAACAAAATAACATGAAAGTGTATCATACTCTAAACAGTTGTGAATAATTGACAGTTATAGTAAATCTAAAATAAATATAAATATTTGGATAGGAATGTCTGTACTAACACGAAAACCTTATTAAATAAAACATTTTTCCAAAAATACATTTTTTCGATTATACCTATTATCGAGACAAGCTCTTTTCACAAATATAATTGTAAAATTACAGAACAACTTACTCATGGCCTACTGGTCAAGTTCACTGGTTTACGAAGATAATATTGGGGCCATTATGTTAATTATTCTTTTATATAGGTAAGAGATTTTAAAAATTTTGCAAATGTTGATAAAGAATATAAAAAAGCCTAGTTAAAATTGGACAGGCCCGACCATATCCAAAAATGCGAATATACAGCGAGAAATTTAAGTGCGCATTGTTTAAACTAAATTTGATGTATACAGGGTGTCCCAAAAAGAAGAAATCACGTCACACTTAATTTTTTTTAAATAGAAACCTCTCTTTTTATTTCATTTTTGACTTCTGCGTAAAATTTCATATTCATGGATTATACCCTATATCTAAATTGAACCGTTTTTGAAAACAATGTCGTTTGTTTATACTCGCCCGGTGCGTGAATGTCTAAATAGAGTTTTACTTGGGCGATGGATTGGTCGACGGGGTCAATACAATGGCGGGCCAGATCCCCCGATTTAACTCCGCTAGATTATTTTCTGTGAGGCTGCCTCCAATTCAAAGTGTATGTCAATAGACCGAATAATATTGACGACCTGAAAAATTGAATAAGGCAAGGAATTCGATTACTAGAACCTAAAGTAGTTCAAATGTTCTGCAAGAATTTGAAGATCGTCTCGGGTATTGCCAGGACGTTGGTGAAGGTGTCTTTTTCTCAAGAACGGTTCAATTTAGATATAGTAAATGCAGGTTTACTCAGGTTTATTATTTTTTATAGATACCATCAGAGGTCAGAATAAAATTTACAAAAAAAAACATTTTCGTAAAATTGTTTCCTGAAAATCTAGCGCGGCACGGTATGTACAGGGTTATTGATTATATTTGGACCAATAGCCAACTTTTTTATTTGAAGAGAAATAAAAGCGTTTAAATTAGATACATTGTAGATTTGTACAAGAACCATCAGGAAACGTAACTAAAATAACAATTTAACATCCTATAAGCTAGTTTTGAGCTAACCCTAAGTTTCTTCAGAGGGATTGCCATATTATTTTCTTTTTTTCTTTTTAAATTCTACTCGCCAAGAGCTCTATTTTATGTTAAGTTACCTACACCGTTGTTAGACTGTTTTCATATAATTTTTAAAAATAAAACGAAACTGAAGCAATCCTCTATACTCATCGTAGCATGCACATTTCAGGATTGTATTGCAGGTTCCGTAGGAGACATTTACTTGCTGGCTTAAACGCCGAATTGGAGTTTGTGGATGTTCATTAACAATTTGCGTCAGTACTTTTCCTTTTTTTACAGTGCAAACTTTGGGTCTCCCACTGCCTTCCTTTCTATTCACACTTCCTGTTTCTCTAAACCAAGTCACAGCGGTCGATACATTTACAAAATTTAAAATAGGAAAACATATCCTGAACAAACTTTAAGTAAATACCTTCGATTCCGATTTCTTCTTTCATTTGCACCATCACAATGCATTCTATCATTAAAAACCCCTTGGCGAATGATAATTAAAACGCCTGCAACTGTTTTCAGAGCACACAATAACCGTTTTCATGGATTTATTGCTTTAATTAAACGCAACCGTATAGAAAAAAGGCAAAGAGATACGTATACACTATACAGGTAAACTAATCGGCTTTGAACCGAGGATTGATGTATTTTACAGTGATTTTGAGCGTTTAGAATTTAGTACTGGTTTATCTTTTCTCTTCGTATATGTTTAGTAGGCCTAACATGGAAAGTAAGAGAAATAAAACCGCAAAAGGATCTTTTTTGCACAATCATGTTCTTTATCACTTACTGTCATTATTGATAGAAACAGTAAGTTGCTTTTACTGAACGATTATTATTTTTCCTAGCAACCAAAGTACACAAGCCGTATCCAGGCCGGTAAGTGCAAGTTACCGCACTAGTGCAGTAAGTGAAGTTGTGCTTATATCTGCAGCTAAAAATTGACTAAAAAAAGAGAACACACAATATTGTCACGCTCTCGTTTTAAGGGTGTGGCTAGGGGCGTAAAGGTAACGGAACCTTAACTAGATCGAAATCAAACGTGAGATAAAAATAAACTTAAATCATTTATTTACAATAAATAGGAACATTCAATCTTGACTTAAACAGAAGACAGATATATGTAATTTACTCTCGAAAGACAACTTCATTTTCTATTGCTTATATAACAGATTTGAAGATCATTTCTTCTACAATTTATCACAATCACAAACGCATCGGACCGGGGATCGTTCACTAGTGTCTTTTCTAACTCTCGTCTTTCCGATCGCCCTATCACCCAGTCTGCAGTTTTCCCCTCCTTTTGGGGAGCGTTGACTTTAAGTCAGAAACCGCAGTTCTGCTGACTTGATAATTCCGCGTCGTTAAATAAATTATTTAAAGTAATTGTTTGTATTTATAAAGGAACTATAATATTTCATAGTTGCAATTTTAATGCATATTCAATAAATAAGCTACATTCTGCCAATATAGAGGGCAATATCTTATGAATAATTAAAATAGGATTATGGTTTATTTATTGAACTGCCGAATATTGATCTATGAAATATTATTGGTTTTTCCAAATCCAATAGTAAGTCGTCCTATCTGATTGCTTAGAGAAAGTGAATATAATCAAATTATAAACAAAACTTTTAACAATATTTTAGATGCAAAACATGTGAGATGTAAGTACTTGGGGAAGTTTTTTTTTATTATAAACTTCTTTGACTCATTTTTGTGGCAATCACTGTAGTGTAATTAGTTGAACGTCTTTCACATTTTGTCTTAAAGGAACTAAAAGAAATGATTTTAAATAAACAACGTGAAATTTATCTTGTTTCCATCGGTAATTTGAAGTTAGAAGACGTAGAAAAAGTGCTACATCTATTCACAAATAATCCCCGTGTTTGCTTTCATCTAAAGCTATCCATCAATTTTATTTACTTACGGAAAAATGAACCGTGTTGTTCTATTCGAGACGGCCGGCGATCCCCGTCTGACCTATTCGACTCTCAAAGGTTACTTAGATTTAGACGTTACTCGTTGATACGAGAGCAAATAAAAATAAATTCTTGTTACAGAGGTTTTTCTTAAAAATGGACGGACATTGACAACGCAATAATACATAATTATGAAAGAACATATTTAGAAAAATATTTTTTGAATAAATGCAAATTGTCACATGGGAAATTGTCATTTTTTTCTATTATCTTGGACAGTCCAGGTACTCTCAGTCAAAGTGCTACAGTACCGTAGGTGTTTGATGAGAAGGGAAATATACGATACGGAATTTAAAGGACTGGAGGTTGGGAGAGGAAGGGAAACCTCTGCAGGCAATGTATTCCAAATTCTGGAGACCCTCGGTGTGAATGATCGATAAAAGTGGTATGTTCTAGGATTTTGTACCTGTACAGCAAAGGCATGCAAATATCTGACGCGCTTCTCGTTGTTCTGTTAGAAACCGTCAAGGGGGGAATGACAGCATGCGCAAAATCCGTAATATCTGTAGAAAAGGGACATATCCCCATTAGCGTGGCGATGAGCGAGAGAAGGGAGTTTTCTAGTGAGGCCTGGGTCACTGATAAGTAAGGCTGGCCAGTTTCGTTTGTCACCACAGGCGTCGATGCCGGAAATAAGTACCTGCGTATACGGTATTTGACAAAAAGAATTTGTGTGCGAGTTCGACTCGCGCATAGAGGGTTCCGTACCACATAAAATATTGTTTATTTCTCACAGAACGCAAAATTCTCAATAACTATGGTAATATACTTGATAAGGGATAAATAAAGGGATTAATATTGTGTATGGGTTGCTACTGGAGGATATATAATTTATTTAATATAATATTTTTTTTTCAGGTGCACAGAAAATGGCAATGTTGACTAAAAGGCAAGTGGTTGATATCTTATTTGAACAATCGGGTAAAAGACGAGTATTTCAATCGAGGCATTCAATTACGTTGTTGTTTATTATCCTTTTTAAGGTAATAAAATTTCCATTAAAAAAGGTTCAAACCAATCCGTCATAGAATCATTTTCCATAAAGTATACGAATATACGTCCTTAAGTTTTGCAATGCAAATTTTTTCGAAAGTATTTTCAGATAAACCGGGTCCCCACCACTCAGCAAAGAGTTTTCTATTTAACTTGCTACCCACCTTTTAAATTAAAAGCATTTCTCGGAACTTTCACCTTAATATAAAAATATTTCGAAAACATTTTTTCCAAATCAAATTTTAAAAAATCTTGTTAACATCAACTTAGGGATATAAATATTTAAATTTATTCAAATAATCTCGTACTGCAAGATAAAGCTTCGTAACATAAAAACATAAACGAAAGAAGGTTTTTTTATCGGATGAAAAAAAAACTGTTTTTACAAGTCAAATTAGAAAGTTTATTAAGGGCATATTCCCATGTATCAACTTTTTTCATCTTTTTGGAAAATTGGCTAATAACAATTTACATTTCGGAAATATTTTACTTAGGGGAACATGTTTTTTATGTGGCTTGTTAAATTATAATATTCAAGGAGGACGATATCTTATCTAGCAAACAGTGACGGAGGCGGAGAACATGAAGGCGCCTGGAGCCTCTTTAACTAAAGCTAAATTCGATAATTTTAATAATAACAAATGGCCAATACACCAGTTTGTAAGAAAAGCGTAAAATTTTTTAACGATCGGCGGAAAACACATACTACGGGGGGTACTGATTAGGGTGTCCGTTATTTACCAAGTTGATTTTTTTTCAACCTAAGCCCTTAATATTCATTATAGACCTTGCCCTAAAGACGATACATTTCCCATTTAAATTACATGGGATTTTGCCACTTTTTACAATTAATTTTTTTTCTCGGACAAGATGACTTAAAGCAATGAGATATACATATTCTTATAGGAAAGTGAACGCTCTACAAAAAAGATCTCTTATAATTTTTCGATTAATTCACTCCTTCAAAAGTTATTTAAGGTACTAAATGCGACTTAGCTCGCTTGCGTGAATAGAAAATCCGTGTGTTGGCGGGATGCTTGTAGTGTAATTTTGAGTCACTTACTGTATTGAAGGGAAATTTCATGAAAGTATACAAAAAGTTATGAAATTCAATAAAAATTAGTTGACTGCGTGTTATAAATGAATAGTCTCAAAAATGATTCAAACTAGAACCAGCTACCTGTTATGCGGTACATTATTTTCCATGTTTAAATTTTTTTTACCCCAATACCACCAGAATTATCTAGTTTTAGATATAAACTAATAATTTTTATCGAAATAATAATCACTTTGCCGTAAAAGTAAAAAAATCTGAAAATTTACATAGAGTCCAAATTTCACCTTGAATAACTTTTGAAGGAGTGAATTAATCGAAAAATTATAAGAGACCTTTTTTGTAGAGCGTTCAATTTCCTATGAGAATATGTATGTCTCATTGCTATAGGTCATCTTGTTCGAGAAAAAAAAATAATTGTAAAAAGTGGCAAAATCCCATATAATTTAAAAGGCAAATGTATCGTCTTTAGGGCAAGGTTTATTATGAATATTAAGGGCTTATTTTGGTCTGACATTTTTTTTAGACGATAAACTAAAAATTTAGGGGGCGTCGCAAGAAAAAAAATCAACTTGGTAAATAACGGACACCCTAGTACTGATATCTAAATACTCTGGAAAGTTTCTAGTAGACAAAATTGAATATGGTAGCTATGGTTACAACTATGATGTTTTATAAATAAGTCGTTAAAGTTTGACATCCATAAGTTGAACGGTGACAGAACCGTGAATTTTTGAAAACGCTATGCCTGAAAAAAGCTAGATTTTGGAAAAATCGAGTTTCGGTCTGTTATTAAGTATTTATTTTTGAAAGGGTGGCATAGAAATTGTTGCTGATATGATAGAAAGAAAAGATGAAATGTCAAAGATGAGCAGCGCCCTAGATGATCAATTTCTGTGACCACTCCGGAAAACATTGATTCTGTCAATGGTATGATTTCAGAATATCGACGAATTGGGCTCAAACGTATCGCATAAGCAGTGCACATTTCCTATGAACGTGTGTTTCACATCGGTCATCACGACTTGGGTTTGAGAAATCATTCGGCCAAATGGATTCCGAGATGCTTAAATGCTGATCAGAAGCGAGTTCGATTGACAACGTCGAAGTCGATTCTTCAAACTTTCTGGATCGGCTTGTTCCTACGGACGAAACGTGGTTCCATTACTATGATTCAGAAACTAAAGAGCAATCCAAAGGGTGGAAAGCATCGACCCAAAAAATTCCGTGTTCAAAAATCGGCTGGCAAGATTCTTGCTTCAGTTTTCTTGGACAAGGATGGGATAATTCTGATAGATTGTTTGGAACAGAGTAGAAGTATCACGGGGGCATATTATACTCAGTGGCTAACTAAATTACGTAAGAAAATTGTCGAAAAACGCAGCGGAAAACTTGAAAACGGTGTGCTTTTTTTGTAAGACAACGTTCCTGCTCACAATTCGTTGCTTTTACTGCAAAAAATTGCTGAAATTGGTTTTAAATTGGTTGACCATCCGCCCTCTTCTCCGTATTTAGCATCGTCAGACTATTAATTGTTCGCAAAACTTAAAAAACATTTGAAAGAATACATTTTCGACAAATGATAAAGCCAGAGAAGCCACTGCTAAAGTATAGCCCACTCGTTACCAAGCACACTGTATGGTGTGTTGTGGCAAAGTAGGTTAATTACCCTGAACTTTTTCCACCTCTGTTCACATTAACGTCATCAGCATTCCTCAAGTGTCCGAGAACGCGCACTTTTTACTTTTCGTCTCGAATTTATCTAAATTGAACGTCGCCTAAAATTGATGCCACGTGACCCACTGCATCGTTCCGCCTTGAATTGCATCAAGAGGGCGGCGACGAATTTTCTTTTACGTTTACGTGATCGCAGAGACCGAAGAGTTTTCCCACACAACCAATAAAACTTCGAAAAATTTCGTTCTTATTTTTTCTATGGATGTTGAGGCTAAGAATTTTAAAAGATTTATTGTTTGGGTGTTACTCTACTGTTAAAGAAAATTAATATTTTTAAAAATATGAATCCGCCACAATCATACAGACATTATTTAATAATTTTAAACCACACGCACCCACAAAAATTACTTAACAAGGAAAATGCATGTATTTTTTTATTGCATAAATCGTTTCAGGAGGTCATTACAAACCCAAAAATATTACAGTACAACCTCCTTAATCCGAACTAATAATTGTACTGGTTAATCCGGATTTTCGAAATGTTCGGAATATTTCAAAAAAGACAGAAAATATCCATTTTCCTAATTATCTAAGAATTTCAACATTCTCACAATGAAAATCTCTTTATTTTTAAATCAAAAATTAACAACTGTACTATATATTTTTTGCTAGATACAGCATGACTAATAAAATAAGGTAAATCTAAAAAAGTATGTAAATCTAAGAAGCTGTACAACATTAAGTGATTTTGCTCTGTTCAATATTGCTCGTTGTTTCATTGCCGATAGATAGAATGTGATGTTCCAATTCAGCATTTTCCTCAGCCCATTTCAAACACATTTCGAAACTTCCGCCTGCCTCTGTGTGTTTTAAACGTCGTGGTATCACCTCTACTTCTTCGTCGGAGCTTGGTTCATTTTGAACATGCTCCAGAATATCCATATCGTTTATGGATTCCGATGATTCTTCTTGTCCGATGGCCCATTCAGTAATTTCTTGTCTTGTTACATCTCAGGAAATGTGGCTTATCAGCGCAGTACCTTCCTAAAGTTGAACAGGTTTGTTATGCAACACAAAAAACATCCACATTTCCTAGCGTCACATACTCTATCCGATTTATTTTTTCCTCTCCGCTACGCATCAACCAATCAGAAGAGAAAGTTAACTTCGAAAACAAAGCCGTGCGTAGCACGTGGGGAGCCGCCTTATTTGCCTAGATAGTAATTATTGTTCTTTGTGTTACGGTGTTCTTTTTATTACAGTGTAATTTCTGTCCTTGTCCTTGCACAAATTTGGTTACGGTCATTGTTAAACATTTCTCTTATTGAAATGTAATGTTTCTTATCCATGAAACCTCCTAACCTCTTGGAAATAATTTAAAAAATAAATTAACACTGCAATTCACCATGTGCTACCTAATATAACACTTTTATTTACATGACATGTGGCGTCACAACCAATAGCATCACATTTTGCAAGAGAACCTTGTTTCATTCATGCATTTTATAGTATTGATCATGTTTCGCTCCATACACCATTGCCGGTCTGACCATTGCTGTATAAATCTCTTCCTGCCACTGACCCTTGTATGGCAAACGATGATTATTTTCTTTAAGGTACTGGTCTGATCCCGTTAATGTTTATATGCAAAAACTCTATGTAAGAAGAAAACATTAGCTAGGAATAGTTACAGACACAAGTGAATTATACGTTCGAAAAGGAAATGCTTTACTTTGGCTTACTGTCGCTTCTTTTGAGTAATTTAACATACCTGAGCGAATAAGCTTGCGAGAAGGAATGCTCTTCGATCATTGAACCCTGTTCAATTTTTAAGGAATCGCGTTGACATTCACCAAGAGGACATTTCGTTTTGTTTCGTGCATTGTGCGTATATAGGACAAAGAAGGATGACAGCGAGCAAGCGAAAAATCCGGGTTCTCCCTCTCCAACTTATACAGGGTGGTCCAAAAGTAATGGTACACAGAGTAACAGCAGAATCCTTATGTCGAAATAATGCGATTTATTCAAACTTGCCTAATTCCAAAGTTGATAATAACCAAGATATAGGGTATCAAATTTTCAATTTTGTTTTCGATTTTACCCAATAATTTCTCAACAAAACGACATAGCGGCACAAAATTAGGGATTTGAGGATTTTTTTAGGCGAGGAATTTAAATTCGTCCATACTTTTGACGTCACTAGTAGAGGGCTTCTTTTACGTCAAAAAGGTATACTTTATTGAAGTCGCTAGGTGTATCCGTTTTCGAGATAGTCGCATTTGAAATTTCCTATGCAACAAAAAATAGTCCATAAGCAATGGTACATGGTGCAACGGCAGACTCCCCAGGTCAAAACAAAGCGATTTTGTTAAATTTACCCAATCCAAGGGTGGATAATAACCAAGATACAGTGTATCAGAATTTTGATTTTGTTTTCGATTTTTTCAAATAATTTCTAAATAACTCCAGATATAGGTGAGAAATTAGTGATTCGGGGGCTTCCTGGGGCGAGAAATTCAAATTCATCCATAGTCTCTATCTCATCAGTAGAGGGCGCCACCTGCGGCACATCGGGCTTCTTTGAAATGACAGAACTTTTTTGCGCCTTATTGTATCGATTTTACTATAGAAAAAAACGATTTTTCTACTTTTCTTTACGTAAAAAAGGTGTATTTTGTTCGGGTCCCTGGGATTAACCGTTTTCGAGGTAATCGCATTTGAAATTTCCAATGCAACAAATAGTCGTATTTAAGCTGAATAACGTTTTCCAATTTGGATGAATTTGCATTTCTCGCCCCAAGAAGCCCCGAACCCCTAATTTCGCGCCGTTATCTGAATTTAATTAGAAATTATTCGAAAAATCGAAAACAAAATCAAAGTTCTGACACCCTGTACCTTGGTTATTATCAATCCTTGGATTATCTCGAAAACGGTTACTCCAGCGACTTCAATAAGGTATACCTTTTCTTTTTGACGTAAAAGAAGTAGGATAATCGATTTTTTCAATAGCCAGATCGATATACTAAGCTTACAAAAAGATATGTCATTTAAAAGAAGTGCGGTAAGCCGTAGGTGGCGCCCTCTACTAGTGGCATTAAAAGTATGGACGAATTTGAATTCCTCGCCTCAAAAAATCCTCAAATCCCTAATTTTGCGCCGCTATGTCGTTTTGTTGAGAAATTACTGGGTAAAACCGAAAAACAAAATTAAAATTTTGACACCCTGTATCTTGGTTATTATCAACTTTGGAATTAGGCAAGTTTGAATAAATCGTATTATTTCGGCAAAAGGAATCTGCTGTTGCTCTACGTACCATTACTGTTGGACCACCTAGCATACTCTGCATGTTTACGAAATGAGACCTAACCTAGAATGCTGAGTCTGGGGAGCGGCATTACATTCGACACCTAACATCCTTGATTCTATCCAAAAAGGAGCCATTTGACTCATCAATGATACAGTCCTCACTAGAAAACTCCCTTCTCTCGCTCTTCGCCGCCCTGTTCCTTTTCTACCCGATACTTCTACGGATTTTTCTCTAAAGAACTAGCCGTTATAATTTCTCCTTGTCTGTTCCTGACAGAACAATAACGTTACGTATGCATCCCTTTACTGTCCAGCTACAAAAGCCTAGAACATTCCACTTGTCATTTATTGGTGGTAAAACGGCGGTGGATACTTTACAAGTATTAACTGTACTTCTATTTTTTATTTAATGGTAGTGTCCAGCGCCCATTGCTAATATTTTGTTTTGTTAGGGGGAAACAGGGGAAAATGATCAAAGTCCAAAAATTTAAAAATTGAGATTTTGCACCATTTTGATACCTTTTCCCTGGTACTTTAATATACCATATAATACTGATCAGAATACCATTCTTAATCCACTAAAATCAACGATAAAAATATGGTACACTTTAGAATATCTAAGTACGCTCGCATTCGGTAAAGAACAATCCCTTGCCCACTTGAAACGTTTGGAATTTGTTTAACATTTTAGTGATCAATTAGTCGTCCTCAGGGATCACTGTTTGTTGTTGGTTTTATTTTTATTTATTTTTAAAACCTATGCATAAAAAATTGTCCATTTCCAACAAAGCCAATAAAAGAATTAATAATAAGTCAACAACATCCACGAACTTCACAAACAAGAGAAAGTTACAATGGAGCTATGTCAAGTTTTGTTCTTCCAGCTAAAAATCCTGTCATAGAAAAGCTGAAACACCAGGCAAACTTTACACTGTCCTCAATCATATTCCCAAGTTGAAGTATGACCAGTTGCACGAACTTAAGAAGTTTGTGGATAAAACTTCTTTGCCTAGTGAGTATGCTGAGAAGCTGTGAAAAGCATGTACGTTGTCAAGGTGTGCGTGATAATATCGGAGACTGCACTCTTTATTAGGTTAGTTCGTCGTAGTATGTGAAATATATTTTTAAATTACAAACTTGTTTTTTTACTACTTGATCCTTATATTAAAAATTCAGCCAACGCCCATGTGGAAACGAAAATGTATAACAATTTTATTATTAATTTAAATTTGACGAATTTTCAAAATTATTCCCGACTCTACATTACCCGTACTACAACATCAAATATCCAAAATATAATCGTGTAAACTGAACCGAAATCGGATCAAACATACACAAAGTGGGACGACACAGAAATTGGAACAGACCGGATACCAGGACTTGTGTGTGTGTTTGTGTGTTTCCATTAAAACAACGGGACTGTACAAAGCACATTTGGATTGCACACGGCCGTGTTTTATACGGCGTAAGTCGTGAATTATGGCTGGCAGGCCACGACCGCCAAATCATAAATTTCCTTAACATTCGAATAACTGGGAGTTTTGACGATGCTCGAGATTTACTTGCGGCCGTGTGTCGATGCTTTACGGGTTATATGGAGTACTCGTACAATGCTAGAATAAGCTTCGCTATTACCGGAGTTTAGACGATATAAAGGGCGGTTTTCCCGGAAAATAAACATGGGAACTTTCCGAAAAAACGACAATTTTCGCAAATATGAACGCAAATTTGATGTAGATTTCGATTTTGGCAGCGTTTAGGCGATTAAAAGCGCGGGTTTACCCCAAAATAAGATTTCCAGTCCCATGTCAAACTGCCGGCAATCCATTTTTTTTTCTTCTTAAATATAAACTCTGCAAAAACTTACATGTTTGAACAAATTTTTCCAGTGGATTGCGGAAAGCGCAAACCATGTTTCAGCTTTTCCTTTTAAATAGCACCCCACCTAAGTAAAAATATTTATACCAAAAAAAAAACAGGGCCGAAAAAGTTACACGAGTACTCATCGTTTCCCTAAAAACGCTATATTCGGTTCTGCGACAACTCCCAAAAATGTTTTCAGCTTGACCCGATGGCCATTGCGTGCCTAATAGAAAAGTTATGTGCACCGATTTCTGCTTTTTGTTTCCCTTTTTGTTTATTAGCGCCATTGGCCGATAAGCAGGGACCATAACTCAGGGAGCCACCTTGTATTTATTCGCTTTTCGGGAGAAATAACGATAGGGATGTGAGGTCGGCGTTGCCTTAGCCTGATAAATGTTGCAGAAATAAAAACTGTTCCTTCTTTTGAAACATGTTTGTATCAGTCTGTCATAACAAGTGTAAGTATGATATACTGGTCCTTATTTGTGGTTACAACAAGCCTAAGTATGATAAGCTTTTTACTTTTCGAATACAAGCTACAGACCTTCAGGAAGGCCTTTGGTCAAGTATGGCATGCCGCACTGCTTAAGAAACTACCTTTTTACGATCTGCCTCGTCTCGAAATCAAAAGCTGGATAATAGACGCACATCTGTGCACCTATCCTTTTCCAAAGATCTTCAATTACTCTTAGACTGGGGTGCCAAAAACCTTGTTCAGTTCAACATCTTCCAAACCCAGTCTTGCTCCCTGTCACGTAGAAAATTCGGCAACACTTACCCCATCCACACGAATAGCCAAGCCCTACAGAACAATGAAACGTTCGATCTTGTTGGCATCGCTTTTGAACGTAATCTCAGCTGGCATAAACACATTGCTTTAACAGCCACAACAGCAGCTAAAAAGCTTGACTTTCTCTCTCGAGCCCGAAAATACTGCTCCCCTTCCAACTTATACACTCTCCATGTTTCTCAAATAAGATCTTACTTAAAGTATTGACAACGCGATATATCCAAAAGAGAGTCATTCGACTCATCAATGACCTAGTCCTCACAAGGGTTTCTAGCGATCAGAGAATGAACTAGCCAATCTGAAGTTATGGGAACGCCATATTGGAATATTTCTTCAGCAAACAACTTAGAAACCGTATTCTAACGACCATTTTATTCTGTGTTCATTCGCGAAGTTTCAAGAAACTGACCTGATGGGAGATTTTCTTTCTTTAGGTATTTACTAGACCCATAACCCTAGAACGAATAGCACTATTTTAATGGAGTCTTTCCTTTTTTAATCAACATGTTAGAGAAATAAAACTGTAAAGAAAAAAAAATTTCACAAAGCAGATTACCACGAAATGTCATCCATATTTTTGATATAAGAAATAAATCCTCCATAACTGACAGTTTTTATATACAATGAAGCATAAATATACTGAAAGGACATCAATATCTATAGAAATAAATATACTGAATGTTATTTTCCTGTTATAATTTATAACTAAATAGGTATTATTAGAAGGGTATATTAATTGGTTATACATTTTCTTGTTTTTAGCTTCTATCATGAGCAAACTAAAAGAGAGCTGAAGATAACCAATTAAAACGTTATCTCTCGATTTTGCTCCATTTAAAAACATCGGAATTCCGAAATCCGGTTACTATTCAAAATATATCGTTCACTCTGGCCTCTGTAGACTTTAGGCCAAAGTACTAACGTACCGTGGGCATCTAAAGAGAAGGTAAGGATGTAAAGGAAAACTTCTGCAGGCAATCCATATGAGGATTTTAGAAAAGGATAAGCGATAGATGTGGGATATTACTCAAATTATCCAACCTTTTACATTTTTTGTGTCTATAAAAAGTATTTCCAAGCGATTGAGTTTCGCTTTTCAATTTTCAGGCTGTCCAGCTGAATATGGCGTCGGAAAGCATAAACTATTGGAATACACGCATTAAATTAGTATGCTAGAACTATTTTTAATGGGAATTCACGTCATAGACAGATTGATAAACAGAGTATGGATTACAGAGTTTGTTCAAAAAGTCTGCGTTTCCTGTTTTCTGGTTTCCTTGTAATTTGTTTGTTTTGGATAGCCCACGTAGACTTTAAACAGAGTGGCTATTTTCTTGAAGTCATGAAATAGTCATGGACTCTAGCTAGTCATAAAGAAGTCCTAGAGAAGTCATTGAATTTTAACATTTTTTGTTGAAAGTCATGGACTTAATTTGAAAATATTTCACCGGGGGTGGAAAAAAATTTCTGTAAATAATAATTAGTCCTGAAATGTATTTTGACCGTCGCGTCGGTGCAAATATCGTCTTGTTTCTAAACCACAAAACGGTTAATCGAATGGATAATAAATGGATATCGATCCGAGTGGACTGCATAGTTCATAATGTTAAAAGAGGATAGACCAGAGTTGCTAGAGTTCTTGCGAGAAAGGGATCAGGAATGGGTTTTGGAGGCTTTGAACTGAGCAAGATTTTTGGCACCTCAGTCTAAGATTAATTGGAGATCTTACAAAAGGGATAGATCTGCGTCCATTATCCAGCTCTTGATTTGAGAATTGTTTGGAAAAATGACTGTTGGAGTGAAGAGTACTATCGTCAACTTAACTGTGGATAGTACTGGTAGTACTTTTACTACTTACTACTTACTAACGAGCTGCTCTCTTTAGAGCAGCTCATTAGAACTTATGCTTAATTAATTTTAACTTTTTTAGAAGCAGCTACCGATGATGACTTACGAGTATTCAAATTTCCCAAATTTTTTTATCGCTTCACAATGTCGGAAGCGAATTCTTACGCATATTTTAAAGAAAAATCTACTTTTTGTCCTCAAAGCATGTAGGACTTGCCGAATAAGAATACGCGTGACATAATAAGCTGAATGGTTTGAAAGACATGCGTTCCCTATTCTTATAACGAGCTTTGCGGAACACGCGATGACATGATTTATGTAGTCGGGAAATACAGAAAGTCGACTTGCGAATGTCATTAGATCCTTCTTCAGTCGGAATTAAATAGATTTTCTGCCGTGGAGAGATGTGTATGCGGGAGTGCGAAAGACAGGTATAAGACAGCGGTGTAAAAAATGGTTTTGGAAATTTACAAGTCATTTTGGCGGTAAGTCTTGAGGATTGTGCCGAAAGAAAGCAAGAAAGAAAATCCATAGTGAGTATAAATGGTGTTCTTTTTAGCTTTCATCGTTGCCATTTTAATCTAATAAGTAAAAGTTTTTAAAAGGGTTATTTTGATATTGCATAGGTTTGGGTTAATACAAAAATAATTAAAGAACCATCGTATCGACTAGAAAATCCTTTTATTAACAAACCACATACGACACAAACCGGATAGCTACTGAACCCTGTTACTAACGGTATTTGCACAAAGTTAGAAATTTGTATACTGACTATTGAAGAGCAACCATAAGTAAAAGGCATGGCCTGGCAAGTCTCCCCCGGTCGCGTCATCAACTCCTATATTTTTGAACATGTAAAAAAATAAAAACTTAAAGTTAAGTTAAAAGCTGCAAATTTTAATATGTTTGAATTTAGACAAAACAAAATACAAAAAAAAGCCAGGCGATTCCGACGGTCGCAAGGGCCCGCCAGATGTGGAGAAAGATAAAACGGGAGTGCGAGAGCGAGAAGATTGGAAGAAATGGACTAAAGTTTTAAATTACGTAAACAATGAAATAATATCTGCTAAAATATAATTCGTAAACGTCACAGCAAATCTTACCCTAATTGGTCATCCCCTAACAGGCGGGTTCCCAAGGGGTGGTACCTTTCATAATCTTCACGTTGCCGACGGAACAACAGTTCAGTTAGCAAGTTAACCTAGAGCAAGAGAGTTGTGATCGGGTCGAGTCGCCTCTAGCGACCTGACAAAGAGTCGGTCAAGTGTCAGTGTCACACACATCGGGGAAGAGAAGTAGTGAGTTCGGCAAAAAGGTCCCGTTTCTCTCGGGTCATCGGTACCCATTTCTAAAGAAGGCATAGTTCTGTTTCTTCTCGGTTCACAGAACCCCCATTTCTACAAGCAAAGTCCGTTCCTCTGTCGAGTCTCTCGTGTTCAGAGAACCTTCGGACAAGTGTGCCACTCGGGTCGTCAGCACCCATTTCTCCAGACGAAGTCCTGTTCTCAGGTCACCAGAACCCCCCTCTCTTTCGAGCCTTCAGAGCTCAAGAACTCTCAGCTCAGTGCTAGTCGGATCACGGCACCCTCTAAATCTCAATACTTCTTCTGGCCGTGAGTGCCAGTATAGTAAGCTATATTCTTTTGGGGTCGTAGTACCCCTTTATCTCAATACTTCAGCAGGCTATCAGAGCCAGATTAATCATTTTGATCCCTACAACTGGATTATTCACCAAGTTAGGTAATCCATCTATTTTGGTCCTTAAACTACTTAACAACTTACAACGAAGTATCATGCAAGAAATAACATCTCGGAACCACAGAGTATGCAAAAATGAATATTCTTATAACAATTGTCAAAACCGAGAGTTGTGTACATGTATAAGTAAATGAATATATACAGTGGTTAGTGAAATTGATGTCTTTTACTGTCTACAAGCCGCAGCTGCCAGAGATTGCGCAACCAGATGAACATAAACCAGCACCCATGGAAATATTTTACAGTAAGATGAAGGTAAGGTTTTGGTAAAACGCCCCTTATCCATCCACAACGATCTCCAATCTTCTCGCTCTCGCAATCCCGTTTTATCTTTTTCCGCATCTAGTGGGCTCTTGCGACCGTCGCAATCGCCTGGCCTTGAATATATTTGCGTTAAATAACTTAAAGAGCCTGTAAAAATTGGAACCTTGTAGGGCAATGTTTATTTTATGCCCTGCACAGAGCACATTTAGAATCACCTGGTAGGTGCGTGCGACCTTCAGATTCGCCTGGCAATTTTTTTTTGTATTTTGTTATGTCTACCTTAACTGTAATTTTTAATTTCTTTTAACATTTTCAAAAATATAGGGGTTGATAACGCGACCCGGGGAGACTTGCCAGGTCATGACTTTTACTTATGGTTGCTCTTTAATCGTCAATGTACAACTTTCCAGCTTTGTGCAAATACCGTTACCAATAGGATTCAGTAGCTCCTGGACTATAATGGGCGAACTGCGGTCATTGCGAAAAGCGCTTCCTTGCCCAGGCCGCGATTGCAACGCAAGAGAAATTGATTGCATTTACACACCAAAATTTTTTACGTCTAGTAAGATGTCAGATAAATTATACATAAGAAGTTAAATCGATGTGTTTATAAAATTTTAGTATAATGTTAAAAATTATGCATATATAGCTATCTTCTTAGTTAGGATTTCTCCCATTGCACTTTAACACATTTGATTTCTCTCGGCAGTCAACACTATTTTATATAGTCCTGCCAAATTTGCAGCGCGGTTGTTAGAGATTAATCTAACACTCTTGTTTATGCGTCATAAAATTTTACACCCCCGTTAAATGTATGGATAAAAACTTTAGCTGTTTAACAACTTTTCAATGTAGTTTAAAAAAAATATACTTATATAAAAGGTTTTGTTTATTGGGTTTGGTTTATATTTTTACCGAAAAAGTTGCTATTTGAAAAAAATTCAAAATAAATAGAAGTTTTCGAAAAAAAAAAGTATTTCTCAAAAACATTTTTGAAAAATTGTAGGTGATTACGGATTATACGGTATCTTTCCTGTAAGAGGAGCATATGTTGTACGAGTACATACTAAATATTTAACTCTATTAGAAGTATAGAGATAAAACTGGACACAGATAAATTTTAGAGTCTTAAGATTATGTTAATTTGCCAATTATGGCAGAAAAGCTCCGAAAAATACCTACAAAATACATTTATTTCTTGGAAAACATTAATTTTTTACACCCCCCGTAGTTATAAGAAATATGCATGTATTTTTTTATTGCATAAATTATATTATTTAAGGAAGTCATTACAAAATAATTATTTTGAAGAAAATCTCTAGAATAATTTAACTAATTTTTTTTTCACTTCTCGTTATAATTTATTACGCCATCACTGCCGAGTGACGTCAGGAGATAAGCAAAAATAAGTTTCAACCTACATGTTAACGTAGAGCTTACCCTAGGGGTGTTCTACATTCAAACGTATATAAATCGACAACTTCTGTGATAGTCTGAAAGCAAGTGAGCATTGTCTCGTACGATTGTACCTATATCACTTGATTTACCAAACTGATTATTATTTGTAATATTGTATGATTAAGAGTGGCAAAATATCAGTATACAAGGCCTAAAGTTAAGCAGGTTTGCAATAAAACACGAAAAACATCCACAATTCCTAGCGTCACGTACTCTATCCGATTTATTTTTTCCTCTTCGCAACACGACATCATTCAAATATAATTCACTATGTACTGGCCTTTATAACATTTTTATTTACATGCCATGTGACGCCACAACCAATAGTAACGCGTTTTGCAAGTTTCAAAGTTTGTATGAAAATTTGTAGTAGAAAATCTTGTTTTTTTTTATTAATAAAGACCAAAACAAATGGATAAAAACAACCACCGTAAATATTGAGTTTATGTACAGAAAACAAACAAAAACAGCTTTATTTAGATTATATGCCAATTCCTAATGAACATCAAACCCTAAAGGTCCACTTTAAGAAAACGCACTGCGTATACCAAGGGACTAAATCGAAGGTTCATTTTTATTTAACCCCTTACAAGTACAAGATATACTTTAATCATCAAAAACAATAAAGATTAAAACAGCACATTTAATACCGCGAGCAAAAATTATTTTAATAATCCGCTGACGTCATAATTCAGGAAATATTATCCAACAACAGCCATCTTCATACAACTGGAACAAAACCCACCACCGACGCCGGGCGGCATCGAAACGGCGCCCTAAATAAAATTTGGGCCCGGGCTTCCGGTGCACAAACGCCATTAAACTTAACCTCAAAATGAGTTTTGACTCGCCGATAATTTAGGTGTAATGTTCCGCGGGCTTTATGGAAGCGATTTGTGCCGCATCGCCGATGGGAGGTTCGAAATTAATGCCTTCTGTGCAATCTCGACGTCAGTTTATTAAGAATCGGGGCAGGGCCGAATTGGAATTTTAAATATTGGAACGAAAATGTGGATAAAAGTCTGCTTTTATGCTAGATCTAGAGCAGGTGACTATTTTTATTCCAACAGAAAAAGAAAAAAAAATTTAGGTTTGTAATGACTTCCTTAAACGATTTATGCAATAAAAAAGTATGTAAGTACTAACGTACCGTGGGCGTCTGAAGAGAAGGGAAATGCAGTCTACTGACACGGGATTTGAAGAATTGGAAGTTGTCACCTTATGCCAATAACTTCGGCTCGAACTGTACCTAAGCTATCCCAGATAAAAACCCAGGTCCCCCCCTGTTTTCTTACAAGCCGTTTCGTCATAATTCATAACCTCAACGCCGCACGTTCTCTCTCTCTCTCTATCTCTCTTCAAGGGAACTGAATCTTGAAGATGTTAATTCGGTGAAGATGGCTGCTTATATTGCATGACGGAGCGAGATGTCAGGTATACACGCCTTTGGCGCGGATATAGAGCCAACGACACGCCGGAGTGTGTTTTATTTAGCTTTGATAAATTGTTTTTATGTCCGATAAGAAACTTTAAAATTTTAATTAAATAAGAGTGCGGTATCGGTATTCTTTAATAGGCTTTTTCACTAAACCGAAATTTCGTAATTTTAATACTATAAGCGCACCTTACACGGTCAATAATATTGATATCAATCAATACTGACAATATTTCAACAATCAACTTCAATCTCTGAATCAATATTCTTCAACCTTACACGATAAGTATTGTCAATATTTCCTTCACTATATAACCTATACTGTTATCCGTGCCTGTTGAAAATGGATCCTCGACAGAGAGCATGTAGTACGATAATTTTAAGTTTAGACATAAAACGTACAGTAAAGCGAAGGCGCTGGATGAAAGATTGGATAAAAAAGCATGTTTGCTACTTTCATTGTTGACAGCAGCTGACGTTACACTAAGGATTGATCCAATATTGACAGCGCAACTTAGACGATCAGGAATACTGATAGTATCCCTCTACTCGCTGATATTGATGCCTGAAATTCGAAAATTCGAGTTCGCGTCAGTTCAATCCATCAAACCATCAATATATCCACCTTACACGGTCAATATGTTTGTCAATATAATATCATATTGTCAGTATTATTGACCGTGTGAGGTACGCTTTACACTTTAAATCAGAATTTATTAACAACTAATCGTTTGTTATTAACCGTAAATTCTAGTTATGGAAACGCAAGTTGATCTAAAAACATGCCTCTAGGTGTAAATAGTATTGCCAAATGGATGAAGATCTCGGCGAAGAAGATTGGCCTACTACAACCCCGAAAATATCCCATAAGTTAACATTTTTGGAGAAATTGGCAGTCGCTTCTCTTTAACACCCCCCCCCCCCCCGCCGCCCTCAATTTTCTTAACATCGGTAACACAAAATTAAGTCATTAAATTTATTGACCTCGATAATTCCGAAAATTACATGTTAGTTAACATTTTTGAAGAAATTGTCAATCGCTCGTTTTTATCCCTCTCCCCGTTAGTTTTTTTAACATCTGTTGGACAAAATTAGATTTTCTGACCTCAGTAACCCCCAAAAATAATATTTATTTATTTATCGAATGGCTACAAATCATACAAACAAGAAAAGAAAAAGAATATATACAAGTAGATTGAAAGATTCAAAAGCACAGCAACACTAATATCACAAACAAACATCCAAATTATTATTATATTCAATTGAGCTATTAGTCAGATTCAAGAAATCATCAGCCCGGCCTGCATATTGTCTTATGGGGCACTCCTCGACGATGTGTCGGACGGCTTTCCTTTCAGCACCACAGTCGCAGCGCGCCGACGGAGCTTTTCCCCATTTATTCATCATGTCTGAGCATCTTCCATACCCAGTCCTTAGTCTATTAGCGCAAGACCAGATTTTTCGTGGTAAATCGAAGCCCGCAGGTTTTGTTGTAACACATTGTAGGTCTTTGGCATAAGCTGGAACGGCTTCATTCCACTGGCTTTTCCATGAGTCTGACAGAGAAATTATTATCATGTTCAAGGAGGTTTTGCCATTTGGTAAGGAGGTGCACTAGATCGGAGTCTGTTATTTTCCAGGCATTCACAGAATGATGAATGGGGAGATTTGGATTTTCCCTAATCTTGTTGTATTCTGGAAGGAGAGAGTTTTTTCTGCGTATCTGTGGCGGACGGATATGTCTTAGGACTGGGAGCCAGAATGTAGGGGTACTTATCAGCGTGTCGGATATTATTCGCATAGGGCGATTTAATTCAACATCCACCTGCTTTGTGTGGCAACTATTAAGCCAGACCATGGCACAATACTCGTCGGCAGAGTATACCAGGCCAAGGGCTGATATACGCAGTGTAGAAGCTGAAGGCCCCCAGGAAATTCCACATAGTTTCTGTAAAATATTGTTTCTGGTTCTTAGCTTAGAGGCAGTATTCAATAGGTGTTGCTTGTAGCTTAGAGTTCGGTCCAATGTCGTCCAGATACTTAGGAAATCTACTATGCTTTAATAGTGTCTTCTCGAGGTGGACTCTTAACTCTCTGTTCACCATGTTGTTATTAAGGTGGAAAAAGGTAACCTCCGTCTTGCTAGGAAATGGCTGAAGCCTCCAGTCACGGAAATATTTTGCTAGTTTGTTCAGGACATCTGTTAAATCTGTCTGTCTGAAAATAATATATTAGTTAACAAATAAATTTTTTAGAGAAATTCTCAGCCGCTCCTTTTATGTATGTAGCAAAATCAATTCATGCTACATTGACCCAACCCTGGTGAACAGACATAAAAAAAATTACACATAGGGGTTCTGTCGAATTTCAAAATGCAATGTACAATATCGATTTTTATTCATGTGGATTCCGCCTTTATAAATCATAATTCAGTAACCGAAAGAGAAAATAAAAAAAAAATTGTACACATACGTAGTTTTTTACGTAGATGCGAATTTTATAAACAAAAGTACATAATCTCACTTAAAATTCCAAAGTTACCCCCACCCCTTAAAATAAAGAGGGGGTAAATGTCAAAAATATATTTAAATATGTCCCCCATCTTCCTATTAACTCACCAAAATTTTGTGAAAATATTTTAAACAGTTTTCGAGATATTGCCTTCTAACACTTTAGAAAACTCACCCTGTAAATGAAAAATACTTAACACTGTCAAAACAAGAACGTCAAAAAATCTGTAATGTACAATGGCAGATCAAAAGTTGGTGAAATAATCCATTATGGGTAGTTAAAACAATTAGAAAGTAAACGATCGATTTTTTGCAGGTCATGTTGAAAGTTATAGGAGCATAACTTCTCGTTTTCTATTAGTATATAATATGATAACATCTATTATCCTTTATTCAACAAAAACTCCTTTATTACGCCTTGAAGTTTAAATACCACTTACGACTGAATTATTATGCAAGAAAACGATAACCGTTTCCTTGAATCCCTTTTAAACTCGTTTAGCTATTTCCGACTATAACTGGATGTTTCTATTATTATAATCCTGTTTAGCATGTTCAATATAATCGTAAGCATTTTTGGATAACCGCCAGAAAGGTTTGGAACAGCAAAGAGACTGCAGTAAAACATGGCACTAGGTCAAGGGATGATATAATAAAATAATAAATAATTTGAGTTTAAAGTAAAAGGGATTGCTTTTGTTTGCTTGGGTAACAACTAACGTGTTTAAATCTTCACTAAATTTAGCGAAGATTTAAACACGTTTGTTGTTATTGTCAAATACTTTAATAATGGATCTTCATCAAGTAAAGGCTACATCAATTCAATATATGTTTGGAACCTTTGCAGCTACTCTATTGGGATTGGTAGTCTTTGTTTTTCGCATAAGTAGAACAAATGAAAGTCCAAAATTATTTCAAGATATATTGTCCAGAAAATAAAATAGAACAGCCAAATTACCACCGAAAATAATCTAGACCAGACAATGGTAGCGCATTCACTAAAATTTCAACAAATAAACATAAACTAATGCTGTGAATGGCCACAGAGCCGCGTCGCTTTTGTTACTCAGCTTTATAATGCTCTCCAGCGTTAACGTCTAGATTAGTAGTCGGCAAGTTTATGGGTAAATTTATCAAATCCCCTGTTAACTTTAACTAGTGGATAACTACAGTGATACCTTGGGATTGTGGTCGACCAGAACGCGGGCGGGTCAAAATGAAATATGCAGATATTCGGGTGCTTGCTAACGGCCATTTAAGTTTACATAATATTTCATTTGCGCTTGAAATTCTTTGAATTAGAAACAATAAAATATAAATTTATTTTTCAGTTGTCAGTGTACGAGGAGGGGATGAAAGGTTTCCGACCTAATCAGGAAAACAAGAGTTGCAAGGCGATATCTCGAAAACGGTTGGGTACCCAACCCGCATCAGTACTGCGGTAACATTTTAGGTATCACTAATAAGCAGGCAAAGCGGATTCGGTCTTCCATATCATCTAAAGTTGAAGGTGCAGTCGCCATCACTGGATCCTTTATCAAACCCCAAAACAAAAAGTCAAGGAGGGTGAAATTTGGTCAACTGGCCTGCTAGGTCCTCGGATTTGACCCCCCTTGACTTTTTCTTGTGAGGCTATATAAAGGACAAAGTGATGGCGACTGCACCTACAACTTTAGATGATGTCAAAGACCGAATCCGATTTGCCTGCTTATTAGTGACACCGGAAATGTTACAGCGGGGGCGAAATTCATTTAGAAAAAAGTAAGAAAGTGTTTGGAAGTTGAAAGGGGACATTTCGAACAACTTCTCAACCATGATAGACGATAAATAAGTTGAAATTAAATGGTAAATAATTTATTCTTATTT
The DNA here is from genome assembly GCA_963971165.1 of Philopedon plagiatum. Taxonomy (NCBI): domain Eukaryota; kingdom Metazoa; phylum Arthropoda; class Insecta; order Coleoptera; family Curculionidae; genus Philopedon; species Philopedon plagiatum. Next base: position 2,755,714 of record OZ020189.1, read on the forward strand.
TTTACATTATTTTAAATGTCAAAAATATGTTAAATATGTCCCCCATTTCTATTAACACACCAAAATTTTATGAAAATATTTTAATATCGCCTGGCCACTTTAAAAAACTCAGCCTCTATACAAGATGTCCAAAAAGTCTTAGTATGGCCAAATATCTTTGCTATGAGTAAAGATAGAAACACCAAATTTTGGATGTATATTATTGGTTAATAAAACTATTTTTTATCGAATTTAACTTCTTCAACCCCTTTGAGGGGTGACGCTAGGGAGTTGAGGTCAAAATTTTAGATGCAACCCTATGCCGTGTGGTACCTCATGTGGTCTTGAAAAAAGAAACATTTTACCGCAAGCCCTAAATCCGTATCTGAATTTGTTTCTAAATGACAAGTCTATAAAAATAAAAAATCGCGAAAAAAAAGACTAAAAATTTAAGCACCTTTATTTCTCGTATTACTTTAAAAGTTGTTCAAAATGACCACCATGAACTTCTTGGCAGCAATAAAGTCGAATTCGGAACTCAGCCAAGAAGTTACACCTGCCATTCTCGAAACTGTGAGAAGTGAGTTCCAAAATCGACTTTATTACTGCCAAAAAGATCATGGTGGTCATTTTAAACAACTTCTAAAGTAATAATATTCCCGATTTTTAATTTTTAAAGGCTTGCCATTTAAAAACGAATTAAGATAAGGATCTTTGCGGTAAAATGTTTTATTTTTTGCAGGCCTTTAAAATGAGGTACCACACGGCATAGGGTTGAATTTAAAATTTCTGACCTCAACTCCCTAGCATTACCCCTCAAGGGAGTTGATGAAGATAAATTACATAAAAAAGTAGACCAATAAGATACACCTAAAATTTAGCGTCTCTATCTTTACTGATAGCAAAGATATTTGCCCATACCAAGACTTTTCGGACACCATGTATATTTTTATTTAAAAAAAACAAGATGCATTATAATAAACTTTTAGTATTTTCATATCGTGCGTTTTAAAACAGATCTGTTAAGGTTGGAAGCAAACGAATTGTTTACTGGAAAAGAAAAATTCAATTTTAAAAAATGTGCCGTTATAGATAGATCCCTTTGCAAAACAATATATATATATATATATATATATATATATATATATATATATATATATATATATTATTTTTTTTTTCTTTTTTATTCTTTAGCCATATATAATATATTTTTTATAGGAAGTTTTCTTGGGTATAGGCTATTAATAGCCTATACCCAAGAAAACTTCCTATAAAAAAAAAAAAATATATATATATATATATATATATATATATATATATATATATATATATATATATATATATATATATATATATTATTATGTTGTTGTTTTTGGATTAATGGCTCTGGTTGAAACCAAATGGCCAGCTATATATTATTATTAAATTTAGAAAAATAATCCCGTATTTTATGTTAGACAATATCGGGAAAATATTTTACCGTGTTTGCGGAGAACTGATGTATTTTTCAATATCAATATAGGGTTATGAATAAAATTGTCGACGGATGTATCGAATTTTGGTGGGACGCGCTTTTGAAGTAAAAGTACACCATAAAATGTTCATTTCTTTGATAAATGGGCTCATTCAGCAATTCTTCTTATTTCATAATACAAAAGTACTCCATTCCAATTCTCTGAGAACGGCGTATCTCAGAAACAAAGCAAAACAATATTTGTCTTATTTTTGAGCGAGGAACCTCCACACATGTTTTTTAAAATATACCGTATACCTCCAAAAAACTATATCTATTTTTACGTCTATAAAATAGCATCAGATACATAAACTGGTTTTCAATAATTCTGCAAACACGTACTATAATCGTAATAGATAATAATATCTATAGGGTCGTAACTTTTACAGCTACATAAAATAGTAGTACGCATAAACACGGCTTCCTAACCAGTCAATAATGGCGTTGTAAATTTTTATTAGAGTCTCTAGAAAGATCTGTATTGTTTAGTATTTATGAAAAAATTGTGATAATTATAGGACCGCACCCATGGAAGCGGGGAAGCACCGCTTCCCTGGACTTTTTGGAGATAAATAAATAAATTTTTACACGTTAGTAATGCATAATTTTAAAAAAATTCAAATCTTATAAAAATATGGAGTTAGTTTCTAATAAATAGGTTCTCTAAGCTCCGCCCATTTGTGTCGTCAGACGTAGGTAGTCCATTAACCCCAAACATGGCTGACTGTTTCGCTGAAACTTTGGGATTTTCCTAGTTTGCAGTTGGCGATGCTGTCACTGTGAATATTTTAAACTAGAACATGATGGATTTATTGTCCAAGAAAATGCTGTCGCGCGTTTGATGTGCTAAGTGATATATATATAGGTTTACGGCCGTTCTCCCTTTTTGTTTTTATTTACACTTGTTACAGTATAACATTCGTGTTCGCTATTTCTGTCAATGTAAGTACACCCGATGGGAAAGAAAACTATGGTAAGATCTATATATTAAGAGCTAAAGAGATATCTTGACGAAAAGTTATAAAAAAGGAACTCCCCCTTTTAAGGATACCTCGTCAACAACATTTTTTTAATGTGCACTAGTTACGACACAAAACTGAAAATTTTAAATTATAAAATTTTGCCTACCTAGGTTTTTGAAGGAAACTTTTTATTTTTGCGAGTAAACAGCTTTTAGCGTCTTATGACAAGGAAGTTTATTGTTTAGCACTAAAATGGATTTTATTTAGTCACGATTACGATACAATGGAGCAACAGCAAAGGCATACACGCAACTACCATGAAGTTTTTTGGGGACTCCAACCCCTCCCCGTATTATAGTCTAGATTTAAATAGATACGTCTTCTATCTATACGCTTGGGGGGGGGGGGGGGGTAATAACCACTCTGCGAAAAGCATGTAGTAAAATGGGCAATAAATTGGGACTCAAAGTTTTAAGCCCTCTCGCTGTTTTTACCATATACCTAGCACACTTTTTATATTACTGTAACCGAAGGCATTTCGCATTTTCAAATTACACAATATAGGTAAATAAATATTTGTATTTTATTTTCAAATCGCAACCTTATTTTATTTCAAAATAGTGTAGAGACGCCCCTGGACTCACCTATGTTTACAACTATTCACTTGTTAGTTCTGGTAGCCCATAATCAATGATTTTTACTGGCATTTTAAAAAAACAAATTGTTCAGTGCATAATAATCTTAAAGATTTAACTATTTTATTTTTTAAAGCTGTAAAACATCAAAATGTAAAACAATGTAAGCTATTTATTTTTGTCCGTAAGTGTAGATATTATTTCATTTTATCTATACGCTTGCACAACAAAAATAATTATTCGAACAGCAAGATAAGCACACACAGTAACGGTCTTTGCGATTTTGTTCAGGTGTGCGAGCCAATTGCATCCACTTGTCAATCAACGTGAAACACGACCAAGTTCATAAAGTGCAGCGCCAGCAGAAAGATGGGGAAGAAGAAGAACTCCCTCGTGTCCGTCTACGTTGCACACGTACCAAGTGGTTTGTTTCGTTGTTTCTTACAGTTATTAAATTTGGCGGTGGAAACAAATGCCTGTATATACAGCAGTAGCGTGCAGTGACAATTATTATAAAGGGGGTAGCGATCCGTCTATTCATTAAAACGGTTTTGATGGTTTCATCGTATTTTCCTACAAATTCTAAGACGTTCCAAAACATCCCTATTTTTCTTGACCCGTTCGTTATGAAGTTTGTTGCTAATTTTTAATTGATCGTCCAAACTATGTTCAATTCGAATTGTTCCAAAAGTTTTTTTCGTTAATTAGAAAGTATCCTATTTCAGAAATATTGAGTTACTTCAACATCGTTTAATAGTCTTTCACTTAACTAGTCAAACAAAAAAATAATCATCTCGATATCTTCAAAATTGACGAACTTATTCAATTTCTTGTATGTTAAATTTGTAATTACTACGCGCCCGGCTTGAGTCGAATCGTGACGTCAGAATACACAACACTGTCGCCGGGCTAGCTATCTGCTGCAGTTTTCGCGTGTTTATTTTACATTTAGGTATTATTTTAGTATGCTCATGTTCATTGTGATGTTTATTGAGTGAGGTCTGCGTTTCTCGTTTTTTTTTTGCAATATAATATTGTGAAAATGAAAGGTTTTGATCGTGGGGATTCAACAAACCTACCTAAAGTTGATATTATTGATACGATAATGGATTTTTTGCGAATAATCCGTCATACAGTAGTACCGGGATCCGAGCAGCTAAGCTTTTAAAGTATGTTTGACCTAGGTTGTAGCCGTTCCTATACCCTCTTTTGAGACTAGGACAATCCATTAGTTCTTTCAAACTATTATTAATTTACTTGTTTATTATTGTTAGTTGGGGTGTATGGATAATGACCCTTATAAACAATTTTCACTGAACTTTCAGGAATATTTGTTGGTGTACATGTATGGACCATGGAACTGACTAGTTTTTGGTACTCATTGGCGTAGGGCTTGAGGGTTTTTAAGAGGGTCAAATGCTGAAAAATATTCTCAAAATTAAAAAAAAATCATTCAATATTCAGTAAACTTTAAAAATAGTTTGTCGGGGATTATATCTGTCTGTAATTAGTTTTTAGTTTTTGGTACTCGTTGCCGTGAATTCTTCCATAATTTTATATTGATTTAATATTTAGGCACTACCTAGAAGTTTTTTTTTTTTTTGTAAAATTATCAAAGTAATTTTTTTCAAAATAATATTTTTGGGTTTGTAATGGAGTTTAACTGATTTAAGCAATAAAAGATACATGCATTTATTATAAATCATTATACAAATTATTCATACAAGTTATTTAATGATAGACAAATAAAACCTGTACCAGGACAGGACATTTGGGAAAATCTCGCACTGATGCCATATTCATTATCGTAAACGAAATCAGCTACAAACACAGCAGTATAAACCAAATATTATTACGGCTATACGAGTGTGTAAAACAATAGAATCGCTCGGCCGGCCGTTCGACAATAATGGGCGCCGTTGTCGATTCATTCGATTCGATACAAATGCACAATAATTACTAATTGCATTTCGCACCGCGAACGTGCTCAACTGCATAAAAGTCTCTCGTCGATAACGAAATGTACTTTCAGAAAGGAGTTTTCGCCTATTAGTTCTGTAACGGACGAGTTACAGCACATTAAAGGATCATTCACACAGATCAGGGACGTAGTCGTGCCAGTTCAGTACCGTATTCTTACCGCATCAGTGTCACCCGTGATATATCAGTGGTGCCTACAGGCCCACTCTAACCATTGGGCTAATAGGGGCTGCACTCGGCTGCAGCTATGGGGCGCCGGACAGTGTAACGAAATTAAAAATTCGTGGACATTGGTACTTTACTTCGCTGTTCTGCAAAAGTTGTGGCATATACTCATAAAAACATATATTGGGGCACGTTATTACTGTACTAAATCGTAAAATACTGTTGGACACCAATATATTTTTATTATTCCTAAGAGTGTAGAGTTGTTAGAACTAAAAAATTAAATATTTGATGAGAATGCTTAAATATAATTGGGCGAAAAATAGCTATTTGTAGGCGGTGTGATTCAAATTACTATATATTTTATTAAACGAAAAAGAATCACAGTTTAAATAAAAAATCTAAACATTAAGTAAATAATCCTTATATCATTTTAATTAAAATAAACACTTAAAATATTTATTATTTGGGTGTTACGCCACTCTACTGTTAAGGAAAATAAATATTTTTTAAAAATAATAAAAGTCACTGCGTTTAAACAAAAAACAAATCCTGAAAAAAGAAATGTTCTGTACACTGTCAGTGACTTTTAATTATAAACAGTATGCCTGGCCCTAATCTATCTCTAGTGTAGTATATATACTTTTATTATTTTTAAAAAATATTTATTTTCCTTAACAGTAGAGTGGCGTAACACCCAAATAATAAATCTTTTAAATATGAATCCGCCACAATCATACAGACATTATTTAAAATAAACACTCCTATAAAACATATAAGGTATTAGAGAAATAATAAAAAAATATTAATTTAATGGGTTCTCTTGTTGGTTGAAACATTTCGTCTATTGCTCGCGGACACCCTTGGGAGAGGTTAAAATTGTGCTGTTGGTATTTGTTCCTTGGATAGTCGTTTAAGCTTGCAGCCTGTTTGTTTATTATTATAGTTACGCCAAAAGTAATTTAATCTCTGGCAATTTTGAGGTCTGGAGCAACTCATTTTTAGTGTTTGATGGTAAGTAAAACAAATCTAAAAAACTTTACAATAATACGTGTATTTTTTATTTGTATAATCTCCCTGGGTTAGTCTAGTATAAGACTGTTTACTCAGCCGATACGTTTTGTTAAAAAAACTGTTAACATTAAATATGATCGGAAGTTTATTGTTGTATTTGTGTTTGTTTTTTAGACATGGTTTCCACCAAATTTACCCATAAATTTAGGAGATTCGAATGAAGGGGTAAGCGTCAAATATGCTATATATATATATATATATATATATATATATATATATATATATATATATATATATATATATATATATATATAAATAAAAAAAAAAAAAAAAATTCCGAAAGCGCTCGGCTCGTAGTAAATAAGAGATTACTTATTTAAGCCCAAACCTTCCTGGCTGTTACCCCAAAAATCAAGAAATCGAGTTTAATAACTAATCAGTCAAGACTACCAAAATAATATTATATATATATATATATATATATATATATATATATATATATATATATAGAAAAATGGAAGATTTCTTGGCCTATAGGTAATATAATAAATGTAAATGCGAAGATTTACTTCTTCGCTAGTGCAGCGAAAAGGCCGTGAATGAAAAATAAAAATAATGAGGACTATCTTTGATTCTGGTCTGGGTGACCTCCTGCTATCGATTTCTGGGCCCTTACCCATCAGCGGGCGGGCTGTCTGTTCTTCAGCCACCCTGGGTGTAAGCCTGCCCGCTGATGGGTAAGGGCCCAGAAATCGATAGCCGGAGGTCACCCAGACCAGAATCAAAGATAGTCCTCATTATTTTTATTTTTCATTCACGGCCTTTTCGCTGTACTAGCGAAGAAGCAAATCTTCGCATTTACATTTATTATATATATATATATATATATATATATATATATATATATATATATATATATATATATATATATATAAATGGAAGATTTCTTGGCCTATAGGTAACATATTAAATGTAAATGCAAAGATTGACTTCTTCGCTAGTGCAGCAAGAAGGCCGTAAATGAAAAATAAAAATAATGAGGACTATTTTTGATTCTGGTCTGGGTGACCTCCTGCTATCGCGATTTCTGGGCCCTTACCCATCAACGGGCAGGCTTACACCCAGGGTGGCTGAAGAACAGACCACGTTTTGACCAGAACCAAAGAGAGTACTTATATCCAAAATGTTCGGAAAGGATGGGTAAGATGTAGTAAGAAGTCATTATTTTTATTTTCCATTTACGGCCTTCTTGCTGCACGAAGAAGTAAATCTTTGCATTTACATTTAATATATATATATATATATATATATATATATATATATATATATATATATATATATATATATATATATATATATATATATATATATATATATATATATATATATATACAGTGTCCGGCAAAAAGTTGGCCACATATGGAAAACTTTTTTATTATTGATTTCTCAGAAAATTTTATTGATGATAAAAGTTGGTGCATTAAGAGAAATTAATTTTGATAACTTCAAATTTTAGTTAGAGTATACAGGGTGCTCAAAAAATACAAAAATATTGATGAAGAAAAACAAAAATCTCGGAATTTAAAAAAAATCTACAAAGAAAGTAAAGCTCCTGTCAAGAGAAGAACAAAAGTTAAATAACATTTTCACCAAAAATGTGTCGTTGCAGGGGAATTTCAGGCTAAATTTTGTAAAAAAGGTTTTTTTGTAAGTTTCGTCCCGAATTTTCTCCACAGCGGTTCTCTTCTGGAAAAAATGTTACTTGACTTTTGTTCTTCTCTTGACAGGAACTTTACTTTTTTGTAGATTTTTTTTTGAAATTTCTAGGTTTTTGTTTTTCTAAACCAAGATTTTTGTATTCTTTGAGCACCCTGTATACTTTGCCTAAAAGTTGAAGTTGCCAAAATTAATATTTCTTCATGCACCCACTTTTATCATGAATAAACTTTTCTGAGATATCAATAATAAAAAAGTTTTCCATATGTGGCCAACTTTTTGCCGGACACTGTATATATAAAGATTGGTTAACAATGATAAACTAATTATTGAAAAACACCGAATTTATATTGGGCAATGCGGAATAGGAGTGTGTCATTGAGTGAATTGTTATCCGATGAAACATACGATAGTGGATTTTCTGTGTATAAGCAATAAATAACATTTAAAAAAAACAAACTAGATCATTCTTCTCACGCTCGTAGAAAAAACATTGTACCCAATACGTGCGGAAAGTGTCTTTTCCGCACGCGACTGCAGATGATCGATACGACGTGAAGCGGAGTTCGGTAAAGTATCACTTTCCGCCCTTGTTAGCTAAATAGCTATTTGGAGATTCTTTCTAAATGATGTTAGTTGCGCCTATATTAAGATACATCTTTAAAAACATAAAACACAAAAAGTTTCCATACTCAACACCCTGTATCTTGTGTAAGTCGGTTATTATTGAATTTTTTTCTTTGGTGATATATGCGACGTCAAGTAATCCTAAATGAAGCATAAGTCCCCCGGTTCTTCGTATTAAAAACTAATTTGTAACAAATTATGTTAAGCCGATGGGATTTTCAAAATGTACTTTTTATTGCCAGTTAAAGAGAAGATCTAAGGTGCTCCAGTTAGCTTTTACCACGACTTCGGAAGCGGTAAATAATTGTCGGAGGCGGTAATCCTGCTAAAGTGTCCCGGGAGCGCGGTGCAGGACTTACTCCGCCGGATAAACGGCCAAGATTTACGGTCTCGGCGCTAATGTCCCCCCCGAGCGAGCGGGAGACTCGCTGCTTGCCCCTCTCGGGTATAGTACTTAGAACACATGATGCACAGATCGTGGAGGTTTCTTAGACGATATCGGTGTCAAAAGAAGCAAGAATAAATAATTTATTTGTACAGACAATATTTTATTTTCGATATGCACTGACTTGTTGCACTTGACGTAACCACGGCCTTTGACCTAGTGCACTCCTCAACAAACTCCCTTCTTACCGTCTGTCTCCCAAACTATGTACATGACATCTTGTCAAATACAGCTTAGCCTTTGAGTTAACCCCGCCCATTAATCGCACAGTTGGGCCAGAGACCCTTAAATCTGACATCAATTCAGGGAGTGGGTTTACTGCAGAGAATTGTTTTTAGTCAAGATAAATCGTTTATATTTAAGTCATAAAACTACACTAATCATATTTTTTTCATTTTTTTACAATTTATATACCATAAAACGACAATTTCATACTTATTTACTTATCAGAATATTTGAACATATGCTTTAATAATTCTGATTATGCATTAATAAAGAGTAAACTGTAACTTACGATTAATTTGTATATCAAACTGTTTGCCAAGTGGAAATTCAAAATGTTTTTGTTTTACACGTTGATTGAAAACTTCATTATTTAAATTCAAATATTTATTGTTTGCTTTTTTGAGTAAAAATAAATTTTAAAATACTTGGGAATAGGTTAAAAACGGCAATCTATTTTACGCGCAGTATATTTTGTAAAGAAGTTATAAAGAATCTGAAGGAGAATCATTTCCACTCTCCATGCTTGAATCTGCTACTGAAATATTAGGAGAGATTATCATCTGATTCGGTAGGAAAATGTTTTAACGTTTTCTTAGGAATGTTTCTGAAGCTATTAATGAAAGGGTCAGAAGATATCAACATTAAATTTCAAGTATCCTCATTACATTTTTCACGAGAACATTTCCTGGAGAACTTTTCACGATATTTTTTGAAATTTTTGTTCTGAGCTTCCTGAGCCTCTTCTGGCAATTGACCAATTGGTAACAGAAATGACGAAATTATATCTGGTCCATGAAAAAGCAATTTATGCACGGTAGGTGGCATATAGAACCAAGGATATAAATTAACAAAATATCTAGCAGTATCAAGAGTAAAAGCTCTAAAGTTATTAATCAGTCACCAATGTTGTTTTACCTCCGATGTCATTTTTCAGATCACGTGATGAAAAATACTAATTTGACAGCTTGCAAAATAACCTTTTAGTGATATCTATTTATTATAATTGTTGCCTTCCTTAAAGGTTATTAATAACATAAATTAAGAGGGGTTTGAAAAGTGTGATTTTTACAAAACTATAAGGGCTTTTTTGGTGATTTCTGGCATTGATTGACACAAATTGTATTGAAACGTAGTCTTTACATCACAAGTTTCATCTATTTTAAGGATTGGTAATATTGCTCTAGTACAAATGTGCCTACAGGTTAATATTTTACCACGTAAAATGACCCGTGGATAAAGAAACGCGCTTTCAAAAAGAATAATTAAACTAAAGGGTGCAAGCATGTGCAACGGTTTGTTTTGCTATTTAAAAGTACAATATTCCTACTTTATTAATTTATAAAACGGTCAGTATGGAAGTGCGTGGAAGTAAACTATAATACTACCTTAAAATATTAATCTGCTGCATGATGCGACAAACGTTGGCACCAACATAGAGGCGAATGTTGGAGCCGACAAATATATGGTTGTTGTCTAGGAAAATAAAATGGTTGACATAACGAGAAACGATTAACAAGTCATGTGGTCGTGTATCAAATGTTGATTCCAACACGTTGGAAACATCCTTTGACACGGGACAACTATATCGACAAGAGCCCGAACCTGTCCAACTTCAAACGTTTGACGCATGAAATTCGTTGTTGGACGGCCACACGATACGACAAATTACCATGTGTCCAACGTTGGAAGGTATTTGACACATCGTGTAGCAGCGGCTTTAACGTCTCCATGGTCTTTCCCAGATAAACAAAACAATTTACCAGAGATCATCTTTCTCAAATTACCCCAACAATGTTGTATCGATATCGATTACAAATTCTAGAAACAAACGCCTACCCATCCCAGAGATCAGTTGTAATGTACATCTGTAACTCAATTAGGAATTTAAACCCTGCAACAAACAACTACAATGGCTCCGACAGTAAACATCCTGAAATATATTAGTGCCGATGCCATTCTGTTGACTTAAGACGATTCTCCCATTAGATTATTATATTAGATCCCGTTTGTTTTGTTTACTCCTGCTAGGATTTGTTCGCCATTACTACTAAAACGTTTTATATAAGATACTTTTAGTTAGAAACTAATTCTTATAGTTCAATCTTCCATTTCACTGGCAAAAGCTTTTCGACAGAAAGCTGACAATTTTTTGCGGTTAAGGTTTTTTCTGTATAAATTTACATTTCTGTAAAAATTCTGTAAAAATAACAGATTGATTTAAAAATGTACACATCTGTGATTAAATTTTCTTAATCAAAATTCATTAAATTAACAGTAAATTCTCATTACATATTTAATGAATTTGTTATGGGGGTCCCCATGGGTACTCTGGTAAACTGTCCTTTTTATGGCCGGTCACCGATCAATACACTCAGATCAATACGCAGGTAAATCTTAAAGCTTTTTACGGAGTCCCGGGGTTTATGTTTTTGTAAACAATTTTCTTGTGTTTTAAACCCGCAGTGTTCCCACGAAGACATTATTACGTACTTACGGGGCCATTTTATTTGTCAACGCGACGTCATTACCGTCCATTATAAACGCTTGTTTTCGCGACGTTATGGCATCTTTAATTACATTTTAGAAACGTATATTGCTTGTTTTAGTACTGTAGTAAATGGTTAAACGCTTAAGGGGCGCTTAAGAGTATTTTTTTTAGGAGAAAAATAATACGTAGATCTCGGAAATATTCAGAAAATTTGCTATTGAATGAAGCAATATTCACGGGAATTTATGTTAGATTACAAAATATAGTTGATTAAATGAAACCTATTAGAAGAAGGTCGTGGAAAATGAAAATTTTTAACTCAATTAGGTTTTTAAATACAAACTTTTTCAAAAGCAGATCAAGAAAAATGAAATTTTCTGATCTCTATGGGTTCTTATAACGTAAGATAAAAACGTCCTTAAAGTATGTCGTGGAATCAATATCGCATGTCTTGTATTGTTACTCTTGCAGTAACATAGGTAAAAGGTACAGGTGAATGAAAAATAAAACTGTAAAGTTCTGAAGTTTTTATTTCTAAGGAAATTACATTATTGTCATTGTCATTGCATAATACAGAAAAAAATACAACGTATAACCTAAAAATTATACATTTAAACTAAATGAGAGACGTGTCCGCCTTCTACGTCCAAACACGTTCTCATTCGACTTTTTACAGCATCAAAAAACATTTTGGTATCTAATCCAGCGCTCGGAGGGGCATATAGCCCGGAGAATAGCTGTTTTACCATGATTTGTTCAAACCCTTATAGTATAAGGAATTTTCAGGAGGTTTAGAGAAATTATTCTCAATTTTACGTATTTATTTATATGTACCCCTGACAAGTAGACTTCTTTCATTGCTTTAATAATTTTACCTCACGGTAAATTCTACTGCGACTGCTTGAAACTGCTAATGGATGGCGCTGCCTGTGTTATACTGCTTATGCAGTTCGACAGAGTTAGCTTTAAGGATATGCTGTTTCGGAAGGTAGGTATGTTCGTTTATCCTGTACTGATGAGAACTAAGAGTTTGAAACCGGTATGCAGGTAACGACGTCCTAACTAAAGAAAAAGCTTCCTTCTTCCTGGTAGTTTCTTGCAGTCAAACCAAGTATTTTGTTGTCTAACAGTGTTAGTCAAAATACGGCAAATTTTGGTATCTAATCCAGCGCTCGGAGGGGCATATAGCCCGGAGAATAGCTGTTTTACCATGATTTGTTCAAACCCTTATAGTATAAGGAATTTTCAGGAGGTTTAGAGAAATTATTCTCAATTTTACGTATTTATTTATATGTACCCCTGACAAGTAGACTTCTTTCATTGCTTTAATAATTTTACCTCACGGTAAATTCTACTGCGACTGCTTGAAACTGCTAATGGATGGCGCTGCCTGTGTTATACTGCTTATGCAGTTCGACAGAGTTAGCTTTAAGGATATGCTGTTTCGGAAGGTAGGTATGTTCGTTTATCCTGTACTGATGAGAACTAAGAGTTTGAAACCGGTATGCAGGTAACGACGTCCTAACTAAAGAAAAAGCTTCCTTCTTCCTGGTAGTTTCTTGCAGTCAAACCAAGTATTTTGTTGTCTAACAGTGTTAGTCAAAATACGGCAAATTTTGGTATCTAATCCAGCGCTCGGAGGGGCATATAGCCCGGAGAATAGCTGTTTTACCATGATTTGTTCAAACCCTTATAGTATAAGGAATTTTCAGGTGGTTTAGAGAAATTATTCTCAATTTTACGTATTTATCAAAAAACATTGGTGAGCACTTGGGAGGAGTTGTTAATGTCCTGAAATTTATTTGTAATTCTAGCGCATAGGTCTTCAAAATTTATAAAAGGGGTGTTGCAAACCGAGTTTTTAATGTGTGGCCATAAAAAAGTCACACGGCGTGAGATCGCGGGATCGTGGCGGCCACCTAATTGGCATATTACGACTAATGATTCGGTGTTCGAAAAATTCTTCCAGAAAATTTAAATTATCAAGAGTTACATGAATTGGTGCGCCGACCTGCTGAATTGAGAGTCCCCGTAAAAAAAATCGGTCCAATGAACCTTCTTTTCGATATGGCCGCCCACACGCCAACTTTCTGCGAATACAGATGCTTCTCTATGAAGAAATGTGGATTTTCAGAACTCCACATTCTCATTTGTTGAGAATTTACATAACTAGAGAGGTAAAACCATGTCTGCAAAAAAGGTTTTTTCAAATACGTTTTCATTCTTATGCAAATTACCCATAAACCACTCTGAAAATTTCATTCGCTGCGGCCTGTTGTTTGGTAACAATTCTTGGACTGAGCTTAGACGATATGCAGGTCACATTTCAGGATTGTACTGCTGTTTCCGTAGGATACATTTACTTGCTGGCTTAAATGCCGAATAGGGGTTTGAGGGTGTTCATTAACAATTTGCCTCAATTCTTCTACTTTCTGTGCAGTGCGAACTTTGGGTCTCCCACTGCCTTTATTTCTATTCACATTTCCTGTTTCTCTAAACAAAGCCACAGATCTAGTCGAAACTTGTCAAAACTGGTCAAAATTCATGACTATGTGTGGAGATTCTGTGTTAAAATATAGAGATTGTTGGAGAAACTCAAGAGTTCCTTTAATTTTTATATTTCTATTTTTATTTCCAAAATAAATATTAATAACCAAGCAGGAATAAAATCCCTTTCAAATAATAAAACTCAAACTTCTATATCTTGTTTATCTAACTGGCATTAAAATACGCAGTTATGGGATAAACACAAAGTCCATTTCGGAGAAAATATTAGAGAAAGTCTTTCCCTCCATATATTCTATTCTAAAACGGCACCTTTGTCGGCGAAACTTCAAAGGTCTAATTCCCTCAGAAAATCTCTTATCTTTTATTTTTATTGCTTTAGCGTTCTTAAAATCACATGAATAAAAAAAATCTAACATGGCTACAGACATCCTAACTCGCCTTACGTCTTCTAGTCGTCGTACCCAGATATCAGGAGCCACCCCTTTCAACAGTTCCAAAACCCAATCAAAACCCTCCATTTCTAAAGGCATAGTCCTGTTCTTTTCGGGTCGTCAGTACCTAATCTAAGAGGCAAAGTCCTGCTTTCTTCTCGGGTCATAAAACCCAATTAAAACAATATTCCCCAGGCCTCCAGTGCCGGAAGGACGTGATATTTTCACATCACCTACAAACAATATTTCGACCTAAGAGCCAAACAAGTTGATTAAATACGAGCCTTTTCAAACGCAGGTCATTAAAATTTTCTGCCCTATTTCAGCTTCTACTCGTGTACAATTCTGAGCCGAATCTTTGAAGAAACTTTAACAAATTACACATCTTGGAAATCTCCAGAAAAACAATATTCCCGGAAATTCGCTTTAGATTAGAAGATGCAGTTGATTACATACACACTTTTTTTAGAAGAGAGCTAGTGAAATAAAGTGTTTGCGTCAGCCAAGGCCATGTTCGGAAGCGATACTAATATAGCGCCAACGACTTAAAATCCGCTCTTATTATAACTTTTAAAAATATACGAGTAATAAACGTAAATCAACCAGAAATGTTTGACTTTAATTTTTGTTAAATTTACACATTACGTTGTACGGCCAAACTTCTTCGTATTGCTCTCAAGAAATCCCGAGCCTACATATCTGCGTGCACACGTCACCCTACCCACCCTCCCCCAGTGCCGTAAGGGAACGACAGGCTCTTCATCACGTTATGTTCATATTCTCCAACCTTAAGATTTATGTATCGCCATTACGAGGCGGTATATCCCGACCACCAGAGCAATTTCACATTCATTGTAGCCACTGCGACGCGGAACGTCCCGGAAAATTTCATAATGCTCCGGTGATGCCTGCGCTTGCCTCCGCCTTCGAAATGAATAATATGTTAAGCATAAACGGGGATTTGCTTGAAGTATGGTCTCTCACATAAGATGCTTTGAAGTTTGCTGTACTTAAAGGTATTGTTTATGATATAAAGAAATTGTGACCATCCAGTACACCAACAAGTAATGACTTTTGCACACACATACTTTTTGTATCGGTACAGTGGCGATGCAACCGCAAAAAAATCACGATACTATCGCGATCGTATCAAAGTATCTATGTGCATTCAGCCTTACGTTTTATGTGACCCCTCGTATCTTTATAACGGTTTAAAATCAGACTCAGCATGCTGACAGGACTTTTATGTTCGTTTTGAGTTTCTGAATACGTATTCCTGACATACTGACGCTTCCTCCTGAATCGCCCTGTATAATTAGTCAAACGTAAGCTCAGAAATTAATAACCAAACCTACTCGCTTGCCGCGTAAGCCTCGGGCTTAAAATGGCGGACGATGAACGGCCCGAAATCCTTTTATAACGTAATTTACGCAGTACGTCCAGTGTGTTACACGGCTATTGGGCCACATTTCACAGATGTCAGCTTATTGTAAATTAATATGTTCTATTAGGTGAACGATCTTGTTAATGAGAGTTCGATTTAGCCAGTGCATCAGCATCATTTGATGGGTTTTCTAATTGAAATCGATATTCGATGGGCCAACACGAGCCAGCTGTCGGGATTTGTAACGTTTCCGAGTGGAATGGATCTGTTATAGCTTAAATGTGGTTCAATGGATAGATTTGCAATTTTGATGGAAATCATCCAGGGTAATAGTCTAAGAGCTAGTCAACGATTTCTGCGAGCTCTAGGTGAGGAGTTCGATTTAGCCAGAATAAAATATTTTTTAACAAGAGTTCTGGTTTAAAACTCATCAGTTCCAGTTAGTGCTGCAACAGCTCTACAGTTCTGCATAAAGATAATGACATTTTGTTGTTGAATTTTTTCCTCACAAAAAGCACAAAACATGTATTAAAATTTTTTGGCTAAGAGTTCTGGCCTTGAAAATCATAAAGAAAAGTAGATCTCCTTTAGAACTATTAAGCACTGTGACCAAACTTTTGTTTTTGCAATAATGGAGGGCTGCGCGAAGTTAGCCCCCCATTTTTAAAATAGTGATTTTACTTTTATTTTAACGGAACTATTAATAAAAATACCTCTAGAACTCTTCATAGGAAACTCGGAACTTCATTAATTTTAAATACATTTTGCATTTGGGGGGCCAACTTCACAGACATTCATTACTTGTGTAAAAAGGGTCAATTTCAAAACTTGTACAATATATTATACTATTATACTGTCTCTACAAACTTTATGAAATAAAATAAATATAAATTTTATCTTAAATGGAATGCTTCTCAATTTCCTACTAAAGCTCTATTTAGATGTTTTTAAACTTTTTCTTTGTACTGCCAATAATTTTAATTACAAATTTTTCAACTAACATAAAAGTACGCGGGTCGAAATAGAACGTAAATATTTTTCTACATAATGAAGCTCCGCTTGCAGCCGACGTAATTCTCGAAAAAGGCTTTTACCAAAAACTTTCTTATTACCTTTCGTTTTATAACGACTAAGTTCCTGTTATTTTAATTTGCTTTTAAAAGAAAATTTAATTAAACTGATTAATGTGAAAAAATGTAGAAAAAATTTAATTAAGAACACAAATTATAACAAAAAGTCTTTTCGAAATACTAAATATTATACGAAATTTCCCTTTGATGATCTTTAATCGAGTATTAGGTTGACTTTTAATTTGTGTTTGACCATAGTTTAATCAAACATTTTGGCTGTATGAATTTTGCGTTTTAACGTACTAACCGGAAAGGCATAAGGAACCATAAAATGTCAGTATTTTGGAATTTAAAAAAAATATATTTTTTTGAAAATTTTCACGGGGACCCATGAAATTTCCAATTCTGCCATTAAATCGCTCATATCTCGCGACTGCTTCGTTTTATTAAAAAAATGTTCGTAACCTAAAAGTTGTAGTTTAGTAAGATCTATAATTTGCTCTATATGACTTTCCTTTAAACCTCATAGTTCCGGAAATATTTTAAAAAAACTGCTTATAAATATTTTCAAGTTTAGACCCCTATATTTCTAAAAGTATACGTCCTATCGAAAAATTATCTATTATAAAAAAGTCAGACAATTTTATACTCTATCTGATTAATTATATACATTTTTTACTAGAAACTTCAAATAACTGAGATAAAAATAAAAATATAAAACAGTGTCAAGTTTTTTCCGATTTTTTGCCGGATCTTGTGAAAAATTAAAAATATAGTTAATTTTAATAATTTTTTGCCATTTGTTCGTTTATGTGCTGTCACTTTGACATATGGAACCATAAAATGTCACCCCCCCCCCCGTGATTTGACCTTGGTCTGTATGTTGTCCGTTTCGACATTTTCACATTTTCAATTTTTTTCTCGAAAACTGTTAGTGAGGGAGCGATAAAATTTTCTGGGTTAATAGAGGGATAGGGCGTCTAGCTTCGATAAAAAATTCAGTTATACGGGGTGTCGCGTTTCGGAGTTATTAAACGTCAAAGTCGAAATTTCCGCGATTTCGTATGGGACACGATACAGGTCGCAAAACTTAATCAAATCGATTTAAATTTCCGGAGGTCGTAGAGGACCTGGGGCTTCCGAACCCTATTGAAATTGGCGATATTCGGAAAATGGGAAGTCATACTTTTGAATTTTTTTATGTCGAAAAATGCCGTTTGCAGACCCATCTTTGGTACTTAATAACTCGAGAACGAAACGTCGTACAGAAAAACGGTTTGACACGTCAAACTTTAGAATCTCAAATACGTTCTTTTTGCAATACATTTACCTATACCTAAAACGGCCGGAAATTGGAAAAATTTGGGAAAAACCGAAAATTACAATTTTTGATGGTTTTTAATTTTTTTCCTAGTCAAAACGGATCCAAATCAAAATCCCATATACCTGGTCAGAGCTCCCCGAAATACGTAATTTTAATATTTTTTGGTTTCTTAATTTTTTATAGGAAGGAAGGAATCGACGATTAAATTTCGATTTTTAAAGCTATTTTCCAAGACATCTCTACATTCGAATCACTCTATCTCTTTCCTATCGAACTTTTTCAGACTTTTTCAACGCTATCCCGTGGGGACATAATCACGCTTTAAAAAGACTCCCGAATGGGTGATCCTGGACCGGATTTAGGGGGTAAAAACTCACTTTTTCTTTTTTTTTCCATCCAAACTCATCTTTAAACGGCGATATTCCATATTATTCCCTCATATTTAATAGTTATTTTTTGATTTTTGCCTTCCCTCATTATATGAGTATATACGTTAATTAAAATTGCTTATTTTCTCGTTCAAGTTATAAATAAATAGGTTTTTATTCCATGGCGGCCCCAAAATTTTTATATAAATTAGGAATTTTAAAGCCAAGCTATATAACTTTTAAAAATAATATAAAAAATTATTTAGTAGGGGTAGGATTGGAAGAATGATTTCTTATAAATCAAAATCCTACATATTTATGCCTACTAGTATACTACTGTCATTTTTTGGTTTTCTTTTTAACTTTTATCAATTTTATATTTATATTTAACTTATTTTTATTGGCATAAATAAACATCTTTATTATTATTATTATTATTATTAAATCCGGTCACCGAATTCTTCCCACAAAAGTTTGCTCCGGTGGTGGTTCAATGTAAGGCTCGGCTCAAACGATATATAACTCCCTTTTTTCACAGATAACACAAAAAAAGATCATGACCATTGGCGTAACTAGGGGAGGGCTAGGGGGGCTTAGCCCCCTATCGGAAAATTAGCCTCCCTAAAAAATGCCCAGGCAAAAATCATTTTACCTATTTTGTTTTCATCATGTTATCTCCATTTTTAGAAGAGATTTACATTTCAAGCTTTTTTTACTGAAACAATTTTAAAACAATAGTAAAATTTAAAAATTAAAATTATTAACGTGTATGTCCTCCTCAAGCTGCAATAACAAAACGCATTCTGCTAGGTATTGAATTAATAAAAGTGACGATTCTTTCTTGAGGGAAAGTGCTATCCTTAGCTCCTGTAAAGTGCCTGGATTCATAGGACCACGACGAACCGCTCTATTCAACTGATCCTAGACATCAGAAATGTTTAATGGGATTCAAATCCGGATTACATGCAGGCCAATATAACTGTCGAATAAAATAAAATAAAATAAGAACATTCTATGTTAAGTTGTTGAAAATGACGCTAAATTTAAGTCCCGAACTATCTACCTTTGTTAAGCCTTACAATTTAACTAAATGGTGCCGTAACTGTAGAATGCCACACCTCTCGATTACTAATTTTCTACCGTCTAAAATTAAATCAAATAAAATTAGATCAAAGCGCGCGATTTTCCATCGAAACCCACCGACATTATTTCCAAAATCCGGCCGACGAATTCTTCCCCGAAACTTCTCCTCCGGTGCTCGAATTTTAGGCTCGGCTCGCACACGACATTACCCCGTTTAATCACAGATCTTTCGATTAAACCGGGAAGCCTCTGACCTCGAGGCAATTTCTCTAAAACGGCTTCACTTCTAGATAAAACAAGGTATAGCAACAACGCCCAAACGGATGGATAATTATGTTATTTACGAAGCAGTTTTTCCAATGGAAAAGGGATGTTGGATTAAATCGCTCCTTTGAGAGGTAAGCTTTTTATGGTTATTGGGTAGCCTTGAAAAAAAAACTCGGGATACGTAATATAACTAATTTTGGAAGAGAAGGATAATTATATTTGGTTTTAGATCTTAGTTTTCTGCATTCACTTATTGCCTACCAATATTTTTTTATTTTAATACTTTTCTTATGCTTTGAATTAAAGTATTTGTTCAGTTTACAAGAAACCGAAAGATCAAAGACAATTGTTTTTTATTCTCTGTTAGAAAATTAAGAATGAACTTAGTTTATAGAAAAAAGTCAACAGGAGACTTAGCAGAGAGCTTCAAACAAAAATTGGCAAAAAATATTTATTGCATACTTTGGGGACACTTTTTTCTTATCCGAGACAGCCCACGTAGACTTCAAGCCTAAGTACCAGCGTACTGTGGGCGTCTGAAGAGGAGGAAAATGTAATCTGTTGACACGTGATTTAAAGGATTGGAGGTTGGGAAGGGAAGGGAAAACATCTGCAGGCAGTGTTTATAAAAATGTTCCAGTTAGTCTCATTATGTTGCTCCTTGGTGCCGGGACAAAAACGAAAAGTTGCTGTGTGTTGCGTATTTCCGTTGGAAGCGGCAAACATCAAAGAAACAGTGGCAACTAGTTTGAGTTGCGACGTTTTGGTTCTTCGGTGGAGACAGGCCGTCACTGTTTGTTGCAGTTTGCGATTGGACAAGTTCGGATGCAGATCTTTGAAGTAATTAATAAATATAATAGCTTTACATACGTCCTTGTTCATTTTAAAGATAAGCATGCCGGAAATTAACTGGATAAACTGGATAATTGAATCATATCGAAGTTTTGAGTGTCTGTGGAATCCAAAAAGTAAAAAATTCGGATGCAGAAGCACAAAACATGATGCATGGTCCAAGTTGAGTGAGCTTACTGGAGCCAATGAAGTAGAAGTAAAGAGAAAAATTAAAAATTTAGTTTTTTGGAGAAAGGAAAAAGTATCGAAGTTAACAAAAATTTGGAGCTGAATATTGAAGCTATATAATTGGTGTCAGATTTCGAAAAATTGTGCTCTCAAAATGCGACACAGCAACCATTCTAGATGGGTACTTGATATCCATCTAGAATTTTAAATAGGGGCATCGGCGATTTGCCCTTCCATTTAATCATCTCTCCTTTGGGCATCTAGAAGCTGCAATCCGCCATATTGATTCCTTTCTTGAAGACTGGGACGCATACAAAATGTGTGTTTTCCTTTTTGCTTGAAATTATATAAGCTGCTGCTGCTGGCGCAATAGTTTCTTCATAGGTCGACATATTCTTAAAAAATAGTCATGTCCGAACTGCACTAATTATAAAGGTCCTATAGATAGATTACTGTTCCCACATCTTGGGAGCGGCATCACCTTCGGCACTTGACAGCCTTGATTCTGTTTAAAAGAGAGCCATTCGACTCATCAATGGCCCAGTCTTCACAAACTCCTTTTTCTCGCTCATCTCCGCGCTGTTGGGGATTTGTCTCTTCTCTACAGATATTTCCACGGATTTTGCTCTAAAGAACTAGCCGCTATAATTCCCTCCTTGACTGTTCCTAACAGAACAACAAAAGGCGCGTTACGTATGCATCCCTTTAATATCCAGCTACAAAAGCCTAGAAAATTCCACTTCTCTCGCTCATTCATACCTAGAGCATCCAGATTAGGGAACAAATTGCCTGCAGATGTTTTCCCTTCAATTCCCAACCTCCAATCCTTTAAATGTCGTGGCAATAGATTACATTTACCTTCTCTTCAGGCGCCTAAGCTACTTTAGCACTTAATCTTGAAGTCTCAGATACAACAAATAACAGAATGTATACTAAAAATGAACTGTGCAGTGTTTTTAAGTTACAAATAAGTGTTTTTTTTTTAAATTGTCAAATAATATTGGTATTGTTTTTGTTCTGTAATTAATGTTGTTTTAATATATTTATGCTTTTTGTCTGTATTTTTTTGGTGCTACTTGTTTATTTATAAAGAGCCTTTTTGTCCAGCAGCTCTATGTATTTATTTATTTGGGCAAGTAAACCTGACCGAAGAAAAATAAAAACAGAACGAGAAAAAAAAACAAGAAAAAGGCTAGGAAATTAATTAAAAAGGTCTGTTTTCGTTTTGTCTTCAAACTATTGTTAGGAATTATTTATTATAACATGAAAATAAATAAAAAGCAAAATATGCTTATTTGAATTTGGCGATACTAACGTCTAATAATTATAATATTTATGTAAAATTTTTAATTAACTTTGCACTAATTTCTTCTGATCTACTGATCTTGGCACAAAGAGAAGAAAGAGTGTTCGGGGCACTATCATAAGCAGTGATATGTCTGCATATTAGCACACTACAATACTTACAGAGTTTAAGAAATTTCATCATTTAATAAAAAAAAAGAATAACACACAAATTACACTATAATCAAAAAATGAACTCTACGCCAACAACAAATATTCTCTATTTACATCACAGATGAACGATTCGAGTTAGGTGTGGTGGGTACAGGCACCTGAACATACACTCGAGGCCATGTTCCTTATTTTTTGACAGGCACTAATTGTAAACAATACGATTGGTCACATGGCTGTCAAAAATTCCGAGAAAATAAATAAACGGATTGAATTTAAGAACTTATGTATCACGAGACATGACAGTTATGTATTAAAAATAATATTCTCCAAATGTCCCCCTCGGCTGTAGGATATTCCATTACAGAAAATAAACTTTGTCACGTTACAACTTCTCGAACCACCCTGTATAGGCTAAATAATTTTTAAAATATAGATTTTTAAAAGCTCTAGAACTTTTATCTGAAACGTTTCTCGCTAATTTCTTTGGTTTTTATAATAGTCGGTCCAGGACTTCGATACTCTCTTACACTCGATGCATGACAGGCGTTTCTTTATCACTAGCATATTTGTCTACCGTATCTTGGTTCCGCGTATTAGGTTCTCTCTTGCGACATTTAAAAAACAAGAAACGTAAAACTTCAAAGGAAAACTTTTTCTGCGAGAAAGATATATGTTAAGAAAGTTCTTAATTGGCGGGATTTGAAATGCTTACTTCGCTCTTCAGCTTTTTTTGCTTTCGCTGCTGAGAGAAAACTTGCAGACAACCGCAAACAAAAACCAACCGAGTTCGTATCGTTTGCTCGAAAAGTTTCGGATACAGACCGCGTTAATTTTATCAGAGGGGTGATGTGACGTAACTGTAAATACTTATTGATATATAAACGTACTAGAAACGGGGGTTCTATGACCCAAGAAAATGAGAGGGCTTTTTCCCGCACTCACACCGACTTTATGTGAACGTGTCTGGTCATACACTTGACCGACTTTCGTTTCTGTGCCCCGGGCACAGCACACTTGCTTCGAGTTGTCTAGTTACCTAACTTGTCCTCCCGACGAGAACTAAGTCGAAATGAACTGTACTACCCTTCGGGGAGCTGCCCGGACCAATTAGAGTCAATTTCGGGATGACGCGAATCTACTATGACCATTAGAAAATAGGAAAAGGCTGAACTAAATACGCCGGTACGCCTCCGAGACGTAAGGGGGTTGATATCTGTCGCCATGTTTACTGACTTTTTATACATGTAAGAGAAGTGTATTTTTAGAACGCTAAAGCAATAAAACTAAAATATTAGAAATTTGCTAAGGAAACTATGCCTTTGAAGTTTCGCCGACAAAGGTGCCGATTTAGAAGAACTAAATTAAAGGAAAGATTTTCTTTACATATTTTATCCGAAATGGTATTTGTGTTTTACCGATAACTGAGTACTTTTAAGCGAGTTAAATAAACAAGAAATGCGAGCTTGAATTTTATTATTTGAAAAGGATTTTACCTGCTTGGTTATTAATATTTATTTGGAAATAAAAATAGAAATATATAAATTAAACGAACGGTTGGGTGTCCCCAACAGACTCATTAAAAAGTCTAGCTGTTTCGTTAAAATTCGGCTGCGACTGGCCACAGAAAAAAAAAATTTCAACTCTGTCCCCGCTATTACGAATCATTTTTTAATTAAAAATAACTGAAAAACAAATCGAACGCCTAAAGAATCCTGCAAAACCTAAGGAAGAATGAAATTTATTCATACAATTGAAAAATACAATTGGAAGTACCTCGTGTTATCAGTTATTTCCATACTTTTTTTTAACATTATAGTAGAAAAAAAGAATTTCTCTGGAACTCCTTTGTTAAACTATTATAATGTGTTAATAAATAAAACAATTTTGATCTTTAAAAGTTTGTAGGTCAAAAACGAATTAAGATACAGAGCTCGGGATTGCGGTTGCGGTTCTTTTTTGAAGACCTTTAAAATATGATACCATACGGCATAGGTTTGTAAGTGTGTGTTAAGGGGGTTGAAAAAGTTAAGTAAGACGAAAAGGTTATTAAAGGTAAAAGGTATTAACCAACAGGATACCCCTAAAATTTTGTGTCTACCATACTAAGACATTTCGCTCTACGAACTTTTTGAGAATGACTGTGCTAAGCTATTATAGCTGAACGTCAATGGACCCATCCCAATTTATAAGAACTTTTATGTATAAAAAAACTCCTTAACAGGTACCTTTCCTCCAAAAAGAAATAATTTTTGACCATCAGTGTTTCTAATCTTTCAACGTTTGGAGCTCGCAAGAAAGAAAGTTTCTGGAAAGTTGTGCAGCAGATAACGGACGAGGATCAATGGGGTCCTTTATCTGATTTAATTTGTAGTTGTTTTCGGTAGAGCTGGTGGAAAAAGGCGGCTTGTTTAGAAAAGTTGTTAACACTATAAGAAGGGCTTTTGCGTTCGCCGCCGCCGCGCCCACCGAAAGTCGTTCTGTGCGGATTAAGACTTACAAACTCTTTTTGAGAGTTTTCCTAGTCTGTTAGTAGTATTCTGTGTTTCCGATTCATTGTGGGAGAAGTTATAGTTGTGTTTTTTTTTGTAGGTGTGTTCCATTATTTTTATGCCTTTTTTACAATTGTCTAGTTTCAAATATCTAATTATTTTAAAATTCAAAAAGAATCTTTTATTATTTACTTTATTACATTATTATAAAATCCCTAAATATCAAACAATATTTAAATTACATTATCCTAATAATACGGCCTAAATATTCCAACCATTGATAACCTACTTAATTGATTCTTGTCTGGACAATACAGTAAAAACTACCCAGTCATATTAGAAATTTTGCCCAGACTGTTATCAAATTTACATTTTACAAAACTTTTACTATTATTTGTACCATTAGGAACATTTAATTTTATTATTTGTCTAGACAAATTGTTATTTTGTTATTTTAATACGGCTGGCGAATTACAAATAAGAGTAAACTACCTCCTTCTGCTCCGCCTTTTTGGGATGAAACCTAACTTTAGCTAGGATAGAAGACAAGGATCTACATATACCCCGGCAATATTGACTGGGAAGCTTCGCGCCTGCGTAGTGAAAGTCGAGTTTATTTAACCTTAATTTTAACTTTGTTTTTTTTAATATTTCAATATTTAGCGGCGTTTCCGATTTGGGCTTGGCTTGTGCCCTTAAAGTACCGTGGGATATATATACCAGGTATATTTTAAAGCACTGCGCACTATCTAAGACAACCTATTAATCACATTGTTAACTAGATCATATTTTTTTTACTAATTTAACGTTACAACATATTGTTTCCTAGGTACGCCTATGGCAATATCATAAAATGTGCTTTAACACTGACTCAAGGTCCCTCGGTCTTAGAGGCTTAGAACAAGCGTGCCGCTGCAGAGTTATCCTTCAGGTTATTTACGCCAGCATTGATACAGAAAAAACTGCTATGCTATTTTCAATAATAGTATTATTCTTGACCACTCTGGTTATATTAAAGTTAATATTGTCTCAACAAAATATCACGGAAATAATCAAAAAAAAATATTGCTTTAAATATAGACTTACTATTAGAGTTCAAAAGTGTCTTACTTCTTTGAAAACTATATTACCATTTTTTCAATTACAAAAATACTATTGGAAATCAATAAATTACCATTATTCGTTGGAGTATAGAATTGTTTAAGCTAAAACATTAAATCATTTGACGAGAATTCTCAAATATAATTGGGTGAAAAACAGCTATTTGTGGGCGGTATGATGCAAATTATAATATATTTTATTAAACGAACAAGAACTACAGTTTAAATAATAAAATCTAAAAATTTAGTGAATTATCCTTATATCATTTTAGTTAAAATAAACACTGTTATAAAATATATAAGTTATTAGAGAAGTAATAAAAGATATTAATTCAATGGGTTCTATTGTTGGCTGAAATATTAGTTCTATTACTCGCGGAGGGAGGGATTAAAATTGTTCGTTCAATCGTATTTTAAGATTGGAGCCTATTTGTTTATTGCGTTATACGCCAAAAATAATCAGATCTTTGGGACTGGGCAAGTCATTTCATTGTTTAATGATAAGTACAGCAAATCTAAACGGCTTGCAAGAATAAGTTTTTTTTTATTTGTAAATCTCTCTTGGCTAGTCTGTTAACTCACCCGATACGTATTGTTAAAAAACTATTAACATTAAATATATGATCGCAAGTTTATTGTTGAATTTGTATTTTTTAGACATGGATTCCACCAAATCTGGCTGTAAATTTAGGAGATTCGAATGCAGTGTTATGCGTCAAATTTGTTCCATGTTGCATCCTGTACCCACACAAGCCAAAAGTAGACAATTTTGCAAAAAAGCATATCCTATATTTGGAGTGAAATAAATATAAGAAGTTTACGGTGTTTGCGTTAGTGTGGTCTTAATAGAATGTGTTTTTTATATTTAAATGTTTACAGAATGTCTAAACAATGTATGTTTATTAATAGTAAATAAAAATTATTTTAAAATAACGCTTGTTTCATTTGTTTCAAATATAAGTATAATTGATGTAATTGAAATTCTTTATTACATTAAATAAGAGTAATAATAATTGTTCTTCAAAAAACATAATATGATTGAATTTAAACAGAAATGTTTTCTTTCTATTAGAAGTTACATTAAATTAATTACTGTGGTAATTGAAATAATAATAGCTATTTTGCATCAAATGAGGTGCATATTATTACAAATAAACTTCTAGTGAAACCAATGATAGTTTGTATTGAATTTAGAATAGGGTATTCCTGCCATAAAATAATTGTTATATTTGAACGATCCATTAAAAACCAATGAAACCTTATATTTCAAACAATCTTATAACCTATTGGTAAACAATGACAAACTAATCATTGAAATAAACCGAATTTGTATTGTGCAATACTGAATAGAGTGTGTCATGGAGTGAATGGGTATGGGTATCCAATTCAATATACGATAGTATTTTTCTGTGTAGGGTGTAGATGAAAGACCGTCCATCACGGCAGATATATGTATGTACATCGATTGGGGAGGAAGCTATCGATCCAGATACATAGTTTGGGACATGAAAAGTAAAGCCATACATACCCCCCCCCCTCCCCCAAAATGTACTTTCGACACATACTTTCGAAAAAATATTTTTTGAAAGTCCGTCGCAGATCCAACGACAGCACCATTTGCGAAAATCTAGGTCACTGTCTAGTTCCATCGCACATAAACCTAATTCTAAGCCGAAATACAAATCTATTCAGGGGACTTAATAAGCACAATTAATATCCATATTAAGCCTCCGGTCGTAATTGGCTAATGTAGAGGAAACAAGCGTTCGCCGCCCCTCAACCGGTGTCTGGTGGGGAAGGGCGCCCCATGTTTATCCCCCCGGAGCTACGCGGCACGCGTATAAGCCCTTTTATACCCCCGTTTTGCTGATATTGTGATATTCGTTGTGGCTGTTGCATTATATTAGAGTTTGCCGCCTTATTTATGCGTGTAGGAAACTTAGAATGCTTATGGGGATTTTAATTAAATAGATAAAACACGGGATACAATGTTTGCCGTAAAGTTGGCGACACATGCGAAACTTCTTAATTGCAGATTTCTTACAAACTTTAGAGGATACACATAACTGCTTAGTTTTTTTTTACTTTCAATTGCACTTACACAGAAAAGGAATAGCGACGTATTTTTTTATTGCATAATTCGTTTAAGGAAGTCATTACAAACTCAAAAATATTATATTGAATAAAATTACTATACCGTATCCATTTAATTTTGAGAATGATGACAGAAACCCATTTTACAACGGACAGATCAATTATGTCTCTCTCTCATGTTCTTTCTCTCTAATTTTTATCTGTCTCGTCTTCTTTCTCTCTCATACTCGTAAAATTTCTACAGCTGGTAGAAAGTTAGGTTATATGAAAGATAAACATGACATATTATTTGAAGCCTGTCCCATAATATAAGTTGTTTCTGCAGTATAAAAATATACTTAAAAAGTTTATATAAAGTATTAGCAGCTTAAATACCTTTGTTCAATGAATCTGGGACTGACTAACAACTATTTAAATATTACGCAAGGTACATATTATTGCAAATTATTGATTAGAGGGAGTTTTGTTACTTGGGTAGGAAACAATTTTAACTAGTATAAAATAAGAACGTCAATGTGGATACGCTGACGAGATTTTTGCAAATAATGCTTTTTGTCTTCAGTAAAGGCAAAGGTCTTTTGCTATAAAATTATAAAACTTATACTAAAGGATTATGTCAGGTTAGAAATTTATTTTTTATGACAATTCCGATTAAACTTTCACAGTAGTGAGTAGACAACCCGAAATACTTGCACAAACAAAGCAGACTGTGATAAAATGTTTAATTTTTTTTTTATTGGCAACAACATAGTTTTTATTTGTATTTTACTAATGCCCCTTTTGCTAACAAGGATAGAAAGATATCGGATTCCGTTGGGATTTTATCAGGAAAAAAAAAGAATTTTGCGATGACTAATCTTTCGAAGTATATAACCAACAATACTAACACAAGCAAAGAAGGTATACGACAAGAATTTGAACAAATTCTTTTTTTATTTGTCTTTGTCTAATGCACTTTCACCAACACGGATAGAAAGAAATCGACTCCTCCGTGATTATCAGGAAAGAAAGCATGAATATTGTGATCACTAAAATATCTTCTGGTATAAACTGTCCATGGAACTGACCAATAGGGTGAGTTCTTGTTCAATTGTTTTTCTGTCATCATTCTCACATACAATTGGATACAATATAGGATAATTTAACCAAAAAGAATTTTTTATTTCTCTGTATAATTTATTACAATTTAAAAAGTATCCACTTGCAATCAGTGCCATATGACGTCAGGAGATAAGCAAAAATAAGGGTCAATCTACATGTTAACGCACTAAGGGGAAATGATCTAATAAAACAGTAGGTACTGCTAAGAAAAATTTTGAATAATTTTTTATTAACCAGTATTATTTAAACTATTGGTGTAGGAACACCGGTTAACAACTATAGCAATCCTTGAACTGCTAGAACGGCATTTATGAATGGTGTGCATTAATACCATTACCAATACAATTGTGTCTTATGCCGTCCAGTCCTAATACAACTTTCATATAAGGGTAAAAATTTAATTTCTTGCTACTACACGGTAATAATTATAATACAATGCTTTATTACTTTCGCAAGATTGTGATATAACCGCAAAAAATCTTTTTGTATCTGTTATTATTTAAAATTACAGAAGAGGGCGGGATTTCCGCACAATATCATTCGGCGGTTTATTGTTTTAGTATCGTTTCTAGGGGAAGACCGGGCATTAGCTTCTTGCGTTTCGGTGTGTACCGATTTCATCTTCTCAAAATGAAAGCCCTTTCAGCGGATTGGGGATGTTATGATGTGTGTTTGTGTTTTTATTGTTGTTCGGTTATTTGGACCCCAGGCTACATCACTCATAAGAATAGACTCGAGAGGGTTCAGAACAAATTTACAAAGTACTTATTGTACAAGCATCGGTTTCCCTCGGCGGATCTCTCCCACGAGACCAGACTGATGTGTGGGATGAAGAGCCTTGAGCCAAAGAATTTTCCCTTTTTTTCTGGCGGGAATAGCCGAATAGGCAAATAAGATTTTACTGGGATGATCCCCTAAGAGTGGAATAGTTAGTACTTTGAGTTATTTTTTACTCCATGGCCGTAGTTACCGATAAAGCCTATGTGTTTTCACGTGGTCGTTTGGCCCTAATTTACTAAGGGTTTCCGGGTAGGGTTAAAGCACCTAACCTATTGGATTGGGTATTTTAGGGTTGGGTTTCAGAACCAAAGCCTTAGTACAATGTACTAGGATTCATGTAGGCTTTTGGTTGTATCTCCTATAGGTTCATTTATTTTGGATAGCCTTATTTGTGAGTCAGTGTTCTAAACCTTACTGGTGGAGTCTGGTAGCGGATTGTCGACAAAACGGCAGCGTAAAACCAGGCCTCGATCTAGACTGGACCTATAACTTTTGTACTATATTTTTCTTTTAATTTAAAGCCTAGAATCAATGCATGTAACCATGTAACTACATTTTGTTAGGACTTCTATTTTAAGTGTACATTTTGTTCTTTTTTTCTTCTGTGGCTGACATGATTGGTACGAGTGTCTTTTGACCTTAGTTAGTGGAAATTCCTGAGCTGGTTTTGAAGAAACCTTTGGTGAGCTTGGACTTTTTTGAGCGTGGGTTTGCTTGGGTACATCAGATTTGGAGCCGAACAATTAAAAGAACTTGGCTTCGTCTTACAGTAATGTTTTGGTTGGGGTTCTGGTTTTCCTCACCAAAATTATAATTTAGCACATTAGCCTAAGGGAACCGCAGGCCTCCTACTAGTTGTTACGTGGCGTTGCGGACTGGGTTCTACTCCAGCTACGCCACTGAGTTGTAGGTAAAAAAAATAATATTAAAAAATTACCATTTTCTCTTCCCCTTTAAACCCTTTATCCCGCAATCGTGCAATTAAAATTCGCGCCCTTAAAATAAACAAGCGCCTTGGAGAAGATAGAGCTCTGCTGTGGTTAAAATAATGAGTGGAGGGCGTGAGTTGCGGCAGCTCCTTATTGTAACGTAAACATCGCCAATGACCCTCTTTAACTTGCAAATGTGAATTAATGTGAAGACGACCGCAAAGCTGGAATAATTGTGAATATTTCAGATGGGAAAATGGTCGGGTGAATAGAGCGGGGTAAGCCTATCGATATTTATCCATATAAAACGTAAAATTTGTAATGAGAGAGGGGGAGAGAGAGAGAGAGAAGATATCCTAAGTTGGAACAAGCAATACGCATGTATTCTTTTATTGCATAAATCTTTTAAAGAAGTCATTACAAACCCTACAATATCATTTTATTTATTTATTTCATATATATTCACTACGGAATGTAAATTCCAAATGGTACAGAGAAAATAAAAAACAAAGTATACAAACAAAACACAGAAACCACCTAAAAGATAGGAAAGAAAAGAAAAGCATGAACATGATGAGTAAACTAACAGAGAGGAAAGAGAATAAAACAATTAAAATTATTTGAACAATATTAATTTTTTGAGTTTTGGCAAAGTAATGTTAAAAATATCGCGGTCTGAGTATACAGAATTGTAGTTCCACACTATTCTGTTGACAAAGGCAGTTTAGCCGTAATTGGTCCGGTGGTCGCCTTCATAAAAAAGTTGTTGCTGCCTTGTGCGCCTTGCAGGAACAAATAGAGAAACTAGCCCCAATAGTCTGTCACAATCAATCTGGCCGTCCAGAAGCTTGTACAAAAAAGGCAGGAGTGCGTCCCTTCGCCTGCGCTCAAGCAAAGAAAATAATACTACGCGTAGTAGTAAAGATCATTAAATTAGCAGGTAAACAACAGTTTATCAAAATTTCCAAACAAAGGTTCAACAGGTTCACCTTAAAATCGACTATGAGAAAAACCACTCGAACAAGTATCGAGCCCACAATAACATTATTTCCTTTAAGCAAGTTTAAGGTATAGCTTATAGCATCACTATTTAATTACTAATTAATGTTTCTATAATCCCAAAACAATATCTTTACTTAAAAAAATTAACTATAAAAGTAATATTTTATTATAAAATCAAAATTTTTGTTTTCTAACTGTAACACTAGATATCAATACCCCCTCGTATATCAAACCAAGGCTTATTTGCTACAAAATGCAATTTTACTGTACTATTTTCTGTCGACTTTACCATTTTTGATTCATGTCTATCAATAAAAACTGATATATAGACCCCCTTATAGAGAAAAAAAGACAAGTTCATAGGTCTACTACATTTTGGCTTATTATTTTTTCTTTAACAGCTACCACTGTGGCGTTAAACTGCTGTATGTATATCTTCTTTATTGCCAATTTCATTTGTTTTATTGCTTTTATTGTTAATTAGATTGCTCGACGTCATATTTTGTAGGGTCATAAAAATGGAAATTGGCTTGTTTTTGTGTAGATTGATCTTTCCACGTTTGGCGGCGGTTCGGGGTAATTTATGGACTTGGTCTGAAAGAAAAAGGGTAATTTGGGGTCAATATAAATGAGACATGGAAAATTTCATGTTTTTGATATAAAATAGTCGTATGGAATTTGACAAAGATATATATTCTGAAGTAATAATTTTTTTACTTAAAAAAATTAGCCGGCTTCACAAGAAGAAAAGCACTGAAAATTATGCAATAATATTTTTACTGTGGTAAATCGTAAGCTTAATTTTGTTCGAATTTAGGTAACTTATTAACTGCTTATAATTTATTATTACGGATTACGTACATCATTACACATACTGTGAAATTGGGCCGACTTCAAAGTTTTGAACTTTGGGATACAAGTTGGGTTTAAAACTTTGTGTTTCAACAATAAATTAAGTTTAATATATGGTATATCTTGGTAATAAATTTAATGCCTATATATATTAGTCGGTTTTTATCAGCTGGTTCTTGCAAAAAAATTGAAGGCTCTCACTTAAAGTTTTATCTATCATTAACATCTGTACTTTTTCGCCTTGTGGCAAAACGAGTATATGTATTAAAATATTAGGGATAACTTTTGAGCCTGACATATGTATATTTTAAGAAAAGCCATAAATTTACGGGCAAAAGGCTGAGCTTGGGAACTGAGAACCAATATTTGAAAGCATAAAATTTACTCGAGAGATAGAAATAAAAGTACCTACTTTTATTTCTGTATGAGTTAGAAAAAGAAATAAGTTATTAACGACCAGTGTCGTACCTAGAAACTTTTTGGCGATTTACTAATTATCGCGAGATAACGAATATTCTCCTTTATAGAAAATGATGGAATGACAATACAGATATAGATATGCTAGATTTAAAAAATTCAAATTCCACATGTAAAGGGTTTTGAATGTGATTTTTTTATCTTTGGAAAGTAACCAATAAAGGTCTTTTTTTTTCGATCACGTATTCAAAGTGCCTTAGCGTAAGTTAGTATAGTGTTTTATCATCCATTAAACAAAGAACAATTTAGATAATCTTGTATAAAATTCAGCGGTACTCCGCCTCTGGCTGGAGATGGACCCAAGAGGGGGAGTGTAAAGGGAAAAATACTAAGAAGGGTATAGGTATCAAGGAAAAGATTAAGGGGACAGTCTTAAACTGGCCGTCGCGAAGTTGATCTAATTTGTATAGAAATTGGGTGTTTCGGTAACATCCTTAGACGCGTTCGAGTGTTTTCGCGTCATGTGAGAATTTAATTAATATGTAGTCAGGGGACTTATGTAACTTACCGGGGTTAACAGATGTAACAGAGCTTTTTAACGTTATTTCTAGAAGTAATTGGGGAGTTTATAGATTATAAAACAATGATGTTTTCTTTTATACCTTTTTGTTTCGAGATCTGTTGTTATAGTAAACGCTTCTCCAGATCATTGTTCAGTCCATTCTTTGGATTATTCTTTGTTATTTTATATATTTTTTTGTCTATTGTTATATCATTGTTTGTACAGCATATTTTTATTTATTGCTTTAATATATATCTACTTGTTATACAAAAATCTAAGGTTTCATTTAATATTAATTTTAATTTCATTTTATTAAATATTAAGATCAAACTTCGTTGGCCCGCCGGAGTCAAGAGGGAGACGGTGCGACATGAGAGTTCTGTAGATGGCGAACACTTCCAGAATATCGATCTTCAAATGGCGACAACTTGAGTCTTCTAGATCGGCTGCAAGATTTAGGTTTGAGTAACATAGAGTCTTGTACTAATATTCACTAACTTTGGCTTCCTTTCATTTGAATATTACTGTGACCGCAAGTAGACATCTCTGGCAAATGTGAAGTTTAATCTAGATTAATTTATAAGAACCAAACAGCAAAATATTGTTAGAGGTTCATTTGGCTTAATCTGACATACATAAAAAAATGATTCAATCTGTGACAGCCTACGGATTCAGCTGGTGTAGGGAATACGCTGTGCGGGTCTAATACATGTAATGTCTATGGTTCATATTCTCAAATCAATCAGAATCATTATTGCTAAAGCAAGAATACGTTAACCATTGAATTAAAAATAGTAGTCATTCAGCAATGGCGAACATATTTGTAGTCTACCATTGATTTAGTGACCGTCTTTTTGATACTAGTGTTTTTGTGTTTATAAATTTCTCGATAAAATCTTTAAAATAACATTAGTCACTTATATATTTACGGAATCTCCAGAAAATTTGTTATCCGATAAGGCAATATTTGCGGGAATTCGCTTTAGATTAGAAGATACACATTAAATAAAAGCTTTCTGAAAAGTGTCATAAAAATGTAAATTCTCAGCATTCAAACATTTTGGTAAAATCGATAAGCGACGAAATCGTTTTAATATTTGTGTTATAGTATATAATCACGAAACGGAAGGGCCGTTAAAGCTACCCAGAAAAAATAAAGGAAATTGAAACATGTTAGAAAACATAGGCCGGGCAGATACGCGGTCAGATATACAAAGATATAACTCAATATAGTCGGCGTAAAATGAAAATAATGGCTCGAATCAATCACGGGGACAGCGCAATAAAAATTCAACGAAATAGGTTTCTTGTCCAGGGGTTATTTTCATGGGAAATGGCATGAAAGGAAATGGCCGATTCGGCAAGAGGTCAGTTGGTTTCGAATTTTGGCTATAGGCATTGCTTTGTTCATGTGTCAATATCAATCTAAATTTGATCGAAGCAAATTGTCGAAAGTAAGTTTTTTTTTGAAAATATCGTTTTAAAAAACAATTTAAACATACGATTCTTCGAAAATTGAATTTCCCATTTTGTGGTGGCGCGACCTACATATTTAAATTTCTTTACTTTGTTTAGCTTTTCTTCTGGCACTACTTCTGCTCTGTTATACTCCATCCATGGACTCGGCTTTCTTCCTACTTATTTTAAGGCCTCTATCTTCGAGAAATCTTCTCCAACTCTTAACTTTTCTTTCGATTTGTTTGCTGCTGGTGCTACGTATTACAATAGGGCCTCCAAATTTCATACCCCATGATGACCATGACAAGTACGTGTTGAAGGCCAAACACTGGGTCAGGCCAGTCATAATCGGAAATTGATGTGTCAATCTTATACTACTCGTAGGTGTAGTGTGTTTATTTATAGAGATGTTCGGTTATATCAATTTCATTGGTAATTTTAAACAAAAATTAACATACCCCCCCCCCCCCAAACTGTAATTGTTAAATCTCTGCCCCTTTTTCCCTGATTTTTCGATGAAGTATCCCTACGGATAGGGAATTTCCCGACGTGTTAACATCACTGGCTATGACTGCTATCTGCTAGCAAAGAAAATATAATAGGTTTGGTACGCTCTAATGCTCGATAGCCACGAATCTCAACCTACCGATAGAACTGGTAGGCAACGCGTGAGAGCAGACATCGCTTTGTATTTGTAAACCGGCGGACGCCACTGCATCCCTGGTTTTTTATATTCTGTATATGTCAGTTGTACTTTTTTAGAAAGAATTTATGATAAAAGCTTTAAACAAAAATACAAATATTTTTATCTATTTAACCACATTTTAAGAATAATTTTTGCAGGTACCTTAGGGTTGCCAGATCCAACATCTTCAAAATCGGGTATCAGCATTTAAAAGCTGCTTAGAAATCGGGACTTGGTTTAAAAAATCGGGACGCTATTCTTCTAAGTTTAATTAAATGTTCGTATTATTTACAAATTTCACTTGAATAAGAGGTATTTTGAGTTGAACAATTGCTTCATTTAATAAGGACACTGACAAGCATGTCCAGAGATATCATTACTGTTTAATATGTAGAAACTGGTACTCTGGTTAATGTGTGAGAAAGAATACTCGGGACTTTAAAAAAATAATGTGATACAACTCGTTACTTTTAATATTTAAATTTTTTAATGAAATCTTGCGCTTCGGCTCGGGGTTTAATTTAAAACATATTTGTTTTGTTGTAAAAAATAATAAAGGTGTTTATTCTGACGCAAAATAACGTTTTCGTATATTCTATGTTCCCTGTATAAGAAATTAAATTTTTCATAACGCGAATCTTATTTATTTTACAAGCAAAAACTTGTATTAGGAGTGACATTTTTACTTTTCTTGCCTAATTTGGTCCATTTGTCCTCTTCTAAACTCCATTCGCGAACATATCGTATATACCTTAGGCCAGTGGTTCCCAAATGTCTCGAAATTCTGGACCCCCAAAATTAGAAATTAGTAACATGCGGACCCCCATGAACAGTTTAGCTTCAAAAATAATAAAAGAATCAACCTTTGTTAAAAAAATATTTATTTCAAAAGTGCCGATTTATTCAGTGCCTTTAATATGGCTTGGCAATTTGCACCAAAAGGCAGCATGCTATTTATAAATAAAAACGACATCCTATAAAAGTAACTGAAAAACTGAACTAAACTGAACAAAATACATTCTCTTTTCTAGCAGAAAAAATATAATATATCAATCATCAGTTTTGGATTTTAATGAGACGAATGAAATACATACTGTTTTTCCCATATACTTACTATATAAATATACTGCGGGTTGTCTGGAATTCTGGATGCCAACATTATGAAATAGAGATATACAATCTCGCATAAGTCTATCCTTTAGTCTGATATTTCTGTATAAGCGCATGCGTTAATACGAATTTTTTCATTGGTCAGACATTGTACTGAATTAGATGGTGAATTGTACTAATCATCGGCTGTTGTGCGTATATTTCGGATTCTTTCAGCTTTCTGGTTTTTCTAGTTTACAGCTGGATCGCCATTCGCCTTTTTTTCTTTGTGTCGTGTTGTATTTTGTATTCGGTGTTCTTGTGGTTTATTTTGAAGTGTGCTAACTTATGCCCTGATGTACAAAAAGTAATAAACTAGTTGAATTATACCAAAAAACCAGCCCTGTCAAGAAACGTATGAAGCGTGGCGCCGATAGATGGCGAATAGCAACACAAGATTTAGCGCAATCGCAGTTTACGAAATATCAGACTAAAGGATAGACTTATGCGAGATTACATATCTCCATTTCACATTGTTGGCATCAAAAACCGCACATTGGGTAAATGGGGAACCCGCAGTATATTTATATAGTAAGTATATGGTTTTTCCTGTCATAGTTCTCTCTAAATCCGGTCTAAGATTTGAACAGCCAGATGCTCCAACGTAGTGCGGTGTAATTTGACAAACAAAAGTTTTAAACTGACAAGTGTAAGACAATTAAGTTTTATGCTATAAACTTATTTTTGAGCTTTCTCACAAATTTGTAAAGCAAAGGGCTATTTTAGTAAGTACTTTTGACAAAAATAGAACTAATTTCATTACAGCAACTCGTTCCAAGATGAAACTGATTTTGAAACCAAGCAAATCGGTGAAATATCAGAATAATTCATAAGTTTTTAATAACGACTTATTAACAATGACAGGACAAAAACCTGTCAAAACATAACTGACCCTAGAAGATTTCAATTTAAATCAGTACTAAATCTCAAACCTTAGTAAATCTGAACGGAAATTTTTAATCTTAGATCTGAAGCAACATCCAGCCGATTTCTTTGTTTGGATTTTAGCAGAATGTATTCAGAGAAAGTTTGTTCACACATACGTCGTGCAAAAGGGCATCAAGTGTTTCAAAGCAAAGGTTGTCGGACCCCCGCAAAATAATCTGTGGACCCCTAGTGGTCCGGGGACCACCATTTGGGAACCACTGCCTTATCTTGAATAAAACTTTTTTTTTGACTTTAGTCTGACGAATATCCTGTCCTAAACCGACACTCCGAAAGTTATATAGTATGCGTGACCACTTTAATTTAAATGATTTGTGTTTCTGCGGTTGTAAATGGCGTAAATAGGACACGACATTTAAAAGATAGAAGGGCGTGACTAATAGGCTGGGTCATTACAGAAGTTGTAACCAGTCTAAATGGATTAACGTGATTGTAGTGCTAATTTCTGCCGTTTCTAAGGGTGTACAAGCAATGCTATACGGGTACATTAGAAAATAAATGGTACGGCTACACCGCGCATACTTTCTCGCGGGATTAAACAATTCTTTTACGCGCTCGATGTTGCCAGATTTGGTGCTTTGCCACAAGCTAGACATGCAATTGCAGTTATCTCTTTTTCTCTAGCATACGCTTGACAGAAAGAAACATTTTATCAAGTTCATAATGTATAAATCGCTCTTAATATGCGGGTGTATCAGTTAATCACAGACAAACTTTTTAGTTTTATTTCATTTATGTGTTCAGTTATACATTCTAAATAAAATCAGTGAGATAAATAAGACAGACAGACGCAAATTTGAGATGCAAAAAGAGGATATATAGAACTCAAATTTATGGTGACTCTAGAAATGTGTACAGGGTGTCCGCATTTCGTTGTAATTGCAGGGTATCTCGGTTGTTATTAAATATAGAGGGTTGCGGTTTTCGCGAAGTGTCGCTACTTTTGATGAAACGAAAGATGGCTTAAAAATATTTTTCATGGTCCCCCCTATTATAAAAGTATTTGTTTTATTTCTTGGGTAGAACCTCTACCCAAGAAAGAAAAAAATATATATATAAATATATATATATATATATATATATATATATATATATATATATATATATATATATATATGTGTGTGTCGTGGTTAATCCGGGAATTCATCGGTTCGTTTGATTCGTTTCTAGTTGAAACTTGCAGACGTTTCGCCAAAATCTCATTTGGCATCTTCTGTGCTTACTCGCTGGTCGTAGAAAGTAAAGTTTACTTTCTAGATTTTGGCGAAACGTCTGCAAGTTTCAACTAGAAACGAATCAAACGAACGGATGAATTCCCGGATTAACCATGACACATTTTTCTCCATATATATATATATATATATATATATATATATATATATATATATATATATATATATATATATATATATATATATATATATAAATATATATATACAGTGACCGGCAAAAAGTTCGCAACATATGGGAAAAATTTTTATTAGGAGAGTATTGGAAAAACTTTTCCGGGGGATCGGTTCTGCATGTCCGATAACCTAAAAATCAATTTTGACATACGTCACGTGACCACTGGTATAGCGTCAAATTAAAAAAAAAATTGTTAATTTACAAAAAGTGAGGTTAGTTGACGAGATATCAAAAAAAGTTATTTGAAAAAATTGCTTAGAATTAAATTCTAGGTCCTTGTGCAAAATTTTAAGATTTTATTTAAAAAAATTGGAAAACTCAATTTTTTTAAATATTTTTTTATCGATTTACAAATTTCCAGTTTTTTCGTTTAGATAGCTTGGCTAATGTAAAGCCCATGTATCTGGATGAAAATAAACGAATGTAGTAGTTTTTTCTACAATTGACAGGACAAAATTAAAAAAAACAGGGTTTCGCCAGACGCTAGCTGTTGCAATGATTTGTATCTAGCAGCAGTGTCAAAATTTTAGAGACATTTCAATGAGATTACATTGAGAAAACCTTAATCGTCTTAAATATATCTGAAGTTCGACTTTTTGTAAAGTTAAGGGGATTAAAATAGATAATAAACAAAAAAGTACCTGTTTATTTAATCGAAATTTCATAAACGAAAACCAATGTAAGAAAAACTTAAAAGTAGTCAAATTCTGTACTAACAACATAAAAAATCATTGTTTTTCCTTGGGTGCACAAAATTTAAAACTCAGTATGACCACCATTTCTCTCCATACATACTGTTGTTCTCGAGCGCAACTCTCGATTAACATTTCGGAGCATTTTACGATTTATTTGCAATACACAATTTCTAATGACATTCTCTAAATTTTGTATATTCCTAAAGGGTCGATGTTTGTACACAGAGTTCTTTAGGTATCCCCACATAAAGAAATCTAACGGAGTCAGATCTGGTGATCTCGCAGGCCACGGATTTTCAGAAAACCGTCCTATCCACTGGTTTCCAAATTCTTGATCCAGCCATATCTCTTCACCTCATTTGTGGAATGAATGCTAGCTCCGTCTTGTTGAAAGTATAAATTTCTTCTTTCGGCTAATGACAAATTGTCTAAAAAGTCAGATATCTCAGTTTGTAGAAATTCTAAATATCGTTCTGAATTTAAATTGTCTCTAAAGAAAAAAGGTCCCACTATTCTGAGGTTGAAAATTCCGCACCACACATTAACCTTAAAACTATATTGGTCTTTACTCTGAATTACAAAGTCTGGGTTTTCGGTGGCCCACCATCTACAGTTTTGTGAACTGACGGTTCCGTTAGAGGTAAATGTAGCTTCATCCGAGAAAAGAGCGTTCTTTGGGAAATTAAAATCTTCCTCAATCATACCCTGGAACCAGGCACAAAAATCGAAGCGGGCGTCATAATCCCTATCTTTTAATACTTGTACAAATTTAGGTTTGTACGGATGAAATTTGTTTCTTTTTAATATCCTCCGCACAGATCTTTCGTGAATGTTAGTGATCTCCGATATTTGACTAACAGCTAATTGGGGTGTTTCTGTGATCGACAAACACACATCCAGAGAACCTTCGTCACCTGTTACCGGTTTTTCATGGGAAACTTTATACTGATTTTCTACCGATCCCGTTTCTTTAAATTTATTGACTAGACGAGATACTGTGGAATAATGGAGGGATTTATCGGGGTGCCTCTCATTAAAAATTGCTGCTGTTTCTCTATGGCTTTTGTAATTATCTCCAGAAATTAAAATAATTTCTATCTTTTCCTGAAGAAGTAGTGTGGGTGCCATTTTAAGGAATAAAATATTAATAAACTTATGTAAAATATCAAACTTAGTAAGATGCGAGACATAAACCAATGACATAGGTTGAAATCAAACAAATTATAATTTGTTTGACATTTTCTGTTGTTTTTAACCTACTAGATTATTTGGTTGTTTTAATTTCAGAGCCTGCTTTGGTAGTTTTAAGTACAACTAAATAGACCTGGTTGTTAAATTTATGTGCGAAAAATCTTAATAAAATCTTGATACAGTCATTTCATTAGATTCAAACCATTGCAACAGCGAGCGTCCGGCGAACACCTATTTTTTCGATTTTGTCCTGTCAATTGTAGAATTGTAGATCTGACTCCGTTAGATTTTTTTATGTGGGGATACCTAAAGAACCCTGTGTACAAACATCGACCCTTTAGGAATATACAAAATTTAGAGAATGTCATTATAAATTGTGTATTGCAAATAAATCGTAAAATGCTCCGAAATGTTAATCGAGAGTTGCGCTCGAGAACAATAGTATGTATGGAGAGAAATGGTGGTCATACTGAGTTTTAAA
The DNA here is from genome assembly GCA_963971165.1 of Philopedon plagiatum. Lineage (NCBI taxonomy): Eukaryota > Metazoa > Arthropoda > Insecta > Coleoptera > Curculionidae > Philopedon > Philopedon plagiatum. Next base: position 2,797,713 of record OZ020189.1, read on the forward strand.
TTTTGTGCACCCAAGGAAAAACAATGATTTTTTATGTTGTTAGTACAGAATTTGACTACTTTTAAGTTTTTCTTACATTGGTTTTCGTTTATAAAATTTCGATTAAATAAACAGGTAATTTTTTGTTTATTATCTATTTTAATCCCCTTAACTTTACAAAAAGTCGAACTTCAGATATATTTAAGACGATTAAGGTTTTCTCAATGTAATCTCATTGAAATGTCTCTAAAATTTTGACACTGCTGCTAGATACAAATCATTGCAACAGCTAGCGTCCGGCGAAACCCTATTTTTTTAATTTTGTCCTGTCAATTGTAGAAAAAACTACTACATTCGTTTATTTTCATCCAGATACATGGGCTTTACATTAGGCAAGCTATCTAAACGGCAAAAACTGGAAATTTGTAAATCGTTAAAAAAATATTTAAAAAAAATTGAGTTTTCCAATTTTTTTAAATAAAATCTTAAAATTTGCACAAGGACCTAGAATTTAATTCTAAGCAATTTTTTCAAATAACTTTTTTTGATATCTCGTCAACTAACCTCACTTTTTGTAAATTAACATTTTTTTTTTAATTTGACGCTATACCAGTGGTCACGTGACGTATGTCAAAATCGATTTTTAGGTTATCGGACATGCAGAACCGATCCCCTGGGAAAGTTTTTCCGATACTCTCCTAATAAAAATTTTTCCCATATGTTGCGAACTTTTTGCCGGTCACTGTATATATATATATATATATATATATATATATATATATATATATATATATATATATATATATATATATATATATATAGTAGAAAAATGGAAGATTTCTTGGCCTATAGGTAACATATTAAATGTAAATGCGAAGATTTACTTCTTCGCTAGTGCAGCAAGAAGGCCGTAAATGAAAAATAAAAGTAATGAGGACTATTTTTGATTCTGGTCTGGGTGACCTCCTGCTATCGATTTCTCGATACTGCCCTTACCCATCAGCGGGCAGTTGGCCGTCAGCAACGTTAAAATAGTTTTACTTAAAATAAATGGTGTTTGACCAGTAGTACATTGATGCACTCACTGCCGGCACCCGGTGCTAGGTCTGCATTTGCCTGAGTCGCTGCATGGGTCAGGACCCAACCCAACCCAACCTGAGGCACTATTTTATAGTTTTACAACAGGTAAAAAAAACTGAAGCTTTTTAGCACCCGTTTGAAAAATATATTGTTTTCGTATAATCCTTCTACTCTTATACACACATTTCTAGCTTATGTGAAAAATACCATTAAATAATTGTCCGGCAGGGGCTTTTTTATTCTAATTAAATTGTGTAAAAACATAATTGGATTACAACTGCGACGTGAGCAAAACAATGGGTTTAATCTTTTTTACAAAAACTGACACGGTGGATTTGTGTGTGGAACCGACTTTAAATGTTATGAAAAAACTGAAAATTAAATTTTATTTGCAGTGAGAAAATAAGTCGAGTGTATTTTGGGTTTTTCTGACACGTGAACGATGAACGAGCTTCATTTTATTTGTAGCACAAATTTGACATAAAAGTATTTTTTGTCTGGGACAAGCCTAAGTATTTAGGGTACAAACACAGTAAAAGCTGGTTTCCTGCTTTCGGGCAGTCGGAGCCGACTGGGGCCTACAATTTACCTTGTTTTTTAAATTATCGATAGCAATGCGCTAGTGACAATTTAAAAGCCAGCGGGAAATCTGCTTTTACTGTGTTTGTACCCTTAGTTAAGTTATTATACCGGTTTGTCGTGACGGGCGTGAACGAAAAGGACGGGGTTGGTGGAACGCGAGGCGAGAGAAAAATTTGCTTTCTAGTCGTCATTATAACTGCTGTCTTTCAAAGTTTTTTTTATCTGAGACAGCCCACGTAGATTCAAGCCTAAGTACTACGGTAGTGTGGGCGTCTGAAGAGAAGGGAAATGTAACATACTGACACGGGATTTAAAGGAATGGAGGTGGGGATTGGAAGGAAAACGTTTGCAGGCAATTTGTTCCATAATCTGGCGACCCTAGGTATGAATGAGTGAGAGAAGTGCAATGTTCAAGGTCCTTGTAGCTTTACAGTAAAGGGATGTGTATGTGATGCGCTTTTTTTTTGTTCTGTATCAAGTTACGTGAATTTATTGCGCCGTCCTGCTGGAAGTAGCCTTGTCGCTTCTCTTCATCGTCTAATGCGTTTACAAAATTTTCTAAAATTTCATTACGATATCGTGCCGAATTGACAGTCCCTTCAAAAAAAAATCGGTCCAATTAATCTTCTTTTCAATATGGCCTCCCACACGCCAACTTTCTGTGAATGCAGAGGCCTCTATAAAGAAATGTGGATTTTCAGAACTCCACATTCTCATTTGTTGAGAATTTACATAACCAGAGGGGTAAAACCATGCCTCGTCAGTATAAAAGTTTTTTTTTTCAAACACGTTTTCATTATTATGCAAATTACCCGTAACCCACTCTGAAAATTGCACTCGCTGTGACTTGTCGTTTGGTAACAATTCTTGGAATGAGCTTAGACGAAAAGCCTGCATATGCAGGTCACATTTCAGGACTGTATAGCAGGTTCCGTAGGATATATTGCTGGCTTAAACGTCGAATAGGGATTTGTGGGTATTCATCAACAATTTGCCTCAATTCTTTTTGTACAGTGCGAACTTTGGGTCTCCCACCGCCTTCCTTTCTATTCCCACTTCCTGTTTTTCTAAACAAAGCCACAGATCTAGTCAAAACTTGGCGAAACTGGTCGAAATCCATGACTATGTGTTGAAATTCTGTTTGAAAATCCTGAATGGCGTCCCGTGTTTAATAAACCCACTGGCCATTTTCTACCATTTCTAAAGTAACTTTCAATCATGAAAGCTTTTTGTTCTGCCGTGACTACCATATCTATTTTTCTTAAAAATAAAAACTTAGTTCTTAAAAACTTAGGAATTATTCTAATATTTCAGCGATTTGCTTAGTTTTTAAATGATTTTCATCTTGGAACATGTTGCTAGAACGAATTTAGTGCTATTAATGTGGAAAGTACGTACAAAAATTGTCCATTTCTTTATAAATTTGCGAAAAAACTCTAAACAAATTCATAGTATAAAACTTATTCTTACACTTGTCAGTTTAAAACGTTTGGTTTTCAAATTAGACCAGTATAGCGTCGGAGAATCTGGCTATAAAGTTTGTCCTGCAAGAAAAATATTAATTTTAACTTAAGTATCAAGAAGGATGTGTAAGAATTCCATAAGTATCACCCAATAAAGATCTCTTAAGTCGTCCCCAAACAATAAAACGTCCGATATAACCGCCGCAATCTTCCATATTAAACCCGCCAGATTTCCCATATTCGGAAGCTTTTAAGTCTCCTATTTATATTACCGCCTAAAACTTTCTCCATACCTCCTGCGCTAATGGTGGCCATAACCGGCCGGAACTATCCCAAAATTAAATAGAAAGCTTTATATGCGCCAGTTAGAACGCTACGAACATTTCGCAGATAAATGTTGACGTTAACGTTGTTCATTATTTTTTTCCGGTTTCGGTGAAGTATAAGCCATAGACCGAGGGCAAATGTATTATTAAATTTAATGCTCGAATGAGGTCGAATTTTTCTGGATCTACAAAAATTTGTGAAAAACAATCTTCCGTGCATACTTTTTTTTCAAAATACAGTTTTGTGAAAACCGAATTTAAACTTAGTTTAGAAGTCTCATTAAAGAAAAGCAACATTTTTAGAAAAATAACAGGCTTGTTTATTTTACCAAAAAGTAGAGACATCGCAGTTACGTTTGAAAAAAAAAAATTCTACAAATAATGTTCCCTTCGGCGTTTCTACAGATGACCATTTTTTGCATAAAATTGTATTTTTTTTTAAATCAAGCTCACGTAGACTTCAAGCCTAAGTACCAACGTACCGTGGGCGTCTGAAGAGAAGGAACATATAGTCTATTGACACGGGATTTAAAGGACTGGTGGTTGGTAGTGAAAGAGAAAACATCTGCAGGCAATTTGTTCCATATTCTGGAAAGGGGCGTACCGAAAGCACTATGTTGAGGGGGGGGGGGGGGAGGGAGGAAAAATATCCAGCTATGAGAAATAAAAATTTAAAATTGTCGACCTTTTTTTTGCTTCCTCCGAGAATAACTGTCGACGATTTTTTGTATAACTGACTGACCTTTTTTACGTTTACGGAAATTAAACTGTCGATCTTTTTGCAAATTCTCCCAGAACTCAACTGTCGACGTTATTTTGGTGGCACGAGGTTCTAATAGCCAACTGGTACTCTAACTAACCAACTCGAGCTATAATTAACCAACTCGAACATCAACGGTGGAGACGATCTCCCCCATATGTCCGCCCCTGAATCTGGAGACCCTAGGTATGAATGAACGAGAGAAGTGGGATGTTCTAGGCTTTTGTAGCTGGACATTAAAGGGATGCATGCGCAACGCACCTCCTGTTGTTCTGTTAATGGGCATACACACGGTCATGCATGCCTTCGCGCCCATCTTAACGCATTGAGGCTTGCGAGTAAGTGCGAACGTGTGTATGCTAGACTGATGGAGCGTTCATGCCATTGGCGTGGATTGAGACGAATCTGTTGGCGATTTTTCGAGGAAGCTTGAAGGCAGGTTCGAATGTGTGTAAGCTTCTTTCGCGCCAAACCTTCATTTTTAATAGTTCCATATATACTTCTTAGGGCATCCGCAAGTAATTGCTATAATCGCCTGGCTCTACCTTTAGTTCATTTAATAAATTCACGTGTGTATATTTTCTCCTTTTCTGTCACCATGACTTAACTCATTTTCTTTTCGACTTTTTTTCCATAACATTTTTGTTAATTACACATGCAATTGCGGTACTGATTAAATACCAATCTTTGTATTTAATGCCATTTTAAAATTGTTGACTGGTTCGCAGTATAATGAAAAATGAAGTGTTACCTCCAGTTTACAATGAACGTGTGTACTCAGAATGGATGTATCACTCTTGCTCGCAGACTTGCCTCTTCAGGCAGACGCTAAGACATGCATGGCCGTGTGTACGCCCATTTTTAGAACCAGTCAAGGGGTGCAATTATAGCGGCAAGTTCTTCAGAGCAGAATTCGCAACAGCGCGGCGATGAGCGAGAGATGGAAGTTTTCTTGTGAGGACATTGGTCGAATGGCCGAAGATCGAGGTCGAAGTGTCGAAGGTGACGTCGCTCCAGATTTGGGAACGGTTCTCTAGGTTAGGTCATAGAGAGTGTGTAAGTTGTGTAAGTTGGACGGGGAGAAGCATTTTCTAGCTTGAAAGGGAAAACCAAACTTTTTAGCTGCCGATGTGGCTACAGAAGTAATGTGTTTGTGCCAGCTGTTCCGAAGCGATGTAGTCCTGTAAGGCTTAGCCATTCATTAGGATGGGGTAAGTGTTGTCGGATTTTTTTTTGCCTGACAGGGAGCAAGACTGGGTTCTGGAGGCATTGAACTGAACAAGGTTCTTGGCAGCCCAGTCTAAGATTAATTGAAGATTTGGGAAAGGGATAGGTACGAAGATCTGCGTCTATTATCGAGCTCTTGATTAGAGACTTGTCTGGAAAAATTAATGTTGGGGCGAAGAGTACCTACTGTCGTCAGCAGTAGTTGAAGAGAGCAGGTCACTAATGAGTAGAAGAAATAGGGTTGGTGCCAAGACTGACCCTTGGGGTACAACAGCATTGATAGGATGGAAGTTAGATGAGTGACAGTCCACAACGACAGATATGCGCTGATCAGAGAGGAAGCTACCGATCCAGATACATAGTTTATGTGTCTTTGATACGGGGGCTGGACTCCATTTGAGAAAAGTGAATCGTGAGTTTTTAATGACGACGTATTAATAACACGATACAAACGTCAAAACCTAATAATTGATCAACTAGAAGTTTTAAATTTAGACCTGTTGAGTGCACCCCGAGGCAAAGATTTATTATATGTTTGTTTTTCGGTAACGCCCACTCCCCGACTAACGAAACATGCTGAAACTGGCAGGAAAAAGTTCCGCCATAAGGAAACGGGGTCTTCCATTATTTAATTAAAAGGTCCGTCGGAGATTTATTGTGCCTTTATCTAAATAAATAAACGGGTGTCCGGCGAAAACTAAAAAGAGGTTGATTTATTTATTGGGCGACTTTTTTAGATCGCGCGCGGCGACCGTTTTATGTTTGGCGGAGGACGTTTTTGTATTGCTGGTTGCGTTCTTTAACTTCGTTATCTTTTAAAGGCTGAGAGCAGTGGTTTTAGAGAAATTTATTTTTCAAGCCCTGTCAGACAAGGTTCTCTAATAACACGCTGTGTCCGGTTGATACCCGTTTTATATATTTTTTTGATTTTGCCTTAATACGTACCTTGATCTATAACGGATAACCATGAAATATCCAGATGTTAGATAAGTAGGGTTCGTAAATCACGGTGCCCGACCATAGGCACCGGCAGGACTTGATTTTTCTTTAAAAAAATGTCAAAATTTTTTTGCCGTGGAATGCAATAGGTACTTGCATGTAACTTAGTGGGCTTAGTGGGGTTTGTTATAAGAAGTTTCGTACTATGTAGATTCTGAATTATTAGTTAGTCGTTTGTCGTTATAGCGGTGTGCTTAACTTAAGTGGTTATAGTGTGTTGTTTTTTCCTAAATCTACTTGTGAGAACATAAAATTTCTAAAAAAACAAGAAGTGCAAAAATGCCCCATTTTTGGCGCACCAAAAGACTTATCCTGTTCCGTTTTACCCACGGTCTCCGACGTTATAAAATACTTTTTATGGACTTGACATAACCTAGAATAAAATCGTGTTAAACGAAACTTTCTTGTGTTAGAGGCTTCAGAAATTGTTGCTATAAGGATTGAAGATATTTGCAAATCTGCTTCTACTACAATGATTGTAAGTTATCAAAGAATTGTAGCCTTAATTAAAGAATACCAGAAAAGGTGAAAAGATCTGCTGAAGCTATATTTACCAAGAAAAGAAGTCCCTTCTTACAAATCAAAATTAGATGCCTTTCAGAAAGATAGTTAACGATTATTTGACTTTGCTGCATGTAAATGCGTGGATTATATTCCATGTTCGTGTTTACAGCAAGATAAGGTAAGACTATGAGTTTAAAAAATTGTTTATGTATAAAAAGTTCTTTAGCATCCCTGACATCTATAACAATCAATAGATCATTTGTCGGATCGCTTCCCCATTTATAATTATCGTCACTGGGTATATTTTAAAATATTATGTCCCCCTGTCTCTATTATTTTGCGAACTTTTTGTTAAAATATTCCAAACCGTTTTTGGGATATCGCATTGTAAACTGTGTAATCCTCACTCAACAATATAGTTAAATTAATATATTCAACAGACCTGCCCCAGATTGTTGCTATCTAACCGTAGAAAACAGCAACAACAACTAAGATATCCAAGTGAGTCTTTAGGCTCACTATCGTCCCATTTTCCTATTATTCTAATTCCACACTTCCACGATCTCGCCTCTCTTCCTAAGACCCGAAATTTATTAAGAATATAATTTCGAGCGGACTTACGCCGCCGTAATAATTTCTCCCCTAATCCCGTTTATTTTTGAATAACGGCCGTTATATCCCGCTTGAGCTAATTTCGCTCGCGTATTATCATACTATATACGAAAATGACCTAAATAGATCCCTCTGGATTATGTTGCATTGTGGATGAGCTTGATAGAAGCCGTTTAGGTTAAGTGGGTGACATTAAATTTTCACATTTAGTAGTTTCAAACGAAGATTTGTGTCATCGGAAATGACCACAGTCTTGTGGCCTGGCGTTTAAACTAGTTGATGGGTATGTTTCACAATTCGATATTTGTATTTTGGAAAGTGCTGCATAAACTATGTAGAAAAATTTCTTTTCTATTTTTTCTAACGTAAGAAATGTATAGTTAATACTGGGGGAGTTCGAGTTGACGTTTGAAACGCTCCGAGCACAGAAATCCGACATTGTACGAGTATATTACTTCTTACTTTGTCGTCTATATAGGACATGTTAAAACGTATGTCTGAGATTTGCGCTCGGAGAACTCCGAGCATCCATCTCGAACTCCCTCACTGTGTGCATTAAGGGTTTTTATAACACATCATGCTATTTTAAACGTAACACATAGAAGTACTAAAAGAAATTTTTTTTATTTTAGGAAAATGCACTTTCTCGATTGTAACGTAGACAACTGTTTTGAATAATTTGGCACAGGTTTTCTTAGGTCGGGTCAATCACATCACATCACAAAAAAAATTTCACATATTGTTGTGTCGTATTATTGGAATCAACGGATTTCTGCACCTTATACGGAAAAGGCAACGCCAGATGTCAGTGCATAATAAAATGTCGAGTTATAGAATATAAATATATATATATATATATATATATATATATATATATATATATATATATATATATATATATATATATATATATATATATATATATATATATATATATATATATATATATATATTCCTGCGGCACGTTACGCCTCAATTTAACTTATTAACAGTGCCTTGTGTGTGAATGCAATTCCTACATCGTGTAAAGTGTAAAAGAACACACAATTCCTTTTTAGTGCAAAACTGCAAACGGGTTGTTACGTCACTTAATATTTTGTGTGCATTTTGACCCTGAATAAAGGAAATGCGACCTAACAGCGACGTCGCCAATGGAGCATTTCCCTGCTAGAAATAAAATGCTTACTGGATAAGACTTTCCCCTACTATAATCCGTCAGTCATTTTTCTATTCTCTAAGAAATATATATATATATATATATATATATATATATATATATATATCTATATTATATATATATATATATATATATATATACATATATATATATATATATATATATATATATATATATATATATATATATATATATATATATATATATATATATATATATATATATAGATATATATATATATATATATATATATATATATATATATATATATATATATATATTTCTTAGAGAATAGAAAAATGACTGACGGATTATAGTAGGGGAAAGTCTTATCCAGTAAGCATTTTATTTCTAGCAGGGAAATGCTCCATTGGCGACGTCGCTGTTAGGTCGCATTTCCTTTATTCAGGGTCAAAATGCACACAAAATATTAAGTGACGTAACAACCCGTTTGCAGTTTTGCACTAAAAAGGAATTGTGTGTTCTTTTACACTTTACACGATGTAGGAATTGCATTCACACACAAGGCACTGTTAATAAGTTAAATTGAGGCGTAACGTGCCGCAGGAATTGGGTTAAAACAATGTGTACAACAGTATTTAAAAGTGTGAGAGAAAGTAGTTGACACTTTAATTGTGTTGTTAATTTTAATATTTAAATTTTGATGAATGTCAGAATCAAAGAAAATATTTGTGTATGTTAAAATGGGAAAATAGGCAAAGCGAGTAGAAAAATTACACAAATATAGAAGAAAATAAACTTCTGAATATATGTATATGTATTTCTAAGGTAAGTTCTATGAAACCATTAAACCATAAAATACCGTAAAGATACATAGGCCCTGCAAAATGTTTCTTCTAGTTTTTAAAATTTGCGTTAAAAATGCTTTACATAAAAAATTTGCTGCTTTTCAGCTTCCTTAACTACTATCCTCTTGTCATTATTATCCATTTATGTGTTTGATTTAGGTATATCAAAAAATTTAATTTTTCATAACGTGAATCTTATTTATTTCACAAGCAATATTTTAAAGCGTGACATTTTTACGGATTTTGCAAAATTTGGTCCCTTCTGTCCGCATCCGCGGACATACTGTATAATAACTACGTTCTGTATAAATAAAAATTTCCAATAAATAATCATAAAACGGCGAAGTACAATAAAAGCAAAGTCAACGCAGCTATAATAACATTTAAGGCAAATTTTAGATAGGCCTCCATAATCGGTTTTACTCGACCTACATACATAATATAGAGTTTTTTAAATCCCCCCAACGAGGGACTAAAACGGTGATTTTTCCCCAAAGAGCAGTAGTTTTTCGGTGGTGACAATAAATCGCTTACTACGAATTGCCTATAAATTATAAGGTTTGTAAATATTTTTATCTACTCCTATTAAATTATACAGTGTGTACATAATGTATGGAACAAATTCATTATTTATCAATCCAAAACATTTTCGGAAAAATCCTCGGACACGTATATAATAATTTTTAATTGTGCATTTTTTGAAATAAAAATTAAATGTACAGGGTGATTGATGTAGTAGATATGACATCATCGACGATTTTTTTAAATGGAAACCCCTATATTTTAGTTCAGATTTCTAATGTCCAAGACGAGCTGATTCCAAAAACATAAAATACTTGTGGCCTAAAGTTGATAGTTTCGAAGCTACAAGGTTTTAAAATATATTTTTTTTAACGTTAAGGTATATTTTATTTTAACATTTAAAAAAATAACAATAAATACAATAAATTATTTAATTAAGTGTTGAAACTGTTGTCCTTCTTGTGCCTGACAGTAACTCAAGCGATCAATAAACTCTTGTTGTACTCCTCGTATTGTTTCTTCTGAAATATTCCTGCATTCCGTTGTTATTCGATTTTTTAATTCTTCAATATTGGCAGGTCTGCTTTTATAAACAACATTTTTCAGGTGACCCCATAAGAAGAAGTCCAATGGTGTTAGGTCGGGAGACCTAGGCGGCCATTCAATAGGCCCACGTCTCCCGATCCATCTGTTTGGAAAATCATGGTTGACATACTGGCGCACTTCTGCTGCATAGTGAGGCGGTGCGCCGTCTTGTTGGTACCACAAATTTTCATCCAGAACCGCAGGATTATTTATACTAGGGTAAAAGTTAAGTAGCGTAGGGATAAGAAAGTCTTGAAGAAAAGTAAGGTAATTTTGCCCGTTTACATTGTTGTCAAAAAAATATGTCCCGATAATTTTGTTTTTAACTATGCCCGCCCAAACGTTAATTTTCTGAGGATATTGAGTATGATTCTCACGCATCCACCTAGGATTTTCTTTAGCCCAACATCTGCAATTTTGTCGGTTTACTTCACCATTTAATTTAAAAGTAGATTCATCCGAAAATAGTATATTTTCAACAAAAAAAGGATCCTCGTTACATCTTTCCATCAAAATTTGCCAGAACTCCATCCTGCGATCTGGATCATCGTCATTCAACTCGTGAACCAGATTGATTTTAAACGGGTGCCATTTTTCTATTGTTAATAGGTTGTGAATGGTCATAGCAGAAGCCCCTTGATCCTAGACCAACCTGGCGGACGCTGTTGTGGGGATTTTCTTCCATACTGCCGTCATAACGAAGAGGGCAGTAAGTATATATGGAAACCCATATATACTTACTGCCCTCTTCGTTATGACGGCAGCATAGCTAATAAAATATCTAGTTTTTTATCCTCCTGAAGAGCTGGACGGCCTTTCTTGGGGAGATCTTCTACAGAACCCGTTTCTCGAATTTTTTTTTTCAATTTTACTAACAGTTGATCTCGTGATTGGCCTTTCTGGGTACTTAGCATTGAACAAAATGCAAACTTCTTGTTGTGTACGAACCCTATTACCATATCCAATCATCATAAGGATTTCTATCCTTTGTGTAGAAGATAAACGCATAGTAATTAAATATTATAAATCAACTTTACTACTTAAAAAAATACCATAGTTACAAAGCAGAAATAAAGAGAAATTTCATGATTACTGTTATTCTACCTTAAAAAACTGATTTATTTTAACACCTTGTAGCTTCGAAACTATCAACTTTAGGCCACAAGTATTTTATGTTTTTGGAATCATCTCGTCTTGGACATTAGAAATCTGAACTAAAATATAGGGGTTTCCATTTAAAAAAATCGTCGATGATGTCATATCTACTACATCAATCACCCTGTACATTTAATTTTTATTTCAAAAAATGCGCAATTAAAAATTATTATATACGTGTCCGAGGATTTTTCCGAAAATGTTTTGGATTGATAAATAATGAATTTGTTCCATACATTATGTACACACTGTATATTAATTATTCAACTACTTTTGAACAATTAATAGTATCTATAAACAAACAACATGAGTTATAATAACTCACTGCTATAACTCACTATAATAAATCGGAAACGATTTACGAACCGAATATCAAAGTGGCTCCGTACAAGCCGATTGGCCGAAAGGAAACAGTCCATTATTGTTATTGAGGGAAGTAATGTCACTCGAATAATTTTGACGTTTTCAAATTAAGTTAATACCTAATTATAAAGTTCTTTCTCTGTACTTGTATCTTAGTATTTATTGTTATAGTCGTAGATAAAGTATAGTATTCAACTTGCGGTAATGGTCATAACTCACTTGATGAATTACAGCACTCGCCTTCGGCTCGTGCTGCAAACTTCATCTGCGTGAGTTATGACCTACATTACCGCTCGTTAAATAATATACTATTATTACACTTCTGAAAAGCAGGGTCACGTTTACAGGGCAGGATTCCTGAATATTTTTAAAAAAATGCTATTTTATAAATGTAATAAAATGGTCAAGTTTACAGGGAAGGAAATCCTGAATATATTTTCTTAAATGCTATTTAATAAATATAATAAGGAAATCAGCCTCTACTACCATATGTTTCGACATACAGAAGCTGACTTGGCTTTGTTATCTTCTTCTAAAACACAAAGCCGCGAAATTAAACAGACACCAATTATATACCCTCTTGTATATCCGATGTTTTACGAATATTAAAGCTCTTCTCTTATCAAAATCCAATTTACAAGACAAAGCCGCATCCGGAGCTAGTTTTAAAACAATAGTTAAAACACAATAACTTATACGTAGCGAGCTAGCTGGGCGAGCACTAATGTCGACAAAAAGATCATAATGGGTAATAATTTCGAGAATGCGGAGGGTCGCGGACATTAGTAACAATAGCTGCAATTGCATTAGAGAGTGTGCGGCTGCATTGCAAACGTTGTTAATAACGTTCATAAATCTCCAGCCAGCTGACCGGCGTCCATTTTGGAGAGGCTAGATCTTGCCAGACTCGATTTAGATTAAGTCGAGGGTGGTGAATGGATTTGTACAATTGAGTGCGACGCTGTTCAAGTGGACTGTATGGTTTGTTTGTTTGTTATACCACTAATTCTCGTCACAGTGGCGTCCAGGTATTTCTTAATGTTGATACAAATTCCACAAGTGTTCTATTTTAAACAAAACATTGTAGTGTGTAAAAAATAAATGGCCAAAGTTGATAACAATAGCTACATTAAAAAAGTTCATAAATCTCCAGCCAGCTTCCATTTTGAAAAGGCTAGATCTTGCCAGGCTCGATTTAGATGTGGTCAAGGGTTGCAAATGGATTTGGTGTACGACGATGTTCAAATAGTTTGTGTGTTTTTTAGTTTGTTATACCACTAATTCTCTTCACAGTGACGTTAAGGTATTCCCTAACGTTTCTACAAACTCCACAATTTTAAGCAAACCATTCTAGTTTTGAACATGGCGAAAGTTGATACAATAGCCCCAATTGGGATAGAGAGTGTGTGGCTGCATTGCAATTGCAAACGTTGTTAATAACGTTCATAAATCTGCAGGCAGCTGACCGGCGCGGCGCCATTTTGGAAAGGCTAGATTAGATGAGGTCAAGGGTTACAAATGGATTTGGACAATGGTGTACGACGATGTTCAAGTAGTTTGTTTGTTTTTTTTTGTTTGTTATACCACTAATTCTCTTCACTGTGGCGTCCAGGTATATCTTAATGTTGTTACAAATTCCACAATTGTTCTTTTTTAAACAAAACATTTTGGTTTTTAAAACAGACATGTTCAAAGTTGATAGCAATAGACGCAATTGCGTAAGAGTGTGTGACTGCATTGCAAACGTTGTTGATAACGTGCAAAATCTCCAGTCAGTTGACCGGCGTACATTTTGGAGAGGGTAGATCTTGCCAGACTCGATTTAGATGAGGTACCAATGAGTCTCCTCACAGTGACGTCCAGGTATTTTTTAATGTTGCTAAAAATTCCACACATGTTCCATTTTAAACAAAACATTCTCGTTTTTAAAAATACATGGCCAAAGTTGATAACAATAGCGCGTGGCTACATTGCAAACGTTGTTAGGAACGTTCATAAATCTCCAGCCAGCTGACCAGCGTCCATTTTGGAGAGGGTAGATCTTGCTAGACTCGATTTAGATGAGGTCGAGGGTAGCAAATGGATGGGTACAGATTTGCATGTCGATTTGCTAATGGTATATGTAGCTTGATTGTTATTTATGTATTTATTTTTTGGATTCTTTATTTCTTAGCTGTAAGGTCAGAATAGGTAAATAACCACACTCAAATAAAGCTACTCTTAGAAGGGAATTAGTAGATATTTCAAAAAAATATGAAATATTCAATACTCTGATTTAAAAATAAATAAGATACTCAAACTTCAAAGAGAAACGAAAATATCACTGACGTTTTTGTCAAGACGAATTGGCAATGTTTAAAAGCACGAGCAACAATAAAAGAATTCTTTATTAAACTTTCTTTCTTTTACTGGTCGACATTGGTTTTGTTTCGAGGAAAATAAAAACAAACGACCATCATTATTTAGGCGGAAGTTGGAACTTTCAGTAACAATCCTATCTTTTCTTGGGGAGGGTGCGGAGGGAAAGGGTCGTCGGCGAGAAAACAAAAGATAGTGGCGATGGAGTCACAAAGGCCGCCAGAAATTTGTAAGGCTATAATGTATTTTAATAACTTGCTAAAAATTAATTCTTGTACCGGGGACACTCACTTATTACCTGAATATTTCTTCTTCACAGTAATATATTGCTCTTTTTGACTACCAATTCCATTCACAATTACAAGAACTGGATAATAGACGCAGATCTATGCACCTATCCCTTTCCCACAATCTTCAATTAATCCTAGACTGGGGGTGCCAAGAACCTTGTTCAACGCCTTCAAAGCTCAGAATGAATGGCCAAATCCTACAGAACAATGAAACGTTCAATCTTGTTGGCATCGCTTTCGAACATGATCTAAGCTAGCACAAACACATTATTTCACAACTGCAGCTAAAAAGCTTGGTTTTCTCTTTCGAGCCAGAAAATACTTTTCCCCTTCTAACTTAGACACTCTCTATGTCTTCCCAAATAAGACATAACCTACAATACCGTTTCCACATATTGCGAGCGTACTTTCAGGGAAAAATGTAGTTTTCCTCAAAAAGGTACTGACGTGCGAACGGTAGCTCTTCATCGGCAGAACAGATGGTCGTCGGCTAGGAATACTTACGCTTTTTAAAGGCGTGACTCAGTTTTTTAATGTATTAGATCTCCTGGATGACTTTGTTAGTTGTTTGTCGCAGTCGGAACTGGAACTGTATCGTTTCACAAAACCTTGCCCTTCATTTTAAAAATGTGTCATATGATACAGTTAGTATCAGCAAGCTTCGCGTCTCGGTCAGATATCTTTTGACAGTATTAACCAGCCCTGGTATTTTAATAAGCCGTAAACAACTGGTTGCAGTGCTAAGCACATAGCCTGCCCTTGCGAAGAGGAACAATAGAATCAGCGGAATAAACAATACAAAAGTAATAAAGTTATCCTCCCGCGTGGATCTCTGAACGAATGACCGGTTTGTTCCAGGGTAATAAAGTGGAACAATAATCTTGTATATATTCGGTTGCTTTGATAGCTTTTTTAATTAGACGGTATACGCTTAGCTTGTCAACCGTTAATTCCGACGGGCGTTTGAAATTATTTAACGTTATCAGTTGAAATGCCGGTAGTCATTTTGCTTTTTGTTTTCGTTTTAAATTGACGGGTTTGTTGTGTCTAAAATTTGCAAAAACAATTTAATTTTAAGATATATATGCATTATATTTATGTAGGCTAAAATGGACCCACAAATCATGTATTTTAATCAACTGAAGTGATTTAGCTGTGCTTAGGTTTTAACTGCATGTTAATACTTACTCTTAGACAACTGAGATTTTTTTGCGTAACGGGGAGCAAGACTGGGTTTTAGAGGCGTTGAACTGAACAAGGTTTTTGGCACCCCAGTCTTGGGAAAGGGATGATAGGTGCATAGATATGCGTCTATTATCCAGCACTTGATTCAAGATGTCTAGAAAAACTGATCTAAACTCAGCGAAACTGTATAATCATCAAAGCAACCGATACGCAGTTCTATTTTTATGCCGGCAGAACCGAAGTACTTGATTCCTTATTCAAGGCGTTATTTCATGTAGCGCTTCGATGCGCTATTGTGGCTGTTGTGGAATAATACTTGTATATAAACATACAACTTGTTTTATATAAATCATGTAAGAAACGTCGCCTCCGGTGCAAAATTTTAAATCTCGTGGAATTTTATGGCGTCTATAACTTTCCGGAAGTTTTCCGGGTCAGTTTTAGTGGAAATGGGTTTAGTAAGGGCAGTTCACTGTTTTTTCTTAGATTTATTGCTTGTTACTGCTCTGTTACATAACACCGCCCAACAAAATTTTAAAAAAAATTTGTTGCCAAGTATTTTTAAACGAATTTAGGGTAATTCAGGTCTGCTGAAGTAATAAATACAAGTAGGTTTTCCAAATTGGCTCTAGTTTTTGAGATATTACCATCACTTTTTAAGAAAATTAGCCATAACGGGTGCTTTTTATAAGAGGATATGTGCGAAAACTCTACTTTTCTTGACAATCAGTCATGCTTATTTGCTTCTGCGCGTGCATGTGACCGGCTACACAGATTTTTGTCTACTTGCGTCAGTTCTGCCTAACAGCGCTTTTTCCCTACGAATTAGTTCTAATTTTCCAAATTAGACTACTGTATTTCTTATACGGAATAAAAAATCCTTATGGGATTTATTGATTTTTCGTTTATATTTTTCGAAAACATTGTCATTTTTAGTGAAACTTGCTTATGGGCACCAGTGCTCTATTAATTTTGGATTTTTCTTTATTTTATACTAATTAGCTAATTATCTCCAAAACTAGAGCCAATCCAGAAACATGGACTTCATATTCGTAATCAGCACTACAAAATTACCTAGAAATCTCTCAAATATTATTGGCAATATAATTAGTGTTGACCAGTGTAATGAATATGCATGTATTTTTTTATTGCATAAATCGTTTAAGTAAGTCGGTACAACCTAAAAAATATTATTTTGCAGAAAATTACTAGGCTTTTTTGCAAAACTTGTCTACTTTTGGCTTGTATGGGTACAGGATGCAAGATGGAACAAATTTGACGCATATCACTGCATTCGAATATCCTAAATTTGCAGCTAGATTTGGTGGAAACCATGTCTAAAAAATACAAATTCAACAATAAACTTGCGATCATATTTAATGTTAATAGTTTTTTAACTATAAGTATCGGCTGAGTTAACAGACTAGCCAAGAGAGATTTACAAACAAAAAAACAAACTTGTTCTTGCAAATCGTTTAGATTTGTTCTACTTACCATTAAACAATCAAATGAGTTGCCCAATCCCAAAGATCTATTATTGTTGACGTATAACGCAATAAACAAACAGGCTGCAAGCTTAAACGACGATTGAACGAACAAATGCCAATAAAAAATTTTATCTACTCCTATTAAATTATATATTAATTATTCAACTACTTTTGAACAATTAATAGTATCTATAAACAAACAACATGAGTTATAATAACTCACTGCTATAACTCACTATAATAAATCGGAAACGATTTACGAACCGAATATCAAGGTGGCTCTGTACAAGCCGATTGGCCGAAAGGAAGCAGTCCATTATTGTTATTGAGGGAAGTAATGTCACTCGAATAATTTTGACGTTTTCAAATTAAGTTAATACCTAATTATTGTATACTTGTATCTTAGTATTTATTTATAGTCGTAGATAAAGTATAGTATTCAACTTGCGGTAATGGTCATAACTCACTTGATGAATTACAGCACTCGCCTGCGGCTCGTGCTGCAAACTTCATCTGCGTGAGTTATGACCTACATTACCGCTCGTTAAATAATATACTATTAACCCCTCCCTCCACGAGTAATAGAACTAATATTTCAGCCAATAATAGAACCCATTGCATTAATATTTTTCATTATTTCTCTAATACCTTATATATAGATATATATATATATATATATATATATATATATATATATATATATATATATATATATATATTGTATGACTGTTTATTTTAATTGAAATGATAAGAGGATATGAGGATAATTCACTTAATTTTTAGATTTTATGATTTAAACTGTAGTGCTTGTTCGTTTAATAAAATAAACATATTTTAATTTAAATCACACCGCCCACAAATAGCTATTTTTCAACCAATTATATTTGAGCATTCTCGTCAAATGATTTAATGTTTTAGCTTAAGCAATTCTATACTCTAAGGAATAATAATAATTTATTGGTTTCCAATAATATGTTTGTAATTGAAAAAATGGTAATATAGTTTTCAAAGAAGTATGACTACTTCTGAACTCTAATACTAAGTCTATATTTAAAGCAGTGTTTTTTTTTTTGGTTATTTCAATGATGTCTTGTTGAAACAGTATTAACTTTAATATAACCAAGTGACAGTGGTCTAGAATAATACTATTATTGAAAATAGCATAGCAGTTTTTTTTGTGCAGATGGTTGGTTCTCGAAAATTTTGCACAGATGTCAACAGAGCACCCAGTACACAGAAACAATAAACTTTTAAAAGACAGATCACCAAATGGAAGCTTCCTCAAATAACTACAGTGAAAGGGTATATTACCCTGTGAGATTTTCAAAAGTGCCTTTAAAATTTAAATTTAAATATTTTAGCATTTCTTTGCGGGCTCAAAGAGGATAAAATAATTTATCATCGTGCCCGAGACCGCTGCGCCGCGGCGCTACCTCCGTCGTCGTTCTATTTTTATATCCCGACAAAACCGGAGCCTACTTTATATTCAAGGTATTATTTTACATGGCTTGCTACTTTTGGGCGTTATGGTTGTTTTGAAACAATATAAGATACGACCCGTAATATAAATTGCGAAAGAAACGTCGCCCGAGGTGCAAAATTTTAAATGTAACGGAGCTTTACAGCTCCTGCTATTTTTTCGGAACAATTTTCAGGAAAATCTGGGCATTAGTGATTGCGTGGCGAACTTAAGGGTATGCAGTACTTTTTTTTCAAGAGGAAAATTTTTACTTCTTATTTATTATGTGCAACACTTTTTTTATCCAAGACATCCCATGTAGACTGCATGCCTAAGTACTAACGTACCGTGGGTGTATTTCACAAAGATTCGGAGAAATATCTTTTTCCTTATCCAAAGGAGTAAATATACCACAAACGGATACACCGAGGAGAGATTATGATATTGCTATAAGCACTTTTAGTACAGCTTTAACACCAATCAAAATCGAATGTTTTCGAATGACTAAAACAAAATTATTTCAGTTTTCTGATTTTCTACACCTCCAACTCTTAATCTTTACAATGACAATGACGGCTTTTATGACTATTTCCAGAAAATGCGTTCTTAATAATAAACCATATTTTCGAAGAAATAGGAATGGGAATCTACTACCGTAATAAAATGTCTCTCTTATAAACTTCCTAAGAAATGCGAACAAAGTGGTTACTAATAGTGCTTAAATACATTCAGCTCAGTAATCATTTTATTCCTAGCAGGGAAATGCCCCATTGGCGACGTCGCTGTTAGGTCGCGTTTCCTTTATTCAGGGTCAAAATGCACACAAAATATTAAGTGACGTCACAACCCGCTTGCTGTTTTGCACTAAAAAGGAACTGTGTGTTCTTTTACACGATGTAGGAATTGCATTCACACACAAGGCATTGTTACGTAAGTTAAATTGAGGCGTAACGTGCTGTAGGAATTGTGTTAAAAAAATGTCGGCACTGTATATGTGCCTACCAAAGACTGTTTCCCAAATAAGACCTAACCTAGAGTACCGCTGTTTCCCAAATAAGTCCTAACCTAGAGTACTGTTCCCACATCTGGGGAGAGGCATCACCTTCGACACTTAAGATCCTTGATTCTATCCGAAAGAGAGCCATTCGACATCAATGACACAGCCCTCACGAGAAAACTCCCTTCTCTCGCTCATCGCCGCGCTGTAGGGGATTTATCCCTTTTCTACCGATACTTCCACGGATCTTGCTCTGAAGAACTAGCCGGTATTATTCCCCCCATGAATGTTCCTAACAGAACAACAAGAGGCGCGTTACGTATGCATCCCTTTAGTGTCCAGCTACAAAAGCCTAGAACAGACCACTTCTCTCGCTCATTCATACCTAGGGTCTCCAGATTATGGAACAAATTGCCTGCAGATGTTTTCCATTCCCGTCCCAACCTCCAACCCTTCAAATCCCGTGTCAACAGACTACATTTACCTTCTCTCCAGACACCCACGGTACGTTAGTACTTAGGCTTGAAGTCTACGTGAGATATCTTAGATAAAAAAAAAGACACAAATAAGTACCTTTGGCATGTGTGATGTGACACATTGTAGGTACTGTGTTCTTGAAATTTTATAGTGGATTTGTTTGTGACACAAAGTAAAAATTTTGCCCAAGGTTTTTCTAAAGGCACACATGTGAGCTGTTGGTGGCACAATAAAGAAATGGTTACCATGATATTCCCATATTAACACAACAAGTTTATTAGCATTGACCATTATCTCGGCGATTTATACTAAATATGGAATAGTGTTACCAGATTCCTTATTTGTGTTACTAAAATAGAAAAGTGAAACCGCCACCGAGAAGGAAGTGTGTTACACATTGCCCAAGTTGCGTCTTTTTACCCATATAAGGCAGAAGTAGGGAGTTTTGCGTGGTGCGGCCATATTTTCTTTTATTTTTTTTTGTTAATTTTTTTAACCAAACTTTAAATTGTCTATTTCTGTAAAATGAAACAAAAATTTGATTTATCTTTAATGAATCAAATGTAAATATTACTCATTAAACCATTGATATTGTTCATAACCCAACAATATTAATTTCTTTTTTCTAAACCCATATTTTTTAAAATATTTTCATTATTTCCTTGAAGGCCCCTGTTACTATTGTTGGTATATGAAAAAACTGTACGAAAAATTCTTCATCGCAAGAGAAAAGTGACTTTTGGTGGCTGGAAAAAGTAATTATTATAAATGTTATTATTAATCAGAATTTGGACATATTTGTTTTAGCTTACTCGCGTCGTTAATAATTTCCCAAGAATGCTTATCTGGAAGAAACATTAAATATAAAAAAGGAACAATTATTCCTAACTTGTGTATAGCAGTTCACATTTTACCTTTTAAACTAATAGTGGGATTTGTGGCAGACTATAACTGATCTGAGGCAGACATTATTACTCAATTGTGTCGGCAATGTGTTGTTAAAAAATTGACAAGTGAAGGCACAAGTACCGAAACAATTTCTGAATTTCTCCTTAAATGTGTCGTTTCACGATGCTTCACTTCCCACATATAAAAGACACATAAATGTTACTGTTTCGACACATGTATTTTTTGTTAGGCACATGGATCCAAAACAATTACGTATTTATTCCTTAAATGACACCAAATTTTGCTTACTGCGAGGTAAGGGAGCTCTATAGTACTACTATTGTTATCTCGGAGGCAAAATATGTGTTAATCAGTGATACCCATCTCGGCGTTTTCAGGAAAATTCGAGATGTGACCAAAAACGACAATTGTCACGTAGTATTGTCATATAAGTTATTTTTACTGTATATTTTGAGTGTTGGCACTATTAACATTGTTTTTTGTTGTGCTATCACTCATTGCGATTTTTTCCCTTCAAGTAACCACGTAACGCAATTAAAATTTAACCGCCATTACGATCGTTTTCCTGCTGCGAAAATAAGAAAAGCAGCTTTAAAACAGTTTTATTTCACACCGCAACGGTTCTAAATCCATTTTGGGGTGCTGAAGAAGAAAAAGCTTGAAAATCATCGCTCCGGTAATGGCAAACCGTTTTATTCTCTCAACTCCAAACCACCGACGCGCGATTTAACTTTAATGAACCAAGTTGTTGAGGAGGCGCGTAAAAACACTTAAAAAGCTTCGCACCGGAGAGTGTTCTTGTTTTTTCAAGTGTGTGGAATTTAGCTTAATTCTGTTTGAATGAATTTGTTACTTATACGTACAAGTACATACGTAAAAAGCCTTTTAATACCGGGTGGACCAGTTTTTGCTAGTTTATTTACTTTATTAAAGGAGATGGGTAAATAGTAATAATAGCATTCTCTTAAGAGGTGTATAATATTATTTTTTTCACGGTCCATAATGTAAGTTTAAAAAGAAAAACATAATTTCATTAATATTCACTGATTTTAAAGTTATTAGTAGCCTTTGATCAGTTAAAAAAAACCTTAACCTTTTCTGGCATAATTGTAAAATTAACATAATCTTAAGATCCTGAAATTTACCTAAGTCAAGTTTTATCACTACACTAATAGAACAGAGCCCAACATGATGTTAAAAATTTAACAACCCGCCGAATTTTGCATCTATGAAATAATCAGCCAATTTGTGCTGTTGCACTCGCGAACCGTAAACAAGATACAAGGGTTGGACGGCAACGAATTTCGCAAAACGGTATTTATTCCTTAAATATAACGATATTCTTAATTGGTCTAACCGAAGAGAGGTAAATAAAAGAAATTACATTATTTTATTATTTTTAAATTTAAACTTAAAAAAAATAACAAACTATTGTCTTCCATATCCAGTACAGATATCTGTGCCAAGGCTGCACATAACATCCTAAAATATCCTTCGTTAAAAAATTCTATTCACAACGGATTGACAAGGCTTTAAAAGTCCTGATCGACAACAATTAACTTAAAATTCTTCTGGGTGAAAAGCTTCTCCGAAACTCGGTCAAGTAGGCTTTTTACTCTACTCTTTTCCAGGCTAAAATATTAAACACGATTTTAGCTTCGGCGACAGTCTCTTAAATAGAAAAGAAGCAGAGGAGAGAAAAATTAAACGTTTCTGCATTTCCTAAAATAAGCGACGTTAGATTATTAGAATGTACGGGTAAAAATATGTTAGTCGGTTCAATATTTTTTTTTATATCTAAGACATCACACGTAGACTTCAAGCCTAAGTATTAACGTACCGTGGGTGTCTGAAGAGAAGGGAAATATGTTCAAATATGTTAGAAAGTTCAATGATTCGATTATTGCGTCAGTCGTTGATAAGTTAGAGAAAACCCCATACTGCTCTGTAGTTACTTGAATCCATTGCATTTCCCTTCTTGTAAGCAGGTACCAGTTTAGCTTCCTTTAGCCTTTCTGGAAAAAAACCCTGAATAAAACAACAAATTTATCACATCACTCAAAGGGTGAGATATCAGATCCGAGATACACTTTACTGTACTTATCGGTATTTTGGCCAGCCCAGTGGATTTGCATAGTAACGTCATTATTATTTCTAGATCTCTATAGAATCAGTTGGCGAAAAAAAGAAACTATTGTATTTGCTATGCATAGTTTTATTTGATCCACGTCAGATAGACTAACACTATCCGTTTCAGAAATTACCGTAAACTGGTTACTAAATATTTCTGCTATATCAGCAGGTTCAGCCTCTTCTTGCTGATCACCGTCAAGTAATACTAGATTTTTCTCTACTGCCAGATCCCTGTAATGTTTTAAAAATGTTCCAGGTAGTTTTTGTTCTATTTTGAGAGTTAAATTCATCAGAAAACATAATAAATTTATAAAAATGGATATTTCCATTTAAAATTTTATCACCCATCTATCTTAATATGAGTTATTTTCACAACTTCTAGAAGATGCTGAGCACGATTTCTAAGGGACATCACAGGAGGAGTTTCTCTAACAGATTGAAGAACTAAAACTGTGGCAGCATCGTTTTGGTCATATTTTTTCTTCTTCTTGAAATTCAAAACAGAACCAGTTCTTTGGAACTTTTTTGTCGTGTTGTAGATTGTCTTTTCAGTTATTGGGATTCCTAAAAATTTCTCGCTAAATTGTTCCATGATGTAGCGGTATGATACTTGGCCATCCCCCTAACACTATTTCTATAAGAATCCTTTGTTCAGTACATAGCATTTTGATGAGAAGTATTTTAAATTAAATAATTGCTTCATTTAATTTCATTGACAAACACGCCCATGGGTGTCATTATTGTCTAATATTAAGAAACTAGTACTCTAGTTAAAGGTCTGAGAGAGACTAGTTGGGACTTTAAAAAAAGTGATAAAACTCGTTACTTTTAATATTTAAATTTTTTAATTAAATCTTGTACTTGGGCTTAGGGTTTAATTTTAAAAATATAATTCAAATTGGTTCTTTTGGTAGAAAATGATAAACAACGTATGTTTACTCTTACGCAAAATATGCATCTCCTCCATGTCATCTCATTTTTCTTCAACTCTAGGCCTAGCAAGTTTTTTTTCTTGTGGAGCTATCAATTTGAAACCCCGATTGTCAAATTAAACTGGTCTTAGTAATAGTGAATCTGACCGTTAAATTTTTCCTGAAAACCCACGATTTTAATCAACCATATTGGCCGCGCCGTCATCAGGGGGCGCTCGTCGGTAATCGCACCTTTTGGAAGACCATTATCAGAAATGAGAGGCCATTTTCTTAAGTGGAGTCACGGCCTATTATGAAGAAACGTTATTTATAGACTTTTCCGTCCGATAAGAAGAGTTTAATTAACTGGGAAGGGTTATAAATTACGTCGGAATGTCAGATTATATTCTAAATGAAGCACTTCAAGTTCTAACATTTTGGATGATTACATTTTTATTTGAATTTCTCCGGAAGTTTTAAAACTTTCTTTTGAAATAAAATGCACACGGGTACGAAAAATTTAACTCTTCAAGTAATGACTAGGGCGCGCCACGTTTGATTCACGTCCATTATCTTGCTGTCAGGGTATCGTGGATCTAGGCAAATAAAATGAACGGAAAGAGGTCAACGCAAAGCGCAGTACATATTGTTCGGAAACGAACACATTATTTCATGCCATAATTTATTTGACTCGGGTTTCCTTTTCGGATTTCCAGTGTTCAAATGATGGCGGATCAAACTACTAAAAAATGCCTGCCCTTTTTTTATACGAGACAGCCCAAGCAGATTTCAAACACAAGTACTAACGTACCGTGGGCCTTTGAAGAGAAGGGAAATGTAATCTATTGGCGTGGGATTTACAGGATTGGAGGTTGGGAGGGGCAGGGAAAACATCTGCAGGCAATTTGTTTCCTAATCTGGAGACCCTAGGTATCAATGGGCGAGAGAAGTGGGATGTACTAGGCTTTTGTGACTGGATAGTAAAGGGATTTATTTATTTTATTTTTTGTGAATAACAGGGATACTAACGGATATATGTATATCCACTACAGTATCCACAAAATTACAACTTATAATTAGGATACAAAATTTGAACATAAAAAATCAAAAAATCACTAAACACTACACAATATAATTATCTAGGTAAGGTCCAGCCTCCAGACGTCAACCGTCAACCCCATGCAGTTAAGATATTTTTTATTATAGTTTTTACGTTAGGATGAGACATTGAAAAGTGATCAATATTATTATGCATATTACTATAAATTATTATACGACGTAAGGGTGAGTTCTGAGCTGAATAAGTATGCCTAAATGGTAAGTAAAATAATTCGTTTGCCGTTAGAGACCTCTGGGGGACATTAAAGCAAATCTGAGCAAGAATATCTGAGCTTTGTATTATGTTGTTGACAATTTTGTACATAAAGAGCAAATCACACCTCACTCTTCGGTCCCTCAGAGACATCAAGCGGAAGTAATCCTGAGTCAGAGCGATATCGTTATTAGGGACGACAAAGCCTTTTTTAAAGGATATAATATAATTAATATCCTTATGATAATAAGCAAAGGTTTCAGATGTGATCCTGGGGTACACCAGACGTGGTCACACACGATTGGAAACAGAAATCCTGTACTGAGACAAACTGTGATCGATTTTTAATATAAGATTCAACCCACCTGAGAAGACTTCCGCCCACACCGACCTCAGCAAGCCGACTCAACAAGATGTTATGACTTATTTTATCAAAAGCCTTGCTGAAGTCGGTATAGACGGCATCCACTTGAACCCGATCATCCATGTGGCGGTGAAGGTATTCACAAAATATAAACAAATTTGTTTCCAGAGAACGACCCATCCTGTACTGAAATTATCATGTTCTTAACCGATGAGACAAGATACTCATAAATTAACTTGCCCAAAAGTTAAAGCATGATAGAGATTATGCTTATTGGTCGATAATTTTTAACGTCATTCTTCTGAAAATAGGAACGACCTTGGCAGTCTTCCATCTATCTGAAAATTCACCCAGACTCAAACAGAGGTTGAACAGAAGGGTCAGCGGGATGCAAAGGTATTGGGCACTGTTTTTTATAAATATAGAAGGTAATTTGTCCGGCCCGGCACCTTTATGGGGATCAAGACCTTGCAAAGATTTCAAAACATGATTCCTTTCGAGAACAACCCTCGGAATATCCATATTATTAAATAGATCTGTTAAGTAGTAACAAAGACCATTTAACCTACGCTCAGGTTACATTTTTGGAAGTTGAGCTCATCCGGATTTCTAATATTCAATGGTAAATTATAAATTATTCTAACACAGTTGGACGTTTATAAAATCGACGCCAATGGAATAGGCGTCGCTGACGCGTCCTAATGTCCTAACGACGTAAACCACCGAGAAGATAAAGAATTTTTCTTGAATTCGACACCTTCGTACTCCAATTTTGATAAATTTCTTTTGTGAAGGACGCATCATACAGAGCATTTAATATAATTTTGTTTGTAATGATGTCCCCTTACCCAGGATTTCATCCAGACGACCCCACATTTTCTACTCTGATACATATTTTGAATTTTATTTTTAACAATGTATGGGACTAACATGACCATTAAAGGAAGCGGATGAAAGGCAGCTAAATGTGACAGAAATAAGAACGTTAAAATGTATGTGTAAAGTAACAAGAAGAGACAAGGTTAGGAATAAAAGAATACGGGGAACAATCAGTGTTGTGGAAATGTCTAAAAGGATACAGGAAAAAACACTGATAGGGTAATAGAAATTGAAGTATACTGGAAGGGTTGTAGAGAATGATCAAAGCCGAGATGAGTAGATAAAGTCAAGAATAACTGAAGGGAAATTCTCTCAACTCACCTTGCTCGTTCTATTTCAATAATTTTAATAATTTTGTTCAAAAAATACCGTACAGATTTTTCCCGAAAAATGTCAAGAACAGAGACTCTGCAAAATATATTTAATACATTTTTAATAACTTGGGATCCACTATTTTTTAATATTTTTAGGAAATGTTAGATTAACAGAACTACGAAAATTCAAAAAACCAAAACATATTCCTTTGGAAACTGATCACAATATTATATCCGATGACAACATTTTGACGAAAACATACGATTCGGATGCCGAATACGAAATAACCTTCAAAAGTTCAGGAGTGAATGTAAAATTGCTTTTTTTGAACAGGGTTTTTACCCTGTACAATCATTCTTTGACCACAGATGTTGATAATCTGCTATGTTTGTCTTCTTACATGTAATACTATGTTTCTTGTCGATTATACAATGAACGTACTGTGGAAGTGTTATTTTTCTGGTGATGAGTTGGTGTGTGATAGTTGGAATGTAGGAAATTGCTGTTTAAAGTGTGATATATGAGCATTTATTTTTAATGACTACGAAGGTTTATATTCTTTGTAACGGTGCATAAATAGGGAAACCTAAAGTCTATTTATTTCGACGATAGACCGAATATAAACAGATGCATGCTGCCTACAAGTGATCGGTTCAAACGGTGAAATTGATCAGGGCCGCATTGACATTGAGAAGGAAAACTTTAAATTGCAAAACTGTTTACAATTAAATAAAAACTAAAATAATTGCCAGTCTTGATAACCGAACAAACAAAACAGCGATTAAAAATCAACGGAAAAAATTAAAACTACAAAACAAGTCAAAACTCGAAAGAAAGTCGAAAGCCTTTTTCACTAGACAGCCTAATTACAATCCTGCGAAATACCGCCGACAGCTGTCTGGCACGCCTCTTTCAATTTAATGTCCGATCGGCCAATACGAATAGGAAGATGGTGGAGGCTCGACAAGATCGTCTGACGATGGCGTGTAGGGTTAATATTTACATCGGTCTATCTTCGAAATGTCTATACTTTAGAGTTATGTTTAGGCTCAGTTTGTTGATTTGTCTATAAGAATTTTGTTCTTGGACAATAAAGCTTATTAATAAAAAATTTTCAAGAATATGTATTCCAATTGAATTTATAAATTTATTATTGTAAAACAAAGTATATACCTAATATATTATTATTAGTATTTATAATACATACATGTTTTTTAAATACAAAAGTGGCTTGCCTCTTTGTTATTTTAAATGTTATTATCAAATTACACATAGCTAATAATAAGACTACTCCTTGGTATAGATTTCCGAGGCATAAAAGCCGAATGCGGCATTTTTTCGCATTTGAAACCACTGTGGGACGTCGACTCTATACCAAATTGGAAAGAGACGGAGACTCGCCATTTTTCTTAGAACGTCTTTACCTTCTATACAGAAAAACGAACAAAGCAAGACAGGAAACAACACTTAACAAAGAAAAAGTAATATTACACAACAGCATAGAAATTATTCCAGAAGCATCGATTCCACTCGAACCTAAACATTTTCTTTTGTAAAAGCGGCCATTGTGCCGGCCTGATTCCCGAACTAGTAATCCTTCTATAGACTACCACTACAATCCAAAGCTCACAATGAGTCCATTCGGTCCTGTGAAAGGATCAAGTGGGCCCGGCCTAAGCCTACGTTGATCCAGAGGGCCGATTGCGGCAGGAGTTAGCGCAAACTACGGTCGCTGGTAATAATGGTCTATGTGGAGAGCGTGACGGAGCTGTGTTCCAAAATTGTACTTTTTTGCAAAATATTATTTCAAAAAAACCCGTTGATTGGATTTAAAACATTTGGTCAAATATGATAATGCAGTCATCAGTGAAGATGTTTTATTAGTATTATTATTTGGGGAATGGACTTACCCACCAATTTCTTTTTTATTTCATAATACAAAACGACTTCATTCGAAATTTTTTCGATCAAATTCACTCTCAAAATGGCGATCGAACATCGTTCATTATCATGATACAAATAAAAGAAGATATGACACTGTGCAGGTAGGCGTAGCCATGTACATAACGCTGTGAGTAATTCCGCCATATTTTGTAAACGAGACACGTCTTTGTTAAGATCGCGTTGTGTTTTAAATTTACTTTTTGGTGTTTTGATATCACTTTTAAGATTTTAAGTCTATGGATCGTCCGATTTTAATTATTGAAACGAATTTGAAAAGTACAAATTTAATTGAACAAAATGTATATTTTAATTTTCCATAAGATGCTACGAAACCGGTTGAAAATGCATGTAAAGATCCGTTAAAATGGCCGAGCGCGCGAAAGCGGTCGAGTAGTGGAAGAGCAGAGGAGCGAAGGAGAGCCAATGTTCGCGCGTTCGGCCATTTTCACGCATCTTTACGTGCATTTTCAACCGGTTGCGTAGCATTTTATGGAAAAATTAAAATATACATTTTGTTCAATTGAACTTGTACTTTTCAAATCCGTTTCAATAATTAAAATCGGACGATCCATAGAGGATCCAGACCTGTTGCAAAATAGTGTATTGAAAAATTAAAATGACGATTGCAGCAAAACTAATCGTCGAACAGCGTCGGAGTTTGCAAACATAAAGTAGCAATAAATTACTACTTTTTTCCAAAGTTTGAGCCTTCTACGTTTAAAAATGGCCGATTTATGACTTTTTGAAAAACTCTTAATTTTCCGGTTTTTCCTGATTTTCTAAGTTGCTACTTATCCGATCGGGACGTCCGACCTCTCATTTTGTTCGTATTTCTATTCTCTACAAATTGTCCATTTACACCATTAAGATTGCTTCATTACTTTCCATTTTATAAGCAAAAAAACTAAAAAAAATCGCGTTTTTTGCTTAAAAATTAATGGAAAAAATTTCAGTTGGAAATATAACAGAAATCATCTACGATCGTCTTTTGGATGATGGCACAGACGGTTTATTATTTTGCCCAAAAATTAAAAAACTTTTTTTCTGGACTGGACAAAAAGGCACATTACAAGTACTCATCATCAGTCTAGTATAAATTCGACATAGGGGTTTTGGCTTCTTTTTATATTGATGATTTTTAGGCACTGTGATCGTTTTCAAGACCGTAAGTCCCTATTGCACACCAAACACCACACGCGAGACCCGTCATATTTTAGGTCCGGAAAAGTAAAAATATACTCCCGGATATTCTGCGATAGCAGGTGACTTCTACGAGCGTTTGGTAACCTGTTTCCACCGCAAAGCATGTCTTAGAAAAATGGATACTGTTGTCTAGCCATCTGTACACTGGTAATTTCGGTTATAACGACAGACTTTAACAACTAAATACTCACCCTTCAAGTTACGACTTTGACCGGAATTCTAGAAGCTTACCTGAAAAAAAATGAAGTTCAGTCATGTTTTTCTTTTATAAATAACCTAACGGTATTTAATATACAGTGTGTCCATGGATGTTGGAAAAATTAAACGAAAATTACGAATGGTTTTCACACAAGAACGGACATTTTTTTGTAGTATGTTTGAATTAATTCTAACACGTTCGTCCGTCGTAAAACGATCCATAATTAATTCAATTCCCGGGCCTCTAGATGGGATATGCAAAATATAAAATTTCTAGGCTAAGTTGTTGAAAAATGGCGCCAAATTAAAATGCCGAACTACCTATAGGGACACCATTTATTTGTTATTAAAATATTTTGCAATTTCAGGCAATATTTCGGGTAACATCGTAGAAAAAAGCTTACTCGACAAAAACATTAAGGAACGCAGCTCCCGATACGTCGGGTCCATTAAACACGAGTCCCTCGATTTAAGTCAAAAGGTATAAGCGTAAAAAGCGCATTTGAGAAAATTTAAGGCCCTTCCGAACGGCCCCCGAAGTCATGTAAACAAAGGTAAGGCCAGATATTTAACTGTAGATTAGATGCTTAACCCTAGATTAGATTTTTTATTGCGATAGTGCGAACGTGTCGCAAAACGTACTTCCGACACGTTTCGGAACGCATTAAGAACAAAAACGGTGCTCGGGGACAATTTAAGAGCGACGAGAGTGACGTTTATGTGTATGGTTATTTGGTAACAATGACCCTTTATGGCAATGACGGGCTCTTAAGAAGTTAGAATTCGTCGAATGGACTATTACCGGGTTATGTGTTGTTTAATGCAGTGGCTAATGTTGCTTTGTGCTGTGCCAATTAATATATTGTTATTGTTAATAATTCGATAGCACACACTAAACACATTTATGTGTTATCAAGTTACCATTATCAAATTATTAGTAATCAATCATTAAATCAATGGCAGACTATGTTTGCTATTCCTGAATAACAGCCGTATTTACTAATTCAATGCTTAACGTATTATTGTTTTAGCAATAACGATTATGATTGATTTAAGAATAATAACTCACTGATTTGCAATACTCGAAGTAAAATAATTTATACTTCAACGCTACTGAACTGCTCTTCAATGAATGGCCATGTTCAGGGCAGCCACATATAAAAATCGCCTTATTTGATGTGTTCCTTGCTAAAATTAGCAAAACATGGAATCACTTCGGTGTCCGTCCGTCCGTATGTCACAGGCGATTTTCTCTGAAACTATTCGACGTAAAAATTTGAAATTTAGCTCCGAGAGAGAATGTGGTGGCCCAATTATAGACGTGAAGTATAAAAAGTTGAATTTTGATTCTGAGCGTTAATTTCAGGGGGTAGATTTGGAAATGGAAAAAAAATTTCAAGGGCATCGTGTAGGGTGTCAAATGGAAGCTTATTGAAACACGAATTTAACAATATACAGGGTGTTACAAAGAGATGTTAAGAAATGTTCAGGGCAGATTCTACATCTAAAAATATGAAAATACGTTTATATTAACATGAATCCTCAAACGCTTCTTTTTCGAGATACAGGGTGTTTAATATTTCCACACCTCAAGTATTCCAAAGTATTAGGAGAAATATGCGATGATGGTTTGGAGCATGTATTGAAGCACGAATAAGCCATTTCCAGCATCTACTATTATAAACTTAAATCAAAAAGCACTGTTTCCTGAACAAAAAATATGTAAAAAAAATATTTTTTATTGTAAGAAATAAATTAATTTTTATCTCGAAAATGGTGCGTCAGAACGAAAAAGCTCAAGGAACGCTCCTCACGCAGAATTAATTGGGCTTTAAGAGAACGATATCAATTTTGCAAAAAAAAACAGTGATGTGCCATTTTTTTCGCTAAAAATAAAGACTTACCAGCACGCACGCCACTGATGCAAGTCCATTAGAAAATAAATTTTTACACGTAAAGGTACCCTTTGATTACATACTGACGTGTACCAAAATTTATGTCAATATCTTAACGCATTTTCGAGAAATTAAAAAGAAACGTTTAAAAAAGAAAATATTAAACACCCTGTATCTCGAAAATGAAGCGATTGAGGATCCATGTTTATATAAACTTATTTTCATATTTTTAGATGTAGAATCTGCCCTTGAAATTTCTTAACATCTCTTTGTAACACCCTGTATATGGTGTATCTGTTTATGCATTTTCATAAACATTTTTCGGGAAAAACATTTAAAAATTGCTGTCCCCCACCCTTATTACCAAAAGGATCGCTCAGAAAAATCTGAAAAAATCATGAACATTGAGAATTAGGTGTATATTGAACCAAAATTATCAGGATTGAAAAAGTCTAGCGTGATCGGTTGTTATAAACAACTGATCACGCTAGAACTGTCACTCTGCACGCTTTGATTTGATAGAGTACTGTAGTATATTCCACTGATAATAGTATATTACCAACCTAATAAAATGTCATTGTTTTTTTTTCTGACGAGAGGGGAAATGTAATCTATACATGGGATTGGTAGTTAAAGAAAGCAGGCCATTAATGTAAAGAGGAAATACTAGTACTGCCTCTTAAAACCAAAAATAAACTTCGACCTATAAATAAGCTTAGAAATAGCTATAGCCTAGAAATAGCTATGGCCTAGAAATAATAGCTATAGCCTAGAAATAAGCTATAAATAAGCTATAGATAAGCCTATAAATAAGCCTAGAACAGACCACTTCTCTCGCTCATTCATACCTAGGGTCCCCAGATTATGGAACAGATTGCCTGCAGATGCTTTCCCTTCCCGTCCCAACCTCCAATCCTTCAAATCCCGTGTCAATAGACTACATTTCTCTTCTCTTCAGACACCCACGGTACGTTAGTACTTAGGCTGGAAGTCTACGTGGGATGTCTTAGATAAAAAAAATTGAAATATTGAAAGCTCGCCAATCCTCCGGTATACATTCCGGCAATAAAACAAGATAAATCGATCAGTTATACGAGATCATTTTCCCGAGCAATAAAAGAACTACATTAAACCTGAGCAAATTAAATTCGGAGACAATAAAATTGCTCGGAGACATTTCATACAAGTGTCACCGTAAAACCGGGCTAATCGCATTCAATAAAACTAAATGTGCCGTCGTAAAGGCGTAAGCCAAATCTAACGCCCTGTAAGCCAGAAAAATGGCCACTGGTGCAGCAATAGAGTCCGGACGATGATGCGGTCTGGTTAATCGAATGCACATTATATAAGTGAAATTACCGATAAAAACGGTTGTATTAACTTAAAATCGGTTGAAATTGTACCTAACCAGAACGAGCAACACAAGGAATTATGACAACCTATATTACATTATTAATGAGATGAGAATTATTCCTACTAGCTTAAACAGTCTGCTAAAAAAAGGTTAAAAATCAAAACGAAAAATACTAAGTGAGCACAACTACACCGTATTTTAAAAGTATAACCAAAATTATTTCATTACAGTATTTTCAAAAAAAAATCATTATTCTGTTTTACACAGCACATTCAGAAAGTTGTTATTCGCTCTTTTGCCAATAAAATTATCGTAACTTACCGATTTCTTTTGAAGAGATCCTCTAAATGAGTTTTTGTAAAGTGTAGAATTATCAGAATAATTTAAGAAGCATTAATCAAAGCACAACCTAAATAAGCAAAATATTAGTTAACATCGGATCGACGAAGAGCATTATTTTTCAAGGCAGCAAAACAAAAATAAACTAGTTTAGTACCCTTGGAAACTACCTAGGTACACTATTATTTAAAACTACCTTCTAGTTCTAAAGCAGACCCTACACGATCATTATTACTGTCAGTATTAAAAAATATTTTCAGTAATATTGATCGTGTAGAATGATCGAATGAAGTAAACTCAAGCAAATTATTGTAAATTAGTCGGATATTTTAATATTTTTATAATACTGACAGTATTCCTGTTGTGTAAAATACTGACAGTAATAATGATCGTGTAGAGACTGCTGAAAAATATATTGAAATATGCACGCGTGTTTGTATAGTTGCCTAAGCAGTAAAGCAGGTGGTACATGTACCCGAAATCAAGCTAAAGGGATGTTGACCCCGCTAGAGTGATTCCGATTGGCCGAACCGGACTCATGGATCCATATTGACCAGTTTAGTAATACGGTTTACATTATTTTTGCTATTTATTTCTTAATTTGTGTATGAAAAAGTTAAAGCCGTTTAATACTAACAAACTATCGTTTCGTCGCTTAGTGAGGTGCATTTTAAATTTACTTGAAGTTGGGGTATTTATTTTGGTTTAAGCAGCTTTTCTCTAGAGAGTTTTATTAAATTTGTGTTATAGGCAGTATTTTAACATTTTGAAATTGAGAATTTTGGAAGAGTTGGTAGGATTTCTTTCTTTAAAAGTAATGTATTAAAAACATTATTTCTTCAAACTTGTTACATATAAATATTGTTAAAAGACCTGGCAACACAACAACCTAGTTCACTGTTCTTTTGTTCTTTATATGGCCATGTGTTTTATTTCCAGTGGTGTGCACTGATTAAAAATTGCTTTTTTGAGGGGCGATACCTAGCTTATTATCGCGAAGCGCCATTTATGACTATTTTTCCCCAATCTGAATTAAAATCAGAATTTTCCAGTTTCAATATGCAGTGAATTTCATAACACGCTGTATTTTGATCAAAAATCCTTTGGTGGATTTTATCACACGAAACAATGAAAGGTTATTTAAACATTCACTTATACAACATACAAAACCCAAAATATAAAGGTAATACTAGTACATCCTCTTAATAAAAAGTTTTGGGGTCACATCTAATTTAAAATGCAGCAGTTAATCCCGACTCAAGCACCTGTACTATTAAAATTACATCCTGGCTGCCTGTCAAAATTCATTCCACTTGATATGAAGTTTTGTGGTGCTGCACTGGTGTAGCAATAGAGCTCGAAGGATTTTTTAAAATCTGAAACAGCCCCCGTAGACTTCAAGCCTAAGTACTAACATACCGTGAGCGTCTGAAGAGAAGGGATATGACAGAATTTAAAGGATTAGGGTTGGGAGGGGAAAACATTATATAAAACGTTATATAAAATTTACTTTTGGAAGACAATTTTTAAGTTACTCTACAAATGCATTATACGAAAAGCGTCCACGTGAATTGCTGCCTTAAAACCCTATTAATACTACCAACACATCTCTATTAACTCAGCCCTAGCTATCGGTATATCGCTCACGCTAGATTAAAAAAAACTAGCTAGATTACGGACAGCCTGTCAAAAAGAGATAACTTTTATATATCCCGAGGCGGCCATCGACCGATGGGAGCTTAAACTTGTCGTCAACGACAACATATAATCAGTCATTTCACATCTCGATCAGTGAATCCCCTTTGATGGATAACGTGTGTTGCGGCTAGAACGTGCGAAAAAAAAGTGGACAAATGAACGCTTCCGCAACTAAATGAAAGATTTTTCCGGCGAGGCGACATCATTTTTGATGGCTCCGGTGATTATGTGTGATCGCGGCGCGTAATCAGATTCTGTCCGTTGAATTTTTCATAAAGGGACGAAAGACCGACGTTTTCCTCTTTTTTTTTTGTTTCATCGAAACATGTTTGTATTGTTTTCGGTACAATAGAACTTTGAGATCTACGAGGTGTTTCCAAAATTTTAATAATTCTAATTTAATTATTTTTTCTGCTTTTTCGCACTTTGTTCCACAACGCACAGTGTAGCGACCCGTTATTTAAAAAAAAGCTTTTTTTGACCTCAAAAGTTTGTGTTCCTGAAGAGTTGACGGCTTCTTACCAGTTCGAATACAACTAAGTTGTGCTGCTGATATCAATCATTATATCTAGAAAGCGCCATCACCTTCTATAAATATCTCCAGAAGTTTGCCCTTCCCCTCCCAACCTACAAGCCTTTCAATTTATTATCAGTAGATTACATTCCCCTTTTCCTTAGACTCCCATGGTAGTTTAGAATTTAAACTAAGTAAGTCTACGTAAGCTGTCCTAGATAAAAAAAAATCTGTCAGATCTAACCTCCATTCATGCCCTTTCTGTATATTCGTTCAGGTTTACCCACTTTTTAATTAACAAAACAATATAACACCTAAAACTAAAATTTCCTTTTTCGTGATTATCTAAAGCAGATTCTCCTAAATTTTCACTCTCTTTATACACAGCGGCAGCAGCGAATTTGCATTTTGCACATGCATATCATAACAACCGATCTAAAGTACCTTCGAAGAGCTTTTCCGAGTTGTTCAGCTTTTAGAGCTTTTTGCGATGGTTTTTAGTTTCAAAAGTTGCAAAAAAAAACAAGCGCACCGGCCTTCTGGCCATTTTCGATATCAAGCGCCATTTAATGGTGAAATAACTTTTAGTTATCGAGAAATGTAGGTGATACAGGACAAAGTTATGAATTTTACAAACAAATGCGAATCGTATTTTGTTATGTTCGGATGTGGTAGTCGCCATGAGCCGTTATTCTCAAAACCGGGGAACGCATTCGCCGGCTTTGATTGTATGTATTAAAATTAGGAAATTCAGCTTTAGTAAAACAGCCAGTTTCTGATTTATCCATGCTGAAAATTGCACTTTTACTTCATGAACAGCCTTTGCATAATTCTCAGTCATTACTTGTTTATTATTTACGAACTAAATAAATTAATTTAATGTGTACACACAGATTCTACGGTTACACTACGTGTGCGTTAATTAAAGTGAAGCAAAGAGCATCCTGATGTTTGCGAAATTGCAATTTCATTCCGGCCTTCTTGTTTTGTTGTCATCAGCTCAGCTCGCGCGCTGGCTTTTACTTTGTTGTTCGGCTTTGTTATTAAAGTTTTCAGTCTCTCTCACTGTGTTTTGCTTAAATCTTGTTAGGCCATAGGCGCATTGCAGCCAGTTTGGTAGAAAATACTTGTAATATTACGTCATAGTTTGTTTTTAAACATGCCCTTTTCTTTGTGCTCACTAGAATAGTTTCAGACTGACACATTGGAACTGTAGAGAACAATATAATGGGCTTATCCATCATTTTTTTTATTTCATTATACAACAGTACTTCTTCGAAAAGCTTATGTCCAAGAAATTAGAATTTTTTCATCAATCAAATTCACTCAAAAAACTGCTATGCTATTTTCAATAATAGTATTATTTTTGATCACTGTCACATTAGTTATATTAAAGTTCATATTGTCTCAACAAAACATTATTGAAATAATCCAAAAAAAAATATTTCTTTAAATATAGACTTATTATTGGAGTTCAAAAGTATCCTACTTCTTTGAAAACTAAACTGCTGGCCACTCGAACTTACACATAGAGATTTTTAGGCAAAATTTAAAGTTCAATTATTTCCAAAGATTAGGTATTTAAAGATAGGACACTTGGCAATTTTCCATTGATATTTGCCGGGTTTTTTCAGGGATTGCAGGAACCTTTAAATTAGGTTTAGAATTAGAAATTTTGTAAGAATTGACTTTTGGCCGTTGTTAACCAATCTTGTATATTGTAGAATATAATGTAATAAACTTGTCCTTGTCGCTACGTACTTGTCTTGTCTATTATCGACCCGGTATAATGTGTAAATTTCAAC
Organism: Philopedon plagiatum; assembly: GCA_963971165.1. NCBI lineage: Eukaryota > Metazoa > Arthropoda > Insecta > Coleoptera > Curculionidae > Philopedon > Philopedon plagiatum. The sequence goes on from OZ020189.1 coordinate 2,835,882, forward strand.
CTGTATATTTCAACCCCCAAATAAAATGCTTAGATTATAGAAAATCTACGTGAAATAAGGATTCCAAATCCGTAAAAATCATCAAGAACCGTCAATCCAATGTCAAGTTATAGCATTTTAAAAATTTTGCTCAGTATTTTCAACAGGAATGCAAATTCTTGAACGCGTCTTGCAGATTTTAAGAGCTAGTTTTTTTCGGATTAAGCTGCATGACGTATATTTATCGTAGGACCATAGATTTATTATATACGGGGTGATCAATGAAGTCATGCAAAAAATCAAAAAGTTTGTATGAGTGAAATTTCCGCAAAAAATTTTTTTGGTCGTTGCAATATGGGTCGTTACTAAGATAACATCAATATCTCTAGACGTTTTCGTCACTTTTTGGATTAAGGCCCTTAGGTATTGTACACACTACTAAACATAAAATTTGGGTAGCAAAATTTTTAAAATGCTATAACTTGACATTGGATTGACGGTTCTTGATGATTTTTACGGATTTGGAATCCTTATTTCACGTAGATTTTCTATAATCTAAGCATTTTATTTGGGGGTTGAAATATACAGGTTGAAATTTACACATTATACCGGGTCGATAATAGACAAAAACGTAGCGACAAGAACAAGTTTATTACATTATATTCTACAATATACAAGATTGGTTAACAATGGCCAAAAGTCAATTCTTACAAAATTTCTAATTCTAAACCTAATTTAAAGGTTTCTGCAATCCCTAAAAAAACCCGGCAAATATCAATGGAAAATTGCCAAGTGTCCTATCTTTAAATACCTAATCTTTGGAAATAATTTATAGACAAAGAACTCTATAAAACTGAATGACTCTTTGAGACAATAAACTGGGGTGAAAGTTTTGGACAGAACAGTGAGAAGGACATTAAACAAAAACAACTTGAGGTGAGAATTTATTTTTACAAAAACTTAAATAGTGCCAAACCGTAGAGCGCGTCGTACCCTACGTTTTTGTCTATTATCGACCCGGTATAATGTGTAAATTTCAACCTGTATATTTCAACCCCCAAATAAAATGCTTAGATTATGGAAAATCTACGTCAAATAAGGATTCCAAATCCGTAAAAATTATCAAGAACCGTCAATCCAATGTCAAGTTATAGCATTTTAAAAATTTTGCTAACCAAATTTTATGTTTAGTAGTGTGTACAAGACCTAAGGGCTTTAATCCAAAAAGTGACAAAAACGTCTAGAGATATTCATGTTACCTTAGTAACGAACCATATTGCAACGACCAAAAAAAATTTTTGCGGAAATTTCACCCATACAAACTTTTCGATTTTTTGCATGACTTCATTGATCACCCCGTATATAATAAACCTATGGTCCTACGACAAATACACGTCATGCAGCTTAATGCGAAAGAAACTAGCTCTTAAAATCTGCAAGACGCGTTCAAAAATTTGCATTCCTGTTGAAAATATTGAACTTTAAATTTTGTCTAAAAATCTCTATGTGTAAGTTCGAGTGGCCAGCAGTTTATTTGATATGAATACTTAAATATAAATAGGCGAAAAATAGGTATTTGTAGACGGTGTGATTCAAATTACAATATATTTTATTAAACGAACAAGAACTACAGTTTAAATAGAAAATCAAAAAATTAAGTCAATAATCCTTATACCATGTTAATTAAAATAAACACTCCAATAAAACTTAAGGTATTAGAGAAATAATAAAAAATCTTAATTCAATGGGTTCTATTGTTGGCTGAAATATTACTTCTATTGCTCGCGGATATCCTTTGCAGAGGTTAGAATTGTGCTGTTGGTATTTGTTCGTTGAATATTCGTTTAATCTTGCAGCCTGTTTGTTTATTACGTTAAAGGTAAGCCAAAAATAATAGATCTTTTGCAATTCTGGGGACTGCAGCAACTCACTTCAGTGATTTATGGTATGTAAGTGAAACAAATCTAAAAGGTTTTGCAATAACAATGAGTATTTCGATTAAATAAGATGTATATTCTTACAAACAAACGTTTACTGAAACCAATGATATATTTTGTATTGAATTTAGAACGGGGTGTTACTGCATCAAATAATTGTTATATGTAAACGACTTATTGAAAACCAATGAAACCTTATATTTCAAGCATCTTATAACCTACTGGTTAACAATGATAAACTAATCATTGAAATAAACCGAATTTGTATTGTGCAATACGGAATAGAGTGTGCCATTCAGTAAATTCGTATCTAATTGCATATACCATAGTGTTTTTTCTGTGAGTTTCTGGTGATGTAGTCCCACGATGGGCGACTCAAATTTAGGAAATAATTTAGGCGTTGGCACCGCTGCAAAAATTTTGCTGGTTGGTCATCGACTTTATGACAAAGAGTAACTCATTATTAGTCATTAACAAGAGACGAAAGCTGGCGCCTGTACTAATTTTTTGTGCGCATGCGCAAGATCACGATCTTTAAGGTGGTGCTCGGGTTAGAGCTCGGGCGGTATCGAATTTCGTGTCGTGGCCAGGGTTGCCAGTCTAGTACAACTGTACTACATCTAGTACCTTTTTAAGACATCTAGTACACTAGAGTCACAATCTTGTACTTATCGTTAAGAGATGTATTTTATAGTTTTCGTATTTCTTATATTTTCTTTGTCCATAGATTTGGACTAACTCTTTCTTTCAAAGATTGAAAATAAGTTTCATTTTCAAAATTAGGAATAATGTATTTTATTCTTTTGTATCAAATTCAGATATTTAAAAATATCCTTGAATTTTCCTGGGTTTATCGGTCAATTGGTTTAGAATTAAAAAACTATTCTGTTGACGTTTCGGTTTATTTAACTTTTAAACCATCTTCAGAACTTATTTATAAGTAGGCACTACATTAATGTTCTTTCTTATGTGCTAATTCAACGATCTTATTCTATTGGTGCTTATTTCTAAACTAAAAAAAAAGTTTAGAGAAAATCGCTTGTCACAGACGCACGGACACTGAAGTATAAGTATTCCGTTTGGCTAATTTTGGGACTGAACACTAAAATCAACAAATTATTGCATTTCAAAAGGTACAAAATTTCATTCGTTATCAAAAGAGCTCTTGTTACTTATGTAAGCATCGTTAAACTCTAATAAGCACAGCTATATGCAAAGTAAACGTTTTAAATCCGAATAATACCGGCATCATCGTCATTTGACAAGCTGAAAAGCGACACAATGCACAATTGCGGTACCTGTATGTGTACTAGGAATGCATTAATAACGATCAAAAACCCAAAAGCCAAATCAATAATTTAAAAAGCGGAATACATTTCACAAGCCTTTGAGTGCGCTCGATGTAGCTATTTTACAAATATTACTGAAAACGTTGTTTTGCTACATTCGGATAGTGCGGCATATATGCTAAAAGCAGGAAGACAGTTAAAAGAACATTTTCCAAATTTGTTACATGTCTAGCTCATGCCTTCCATAGAATATGTGAACTGATACATAACTTCTATCCCCTTACTGATACTTTGGTTAGTGAGGTAAAAAAAGTTTTTCTTAAATCACCAGCGCGAATAAACAAAATATGTCCTAATGTCCCATTGCCCCCACAAGCTGATATTACAAGGTGGGGAACATGGTTATCAGCCGTTATATATTACTATACAAATTACGACTTAGTTAAAGTTGTTATTGACAGTCTAAAAGATGATGCTTTGAGTGTAACAAGAAGTAAAAAAAATTATTTAAAGTTTATTTCTGAAAATTTTGGATATCTTCCAGGTGTACGTGAACAGTTGGAGACACAAAACCTTCCTCTTTTGACTTCTTTTAATTTATTTCAGACAACCATAGACAAGCTCAAAGCATGTCCTACCGAAATTGTTGAAAAATTAAAAGTGTATATACCAAAAATCTTAGAAAGAAATCCAGGATTTTAAGAAATAACAAATATTTTTGAAACATTAACAACTAAAAATACTGACTTGTATAATCATTTCCGTTTCACTCCTGCTGTGATGTCGAAAGAAGCTTTTCTAGACAGATTATAGAGATATTCTTAATTATAAATGAAAGCGTTTTACTGAAGCAAACTTTGAAAAAATGTTAATTATATCATGTAACGCCAATAAATTGTAATAGAGTCTAGATTTGTTTTCATTTGACATTTATTACACAAAACTATTTTCACGCCGCCCATGATCTTGCGACAAGTTCGTATGATTTTTCCTTTCCCTATAAGCTAATCAGTTTGTTTAATAATTACATCAAAAATATAACGTGACCCTGATCTGGACGCATAAAAAAATCTTGAAATACTTTCGCTTCTTCCTTTATTTCCTCACTTCATCATGAACGTTTCCCGTTTCTATTGAATCAACAAAAAAATTCCGACTGCCTCCCGAATACACAATAATAGTGGGGCCTACTGGCACCGAATCGAAAATACAGATTTCGATATCAACCAGATTATATTCGAGATATATTCGATAAGGCCCTTCGGCAAAAAAGACAATGTGTGCCCTAAAAGTCCGGACACGTACTCGAGATCCATTTACTTTGTCGTGCGCACGAGGATTGAAATCGAAATGCCCGTTCTGATTCCCGTTTTATACAATATCGTATATCGCGTGTCGGCGGCGGCAGCGGGGAAAGGGGGACTAAAAAACTTTTCGAATATCTCGGAGCGTACGTGACATACGTGGCTGATGGGTCACTTATATATTGGGAGCTTATCGCGTACTATGCGTTCGCTACTGAACGTTTTATCGATGTTTGAAAAAACACTACACCAATGAAATTCGGAAAGCACATCGCATATTGTAAGGTGAATTACGTGAAAGTAAAAAATTATCCTGTCAAGTTCTGTTTTTTTTTCTCGCAGTAGTACAATTAGAAATGGTCTAGCGGGATAGACTTGCAAGAAACCAACGCTTGACAAATAATTAACATAAACAAAAGTTTCATTAACAAATTAAACACAATACTTAAAAGATTCCACGGTATTTTGTCACTATCCGTACTATTAAAAATTGAAGACTTTAATGATTTTGATACTTTTGAAATACACTTCCTCTAGAAAAGACCACACTTATACAACACCAAGATAAAAAATAAAAGAATCAGCGGTATTTTTTACTATCAGCTCTATTAAAAAACTGAAAATTATTTACCCCCCCCCCCCCCCCGTGTTCGAGTGACAGCATAATCGGCGACTGCAGTAGGCGCTGCTTTTACCGATTATTTACTATCCCAATATCTGCGTTAATGATCGGAAAGTTATTTTGATAAAATGATCCCATCACTAATTTTAAGTGTCACTAACAAGGAGGCAAGGCGGATTCAGTCCCTCATATCTGAAGTTATAGGTGCAGTCGCCATCACTTTGTTCTTTATAAAACCCTATAAGAAAAAGTCAAGGGGGTCAAATCCGGGGACTTAGTAGGCCAGTTGACCGGACCAGCTCGTCCAATCCACCTGTTTTTAAATATGTCAAAAATATGTTTAAATATGACCCCCCACCTTAACTCACCAAAATTTCATGAAAATATTTTAGACAGTTTCTGAGATATTGCCTTGTAACACTCACCGTGTATGCAGTGAATTTCAGAACACCCTGTAAATGCGAAATCACTAAAAATTAATTTCTAGAAATTCGCCGCCTTTATCTAAAATTCCTTTCCCAATCAGAGCATCCACTAATATGCAGTATATTATCCACGTTCCAGAACTTCGTTGAATAAACTGAACCGCAATAATTCCATAAATATCTTCGCTAATACAGCTCTTCGCGCACTTAACTCGAAAATTCTAATTCCCTATTCACCTGGCCTTATCTCTGTAGTTGGAAACGTAGGTGGTCGGGATAATCTCCACTACGTGAATTGTACTCCGCCGGCAGATAGCGTGCAGATTTGGAACTTTCTGAATAATATTATAACAAGAAATAAGTTGTTCTCCTTGATAATACTCCCTGGTGCTAAGAAGCATGAGGATGCGGGTAATTTTCAGCTCGTTTTATTTCTGCGAACGAAGAAGTTTTTAATGATTGCAGGTAAGAAGCTCTTGGAATAAGAATTAACAAGAAAATTTATACAGCTTTGTTTCTCTTTCCTGGTAATGGTCACGTTTGTTTCTTATTTGTGACGGTGCACGTAGACTTGAAGCCTAAGTACTAACGTACACTGCAAAAAAAGGATGGTAAATTTACAGCGTATAAAGTGTATTACAAAGGGCCAGCGAGACAAAATGTATGAAGGATGGAGAGCCGGTTGTTTACAGCTAATCCCACTAAAGTCATGTGAAAGGTACGAAAATGCATATAAAGTTTTGAAAAACTGGCTACACAAAAAAAAACAGGTAATGAATGAGAAAAGCTTACTGGCATATTTTGTAACGAAAAGTTCAAGTTTAAAATCTCCCGTAAGTTTGTGGGCTGAATATTCAATACTAATGACAACAATCAATCTGTACTTTTAACATTAATTTAGATAAATAAATTATATATTATGTGTTCTCTTTTTTTGTCAATTTCTAGCTGCAGATATAAGCACACTGCACTAGGGCGGTAACTTGCACTTACCGGCCTACGATCTTCGCTGGGACCAACACATTACTTTAATAGCCACATCAGCAACTAAAAAGCTTGGTTTCTCTTCCGATTCAGAAAATACTTCCCTCCTTCCAACTTGCACACTCTCTATGTCTCCCAACTAAGACCTAAACTAGAATAATGTCAGTATACTTGTCAGTGTGTTCTTCTTCTTCTTCTTCTTCTTCTTCGTGTGCCGTCTTTTATCGAAGGTTGGCGATCATCATTGCTATCCTCACTTGGGAACCCGCAGCGCGAAAGAGATCCCCACTACTAGTTCATGCCATACCAGTCACGCAGATTTTGTAACCATCACGTTATTCTTCTGCCTCTATTTCGTTTTCCTGCAATTTTTTCCTCCATGATAACTTGAAGGAGATCGTATTTGTCACTGCGTATGATATGTCCAAAATACTCCAGTTTTTTTTCCTTTTGATGGTCAGCATAACCTCCATTGTTTTATTCAATCTTCTTAGCACGTCGATGTTGGTGACATTTTGCTGCCCACGATATCTTCAGCATACGCTTATATACCCACATCTCAAAGGATTCCAGCTTCTTACATTGTTGGGGACAGTTAAAGTTAAAGATATATTGATAAAGGCCAGTTTTTACAAGCAGGGTCCTTAAAAATATCGGTAGCAGAGGGCCAGCTGAAATCATGTTGAAAAGCGATGCAAACAAGATCGAACGATTCTTTAGTAGAGCTAAGTCGATCATGTGGATGGGATAAGTGTTACTGAGCTTCTTGCATGACAAGGAGCAAGATTGGGTTTTGAAGGCGTTGAACTGAACAAGATCTGTTAAAGAATAATGAGCATGACTCAGTTTTAGAAGCATCAAACTGGAGAAAGTCAACTTTTAATTATAGTTATACGTACTTAAGCAAAGCCGCAAGTAACAATATAAAACAAACCTGTTGATTTAATAAAAATAAAACTAAGGTGCTTTACTAAGGCATTTTATATTTTTTTACAAAGATTATACCAATTTTCGTCAAGCGTAACATCGCTTTCTACAATACCCCAAAGCGTACACAAAAAAAGCATAAGTCAGTGCCTGTTTTTAAACTTACTTTGCTCAAAAGGGTAATAAATTACAAGGAAATAAAGTTGCTTTTCGTGCTAAAGCATAAAAGATACAACGGCGGTGCTGCTGCTGTTGCTGTTGCTGATGCTGGGAAAAGTTAAAAGATTTTCTACATCGGGGCATCAGCAGGGCTGTCGTCAATAGCTCAAAAGTTTTAATCAATATTACAAGTATTATGACTTTATTGGTGGTTATTTATGGCGAACTGTTCGGGAAAACTTTGATGTCGGTAATTTTGTACACAAACTTACTCTTATCATGAAAATCCGATAACGGATATAAATTTTTGAATTAAGTTTTCCAAAAACTTAGCTGGAAAATCTAAAGTTGGCGCTTATAAGTCTCTTATACAGTGTGTAACAAAAATATGGAAACATGTTCATCCGATTTTTATGAACTTTTGTACACTCAGGTACGAAATTACGCCCGATCCAATGGTGAGCATTGTTGCCAAGTTTACCGTTTTCCTGGAATCGACAGGATTTTTTTTAATGGAAAGCTCTATATTTTATTCAATTTTCGAATTCAGCTTAAAATTCTGAATACTTCTTATTGGGATCATTTTACCCTAAAGTTAACAGTTTTTGAGAAAATGGTGGTCAAATATCGTTATTTTATTGTATTTTACCTTAAAATACCTGTATACGAAAGTTTACCTGAAATGTCAGTTTCAGTTATTTACAAAAAAAATGGATCATTTAACAGAAACCCAAAGAATTGAAATTTTAATAATACTGGGTTACGGAGACAGAATACGAACGCAACAAGAAGTTTGTAATATTTTTAATGACAAATATCCTAACAGAAATCCATTAACTGAATCCACTGTAAGTAAATTTTTAAAAAATTTCGTTAAACTGAAAACGTAAAAAATCCTATACCACGGTACACTTACAACGGTATGCTACGTTGTGACGTCACTTCGAGGGAAAATCTTAAATTGACTAGGCGCTTACCTGAGCAAATGAAACATGACAATATTTTAATAAACGTCAACTGAACACACTACTTAATAATAAACTGACCTGTACTTATGTACAAGGGGTGCAAGAGTCTAGTCAATTTAGGATTTTCCCTCGAAGTGACGTCATAGCGTAGCATACCGTTGTAAGTGTATCGTGTGCTATACTAACTATTTGAGTATTAAAAGTTGATGCAGAAAACTAAATCAAATGTTTAAAATGTTGTCCATTTACTTCTTGGCAGTAAGCCAAATACTGCGGAAAAACATGCAAAAAAATTTAAAAGAATGTCAGTTTTCTCGATTCTTCTACATTCTGTTTCTATCCTTAACTTTAAATCATCGAGGTCATTTGGCTTACTTTCGAAAACAACATTTTTGAGGTGGCTCCACAAGAAGTAGTCGAGGCGCGTCAAGTCCGGAGATCGAGCTGGCCACTCGATTGTACCCCTACGTCCAATCCATCTTCTAAAAAAAAACATTGAGATATTGCCGAAGATTATGGGCATAGTGCGGTGGGGCATCATCCTGCTAAAACCATATTTCATCATTTGGTGCTTGATTATTGCCTAAAAAATCATATTCAAATAATCAATACAATAACAGGTAAAATAAAGTAACAACACTTACTTACGATTATTTGGAAATAGTTGCGCAAGAGCCGGACCAATTTCATTTCTTAGAAGATCCAAATATCTTCCTCCATTTAATGTATCTTGCATGAAGAAGGGGTCAATTATTCTCCAACCTATTATACCAGCCCAAACATTTGCCTTTTGGGGGAACTGGTTATGATTTTCGCATATCCAGTGAGGATTTTTCCTGGCCCAATATCGACAATTATGCGTATAACTTTCCAACAAAAAAAATACTGATTCATCAGAGAAAATTATTGGGTGGACAAAATCTGGATTGCAGAAGGCGGTCTACGGACATGTGTGAAACGTTGTTTTCTTTTCCCAGTGTTCTGGTAGAAAGATGGGGATTTTCCTCTAAACTGAGTAAAACATTCAAAGCCTTATCACCATCTGTTGCACTTTTAGGTTGGCCAGAGCGTCTAGCGTTTCCCAGTTTGACGATTTTTTTTTAAACTTTACATACAGTAGATTTAGTTAAAGGATTTCTGTCAGGATATTTGTCATTAAAAATATTACAAACTTCTTGCTGCGTTCGTATTCTGTCCCTATAACTCAGTATTATTAAAATTTAAGTTCTTGGGGTTTCTGTTAAATGATCCATTTTTTGTAAATAAACGAAACTGACAATGTCAGACATTTCAGGTAAACTTTTGTGTAAAATACAATAAAATAACGGTTTTTGACCACCATTTTCTCAAAAACTGTTATCTTTAGGATAAAATGTTCAGAATAAGAAGTATTCAGAATTTTAAGCTGAATTCGAATAAAAATAAAGCGTTTCATTTAAATAAAAAGTTCCTGTCGATTTCAGGAATCGGATGAAGGCTTTGCCAAATATTTCGAGGTTTCAATATTTTTGTTATACACTGTATAAACGTTTTATTATACCTAAATGGGTACACGCTTTCTGTGGTAATTAAATAAAACTTGAAAACAGAGTAATAATAATTTTAATTTTCTACCTTAATTAAATTTTTATTAATTTCTCGATATAATCATAAAAAAAACCTTAATAAGTTATATATTTTTGGAATCTCAATAAAATTTGCTGTTGTTAAAGCTATATTCGCGAAAATTCGCTTCAGATTAGAAAATGAAATCGAACAAATAAAAAAAATTTGAACGGAGTGTCATAAAAATTGACATTTCTTACCTTAATTCAGTTTTTATGAATTTGTGAACACAATCTTTAATGAAACTTTAATAAGTTATATATTTTTGGAATTTTTCATTACTACAGATATTTAATTGTACCTTGTCTTTTGCTTCTCAACGTGTTTTTACAAATTTTTAGTCTATCTTTATCTAACATATTTTAGCAGTTATTTTCCCATGTCACGATATTTCTTTGATGATATTACCCTATATTTCATCTATCCTCCGGTACGTTTCGTCTATCATTCTTCACTAGAGACAATTTTAAACCTGTCAGAGCAGAGCTCAACAGCGTAAGTTATACCCCTCCTATTTATATAACGCTTTGTTTTTGTGTCGCGTTACTCCCGGCCCAGTCGGCCGTTCGGGATACAAAAAACTCAAATTAATTTCCTACCCCGTTCCACCCTCTTGGGTCTGTTGGTACAGAGACGTGCATTAGACTATTATTTTTTATGATGGTATTACAATAAAATATGCAAAAAATAGTATATTGCAGGCGCGGCCCGTGAGATTTTTTACAGCCTGTAAAAAATCTCAAATTTTGTAGGCAGCTAGTGCAAGCCTTTTTAATATTATTTTAATTTTATATAATTATATATAATATTATAATAATAGTAAATGTATTTGTATATCAAATCGATCCTTCTGCTGGGAGAAATGTTCAATCACTAGCTCATTAAAATTATAAATACTTCTAATAAAAGGTTTCTCAATGCTCAACAGAGCTAAAGCGCTTAACCTTGACTCCGCCATTGTATTTCTTAAGAAAGTCTTAATCCTTTTTAGTGTCGAAAAGCACCTCTCACTTTCCACTGTCGTCATTGGAATAGTACCTACATAAAATTTCCAATAATTTTACGCTTTCCGAAAACGTTTCACTAAGATTCATTTCTAACAAGAGCTGTACAATTGTACTAGATGTAGTACAATTGTACTAGATGTAGTCCATTTTTAAGGAGTCTAGTACACTCGAGTTAGAATATAGTACGAAATGTTATTCAAGGGTTTTAAGAGATATATTTTACAGTTCGTGTTTCTTATATTTTGTTTTTTTATAGATTAGAACTAACTCTTTTTTAAGAGATTGGAAATAAACATTTCTAAAAAGTTTCTTGGTGGATGAAGCGTTCTACTTTTAGTCTCGTCCGAGCAAAAGATTTTCAGAAAAAAAAAAACGTTGTTACGACGCCACTGTCGAAAAGCTTCTGTCCCTACCAATTTGTATAACAAAATTATCGCTAGTTAACAAGAATAGGGGTAAACTACTTTTGCACGGCGCAAAATATAGTTGAAACTAGTTGGAAGTTTATTTTGTTTGTCCCGGCTTGTTTTCGACGTTGAGAGTTACATTCCGTGTATGGTATTTAGGCGTTGCTTTTTGTTTTCGCTGTATTCGTAAATATTCTGGTAATTCAAATAAACGGCAACATGTACTCGTATAATTAAGTAAACACGTGCCTTGATATACATAACACTAAATCGAGTTTGTTATGCTGACATAAAAATTACTCGTCCAAATGTTACATGCTACAAAAAAATCACTTTTAAAACCATAACATAACGTTTTTGTTGGTTTTAAAGCAAGGGAAAATTTCTTTTATGCGATCGGAAGGGAAAACCTCTGCAAGAAATTTGTTCCACAATCTAGCAACCCGGGAGAAGTGGAATGTTTCTGACTTTTTTGACTTTCACCCAAAGTACCCTCCTGTCAGCAGTCTGAGCAGTCCCTGCTAATTTGCACTTTTATAATAAAATTACGTTTAGTTAGTGAGGATAAGGGAAAACTACTTCTGCACGAAGCAAAATATTGTCGATTTCTAGTTTATTTTGTTTGTTTAGGCTTGTTTTCGATGTAGAGTAGTTTGTATTTCTGTGTGCGTACGCTCATCGAGAGGAAATTTTTTGTTTTTGCTGCATTGCAATTTTTTTATATTTGAGTACAAAACAAAAACCTTGAAACCCCAGCAAATAATATATGATAATTTGAAACCTATTAAGTGCCAAGAAGTGATGCGAATTTGGTTTTAAATTATTTTAAACAGCGATGTATCTTTTATATACAAATTTACTTTCTGTGCCCGATTTTATTTCCTCTCAGCCCATCCCCTTTCTTATTTTTTTTAAAAGTCAAATACCAACAGAACCACCGGTCCGTCATACAGCGCAGCGACTCGTGGACAAAAATGTAAATATTGACCCTTTATTATAGAAGTAATTACCAACGGATAGGGTAATAAACATTCCAGTTAAGAGATTTTAAGAAATCCTAATTAGAATTAAGTATAAGGTATCTGCTCAGTTTTATGGCTGTAAGCTACAGGCAGTGCATTACCTATTTTATCAGTTGCAATTTTGCTTGAGCTGTGGACAGTTGTATTTTGAAAGTGTTGAATTTGTGATATTTTAGCAATGGAGAACGTTAATACAGGTATGGTGGCTTAATAAAAATACGATGCTTACATGCGCCTGTGTTTAAAACTTCATTTTATCGCAGATTTATTACTTATTATGCTCCTAAAATGTTTACTATGTTGCCATTGAGTGCAAAGAATTTAATAATAAAAAATAATAGAACACTTAGAAAGAAAATCAAATACTTTATACTTCAAAATAAAGATTACTTTAATACAGCATTTTCCTAGTTTTACAGCACACTTTCATGTTTTTTTTTCTTGTGGTTAAATTTGTCATAGCAGTTAATAGGGTATTATAGGTATTGTTGTTTCTAGCGTACGGTGCACGATCAATTAGTATTATTACCTGGAGCCATCAATATACTGGGTGGATTCAGTGCATATAAATTGCTCCATCAAATTCCCTAGAGTTCCTCACCATAAAATCAAACCCTTTAGATGCACTGTTAACCACATATTCAATATGATCTATAAAAGACAATTTAGGGTCAAATACTAGAGTAAAAGACAGAACACTGCATTTTAAAGGATTGAGTGGAAGATTATATTTTTTCGGCACCAATCAAAAACCGCATTCAAGCTATTCTGAAGCCTAATGGTGTCCTCGGGAGAGAATATTTCGCACAAAAGTTTAGGATCATCAGCACAAAGCAAGCAGTCGACCTCCAATCCCGAAGCAATGTCATTAATGAAAAGATTAAAGAAAAGTGACCCAAGTACGGATCCCTCAGGCACACCAGAAGACTGCAGAAACCTGTAATCACGAGACTGCACATATTGATACCTGTTATAAAGGTATGATTTTACTAATTCTATTAAAGGCCCTGAAAAACCTAAAGATGTTAAATCAAGGATACCAGAAAACTTTCCCGACTCAAATCAAATATTGATTTAGTGAATCGCTTAATCACTACATCGGATTCCTTACTACCTTTCATCGAAAACTAATCAATGAGAAAGAAAAACGTTTAGCTAATGACAGTACCATTAAAGAATACATTGCGTTTACAGAAGACACTGATCCTTTGTCAGCATATAATATCACGACTACTCTTGAAGATAGCGAAGCAAGTGAAAATGACTCAGAGGTAGAATAAGATACATATTATAACTAGAAATATACCTGTTTTTCCTTGAATTAAGTTCCAATATATTCTTTTTATTAACCATTACAGTTGATAATATTATAAATTTTAAGTATCATTTCTCCTATTAACATGCTATTCTGGACGCATAAGTTCGAATCCATTTTTTTAGACCTTACAATAGAAAATAAGTAGTGTGTTTTTTAGGTATTTTCAGAACAGTTGTAGAAAATCGTACATACAGGTCGAATTGAAAACCTCTTTTGTGAAGTCTGTTAAAAAAAACGAAACAGATTGTGTATTGAATCAAAATCCCTAAGTAAACAAACACTTTACTAATAGTGCATTGATTAAACTCAATAGAAAATCTACGGCCCTTAGTATTCCTTTTTGTTGCCCCGATAATAAGTTATCTGAAGAAAATAGAGAAAATTATATCAATACGCCCGTTTCAGTCGGTATAGTGGAAAAGTTTGCCTCGAATGGCTGAATTAAATTTAAAGTTTTGCAACAAAGTGGCCTTTTTAAAGCTGAAACTGTTTTGCAAAGATAAGGATTTGTGATCTACTTGAGAAAGTTTTTATTAGGTAGTTGTCACTGCTGGTAAAATAATTGATACGTGAAGATAGATTTGGGTAAAATCCATTGAAACTTTTTACTTCCCTAGCTTGTTCGGTTACAATAAAGATTTTTCAGGCTATTTTAGCAAAATCTTTCTTATCTGCCAATGTAAGGGTAGCAGCTGACTTCAATACGACACCCAATTTTCGTTCAAGAGCACCAAGGTGCCTACAAAAGCGACCTCCTTGTCCATATACGCAATCACAAAAGGAAATATCTGTATATCTAGTATACAATTTTTTTTATTAGTACCGGAGGAAACCCTATAGGAGACAATTTGATTTATGTAATCATTCTTACCTTTCTGGGCCATTTGGTTCACAGCAGTTCCAGCGAATAACAAATATCGCTGCTGACCGTAATTCAGTCGATATGACAAATACTACATATAATAAAATTGACAGAAGCATTGAAATGGATAGAACCACCTGCCAATTTATTACATTTCTTTCATTCGCTACCTACTTCCAGAAGAAGGCAAATAGGTGTTCAACCTACTTCGATTTACCTACTTCGATTTACAAAAGAAAAATTCGACCTGGGAACTCGTGCGTGAGTATTGATCTTGGCTGTCGATATGTCGCCTCGATAAATAAACTGCGATCTCGCTCTTTAAAGATAAATAATTATTACTAGTGTGACTTGTAAACGTAAATAAATTACCTTATGAAATAAGAACAAGCTAAAACTTGCCCTACTTTGCTTTTGAGTCCTATATAAATGCAATATTTCCTCTTTAGCCAAGTTGTCTTAACATTTCCTAATTCACAAGAAAGTGTACGCGCCAGGGATAACACCGAAATAACATTTAATACACTTTAAAATGAAAACAAGACCACAAGCAAGTGTCGGTTGAAACCCTCTTCCACAACGTCTAAATATAATAAATATAATAAATCTGGGTGTTTCTAACTGAATGGTAGATTTAGATGAATGATGTTGTGGTACCCATTAAAACCTCGAGAGTTTAGAAATGGGGTATTAGCTAAGTAATTTGGGCGTGTGTTTTTTTTATTAATTTGAGCCTAATTTCTAATAATAAATGTAAAATAATTTGAAGATCATAGAATAAAACAAAAATAAAGGTATATTGTAAGTACAACAAGTTTTGAAAATCACTCTTCACACGAGTGAGACGTTCGTAAAAGCCACAAGTCGAACGAGTGTGAAAAAGCATTTTCAAACGTGTTTATACTATACTTTTTCTACAACTACAGCAGTGATGTTTTGTACATTGCATTAGATTCTATATTTTTACGTATATACAATATTTCTCTTAAAACCGAAGGAAAGAGATTTTGGGATACTTCTGCGGCTTTTTCTGCTATCTCCGGAGGAGTAAATTCGAAATAATCTTCGCCGAAATTTTCACAGATCATTTTTATCGTTATTTTTACGAAATTTCACTTTTACTCTATACAGGGTGTGACGAAATTCACTGCATATATTTGGATGGGGGACTCCTGAAGTAGTCTACTATCATACCCAATACTTTTTTCCTGAAATCGCACACTTCTTTAATTTTTAAAAATGCCCAAATGCCGGCCCTTATTCGACGCTTCTAAAGAGACTGACACCATAGGCTCTAATATTATAAAGAAAAAACAAATGATCCGGCAGGGGCATTGCCAAACTTAAATATTGTCGTGACATTTAATTTTTTTTATTAGTTTTAGTGAAAACCAAAAATAATCCAAAGTATTTTTAATTCCATAGACTCATTTTACCAAAAATGTGTATTTTAATTTAAAATCAATTTCTTTACTTAATATGGGAAAATATGGATTATTCGTCATAGGAGATCTGGAAAGGACGAGTTAAGATGGGTGCAAGTCCTAGAGTGTTTTTCTTTTAGAACAATTGTTGGTATGCCATGCAGACCGGAGGACTTTTTGGTGTCAAGAGATGGAAGAATTTCTTGAACTTGTTCAACCTTAAGTATGATGTCGGACATTTTGTGGGATACCGACGTAGAGGTTGGAAAAGCGAAATTGGCAGGAGGAACAAGGGTGGAATTGGCAACAAATTGTTTCGCAAACAATTCAGCTTTCCTTTTAGAGGTGGAGATATTTCCGTTATCAGAAGTCAGGGGAGGAAAATTGCTTTTACAGAAGTTTTGACTAATGTTTTTGGCAAGTGACCAGAAAGATTTGCTGCCGTTGGAACCAGGATTGCCACCCCTCCTGATTTGGCCGGGACAGTCCCGACTTTATGAAAAATGACCCGATCACAGGCCTTTTTGTCCCGATTTTACGCAGTTTTGCTACCTGAATAATTTTTCTTAATATTTGTAACGCGGAAAAATTCGACAACTCCATTTTACAAAATTAGGATTCGGCAATATAATATATTTATGCCACTGTTTTTTTAAAGCATCGCGTCACTGCCGTTTAGACTATTTCTTTTGTCGAAGGCGAAGGTGGATGAGTAAGTTTATTATTTTTTTAGTTATTGTTAAATTGCAATATTTATACTTTGTTCCTAAAAATAATTATATATATTATATATAAACGATATGAGTGATATGATATGACATGTTGAAGCTTTTGTTACAATCCATTTGTATTTTGTACCAATAAATCAAGAACTAGATTAAAGAATTAAAAACGCATCTTTGTTTTATTTTATTTAGTGTAAGTAAAGTGAGTACATTGGTAGAGTTGAATTTAAAATATGCACATGCAGTCCGCTCCTCCTCCCTATATCCTATGAAATTTGGAAGGAAACTTGAAGGTTTGAACTTTAAGATAGTTAGACTGACCGGGATTTCTTGTCCCGGTGAAAATCTGACGATAGTCGGGTGTAGGACTGTGAAAAAAAACCTTTGTGAGCTTGGACTTTTTTGAGCCTGGCTTCATTACAGACCTTGGAGAACCAGGGTTTTGGATGGTGGAGTTTGCTTGGGTTTCCTGCGGGTATATGGAATGAAAAGTTCAATACCTACTTGATTGATATATGTTTGCAAACAACAGCCAAAGTGTGGAAATACCTAACGAGATATAGCAAAGAGGAGTATAGTCGTAAGGAAATCAGATCAGAAAAGATAATGAATATATTGATAGGAGGGTGATGGTAGAGGAAGACGAAAGCAGAGATAAGCTGTTTTACAGGAAAGCAAGCTCCGGACCGAGCGAGGCGGACCGTTGCACCCACATGAAGTCGGGAAAAGACAGAGACAAAAAATGGGTCCCGAAACACCAGTTTTCTACATAAAAACCAGTGTCATATAACTGTAATTCTGCTAAAATTCTCCCTCGCCGGGCGCGCCTCCATATACAATAATTTTTTAACAGGACCCACATTAAACCTCTTTCAGCACACATCTAACTAATTAGACTCGGCGAAATAAAGCCACAATTTTAATTGGCCAACTTTTAAATGAAAATTAGGCACGGCAAATATTTGACCCGCGTCATAAACTGCTGTTTGCCCCGTTTATTTAATAAATCGCATGAAGGCACACACTCGGGGCAACGCGGGTAAATGTTTGAGGGCCCCGGGGGGCTCTTTTGCATTGTTACACCTTGTTGTTTGCCGGGTATGTGTGGTGAAATATGGGCTTAAACGGCCAGATTAGCCGCCCACTTAATTAAGTTTTTGGAAAAAAAATTGTTGCGTGTTCTGTGGCTGCTTTAAGGTCAGTGATGTCGTTACACGTCTAAGTCTTTTTTTTTTACTTAAAATGACTGTAGGTACGGTTCAGGTGTTCCCTACTCTATGTGCAGTAGCGCCGAGCGCTTTGGCTCGAGTTCTTGGAAGGGTCAAGAGGGATTAGGCTAATCCCTTCACAAATTACTAGAGGGCGGTGAAAGCTAATACGCAGTAACGGTAAAGAGCCAGCCTAGTTACAGTCGTGGTGGTAATCGTTAGATTTATAATATAAGTAGTGCGTATTGTAAACCCTTCAAAACAGTCTTTCTTTGTGCCCACCCCAAGGGGCCAAAATTAACTTCTGCAGGAGCGCAGTGTGGTCCGAAAAAATATAAAAATGGTTCGAAAAATTAAAAATATCGTTTCTTTTTGAAACATTTTAACTTAAACAAATGAGAAAAACCATATTTGTCTTTCGTACATTTTAGTCAATGCCTTTGCAACAAAAAAATCCATTTCTGAATAACAAGAAAAACAATAAACCTAATAACATAATTGCATTTGTTTTTTAGCAGTACACCTGCTGAGCTCTATTTAATTTTAACTAAATTAGAGGTATCTGGCCATTTAATCCTGTAATAATATACTGTAAATTGAAAAATCTCAGAAAAGTATTTTATTTATATATCTACCAAAATTTTATCGTAAAAAGGCCTCTCTAAACTCTGACTGTATTTTTTTAAATATTTTCAGATGTTCTTGTACCAAGATACACCAAATAAAAAAATAATCCAAATTATTTCCGTTTTTTCCAAAATTCGGACCACAGTGGCTCTTTATATAAAAGGGTAATACGCTACAAACAAGTGAAAAACGTTGATGACTTTCAGGATAGGGGTAAAACTCGAGATACTACTAAAAAGCAAGACTCAATCATTTGTAAAATAATTGAAAAAAATTCGACATTACAACTGCATCAAGAACAAAAAATTCTTAAAAAACACGGAATAGACATTAGTGTAATGACAATGAAACGGAGAATAAGTGAAAGCAAGATCGCTTATAGAAGCACTCTACAAAACCCTTTACTATTTGCAAAACACATTGAAAAGTGACCGAGTTGGGCACGAGACAATATTGATCGCGACTGGAGCAACATAATTTATATAACAAGGCCATTTTAAGTTTAGAAGTCAGATTTTTGATAAAAAAAATGTAATTATGGTGCAAAAAAATAATAACAGGTACGTTTACAGCAAAAAATTCTAAATTAATTGCAAGAGAACTATCTAGATTTTATTGAGCCGGTTGGCCACCGAACAGTCCTGACATAAACCTAGTGGATTACACAATTTGAGGTGTATTACAACATATGGTTTACTTAAACACAACATTCGCGATGACTGACCAGCTTAAAACTAGAATGTTGGCGAGAATTTCCGCTGGATATTATCAATAATTTCATTGGTCGGTGGTATAGTCCGTAGGTTCAAAATGTTGTAGACTATGAAGTGATACATACTCATAGAAACTTTAAGCGTTATTTTTTTTTTTGTTGTTGTCATTGTTTTGTAAGAAGTTTAAAACTATTGTTATTGTCATGATTACTAGACGAAAGGTAGCGAAGTAAGATTTATACTATGAATTTCTTTCTGAGGATTTTCGCAAATTTATTCACAATTTTAGTACGTACTTTCCACAATAATAGACTAAATTGATTCTAGCAACCCGTTCCAAGATCAAAATCATTTGAAAACCCAGTAAATCGCTGAAACATGAGAATAATTCATAAGTTTTTAATGAGGACTTATCAACAATAACAAGACAAAAACCTGTCAAAAAGTAACTGATCAACTAGAAGATCTTAATTTGAACCAGTACTAAGTCTTAAACCTTCTTAGTGAATCTGAAAGTTTTCGATATTGTTATTTCAAATCCCTGATTTTTGCAACGAGTGCAAATAAACTGTTTTAAATAAACCTTGATTTTTTTGATTCACCCTGTACTATTTAAAAATTAATAAAATCAGTTATGAAAAAAGAAAGTTATTATAAGTCTTAAAAAAAGGGCTGTTTTAATTTGGCCCACAGTGTATACCGTGTGTATTTGTTTAATACTGTGGTGATTAGAATAGAGTTATATTTTTTAAGGTTAAGCTTCCAAGTATAAAACCACTAGACTGTGTAACCCGATTGCAGGAATTGCAATCTATAATATATGCAATCTGCATCATAATATCAAAATAGATAGTATCTTGCAAATGAATTGATAAGGCTGATCCCATTGTGCAGTCGGGCTGTAGAGGCACAGATGCATAACACTTCACTTGACAGAAGACGATAGCAATTTCGAACTAAGACGATAATTCCAGGCATATCGTTTTCCGGAATATGTATATTAATAAAGCATGTTATCGAAGTAATACTAAGATTATTAAAAGCAATGTTCAGCGCCCATCAGAACTGTCAGTCCGAATCCAGTATCAACGCCACTTCAAAAAAGTAAATGACAAATGAATACCATACGATTCCCAAAAAAAAATGTGATATTTTTGTAAAATTATGCAGTGAAAGTTTTAAAAAATAACCAAACTCAAGGATATTTCTAAAGAAAATAAAGGAACAACAACAGTAACCTAAAGTAATGGGTGTCTACCTTTGATAAAATATGTTGTTCTTCAGAAGCTTCCCGCAAAAAATTGTTCTATTTTTTTATCTTCGTACAACCCTCGAATGCAGCAAGCATAAGTACTAAGGTACCGTGGGTTGTATATCGTACAGCCGACTCACACACCCAGTGCTGGAAACATCCATAAGGATTTCACCAGCTCTTTAAGAGGGTATCTGGGGTAGTACTTCATCGGTCGAGGAAGAATTCCTCTACCACCTCCCAAATTTCCAACATTTGTTCTCTTTCAAAAATCTTGGACTTTTTGGACTTAAAATTCTTAGACTCGGATTTCAGTTTTCCATATCTGGAGACGTCTACATTATTGTAAACTTTCAGAATGATTTTTACTTTTTACCATAGAATGCTTAGTCCATAGCTAATTTTTCACTAAGGTTTAGGAAATATGCTAGTAGAACATCTTCACTGATATCTTCAACTCTTTTATTTTTTCGCCACTCTTCTAATTCGTAAAATTCTTTACTGTAACTGATTATTGATTTTAATCGGATTTTTTTCCTTTATAGTTAGAAAGGGATATGTGCATAGATGGGACTAAGGATCACGTTATAAATTGATTTTTTGGAAAGATCGATTTTTTCCAAATGAAAATCGATTTTTAAGAATAGATTTTTTACCCTTCGATCCTGCAAGGAGATCGGAGATTTTACACAGAATCGATTCTTTTAGTATTTTCATGTCTGTGAACTTTAAGACTTAATTAATAATTGGAAATTAATATTTATACGTAATTCTTTACAAACGATAGTGCCGCTGCGCCACGATCAAAACGATCCTAGTAAGAATTAGAAAAGGAATAAGGAAATAGTAAAACTGCGCCATCTAACATTTTCTAGAAAAAAACTCAAATCTGAAATCGTACAAAACAGCGATGCCGGCCATGTCGATCGGTATCTATGGACAGTTTGTTATTTTGCGGTTGTCATTTTTTCGTTTAAATGTTTTTTATTTTATTAGTTTTCAATAAATTAGTATGTTTTTCATGATAGCATTTTAAATCAAATATTTCCCCCTCCATACCCTTCTATAACTTAAAAATAAACATAAAAAAATATATAATTTAAATATGTTTCTTTTTCTTTAACCACAACTGTACAACTTATATTTTAAGAGTTTTAAATAGCATTGGTTTGAAATGGACACTGTTTACTCTCCCGGCTCCCCTCTCCTACGCCAAAATTTTTCCAAAGATCGACTTTTTAAAAGATCGATCTCTTAAGGCGATCTAAATAGTGAATCGATCTTCATGATCACGATCTCAGATCGATTCGAAATATCGATTTTTTTGAGATTTGGTGAATCCCTAGTTAGGACAGACGGAGTCAAAGAAGTCCGTCATTTTTTTACACCAAACCGTATGCAATAATTCTAATAATAACTGAAATTAAAAAGCATCACTGTTTATGCGTAATTTAATATAAAAATTCTAGATAGATTGCTAATGCAACAACTAGTAAACAACAAAAATAATTTTAAAAGTGCTGCCTATTAGCTGTTAATTATAACAAAAACAAGACGCGAACATAATTAAGCAATATCGATTCTCGTAATAAGAGAGGCAGCAGGAACAGCAAGAGCACGACGAGGCCCGTTTAGAAAATTAGCCGCTGAAGGGCTCATGTAAAATGCTTAACTCGTCCGTTGTGCTATTAATCAGCTCAGGATTAAATCTCAGCAGGGAAAATGGTAAATAATTAAAAGTGTTTGTATAGTGGCGGCGCTAGTTGAAAAATGTAAAATTCCTCCTCAAATATGCATTTTGAGATAATGGAGTTAATAAACTGGTAAATTGAGGTCTACTTCACTATACAGGAACATCCACTAGCCAATTTTTTTCAAAAAACGTTTTATGTGGCCATGACGTGCCAACAAGCGTAGCGTTTCGCTACAACGTTATGTAAATTTAATCATAAATTAGCATATTAATTTCAAATACTTAATTTTAAAGTGCTACATGGGTACTGCCTAATTATCTGGCGCATTCGGCAAAAGTACCAAATTCAGTAGGTACTAGATACCTACATCGCCAATAATCATTATAATTCTTGGGCAGAAATTTGGTTGCTTATGTTAATTTGTATATACAGTGTAATTTTTGAATTTTATCCTTTTTCAACTTGGAATATATTTATATTGAAGGTACCACTTGCGAGTTCGTTAACATGATCTTCGGAAAGGCTTTTTCCTGTTGCTGGGCGGTTCGGGACACTTCCTGCGAGCCTATGCATCGAGTGTGCTGTTTTACACACGAGAACTATCCCTTACCCAAAATGGGCTTTTATATCTTAAGTTTTTCATTACAAAATGGATTGTCCAATAAAAAAAACTTTTAATTTTCTTCACAGGCAGATTGCTGTCTCTAAAATATTCTGGAAAAGCATCGTTATTGCTAGAACAAGAATTAATTAGGCACTGAATTAAATATTGTTTCCGAAGGCTTTTTCTGTCTTTTTTATAAACAAACTAGTAAAATCTGATAAACTATTTCTTGTTTATGAATTTTTGAGTTTTTCTTTTGTGTCTACTCATTACTTAATAACATCAATGGATACAATACAAGCATACAAAAGTAAAAAATTGGCCCTGTTATTTACAGTTCGTTCTGTTTTTTGTCGTTTTTTTGCAATATAAATGGTTTTAAAATTATGGCTTCAATTTCGACCGGCGCTGAACAAAAATGCGAATTGTTATTCCGAAAGTTATTGTCCAGATGCGGCCCTAAAGCCGCCATTTTCAGCGTTGAATAATAGTCTAACTTTTTAAAATAATAATTTAATTACGGAATGCAAGTGTGAATTTTGCGGGTTACATTAAACCAGTGGCGTAGAAGCAGCGATTGTTATTTTTTCAATTGCGTTTTCTGATGGTTCTCGTACAAATCTATAATTTCTCTATCTCTTTAGATAAAAATGTTGGTTCAAATATAATAAATATCACAGTAAACTTACGTGCACAGAAATTGACCCACATCAAAATCGAATGTCTTGTTTTAGAAACCACTCATCGCGGCATCGGCTTAAATCAAAAAAAAGTATATTATTTCAAAGTTCATTGAATACCTTTAAGCCTAAATACCTCCAAGAAGGGCCGCTGTTTTATTGAAACTGATTACAGGTTTCTAAAAAAAAATGCATTCTATTTCAAAAGTGTGAGACGGATTGGTTTCCATGCACGTAAATGTAATTTAGGAAAATTCTTATTCCGCCATAATTTATGTTTATCTACGCCTCTGCTCTGATTCCATTAAATCCTCGTCCTCCGTTATTAAAATGAAAACTCAAGCCTGTGGCGTTCGAATCTGGTTTTTTAATTTAAAAATGGCACAAAACGCAAAGAGACACCACCATCACCTATGGAATGCGCGATAATTTATTCAAATTACATTTGCCGAAGCCGCGCCGCCACGCCAGCCGTCCGGCAAGAGTTCGTTTTATACAATTTGCACGGAGCTCAAATGCCTTAACGAGTTTTTGAAAAAATAATCAAATTGTGCGAGTTGTGCTCCATGTATGTGCGAAATTAAGAGATTACAGTGTTTTTTACCAGTCTGAACAAGCTTGAAATTGTGTGATAAATTGAGGTCAGAAATTTTCAAATTCTCGCGAGGAAAATAGGTCAAAGTCTGCTAAATGTAGGTTCAATATTTATATTATGTTTCTGACACGTAATATTTTGAGTTCTTTTGTAATCAACGATTTAGATTAACTATATTTAGGTATTGTTAGTTAACTAAATTTTTCTAAAACTGGTTTGAAAACATCTAAAAGATATACTATTATAAAGTTTATGTGAGAATGATGACAGAAAAAACAATTGAACAAGAATTCACCCTATTGGTCAGTTCCATGGACAGTTTACACCAGGACATATTTTAGTTATCACAACATTCATCTTTTCTATCCTGATAATCACGGAGAAATCAGATTTCTTTCTATCCGTGTTGGCGAAAGCGCATTAGACAAAGACAAATAAAAAAAAATTGTTCAAATTTTTATCGTACCTTCTTTGCTTGTGGAAGTATTGCTGGTTATATACTTCGGAAGATTAGTCATCGCAAAATTCTTTTTTTTTTCCTGATAAAATCGGAAAACGGAATCCGATTTCTTTCTATCCTTGTTAGCAAAAGGGGCATTAGTAAAAGACAAATAAATACGATGTTGTTGCCAATAAAAAAGAATAATCAAACATTTTATCACAGTCGGCTTTGTTTGTGCAAGTATTTCTGGTTGTACGTAAGTTTTACGATTTTATAGCAAAATACCTTTGTTTTTACTGAACACAAACGGCATTTGCAAAAATTTCGTTTTTATTAAGCAAAAACAGTGTCAGCATAGCCACATTAACCTTCTTATTTTATACTACTTAAAATTGTTTCCTACCCAAGTAACAATACTCCCTCTAACCAATAATTTGCAATAAAATGATCGGAGGAAATCTTTTAAATAAATAAAGGAAAAAAATAGCAAAAATGAGTAAATATTTTTATTAAGATAAACAATTTATAATAAGGTTGAAAAATATTCCCTATTCTCCGATATTGTATAATGAAAATGGATCTATAATACAGCCTACCTGAGAACAGTGACGTTTGTGTAAGTTAAAGACGCAATAAAAATTCCTGAATCGAATATACCAAGTAGTTTCACAATTTTTAACTGTAAATGTTGAGTCTTAGTTCCAGAAGGATAGTTACACTTTCTAGGGTACAATTTTCACTACTTTCTCAATAACTAAATAAATCTTCTGAAATGCTCAATATTCTCAATTTTAAATCGGGTCGGCGTTCCTGTTACTTATTCCCACATAATATAAAAAAGTTGAATTATTAACCAATAATATACACCTAAATTTTTGGTATCTCTATCTTTAGTAATAGCAAAGATATTTGTCCATACTAAGACTTTTCGGACACACTGTATAGTAATTGTCCTACAGTCAAAACAATAGTGCGAAAAATAAATTTCAAAATGGAATATTGATAGCATTCCAAGAAAGTGCAGGGCAGTATACGATAAATACAAACAGTAATATTTAAATAATATGTTGATATGTATATTAGGTTATTTTTAATAAGATAAATAATTTAAGTTAAATAAATAACCAGTTGCAGATTATCTTATTTATTTAAAAATAAACTCCGATAGCACTGAAGTGTGAAAAAAATCATTTTCAAAACTTGTATAATAATATACCTCCGTGTTAAGACCTCCGTTTTTATTGAACGACACAAAGCAATTTAGTTTTTTCTAAGTTCTACATCCTGAAACACAGCCTATATCAAAAAGGTGCTTTTTTTGCATACAATGTCACGGCCGACCGGAAAAAGATTTGTGGCCGCAGTTCAGCAACGGTTAAGAATTTAAAATCCCAATTTGGAATCGTAAATCTGTCCATGTATCGCGATATAGAACTGTCACGGGAAAAGTCTAAGCAAAAAGCTTTCTGATAAAACGCACAGGATATTTTCAAGGATGTGTTTTTGTGTCTTCCCCTTTTAGTTTAAACGTATTATGAAAGTTGAGCCTTTCCCGTTTATTTTTTGTTGGAGTGCGTCACGCCAGCAAGATTTTTATATTTAACAATCTGTTTTTTAGGGTATCCGAAAGAATGTGAGCATTCTCTTTTGTCGTTATAGGTGAGGTCAAGATAATAGTAGAAGTTCATATAATTTTTTACTGGGGGGTATATTGTGTCCTTAAAGGGGGGTTAATATGAGTAGCTAATAAGAGTAGGTTATTGGTATGTGGAAAAAATTGCAATTATATTGCGACTCTCGCGAGTCGCAAGAAGATATAGTTGGACGGCGATGCTTGGGTTGGGTTTAGTTTTTCAGTATTTGATGTTGAACAGTGATGATGTTTTTCACCATCTTAAATTCTTACCACCATCTTAAATTTATTTGAGAAATGGTTTTCTGAATAGCTTCTTCCCACCATTCCACCAAACTCAGTAGTTGTAATGGATAACGCTTCCTATCATTCAAGGATACTAAACAAACCACCTAATAATAGTACCAAGAAACAATATTGAACAGAAATTGAGAAAATTAAATCAATCACCGACATTGCGTGGGACGGTAGTGGACAGCATACCACAATAGCCCAGTGTTCGGAGC
The DNA here is from genome assembly GCA_963971165.1 of Philopedon plagiatum. NCBI lineage: Eukaryota > Metazoa > Arthropoda > Insecta > Coleoptera > Curculionidae > Philopedon > Philopedon plagiatum. Next base: position 2,862,800 of record OZ020189.1, read on the forward strand.
AATAGCCCAGTGGTCCAACGCGCTGGGTTTGTGACGCGTCTCCGGCACTAGACCAGGTTCGAATCCTGGCCCGGCCGCACGCTTAATAAAAAAAGTGTGGCCAAACATTTAGTAGGATTGTCACAAAAAGTGGAAGGTGGTAGAGGAATTCTTCCTCGACCGAGGTGGTACCACCCCACACATCCTCTTAAAGGGCTGGTGAAATCCCAACGGATGTTTCCAGCTCTGGATGTGTGAGTCGATTCCCCAATACACCCACGGTACATAGTACTTAGACTTCGGTCTTCGTGGGCTGTCAGAAGATAAAAAAAATGGCGAATGAACTGAACAAGGACGTGTGGAAAAACTGCATTGGCCATGTTATTCAAAAAGAAAATGAATATCCCATCTTGCCTCCTGTAGCTCCAGTTGTTTATTAACTCGGCTTTAAAAGTGACTCCAGTTCTGATTAATACGATGGAACATAAACTGCATTTTTGACGACCGTCATTTTTGTTTCATGTTTTTTATCTAAGACAGACCATGAAGACTAAATGCCTAAAAAGGCTAAGTACGTATACCAGCGCACTGTGGGTGTCAGAAGAGAAAATATTAGATTTTTTTCTAAAACTTATTACTACATAAATATTGTGAGACGTCCATGTCCTACATTTGTTTGATGTATACCGGTTAAAAAAGTGTTTATGGTGTTTTAACTGACGTAAAATACTATACCTTTTGGGACACTCTTTAGAAGATAAATTTATATGAACCTCTAATATTAGACTTACCCTTATATTCCTGGTATTCCAGAGATTTTCGAGGTTATCGTGTATATCTAAAATGTCCGAAGTCATAAAAATTTAATAAATGTTGCCGTAGTGTATGTCGGCATGTTAGCACCCAAGGATTCATCTATCCATCTAATCGAATTAAAAACCCTCCGTACTGTATGGCAGCGCATGTAACCCCGAGCTTGTGGTAAATTGAAAATTTGACCAGTACGCTGTAACGCTATAGCGTAGGATACACGTTTAATGAAGCACCCAGATGGCGGCTAAATACCCTAGTTAGCTAAAACTGAAAGCTTAATGCTTTCGTCGTGCTGTTTATTAACCAGCTTCTTGCGGTTCTAAGGATAAAGTAATTTTATTACGTATACAGTTTGAGTAATTATAAAATATATTATCCTTGCTACATCCAATACGCTGAATACGCAATATGCAAGTAATCCAAGTAAATCTGCAATATTTTTTTTGTATTCTCTACATACATTAAATTTACCTTTATTTATTGGGGTTGTTTTAAACCATTATTTCGGTTTTTATTAAGAAATAAAGATTTTCTTTTGCAAATTTTCATACCAAATTCGTAATCCTATTGGTTGTGACGTCACATGTCATGTAAAATATTTTAGGCACCACATGGTATATTTGTAACAAATCTTGTTTTTGGTTTATCCAGTATAATAAATAAACAGGTTTTTTTTTTAAATTAGTTTATTACTCTCTTCGTGACCCGACTTTAAAGGACATACTTAAATAAATCACCACAAAAACAATTGATTTAATGAATTTAATTTTAAATAACATTTTAATTAAACCCCATATGAATAATGCAAAAGAAGTTATTCCTTTAAAAAATGGTTTATCTTGGAAAAGTGTTACATGCACTTAACACAATAATAATTATGATAAGTTATATCTTTAAGTCACTTAGTGGGTTTTTAATAATATAATAAAGGGATTCCTAATCATGTGAAGGAGTTACCACTTGCCAGATAAATGCATAGTTTATTAAGAGTGCCAACACATTCGTAGTGCGGTCCATATAGAGCCTCGAATAGAAAAAGGGCATATCTCCAAGAATTTCATGGCCATTAGGTAGAGAGAACCCCCATTAGGTTATACATAGAGACATATATACATATATACACTTTCAACTTTTTACGCTCAGTTGTTTATTTGTGACAGTGCTAGAAGGACGTATTCACGTGATTGGCGAACATGTCGAACTTTGAATATCGAACAGTAATAAAGTTTTTAACCAAAGAAGTGTCACCAACAAACCGAGTAGCGGTGTTTACAGAGGCTCTTCTCTATCACCGTGGCAATAAATCAATTTAATCAAACTATCGTAGAGTCCAAAAATCCTTTTAACAACAGCATAACGTGCTTTCCTATTCCAACGGCAGCGAATCTTTCTGGGCACTTGCTAAAAACATTAGTTAAAACTTCTGTAGAAGCACTTTTCCTCCTTTGACCTCTGAAAACGAAATTTTCTCCACCTCTAAAGGGAAAGCTAAACTATTTGTTAAACAATTCGCTGCCAATTCCACCCTTATTCCTCCTGCCAATTTCGCTCTTTCAGCCTCTACGTCTTTACCCCACAAAACGTCCGACGTCCTTACAGCCAAACAAGTGCAAAATATTCTTTTATCCCTTGACAACAAAAAGTCTTTCGGCCTGGGTGGCATACCAGCAAGTATTCTAAATAAATGCGCCCAAAACATGCACCCATCTTAACTCGTCTTCTCCAGGTCTCTTATTACAAGGGTATCTTCCCAGATAGCCGGAAGACTGCTCGTGTGCAGCCTGTCCCGAAGAACGGTTTTCATCCAATTACAGACCTGTCTCTCTTCTTTCTATTGTCAGCAAAGTTATGGACAAAGTGATGGACAAAATATAATTCAAATTCGCTGCAAATCAATGGTGTTTATCTGCAGAAACAATGGAAGGATTGTTATTGATGCAAGTTGTAGGCGGCGATAGGTAAGTAAGTACAAACTTATCTATTTAGTGTATTTTTTTCCGCAAATTTCCTAATAAAAATTAATTGCGTAATTGACTGATTAAGCAAATCCTAGAATATCTAGAAAAACACCAAATCATTAATGACAGACAGTACGGATTTCGTCACCAAAGATCCACAACTGATCTGACCTTTGTCACACATAACTGGAACAAGTCTCTCGACAAACTACCTTATTACAGTCTTTCTCGTAAACTATGTACCTGGATCGGTAGCTTTCTCTCTAATCGGCGGATATCTGTCGTGGTGGACGGCCACTATCTACTGGCTTAACCCAAAGTTCAGTCCTGGCACCAACTCTATTTCTTCGTCATATTAATGACCTGCTCTCTTCAACTACCAATTTCATCCACAGTTACCTTGACGACAGTACTCTTCACTCCAACATTAATTTTTCCAGACAAATCTCGAATCTAGTGCTGGGTAATAGATGCAGATCTATGAATCTATCCATTTCCTAAGAACTTCAATTAATCTTAGACCAGGCCGCCAAGAACTTTGTTCAGGTCAACGCCTCCAAAACCCAGTCTTGCTCCCTCCCTGTCACATGAATAGCCAAACCCTACAGAACAATGAAACGTTTTATCTTGTTGGCATCGCTTTCGAACATGATCTGAGCTGGCACAAACACATTACTTCAATAGCTACATCGGCAGCTAAAAAGCTTCGTTTTCTCTTTCGAGCCAGAAAATCTCCCCTTCGAAGTCTCTATGTTTCCCAAATAAGACCTAACCTAGAGTAGTGTTCCCATATCTGGGTAGCGGCATCACCTTCGACACTTAATATCTTTGACTCTATCCAAAAGAGAGCCATTCGATCCAACAATGATCCAGTCCTCACCAGAAAACTCCCTTCTCTCACTGATCGCCGCGCTGTTGGGGATTTATCTTTTTCTACCGATACTCCCACGAATATGTGCTCTGAAGAACTAACCGCTATAATTCCCCCCTTGACTGTTCCTAACACAACACTAAGAGGCGCGTTACGTATGAATCCCTTTATTGTCCAGCTACAGACGCCTACAACATCCAACTTCTCTCGCTCAGTCATACCTAGATTATGGAACAAATTACCTGCACATGTCTTTCCTTCCCCTCCCAACATGCAATCCTTTAAATCCCGTGTCAATAGATTACATCATCCTTCTCTTCAGACACCCACGGTACGGTAGTATCTAGGCCTCGGATAAAAAAAAATCATTTGCAACAATAAAAAACTGGTCCAAGTTGTTTCACTGCGGACGAGAATGCTTAGAAAATGATCCACATGAAGAAGGCCCTAAACAACTACTAAAACAAGTGTTCTTCGGATCCTTCCAAGTGGGTGCCTCGGGTATCAAAAAACTGCTTTAGTACGAGGATGGGCTAAAGAGTCTGTGGAATGACGGAACGATGGCCCTGCTTCAGAATTTTGTGTGACGCATTGGCAAGGTCACTCCTTCAAGCCGTGAGCTGTTAAATTTCAGATCTTTTCGTGCAAGCATTAGTTTCGTTTTTAGAGCTGTTTAATTAAGGGTGTGTTTAATTCGTGCTGTCACTAAGTACTTCTTCTTGGAAGGCATATCTCTATATATAAAAGAAGAATCTGCCCGACTGACGTATCAACGCACAGCCCACACCGCTGGGTCTAGAAACTTGGACGAAGTCGCGGGCGAAAGCTAGTCTTTATATACCTATAAAAGAAGAAACTGCCTGATTGACTGACTGACTGACTGACTGCCGTGTCAACGGACAACCCACACCGCTGGGTCTAGAAACTTGAAATTTTGAACAGAGGTTGCTTGTATAATGTAGGTATGCACTAAGGAAGGGTTTTTCAAACATTAACCCCTAAGGGGTGAAACCGGGGTTGAAACTTTGTATGAAGAAGAAATATTAGATGGTCCTATTAACTCCAAACTTCATAGAAGAACGTACTCACAAAAATAAATTTTTAAACACGTGTTTTACAGTTTTTAATAAATCAACCCCTAAGGGGGTGACATGGGGGTTCAAAGTTTGTAATGGAGTAAAATTGTTATACCCCGGACGAAGTCCCGGGCGAAAGCTAGTCATTCATAAGAGATGAAAGATGGTCGAAAGGACTTGGTTCCTTCAATTTCCACTGTGGATAAATAAATGGGTTTGTGAGGTCAAACGTCGTACAAGTGTTAAGGTGCACATGGGTGCCCTGCATGCGTCCACTAATGGTAGTGGACGCCCAAAATTTGCCACTACATTAGAAATTGTTGAAAAAGAGCATGATATGATGAAGAAGACCGTTGATTGAATACGTCATATGAAGTTTGCTAAGAAGTATACCGCCAGATTCTTCAAAGCTAGTCCGGTCTAATTTGACAACCAAAAGTTTTAAAGTGACTAGACAACTGAATAGGACCACTAAGTTTTATACCATGAATTTATTTCTAAGCTTTTTTGCAAATTTATAGAGAAAAGGGCAATTTTAGTACGTACTTTCACTAATAATAAAACTAAATTCATTACAGCAACTCGTTCCAAGAAGAAAATCATTTGGAAACCAAGTAAATCGCTGAAATATCAGAATAATTCATAACTTTTTATTGATGACTTATTAACAATGACGGGACAAAAACCAGTCAAAACATAACTGATCAACTATAAGATCTTAATTTAAACCAGTACTCTTAGTGAATCTGAAAGATAGGCTTTTTTATTACTTTTATAAAATATTGTAGCTAGAACCCTTAATGACAGTTAAACAAATTCATAAACTGAAACGTCTGAAAAGAATAACAAAACCATTAATATGATAATTTCAAAAGCAGGTTATCAACATATTATAAATACATATAGTTTACATGACAGAGTACCAGAACTGTTTTGATATTGTCAGTAAATTGAAAAACAAACTGTCTATACTGGTTCCTGTGAACAATTACCTAAGTAAGTAAACGTATTCTGAGAACCAGATAATACTTATTTATTTAAAATTCTTGTTAATATCAACGAACCTAAGAAACAAAGAGCTATAACAATATTTATTTATTCTTTTGAAACAATATACTAGTATAAGTATAGGTACTATTTTAGATTTACCAGTATTCGTCTGGTCGGCTTCGAACTCGACAAGTGTGTTTTTGTAACATTGTTAGTGCTCAATAGGACTCGTAAATAAGGTGCCTGTGTTTAAATTAGGTCTCTATTGCACACCAAATATTACACGCGAGCCAGGGCGTAGATATGGGGGGTAGAGAAGGTAACTACACTCCTCCTCCAGAACTGAAAATAATCATATGTAGATATCGTTTTAAAAAATATCTTTAACTTACTTTTATGCGTTTTGATACGGGCAAACACCTTCGCTATTAGTACAGATAAAGACACTAAATTTTAGATATATCTTATTGGATAATAAATCTACGTTTTTAATTTAATTTGCCTTTTTTAACCCCCTTGAGGGGTTAAGTGCAATCCTACGCCGTGTGGTATCTCATTTTAAATGTCTTCGAAAAACAAATATTTTACCGCAAACCGAGGTCCGTACCTTAATTCGTTTTTAAAAAGCAAGCCTATAACAATTAAAAATCGTGAAAAAAAATTGAAAATTTAAATACTCTTATTTCCCTTATTACTTTAAAAGTTGTTCAAAATGACCACCATGAACTTCTTGGCAGTGATAAAGTCGATTCTGGAACCCACTTCTCACATTTTCGAGAATGGCAGGTGTTACTTCTTGGCAGAGTTCCAAAATCAACTTTATTACTGCCAAGAAATTCATGGTGGTCATTTTAAACAAGTTTTAGGGTAATAAGAGAAATATAGGCACTTTAATTTTTAATTTTTTTATTTTAAATTTTTATAGGCCTGCCATTTAAAAACGAATTAAGATACGAACCTTGGGTTTGCGGTAAAATGTTTCTTTTTTGAAGACCTTTTAAACGAGATACCACGTGGCATAGGGTTGCATTTAAAATTTTTAGCATTAACTCCATAGTGTCCCATCTCAAGGGGGTTGGAAAAGCTAAATTACATAAAAAGTAGATTAATTATTAACCAATAAGAATCGCCTGAAATTTGGTGTCTTTATCTTTAGTAATAGCAAAGATATTTGCCCATACTAGACTTGTATATCTTTATTTTTCATTGGTCTGTTTAAGTTTCTATTAAGTGAAAAATTTGTAGTTTTTTATTACGTGCATGTTTGTTTGTTTAAGTTCTATTTTGTAAGACTATATTTTACTTTTATGGTTGATCTCAACTGAAACAATTATTTGTAAAGGGTGGTTAACATTTTTTTTGGTGCTATCCCGCCCCCCCAGAAAAAAATTATCTACGCCCAATCTACGTACCGTATCTACGTACAAAGTACAATTTTGTTTCCTGTAATGAACTATGTACTCACACCCACAGGGTGTTTCAAAAAACATAGTGTCATCGCTTAAAGGGAGATTTTAAAAAAAAAATTAAGGCGAAAAGTTCATTATGAACATGAGTCCGCAGATGCTTTGTTTCAAAGATACAGGGTGTTAAATTTTATAGTTTTTTTCAGATTTTTTAAAAATATTGTCAAAATGGCTTCAGCAATTATGATAAAATTGACGTTTTGTAAAGTACTTAAATTAAGCATAATTCTGACTATGAAAAGACTTTGACAGGTCCTCCAGGGGCGTGCATATGAGAAGATGGTAAAATATGTTTTTAATAAAAACGTGTACGCTACTGATTTTATACATTTTCGTATATCAATCAAATAGTATGTTAAATTCTTAACAAAACTTACCTCTCCATATTTTTCAATATTCACTTAGTTTAGGAGATAAATGCAATTTTATTAAGCTCCGTAATGGTTCAGTTTCCCCAAACAGATAATTCATTGCACCTCGGATTTAACAAGAACATTAAAAAAATTGAACACCCTGTATCTTTGAAACAAAGCATATGCGGACCCACGTTCATTAGGGTGGAGTGAAGTTATACATAGAGAAAAAAAAACTTTCTTTTTCAGTATGGAATAGTTGCGAAAAGTTGCCTCTCTGCTTTCTTTAAAAACGTTCAAAATTGCTCTTATTTGTTAGGTAAAGATTTTGAGGAGCCCCAAAGGCTAGAAATGTTGTATATTTTGCTTTTTCTAGCTATTCTTTAAAAAAATTTGGAAACTAATTTTAAAATAAAAGAAAATATATTGGAATGGGTAAAAACTTACGAAATGTAAGCTTAACATAAACGAAAAAATCACGGTTGCTTTAAACTTATGTTTTGAAGTACCCTAAATACATAAAACTGAATTTTTTGAAAAAAAGAAATTGTTTTTAATTTACAGAAACGATATATATTAAAGATATAGGTTTCATAACACTATCCGGACACCTTTAATGTTGGAATTTTAACACATGATTTGATTGATATTGATATTACTTACATTTATAAATCACTTTTAATGTGGAAAACCCAATATTTTAACTAAGAAATTACTTTATTAGAAAAAAAAAAAGATTTTTATCAACTATTTGATGGTTTTGTAACATATTTGAGGCTCTGGTAAAAATCAATTTTGGATGACGTTTTTGTTTATGGGAACACAGTGTTGCCACATTTATTTATTTATTTTTTGGTGTTTTAATACGTTTTGTGAAATTTTTGGCATTAAAGGTGTTGTTAGAAATAATACAATTTCTTCTTGTGGCCATAGAGTTGTGAAATACGTTCTCGGACAGGTTTGCTCAGTTTTAGGTTTCATCATCAGAATCTTTTTTAAATTTTTTATCTTTGTTGAGTTTTTTACTGCGACTGCGCGATTCGTGTTGGTATAAAATTTTCGGCAACACCGCATACAACTGACATTTTATTATACGAATATTCCGAAAATTTTGTGTGCAAAAAAATACTATTTGAAATACTTATTTTTCGATGACATGTGAAAAAATTCTTTATTCGAGTGTCCGGAAAGCGTTAAGGACCCAACGATATATTGGAACAAATTATATCTAAAAATTTACAATAAATAATCGGACTTCGTCTCGAATGATGGCGTATTTTTACGGGATTCAAATTTTCCTCTAATATAGCCATCCCTGCATGGACTCTGGTCCGCAAACCGCTTCCGATGCCTCTCTCCGAATCTCTCTTTAATCTATGGCACTTGTTAGTTGAAACACCCTGTATACCGGAGAGTTATTGGCGTTTTATGGCAAATAACTCAGCGAAATAGCGCTAAAAGACCTATTACTACTGCTAAATAACTTTTTACAGGCACATGAAAATGAAGACTCAGGGGATTTTAACGCTAACTCTTCTAATGATAGTCCATAGTAGAGCTAATGTAAACTTCGACATAATCAACAGGGAACCTGGACCGATATGGGTTGGAATTCAGGGGAACCCAGGACATCCCCATCTAAATGGAGGTGGATTTGCTTTGAATCAAGGCCAAACAGTAAGATGTTTTATAATAGTAGAGGAGAAATATAAATTTACATATAGCGAAGGTGCATTTACTTTTCGATTTTTCATACAGTTTGGTTATTTTTCTATAAGAAAAAACTGTACATTACAAAAAAAAATAATTCTGTTTATCTCGTTTCAATTTTATAACAAATATATAAGAAATAAATTTTTGTATACAATTTATTATAATTTTATTTTTAGAGACAGTTTTTGCTTTTACTACTCGTCATTCTTAATTTTTTCACACGTTTTACTAGGTAATGTAATAATTTTCAATAGGTTAAGGTTAAAATTTTTGTTAATAATTCAAATGTTGTAGATAACTGTTTCTGCCCCAGATAATTGGGCCGGAAGATTCTGGCCCAGAACCTGGTGTGACCCCAACTCCAAACACTGTCTGACAGGCGATTGTGGTAACAGACTGGAATGTAACGGAGCAGGAGGTAACCCTCCTGCTACCCTTGTAGAAATAACTCTTAAAGGATGGCAAGGACTGGACTATTACGATATTTCGTTGGTAGATGGCTTTAATATTAGAGCTTTTGTAAGTATAGCGGGAAAGACGTCTTTATTTTATTGTAAAAACTTAGGTAAGGTCATTATTACAATCTACCTTAAATTTAACGACGCTCGTGCTTTAAAAGGTGTTGAAAGTGGCTCCATCTACTTATTTTTTGACCAGAAAGTTACTACTGTACATGCTTATCGAATTCGGGCTTTCTGGTGTAGCTGGTGCTGTAGCCTTAACTGTTTCTTTATAAATCTCCACAAGAAAAATCCAAGGGGGTCAGATCAGGAGATCTTGCAGGCCAGTTTACAGGACCACCACGGCGAATTCATCTATCCTCCAAACATGCCATTTAGAGTGTTTTAGACTTGCTTTAAAAATTTCAGGGTGACTTAACTATATATTCTTCTTCTAGATTGAGCCAGTAGGACAAAGTCCTCAAGGACAATACAGCTGCACCAGAATTAGTTGTATGTCGGACATTGACAGTAAGTGTCCCAACGAACTTAGAGTTAAACACGGCGATTGGACTATAGCTTGCAATTCAGCGTGTAACCAGTTTAGGACTGATCAATACTGTTGTGCAGGTAAGATAATTTTTCTTACGGTAAGTCCGTTAAACTTTTTCACGAGGATGTTAAGAATTATATTACTATATGGCACTATATTGAATTATATAAGATATTCACTGGCCTCGTTTTTGTTACTAATCAAGGCTGACTATTCAAAAAGCTGTGTCAGCTGTGTGGTGACCACACCATATTTAAACAAAAACAAATAATCTATATTCCCTCTAAAAAATAACACTGCCCCACTGAAGTAGTTCAAAACGTTTTCAACGGTAACAATCGGCTCAAAAGAGCAGCGTTTTTTTTTTGACTGGTTTTTAATCTTAAAAAATAGTCCTTTTTCCTTCAATTAATTTCCAAAGCCTTCATAATACTAATAATACTACTACCACTACTATTATATCATATGTCTATGTCCAAATACATTAATTCGTTGATTTGAAACAAAATGAACTAATATATTCCGTATTTAATCTCATTAGTTAGTGACGTCAGCCTAGCAGTTGACAAACTGGTACAATCACTCTCTCCTTGTCACACGCAATACAAAGCGTTCGGACGAACAAGTGTTTGACCTTGAGTTGACTAATCGCGACGCCGTTATTACGATTAGTACGATTACATTTGGAGCTGCAAATTGTGTCGCGAACTGTTTTGGTTTTGACCGTTTTGACGGTTGCCGGGTGAAGTAGTTCAAGTAGTAAAGTTTTTCAGAATTTTAAGTAATATAATATTGTAATATGGACATTGTAACAAAATATAAAGACTTTTCAAGGTTGAGCCTTAATGAAAAACTTGAAATTAAAAAAGCGGGCGTCTTACATAGGAATTGAACATAAAAAGTAATTCGTAGTAAGTCGTGGTAAAAGTTACTTGAGCAAGTTTAAGATAGACATTTACTCAAAATATGCTTGGATTTGTGGTTGTGAAATAAAAACCGTCTATTTTGTTTCCCTCTGTGTTCTTGTTGAGATTCGCATTGGACAACTGTTAGTGATTTGATGCATTTAAGTGAAAAATATTTTCTTAGCAATCGCAAGATAAAATATCGATTTACACATGCACTAAGATTAATTTATGCAGCAGTACTGTCAGATTCTGTCACGAGCCGTCACTGCAGATAACACGTATTTTTTCCTTTCAGGTGCTCACAACCGTCCAGAGACTTGCAGAAGTTCTGATTGGCCCGTAAACTACCCAGCCTTCTTCAAGGGTGAATGTCCTGACGCATACAGTTACGCTTACGATGACCACAAGAGTACCTTTACTTGTAGGTCATCCCATTACAGAATACAGTTCGGAGCTTGAAGAAATAAAATTATTTGTTACTATTAATTTTTGTTATCAAATAAACAATTTTCAAACGTCTGATTGTCTGTTTATCTATCTGTAGGCTTGTATGTCTCTTTGTTGCTTAATTACATCAACTTTACGTATCTGAATGGAATTTCTCAGTGCATATAAACATTTATACCTCAGGATTTACTGACTGTTGTTTGAAATATAGATCTGCTAGTTGATCACTTAGGGTCTGATAAGTTTTTGTCACACCGTGTAGATATGTGCTTTATTTTACACTTACAGTACATGGTACTTGGGCCTCGTGGGCTATCACAAAATAAAAAAAGCAATGTTTTTATAAAAAATAAATACAGTAAGAACATTTTAAGTACCTACTCGCAATCTTCCCTCAGGTTTTAAAACGAAAATAAAAGAAAAATATCGGAGCTTAATAAAAGCTACACTCTATCAAATGTTTTCCTTTGGGAAGGCAGCGTAGTTTTAAATTCAATATTCCACAGGTATCCACCAATCTGCTTTACACGGGTTAGTTTTTATAAACTTGTTTTAATCTACCGTATTTTGCGAATATTTTTATTACACACAATACAAGATATTTTCTGCATAGTAAAGTTTTTTGCAAAAATTCCATCCGGGTTAATATTAGATGAAAAGTTAATAACGTCCCAAGATGTTGAGTCCCTAAAAATTTTCGTGGTGGTTGTTCGTCCTTTTTTCCACTGCAATGATTCGTGTCTCGACACAAGGTCGTGCCGATAATCCATGTCTAATCAGAGGTTACTATGCTGTTGGTCTAGCGCTGTTAACATTTTGAAAACCCAGCGGGCCTTCTTCATTTGCAAGTGAATGTCTATAATTTCGTCTACTCTTTCGCTACTAATCCTTAACTTGTTCGCCATACGCCACGTATGTACCCACTCTAACAACGTGTTGTTGGATTAAATGTTTGTTGAAAAATGTACTTTGAAACAAGATTACATACTTTAAAGATAAACGTTCTCTAAAAATAAAAACTGTTGAAATTTTTTCTGGAATAAATATTTTAAAAATCTCACATTGTCTGTACACTGCTTCCCTATTTAATAGTGTTCTTTTGCCACTTGGCTGCACTTTTACAAACCAAACATATACACAAATAAAAAAGTTTACATCGCAAAATAAAAACCAATTTACCTCCGAAATGCATTCGAAAAAAAGTCCATAAATTTTACTGTGACATAAAATTGTCTGTTTATGTCTCGGGCTGATCTAGAAAATCGCGACTCGATATAAAACCCGAACGGGAATAAAAACATGAAAATATCCACCCAATTGGAAGTAATAAAAGTAGATATGGTAGCGGAATAGTTAGGTATATAGGGTTGTTGCAAAAATCATTTTCAGTATAACATTTTTCATGGCAAAAAGATAATTCAGTTCAAACCAAGAGTAAAATAGTGACGCTCAACTAAACATCCAGAAATTTTGTGTTTTACTAACTTATAAATTATATTTTAATTGTTTATTTATCACTGAAATTTCGTTTACATTTTTAAGATAAACGCGCCACCACTGGGCGCTTATTGATATACAGTCCGCGAACACACTTTTTGTCCGAAGTCTATGGCGTGGCAGCGGCAACGTCCAACTTTCCGAACAATAAAGATTCCTGCTGAAATTCCGACTTTCTGCTGCAGTTGCTTTCTTGAAAATCGTGCCGAATATTTATGAAAAAAGTTTGCAGCACCAGCAGCAGCACCAGCCTCTAGTTTTGCTCAACTTGGTCACGTCGTAACAAAATATCTCCCGTTCAAAATAGAAAACGTCGATTTCGAAAAAGAACTTTTCAAATAAGCTCTAAAATATTACTTTGCGAAGCTGTACCTGGGCTATTTTGAAAGTTATACTATTTATATTTCAGATCCGATTTAGTGTTACCTGATAAAGCAGAAACGTTACAGTAGCTATGTAAGTGTGCACGAATTTAACGACATAATATACATTAGTTACATTTTTGGCAAATTTACGAAACTGTCGTGTTTTCTAAATATTTCCAGTTATACAAAATTGTATGCACTCACCCGAACCTTTACACAGTCTCTGAATCTTTTGTATCTTATGGACAAAGAACACCCCTTCTGAATACCTCAATGTAAATCGTACTTAAAAAAAAGTAATAAAAATGAAACAGTTTGTTAAAAATATAATTGATACCTAAATTTTTTTTTTTACAGAAATTTTTTAACCAATGCGTCTAATCAAAATAAACATGAAATATTTTTGGTATTCTCTACATAAATAATTATGAATTTTATTCATTAGTAGATAATCTGGAATAAAACTCCATAAGGTTTAACATGGAGACTGAAATTTGCACTGCATTTTTCGGTTCATTCACTTCGTTGCTACGCGTAAAATTTCGCTAGACTAGTCGAGCCTCTAACACGGGCGTCACGAGTCTCATGTGGATGCGTACGTCGGCGCTAGAGGCTTGACTGAGTCTGTTTTTTAGCTGTTTCCAGAAATAGAGGTCTGTTTTTTAGTTGTTTTCTAGCTGTTTCCAGAAACAGGGGTCTATTTTTTAGCTGTTTTTCGCTGTGTCATAGGTGTTTTCCAGAACAGGGGTCTATTCTTTAGCTGTTTCATAGCTGTTTAGAAGCTGTTTCCAGAAACAGGGGTCTGTTTTTAGTTGTTTTCTAGCTGTTTCCAAAAACAGGTTTTGTTTATTAGCTGTTTTCTAGCTTTTTTAGAAACAGGGTTAGCTGTTTAGGAGCCGTTTTCCAGAAACAGGAGCTGTTTTTTTAGTTGTTTTCTAGCTGTTTCCAGAAACAGGGGTCTGATTTTTAGCCCCTTCTAGCTGTTTTCTAGCCTTTAGCAGTTCTTCGCTGCGTCATAGCTGCTTTCCAGAAACGGGGGCCTGTTTTTTAGCTATTTTTAGCTGTTTCCTAGCTGTTTAGGAGCTGCTTTCCGGAAATAGGGGTCTATTTCTCAGTCAAGCCTCTAGCGCCGATGTAGGCATCCACATGAGACTCGTGACGCCCGTGTTAGAGGCTCGACTAGTCTAGCGACGTTTTACGCGTAGCAAGTGACCATGTCTTAGAATGAGCCAAAAAATGCAGATTTCAGTCTCCATGTTAAATCTTATGGAGTTTTATTACAGAACACTTGTTGGATTATCTACTTTCATTTGTTTTGGTTATTATCAAGAAATAAAAATATTTTTACGACTGCTCTAAAAACACCTAAAAACACACTACTAATTAAAACTGAAAATCCATAAACGTTTGCACACGCAATGCGAAAACGTTTACGCGCGCCGCAAGAAACAATTATTATGCAACCAATCATTCGGCAGACCTATCTTCCATACAATCTTTAACAAAAGTTTCGAAATCTAGTAGGCGGCAGTTTTGGCAGCAGTCATAATTTGAAAGTTGTCGTCTAGCAACCACTTTCATTTGTTTAATTATTGACGGCGTTATCTCAACTGCCACCCAGAGAATAGACAAGATTTAACTATACAGAATAAAAGGTCAATTTCGTAAAACTAATGATAAAAATTAACTGTTGTACAATTTACTATTCTAAGTTAAATTATCTCAGTAATTTACTTCAAAATAGTATTTTTAGGTTGGTAGGGACTTCCTTAGACGATTTATGCAATAAAAAAATACACGCATATTCCCTATTAATTTTGCCCATTTACTGAAACGAGAGCACATTGTATAATACGAACGCGCCCATTTTAGAGCCTGTTTTTTGCCTTGGTATAATAAATTAAGATTTCTTTAGGCCAAATTACTACAGTTATGCCTTCCGGGCACAATTTACGGCTTTTTTTCCGTTTAGCAGTGACGTCGCGGCCGTAACTTTATTCGCGGATAATTCGGATAAAGCCCTGCGAGATCCTGAGTTATTTCTGGCTTAAGGAGAGGTTTAAATTTTCTCTCGTCTACGACGTGTCAGCTACAGGAAGATCTATGTGCCGCGCAGCAGTAGATTTAGCGTAGATGTACCTTCTAAATCAAAGTTTTTGTTCCTGCTGAGAAACGGTGACAATTAGGGAACAAAGATAAAGGTGAGAGGGCGTTTTTGTTTTACTCGTACACGCGAGGAAAGTCGGGCGTGTCTAGAGATACCTGATTCGATGGAAGGTTTTTTGAGGGAAAAAATCACGGTTTCAAGGTGATTTAGTAACTTCAAAAGATTTTTTAAGGGTAGTATTTAGCGCCCTATTTTGTTTTTTTCCTGTTGTTGCCCAGTTATTTTGTGGTTAAATTTTCCCAGTAATATTCTTGAAAATATTTTTTTTTGGGTTTGTAATGAGTTCCTGAAACGAGTTATGCAATAAAAAAAATATGTGCATACTTATTTCTTATTCATAACGATAAAACTTCTGTCATTTCATCCGCAGGTACCGGCCAAAATTCCGCTCTATGCATGATTTCTAATCTTACAAATTCCTTCCGAGATAAAAGTTGTTCCGAACGATAAAGTCGGCCACAAATCTTAGTCGAATTGTCCTCCCTCTTGGCGACGCTCTCGCTCGACAGCGGGAAAAAAGTCGCGCTGCGGGACGCCGGCACCTGCACAAATCTTTCTGAATGGCCTTAATGTACCGTCTAAAAGTTTGAATTTAAACTTTTTCAGTTTTAAACGTAATTTAATCCCTTGCGGGTTAAATGTCGCGAAAACGGGAAAAGTTGCATTATCTGACACGGTTTTTTGGCAAACGGTACTCGTTTGTCTTTTAGTTATAAGTTATAAGCCTCTTGTATGCAGTGTTACGCGAACGGGATGAAAATATTTCGGTTTAACAAGGAAAATCAAACCCAACCTCGGCAAAATACCGGGAGGCGATATATTGGGCCACACTTGCGCTATTTTGTCGCGAAGTTCTTGCAAATTCCGAAAAGGTTCTTTTCGGCTTTCATACACTTTTTCATGAAAGGCATTTCATATCGAATAATCCAGAGGGTAGCAATCTGGAGAATTGGGAGGCCATTTATTAGCCCTGACCAAAGATGGAACGTTCTCAGCTAGGAAATTTTGAGTTCGGTTAGCTCTACGAGATGTAGCACTATCTTAAATGAAAATGTAGTTATTATGCGGATATAAACGCCGACGTTTGGGAAGTAATTCATTACGCAAATAAGCTATACAGTTATCTGCGTTAGTTTTATAGCTTAAGAATCTGTAAAAAAATATTCGGCCTTTTCCATTTCAAGAGATAATAACGGATGCCATCAACTTTCTGGAAAAAATTGATTTTCTGTGGTACAAGCGACCTGGATCAATCTGGGTTTTCTTGTCACTGAGTAAACTCGATTATTTCAACCCAACGGTTTCGGTTTAACTAGTTCAATAATAAAACATATAATACGTAAATAGACTTGTGTGTTAGCAGATCCCGAAGTAAATTCTCGTGGTGCAACCCGCTGTAAGAGTATACACATAAAAACCAAAAAATTTAAGCCAAAGTATTGTACAATACTTCCATTAATTTAATAAAAATTCCCTTTTCCTGTAGACAAAAACAGAAAGCCAGATTATTAGCAGTTTCCTAAGCTTTAACAAATAACGAAACACGAAAACAGATCCTTATGGGTCGGCCATTCGGGCTTATCTCGCTGCGAGTTTATGTCTTTTTGGAGCTGAAAGTGCTCGCTCGTAAACCTGTGCAACCCTTTACACACCGTTTTATTATCGTGTTAGTTAATTTTTGTACTAGGCGTATTACTAGAAACATTTTGAACACAGTAAAAGGCGTGAATATTGCAGTAGTAAAAGGTTCTACAAGGCGTAAGTTTCAAGGGCGATTACTGAAAACTTTTTTTCTACAGTAAGAATCAAGAAAAGAGACCGCATTTATTTCCTTCTCTCTCATAATTTGCAAAGTGGGCATCAGAGGCGTGTTATGGACTATTGATAAAAATAGTGGTGCTGAATGAATTGTAAACGCTGCACGATTTTCGCCTTGGCCAAATCACAATCGAAATAAAACCCGTCCCATCAACATGCATCTCTTATCATTTCGAGTGCCTCTCCGATGTTGCCGAATGTAGAATATGGTCAGAACTTCGCTTTCCGACGCAATACAAGTTGGATGAACTGTTGGAACGAGATGGTCACTGTGTGTTACTTTACCTCCTTGTCACCCGGAACTAAACCCTATAGAAAAAATACTGGCATTGGTGAAGAATTGGGTAGCAGCTCACACTATTACATTTCAAGTAGCTCATACGGAGGCACTGACTAGGCAAAAATTTGAGAAGATGTCTGAGCCAGAGTGGAACGATATTTGCCAACGTGCAAAAAAAATTGTAGATGAGCTTATTAGGAAAAAGCATCTCTTGGACGACGCTCTAGAACACTATACAATGAATACGGGTTCAACGGAAGATTCAGAAGAAAGTAGACAGCAAGTGCGATGACAGTGCATCAGAGCACGAACTGCTTAATTCAGATAGCTAATAGTAATTTTTTTATTTTAAATTTTCGATGTTTATATTTATAAAGTTATGGTGATATTTAAAAAAAAAATGTATATAATTTACACATTTTTTGTATTTCTGGCGTTATTAAAATTTAAAGTTAATTATAGCAACAATATTTATAATGAAAATTTCTGGAACAACCAAATCAAAAGCTATAGAAAATAAGCACGATGTAAATGGTTTATGGCAAAATTAGGTGTAAATTTCGCAACAACCGATCAATCCGGGTTTTTTAAATGTTCTACTTTAATTTTCTCCAAACTATGCATCCTACAAAGAAAGTTTTTCTTTT
Organism: Philopedon plagiatum; assembly: GCA_963971165.1. Classification (NCBI taxonomy): domain Eukaryota; kingdom Metazoa; phylum Arthropoda; class Insecta; order Coleoptera; family Curculionidae; genus Philopedon; species Philopedon plagiatum. Next base: position 2,881,141 of record OZ020189.1, read on the forward strand.
AAAAATATTCGTTTTAAATATATTTATTTGGTTTAGACGAATCATATCCTATTTATATTTTGACATTTTGTATATTTGATTTTAACTGTGATGAATCATGAGTTTGTAATACTACGACCCGGGTGTATCACGCAGTCGTAACAAAACAAGCAGATAAATCAATTTAGTCATTGTTTTCACAGTCTTCGAACGATCGAGAAAGGTAAGTTTGAACTTGTTAGCACATCAATATTTTAATAAAAAGGCGATTTTAATGTCCATTTGGAACTCATAGAATTCTATAAAGATGTTCGTATTTGTGTTGTTTTAAAAATGTATCCGCATGTATCCTTCATGAAATCACTTTGATACAAATAATAACTTGGTAAATACAGTTTAGATCTCATGCTTCTAGTTGCTCAGCCTATACGTTTTGTTTCATTTTTTCAGAGTAGTTCTTCAGCGAAAACGAGCTGAGTATACACTAACAGAGACTTTTTAATCGGTTTCTTATAGCATTTGACCCCCCACTATCAAGTCACGCAACAACAAAATCTAGAAAACGATACGATCTACCAAAAGACACAATTCAGTTACTGAAATCGGCAGATGTATTAGAAGCCATATCTGATGAAGACTAAGAACAAGCGACGTTGAGTTCTTTAGATTATGTACATTTTTATACACTTTTTCTAATCAATCCATATTGCTATCATTTATAATAAAACTAAAATTGTTTCTTCTTACTGAGTTTTCGAATAAAAACGTAGTTTTATATGCAACATTGTCACTCCTTTTTGTAATTTCCTGAATCCGGCCCTGTATATAAATGCTTCTAACTCAAAAATCTTCCAGAAAGATTAGCACCGTGGACAATTTCCACGTTATATTACCATGACACTTAATTGCGATACGCAATGTAGAATGGGGAGTTAAATTCAGCTAGATTTAGAAAAAATTACACTGTGCGGCGTTATCTCAACTACCACCTAGAGAATCGACAAAATTTAACTATATATAGAATAAAAGTGAAATTTCGTAAAAATAATGATAAAAATGACCTGTGAAAATCTCGACGAAAATTATTTCGAGTCTACTCCTCTAGAGATAGAAGAAAAAAGCCACAGAAGTATCCCAAATCTCCTTCCTTCGGTTTCAAGAGAAATTGTATATACATACGTAAACATTTAGCATGTGATGCAATGCTCAAAATATCACTGCTGCAGTTGTAGAAAAATTACAGTGTACAAACGCTGGAAAATACCTTTTCACACTCGTTCGACTTGTTGCCTTCGCTTCAGACCCACAGACGTCTCACTCGTATGAAAAGAATAATTTTTAAAACTTGTTGTAAAATATACTGTTTTATACAGGTATCAGATTTTAATAGCTTGAAAAGTGTTGGAAAAAAGACAAAACTCCAAAGCCAACTTGACGACTCCCCTTTTGGCATGTTCAATATTTGACAAGTTATGACACACACTATCTCATCATGGTTACAACTTAATAGATTATGATGGGCATTTCTTCCGCCAGACATGAACCCCGGGGTTATTAGTTTATCTATGTTTCAAAATTTTTTAAGCTTCTTCGCTCTTGCTATCTCTTTTGCCCTCTCTTGCTCTCTTTAAACGAATACCCCGGGAACATTACCTTCATACCGCCATTTTAAAAAAGGTTTCAAGTAATACGCCTGCTTACAATTAACTAACACGGCCATACAACGGTGTATAAAGGGTTGCATGTTTACGACCGAACACTTCCAGCTCCAAAGGACCGTAAACTCTGCGAGATAAGCCCGAATGGGCGAGTCATAAGGATCCAGTTTCGTATTTTATTTGTACGAGCTTGTGAAACTGCGTCATTTTCCCTCTGTATTCTCCATGTTTCTGTGCGCTATAACTATACGCGGTTCACAATGAATTAGAAGCCAATTTATGGCGTATTACCGAAGCTGAAGTTCCGTAATGTTCTAATAGAGTGTCGTTAATTTTGCTAACAAAAGAGGATTTTTTTAAATTATAAAGCTGATCATAATTATTTCATTTTATGGCTAGTTTTAGCACTTCGATTCCAAATTTGGCCCGATTCGGAGGAAGAACCCTGTATATGCATCGTGCAAGGTAACACGTTTCGTAACAATTTTCGGAAAAAAATGTCAAATATTTTCCAAAAAAAGAACGCTCTGCGAAAAATTGTACCTCCGGTTTTTTAAAGGAATTCCGGAAAATGCACTGTACCAACACACACTTCATCCTTTTTTATAGTTACAAAATATGGTTCGAGATTTTATTTTTAAAAGCGTTGCAGACACATTAACTGTACAAATAAAAATATCACTTGATACAGTTAATCTTTTTTATGGACACTTAAGTGGCTTGATACATTACTCTAGACACCGACTTAACTATCAATAACAACTACTAACACTCCTACACAAGGGAATATACGGCTTTTGAAAGTTTTTAACTTGCTCTTTGCGAAATTTACAGTGTTTAGTGTCCGATACACAAAAGCCACTTGATACTATGCTGCAGGCAACGTTAAGTTCTTTATTGATAACCACTTCTTGGACACACAGGCGTGTTGCACTTTATAGGAGTTATCTAGGGACTCTACAGTATGTCCGCGGATGGGACTTAGAAGAGGACAAATGGCAAGTTTGCAAGATATGTAAAATGTCGCTCCTAATAAAAGTTCTTGCTTGCAGTATAGGTAAGATTTACGCTTTGAAAAATTTAATTCCTTATACAGGGAGCATAGAAGATACGAAAACGTAATATTGCATAAGAGTAAACATACCTTTTTTATCATTTTCTACCTAAAGAACAAATACGAAATAAAATTAAATTAAATTAAACCCTAAACCTAAGTACAAGATTTCATTAAAAAATTTAAATATTAAAGTAACGAGTTTATCACATTATTTTTTAAAGTCCCAACAATTCTCTCTCACATTTTTAGCCAGGTACCAGTTTCTACATATTAAACAATAATGACACCTATGGACATGTTTGTCAATGCTTTTATTTAATGAAGCAATTATTTAATTCAAAATACTTCTCATTAAAATGTTCTCTACTGAATAAAGGATTTTCATAGTCCAGTGTTATGGGGAAGGCCAAGTATCATACCGCTACATATGAAACATGTAGCGAGAAATTTGTAGGAATCCCAATAACTGAAATGACAATCTACAACACAATAAAAAAAACTTTAAAAGAACCGGTTCGGTTTTAAATCTCAAGAAGAAGAAGAAATGTGACCAAAACGATGCTGCCACAGTTTTAGTTCTTCAGTCTGTTAGAGAATCTCCTGTGATGCTAAACATCTTCGAGAAGTTGTGAAAACAAACTCTTATTCAGATGATCTTAAAAGAAAATAAATTCAAACCCCACTTTAACCAAATATTGGAAGAGAGAGATGAAGCGAAAAGGCTAGATTTTTAGTTTATGGGTGGGAGACCAAATTTTAAGTGGAAATATCCAATTTTATAAATTTATTATGTTTTCTGATGGATGTAAGTTTCTTCTACTATGCAAACAGGCTCATTTCAAGAAATGGTACGATTCTAAGGCCAGCAAGATCCCCAGATCTTTCAGTTCCGGATAATTTTCTTTGGGGCTATTTAAAGCTTAAAGTGTTTGTGAATAAACTCAGAAATTTAAGAGATTTGAAAATAAACATTAGAAATGAAATCAATGCTATCCCACGTCACGTTCTTCAAAACGTTATGCAAAAATTTGCTAATCAATTAGAAGAATGCATTGAGAACAATGGCGATCATTTATGAAGCACTAGATTTAAATCATAAAAACTGCCATCTCTCTAGTTTAAAAATATGTATGAATTCGTTTTATTATTCAAGTTAATAAATTTTTATAAGCTGTTTAAATTGGTTAGTTCATTTTGCCGAACCCTGTATATGAAATATTTATGTTGTAAATAAAAACCGGGTTTCCAGGATTTGCTGAACTGCTTAGCTGCCATCAAAGTCGAATAAACATAATAAAACACTGCCAAAGACCGATATCCGGTTATCCGGATAAAATCACAAAATCTGTCATCCCTAATAACAAAAATTACAAACGAATTCTATTAATAAATTTAAAATGTATGAAATAAATCGGCCGCAAACTCGACATTGCAAACACAAGTAAACTTCCAGTGCTTTCAGAGACTACCCCTAATCGGTTTTAAATCGGCCAATAAAAATTTCATCGCTTCCTCGAAGCCAATATTAAAGATTGAATTAAAATTTCATTCGTTTTTGGCATGTTTGCACATAAAAAATTAATTCCGCTGAAAATTTTCAATAGCGAAGCTTAACTCGGTCTTTCTAAGGGAACATTTTCGCCCCATTTAGGCTTAATTTGACTCATTTTTTTGTTTGTTTAAATTAGACCTTTAAAGATGATCCATTGTGTTTAGACTGCGCTGGATTTGCCCAATCTGAGCAAACCTCTTCTCTGAGGCTAGGTTTTTTAATGGACCTGCGAACAATGGCGAAATCTGTACTGTCTGTCATAGACGATTTTGTGTTTTTCTAGATATTTTAGGATTTGCAAGTTGACAACTTTCTCCATAACTTTTCTGATAACTGAAACAAGAGAGATAGCTTATAATTGGATGGAAGGGACTTGGAACCTTTCTTTGGAACAACGGGCTAAGCACGAGCCGTCTGTGAAGATACCTTTGTCATAAGAGATCTGGAAAGACAAGTTAAGTTGGGTGCAAGTTCTGGACCGCATTTTTTTTTAGAACAATTGCTGGTATGCCATCCAGACCGGAGGACTTTTTGGTGTAAAGGGATAGAAGAATTTTTTGAACTTGTTTGACCTTAAGTATTATGTCGGACATTCTGTGGGGTACAGACTTAGCGGTTGGAAGAGCGAAATTGGCCGGAAAAATAAGGGTGAAATTGGCAGCGAATTGTTTGGCAAATAGTTAAGCTTTCTCTTTAGAAGTGGAGATAATTTCGTTGTCAGTGGTCAGGGGAGGAAAAGTGCTTCTACAAAAGTTTTTTTAATAATAATAATAATAAAGAAGTTTATTTATGCCAATAAAAACAATTTAAAATATAAATATAAAATTGATAAAAATAAAAAGAAAACCAAAAAATGACAGTAGTAGATATTCTAGTTTGGCATAAATAGGTAGAATTTTGATTTATAAAAAATCATTCTTCCAATCCTACCCCTACTAAATAATTTTTTATATTATTTTTAAAAGTTATGTAGCTTAAGCCCTTTAGACTAGAAGGAATATTATTAAAAATTACAGAAGATGTATATTTAAACGAAGACTTATATTTTTCAGTATGATGTTTAGGTATTTCTATTGCGTTCTGATTTCTAGTATTAACATTATGAATATTATTCCTGAATTCAATTTTTTCAAATAAATATCTAGGTTTCTGAGTTAAAATTATTTTATATATAAAACAGAATAAGTGGATTTCGCGTCTTTTTTCTAATTTAATTAAATTATGTTTGTCAAAGGTAGGTGATACGTGATCATATTTTTTTAGTCCTGTTGAAAAACGAACACAGTTATTTTGAAGAATTTGTAATTTCTGTTTATCTTCGTTACTGATATTTTTGTGATAAATTATATCACAGTAATCTAATCCACTTAGAATAATTGAATCAACCAGCCTAAGTTTAGTATCGGTATTTAAGTAGTCCTTAAATTTATATAAAATTCTTAGTTTGTAGTATGCTTTTTTAATTATATTTTTTATATGTTCATTAAAATTTAGATACTGATCAAAAATTACTCCAAGATTTTTACCATATTCGATTGAAGTTATCTTAAAATTATTGTTAAGAACAATTTTGAAATCAGAATTATTTTTATTTTAGTGATTAGTGTTTTAGGACCAGTTAAAATTAAGTTAGTTTTATTTTCATTTATTTTTAATCCATGATCAGTTATAGTTTTTGAAATATTTAAAAGATCCTTATTGATTAAAGAAATACTATTTTTCAAATCTGTGTATTTGATTGAGTGGTATATTTGAGTATCATCTGCAAAAGCTAAAAGATTGCCGTGTTTAATTGATAAATGAAAAGCAAAAGTGTATATAATAAACAATAAAGGGCCTAATACTGATCCTTGTAGAACACCTCTAGAAATGGGCAGTGAATTTGAAATGTCACAAATGTATTCGTTTGCAATTTTTGTCACTTGTTTTCTATCAGATAAATAATGTTTGAACCACTGACAAGATTTTTGACTAAGACCTATATATTTAAGCTTTGCTAATAACATTTCATGATTTAGAGAGTCGAAGGCTTTAGCCAAATCGAGAAAGACTATATTAGTAGCAAAACCTGAATCCCAATTTTCTAAAATATCATCTTTAAGTTTACAGAGTAAAGTAGAAGTACTAAAATTTTCTCTAAAACCTGATTGGTTGTCTGGTAAAATATCATATTTTTTTAAATACTCTATTACTTGGTCAAAAACTATACGTTCTAAAATTTTAGATATTATAGAAAGTAGAGAAATGGGTCTAAAATCATCTACATTTTCTGCGTTGTGAATTTTAGGAATCGGTATAACTAAACTAGTTTTCCAGATATTAGAAAAATAATTATTTAAAATAGAACAATTTATTATATGTTTAATAGTATTTAAAAAATTATTACTTATACACAGATTCAACATGCGTAAAGTAATACCATCTGTTCCACATGATTCTGTTTTAATTTTTGATAATATTTTAACAATATCATAATTCGTAATTGGTTTTAAATTTAGAAACACATCTTTATCAATTCTAGAAAACTTATTATTCAAATAAAAAGATAGTAAATTTTGATTTGGTGATCCATTTTTTACATAATTTATAAAATGATTATTTAGTACTTGTGCCAAGTGACCAGAAAGAGTTGCTGCAGTTGAAACAGGAAAACACTTTATCTTTTATGCGGTTGTTAAAAGCATTTCTGGACTCTAAGATAGTTTGATTGTATTGATTTCTTGCTTCGGTGAAAATCTGACGATTTTCAGGTGTAGGATTTTAAAGAAACCTTTTGTGACCTTGGACCCTTTTAAGTCTAGCGTTATCATAGATCTTGGAGAACCAAAGCTTTTGATGGTGGAGTTTAGGTTTCTTGCGGGTATGTGGAATGAAACTTTCAATACCTACTTGAATGATATGTGTGATATGAGAGCAAATTTCGGAGGGATCGGAAGTGTAATAACAAATAGGGTTCCAATGGAAATCAGAGAAGTTTCGAAGACCATCCCAATCGACAGAATTGTAGTGCCAGATCGTGCGTTTCGGCTTGAGTTCAACGAACTCGGGCTGTATGGGGCAAGAAACGGTAACGAGGCCGTGATCTAAACGACCAAGCGGAACGCATACTGATGTTAAGAATGGCTCACGATGGGTGGTTAGGAAAAGATCTAGTGGGTTTGGATTATGAGTAGGAATGCGGGGAAAGTATGTTGGTTCCCTGTTAAATTGTTGAGCGATTTGCTGATTGCGAAGTCTTCTGCCGCCCTGCGTTCTGGGTCGGTTTTTGTGGAACCTAGCCATTCCTTGCTACGGACGTTAAAGTCGCTTGGGACGATTACTTCAGCGGAGGGAAATTCAGGGATATGATGGTCAATTTTTGCCGAGTGAGAATTAAAAAACTCGTTGTAGGAGTTGTCTTATGCGAAGCGGTAGATGCAACAGATAAATTTAATCACATAGTTGTTAAAAATCATATAATTAGTTTTAAACAAGATGCAAGAGTCTGTGTAAATAAACCAGGAAACTTTTGTTGTTTGTGATGAAGTCCCCTTTGACAATCAGAAACGTAGTCTTAGTCCTATAATACAGAAAGCGTATCATTTGTATTTTGGCTACAAAATTGGTGACCAAGACAAAAACTGGGCACCTCATATCTATCTGTTGCAGCAATTGTGCGAACAATCTTCGTAGCTGGCTAAGTGGAAGAGGACGTTCAATGACTTTTGCTATGCCTATGGTCTGGCGAGAATCTGCAGATCACGTTACTGATTGTTATTTTTGTATGACACCTCCTATTAAGAAAGGTATCACAAAGAAGAAAAGGACTGCACTACAATATTCAAATCTACGATTTGCCATTCGGTCAATTCCTCATAATGATGAGTTGCCCGTTCCAAATCCAACAGAGCAATACACCCTTGATTCGAATGTAGACGAAGAGCCAGATACTAATACACAAGATGATTTAGTCCAGCCATCAACCTCACATGATCCCGATTTTTATCCTGAGTTGTTCAATAAAGAGCCACACAAAATTACTCAAAGTGAATTATGTGATCTTGTAAGGGATTTGAACCTCTTCAAAGAAAAAGCTTTTGGCATCTCGGTTGCAACAGTGGAATTTATTTTAGAAATTTTAAATATGGAGAAAAGGAACCAAGGTAAATGGAGTTCTGAGTTGTTGGCCGACTACTGCTAGACTATTATAAGAGATCCTCCAGAAGTAACTTACAAGAAACAGGCAAAAATGCGCAAGAAGAATGATTTAGTAACTTATTATTATTCGCATAACTTTATAAACATCCCTTGTAGCAAGTAGCAGGTTTATTTATTTACGATTATGTGGGTTCGGAGCATCGAACATATTATTCCTACCTGCGAAACCGAAGAAAATTAATGGAAATTTATTTTCCCAATTCTATTAACTTGTCAACAAGAGCAACAGTACGCCTTTCGTCGGTTAGAACATGACTCTAACCTAATTTAAATCCGGTCGGTGCCAAATTCTAATTTATGACCGTATCTAAGAAAATTAGGCGGTGGAAAGTGTTTCGAGAACAGTGGCAGTGGCTGAGCTCCCGCTCCTGCCGGGACTTTAATAGCGTAAGTGATCCGGGTTGTGTTGCTGACGCTAATGAAAACCGTGTGAGAACAGGTACAGAGGTAGAGCGACGACGAGGAAATGGATCGTTTGCGGAGATGGAGAATGGGTTCGAAACCTTGTTGAATTGAACGAAGGGTCTCTGATGGAATTCTCCCTTTTTTCAGCGGCTAATTGAGTTTAAGGGATGGAGGATAGAGCAATATTATGAATAAATTTAAAACAGAAGGCAGATTAGAGTGTAAAATAACTCTCGGCAACTTTGACAAGTAAAAGCAAATTAACGGATACCGGTCTATGAATGTAGGAAGTATTACAAACCAAGAATAATTTTTTACAATTTAAAAAGCAGCCATGAGCCCTCAGTGCCAAGTAACGTCAGGAGATAAGCAAAAATAACTGTCAATCTACCAGGCGTGGCCCGTCCATACGGTCATTTGGTCAATTGCTTGTGGAAGTATTGCTGGTTATATACTTCGAAAGATTAGTCATCGCAAAATTCTTTCTTTTCTCTCCTGATAAAATCCTAACGGAATCCGATTTCTTTTTATCCTTGTTACAAAAGGAGCATTAGTAAAAGACAAATAAAAACGATGTTGTTGCCAATAAAAAAGAATAATCAAACATTTTATCACAGTCGGCTTCGTTTGTGCAAGTATTTCTGGTTGTCTACTGTGAAAGTTTAATTGGAGTTGTCATAAAAAATAAATTTATAACCTGACAAAATACTTACGTAAGATTTATGATTTTATAGCACCTTTGTTTTTACTGAACACAAACAGCATTTGCAGAAATCTAGTTTTAATTAAGCAAAAACAGTGTCAGCATAGCCACATTAACCTTCTTATTTTATACTACTTAAAATTGTTTCCTACCCAAGTTACAATACTCCCTCTAACCAATAATTTGCAATAAAAGGATCGGAGAAAAAGTTTTTAAATAAATAAAGAAAAAATTGCAAAAATGAGTAAATATTTTTATTAAGATAAACAACTTATAATAAGGTTAAGAATATTCCCTATTCTTCGATATATAATGAAAATGGATCTATAATGCAGCCTACCTGCGAACAGTGACGTTAGTGTAAGTTAAAGACGCGATAAAAATAGTTTAATCCAATATACCAAGTAGTTTCACAATTTTTAACTGTAAATGTTGAGTCTTAGTTCCAGAAGGATAGATACACTTTGTAATGGCACTGTGACTTCAGCTTTAAACTGAAACCAAACGCTTCTAGGGCGCAATTTTCACTACTTTCTCAATAACTAAAGAAATCTTCTGTAATGCCCACTATTCTCAACTTTACATCGGGTCGGCGTTCCTGTTACTCATTGCCATAACGCCCGGTCCAAGTAATGTACAGGAGAACAAATATATACCTTGCGTAATATTGCAATAGTTGTCAGTCAGTCCCAGATTCATAGAACACTGGAATTTAAGCTGCTAATACTTTATATAAACTTTTTAAGTATATTTTTACACTGCAAAAACACCTTATATTACGGGACAGGATTCAAATAATATCTCATGTTTATCTTTCACATAACTTAACTTTTTACGAGCTGTAAAAATTTTAAGAGTACGAGAGAGAAAGGAGACGAGAGAGAAAGAACATGAGAGAGATACATAATTGATATCTCCGTTGTAAAATGGGTTTCTGTCATCATTCTCAAAATTAAATGGATACGGTATAGCTCTATCTCACCCTATACAACAACACAATTACAGTTATTACTAGAAATTATTACGTATCTCTACGCAATATATGAAGATACACGTATCGGTGTATGCTTCTAAGTGTACGCTTCAGCATAATATTAATATTCATGTAGGAGGTCGAATTCTCTTATCGTTGGAGGAACAGTGGCACCGTTGCGGTGTTAATGTTTTAACGTAATTTTCTACGTATTATGAATGTAAATGTACGTTTCTGTCTGTGGTAATTCCTAATTAAATATCACACTGTTCTAATACTTCATCTGCATGAAAACTGATGATTTATACACGATTTATTATAGCATATTATACAAGTTTCGAAAATGGCTCAGAGACGTTTGCGCACCTGAGATGAAGGCGAAGGCCACATGTGGAACAAATGTGAAAAAGTATTTATTTTTAAACGTGGTTGTATCTGACATCGGCATTATTAAAATCTGATAATGAAAAATGGTCTCTACATACATGGAAATTGGCACAGCTTTTAGGACTTACTCAGTAAGCTGTTTTTCAAGCTTCTATTGGCAAGAGTTTAGGAAAAATAAAAAAAAATTGTTTTTATAATCCTTTGGAACATTAGTGTAATAGAAATTCTTACACAGAAAAAACACTATCGTATATTGAATTGGATACTCATTCCGTCAATGACACACTATTCCGTATTGCACAATACAAATTTGGTTTATTTCAATGATTAGTTTACCATTGTTAACCAATAGGTTATATCATTGCTTGAAATATAAGGTTTCATTGGTTTTTAATGGATCGTTCAAATATAACAATTATTTGATGCCAGTAATACCCTGTTCTAAATTCAATGCAAACTATGATTGGTTTCACTAGAAGTTTATTTGTAAGAATATGCACCTCATTTGATGCAAAATAGCTATTATTGTTTCAATTACAACAGTAATTAATTTAATGTAACTTCCGGTAGAAAGAAAGCATTTTTGTTTAAATTCAATCATATTAGTGTTTTGAAGAACAATTGCTCTTATTTAATATAATGAAAAATTTCTGTTACATCAATTATACTTATATTTCAAACAAATGAAACACGCTTTATTATTTTAAAATAATTTTTATTTAGTATTATTAAACATACATTGTTTAGACATTCTGTAAACATTTAAATATAAAAAACAGATTTTATTACACCATACTGACGCGAACACCGTAAACTTTTTATATTTATTTCACTCCAAGTAAAGGATCTGCTTCTTTGTAAAACTGTCTCCTTTGGCTTGTATGGGTACAGGATGCTAGATGGAACAAATCTGACACTGCGTTCAAATCTCCTAAATTTACAGCTAGATTAGGTGGAAACCATGTCTATCTTTCGACCAATTCGTGCCTGTATACCTTGGCTTCTTAGAAATTTTCTTATTGTTGTTACATGGATAACTTTTTTGTAATCACTTTTCACTATATCTGTCGCAGTAGTTTGTGGATTTTCACTAACTTTTCTTAGTATTTCTTGTTTCTCTCGAAAAGTCAGTACTTTTTTTTCCTCTCCATGGCAAGGTTTTTGTTGTATGGATTGTATCATATTTTTTTATAATATAGTCAACTGTTTACCGGCTTCTTCCAACAATTTTTCTTATGTCTCTTTACGATCTCCCTTTTTGATATAATTTTATTATTAAATGTCTGATTTCTTGAGGCCACTCTGATGATTTCTGAATGTATTTTTTAGATCACGGAGTCGCAAACTGCTATTAAAAATAATTTAGAATCTATATTTAAGAATTTTTATCACTATAAGAACAGATAAATACATTCTATGTACATCTTTAAATTTTTTTGGAAGTGGACGAACAATTTTGCTCGACGAAATTTTGTCAAATTCTCTATTTTTTTTTTGTCCAAGGGATCCTGATAAATATGAAGAGTTATTGTTATTTTCATTTGTCGGGAAAATAGATATCTGTTAACTGATTTTTAAAATTTTACTAAATTTAAGGTAGAATTTTTATCTCTATCTTTGAAAAAATTACAAGACGAATGAAATCTACCAACTGTATGTATAGCAAATACGCCACGTGGAAAATGCCACCTTAAGAGCGTTATAAAAATGTCTCACTTCTGTGGAAATCGTCCGTAATTATATTTACAAACTACTCCTCGAAAATAACCTTTTTCCATCTTAAAACGTCTTTATGTCCCTGTCGTTAGCTGAAAATAAAATTTGCATTTGTCAACGTATCCAAGTCCCTCATTAGAATTCATCCCCGCCAATTTTCCGGTTTTAATTTAATTGTCGGGAGAAAATTTGCCCTTAAAACACTTTCCCTGTGTTTGCAATTATGGTCTCGCGGTCATTATTTAAATTTTTTGCAACTTAATAGAGGTTTGTGAAAACCCCCTATTAATTTAGCACGTAATTTTTTGAAATGTATACTTAATTTACCAGTCAAGCAGCACCGTAAGTTGTTTAGCTTTTAAAGACAGTTAAGTAAAACATTTCTACAAAAACTTACAAATTTTTAGAGAAAAGACATTCACTTTCAAAGGCTTGCGCTCCCCCCCCCCCCCCCCCCCTGTATTAACAATATAAAATTAGTATGTACCAAAATATATTTATTTGGTTCCTTTTATACTTTCTTTTAGCTTTGGAAACAGGCGCGGCCGTGATTTTTTTTTTACATGTGGAGTTAACAACTCGATACTCGAGAGTTTATTTTTAAAAATTTTCTTTTTTCCGCCAGAGGCGTGTACAATATGACTGGCTTTATTATGCAGTTTACATATTATTATATTTATAAGTTTCTAATCTGCTGACAAAGCATGGGAACGACGCTAAGAAAATCTAAGAAAATAGATAAGGATTTCAGTAGATTGCGTAATACTAAGTAAGCATAATTTCTCACGGGATTATAACTGTGGGTCAAAATTTTGTGGGCAACTATAGTGATATCAACGCAACAGGCAATACACTTTTTTAATTATTAGGGAATGTTTTTTAATAATGTGCCTAGTTTTGCCAAGAAATTATTGCCCTACAAATAAACACCGCAAAAATAATAAAATAGGTACTGTGGTATATTGAACATTGCTACTCTAGATGTTTATGACTTTTTTCTATGTGTTTTAGTACTCTAGATTGTTAGCGGATTCCCATTTTGATACGTTTAACGTCTCCTCAATAGAGGTCGCGCCTTGTACTAAAAGCCCAGAATTTGGTGGTGTTTATTCTGAGCTAAAAGTATGATTATTCGTAAAATAAAATTAGGAATGCTAAATACAATACTGGCGACTAGACATAGTAATACGATCTTTGTCTACGCACGTGCAGGCTGCCAGCTGTAGTAGATATGAGGTTGCCAATAATTTTAAAAATATTTTATCGAGGAAAAGTAGTAACTTGTTGCCAATACACCTTTTAGAGCAGATCTAATTTTTTAAACAACAAAAATTTTAAAAAAGTCTACCCTAACACAGCCTCGAACCCACGACCTCTTGGTCAACTCGCTGAGATTCCATCTCTGGACTACGCTGGTAATGTAAAAAAAACCGGTCCGATGCCATTATATAAGATGACTAGTGCTGGCGTCGTTGAGATCGTATTTAAAAATTTTTATGTTTAACCGCGAATTAATAATACATTAATACAATGCAAATACAATGCGCATATAAGCTACCTAATTAGTTTTTCTTTTTCCAAACCAAATGTTTTGAAACAGTATATTGAGTGTATTTCCATAGTGGAAGTGGCCCGATATTATTGGTGATCCGTCGACAAATTGTCTCTTTTTAACTTCCTAAAGCGCGTATGTCTGTTTCTCTCTTAGTTTTAACGAATTTATATCGTCCATTTAAACCTATGAGGCCAATTTAAAATACGACCCAGCCCGGAGCAAGCTTGAATATCTTTCGACGATGGCTTGGCTTGATTCTTTCTTAGGGAGTTTTCGCAAGGAACTTGCACTTTTTTGAAACAAAAGATTCTTTTTTGGATTTAAAAAATTAAAAAATAAATTATAACGTAGATCATTGAAAATTTTAGGCGGGTCACTGACCCAAATGACCTTATGGACGGGCTTCGCCTGTTTGGAAATAAATAAAAATCACTAGGAGCTAGGTCAGGTCAAAGTGGTAGATGCGTCATCAGTTCGAAACCACGGCAAACACGGCTTTTATAAACATAACGCTCTCTATCAGCGTTGTACTGTTGATAGAGAATTCTAAGAGACAACTTTCCTCTTCTTTTTTCTTCAATGCAATCACGAAATTTTTGTTTATTATTTGAGTATTTATATTGTTTCTAAAGGAGAAAGCAGGCACTTATTATTTTTTGTCCAATAATTGCACTTTTACTTGTGAAATGAGTCCAAACAGCCTGTCTGCCGATCTGGTACCCCGTGGCTTACCACATTATTAGTAACAAACTATTTTCGGTTATACAAAAAGCTTGTCAAGCTGCAAATTCTGGATAATGTCGTTTGTGGTCCGATATCTTGCTGCGGTGGCAGGAAATCTCAGCAGGATGCTTCCCTGCCTTTACAATTTGTCGTTACTTTTTGGTAGTTTGCTCGTGCTCTAGCCACAGGGTGTCAAACAGATGATTTTCTAATTGATTCTTTAAATATAATTCCGAAGTTATTTAGCACAGGCTTATTCGGCAATTTGCCTTTATTTCATAATACAAAAAAGCTTATCCTCAAAAATTTAGAATTTTTTCTGATCGAGTTCACCCTCAAAATAGCGATCAAATATCGCTCATTATAAAACGAGGAGATGGGGTCTTGTGACGTAGTCCCACGATGAAGAAATTTAGGACATAAATTTAGTGTTGGCACCGCTGCAAAAATTTTGCGGGTTGGTCATCGAGGTTATGTTATCCAAATTCTCATATACGTATTACTATTACTGCTTTATTGTTAGCATCTAATCTACCCGTTGTTAAAATTTGAAGCAAAGATAAAATATTCTTTTGTTTGGTGTTGTACCACGTGATGTACCACGTGATGTACCAGAACTTTTGACGGAACTGTCACTGTCAGTTCTGACAGCAGTTTAAAATGTGAGTTTGTCGGTTTCCTTTTCGTTTTTTTACCTTTCAAAAATAAAGAAAAGTATGTTTTTATTTGTGAACAGTGGATTAGAAGTTAATTACTATCCTATTTACGATAATGACATAGCTAATGTAGCGATAATGTCAGTTTTAAGCAGCAAGAAGTGAAAAAATTACTTGTAGTTTCAGCGACGGATAGTATTCACAAGAATGTAAACTGAAGAGAGAAGACATCATTTTTAATAACAATTTGAGATTTTGAGGCAAAAAGGGGTAAGAACATTATGTAAATAAAGCGAGGTATCGTTTGGAAATCTAAAAAAAAAAGACATTATTGAAGCTCCAATTAAAACTCAAAATAGGTAAATATAATTTATTGTAAATATTAATTTTTATAGGATACATTATAATTAAAATTAAAATCTTAAATAATTTATTACCTACCTATGCCAAATCACTTTGTCTTTCTCAACTAACCGTCGACATAGGAGACAAGATCTCATTTTCTATCTGAAATAGTATTAACTTATATTAAAATTATTTCAATATTGTAGTTTAAAGTATATAATAATTTATACTTACTGGTTTTTCTGATTCTTTATTACAAATTAAATTAA
This sequence comes from Philopedon plagiatum, assembly GCA_963971165.1. Lineage (NCBI taxonomy): Eukaryota > Metazoa > Arthropoda > Insecta > Coleoptera > Curculionidae > Philopedon > Philopedon plagiatum. Next base: position 2,897,316 of record OZ020189.1, read on the forward strand.
AGATATTATGAGATTATCCACAAAATATTGATAACTGATTGATTAACTGAGCGGTATGTAGTATTGAGTTCACTGGCTGGGCAAATCACGTGGTTGTTTATGAGGGATGTTCAGTACGCCATGTGACTGGTTAGCAACTGTGTCCAAAGGCTACGTCTTTGCTTCATCATTCAAGCATAGTAAATGAAAATAACATAAAAATATTTATAAGAAAATCTCAGAAACTCTTATGTGAACATGCATTTTATTCGGTTCAGGAGTTTTCGGATTACAACTATGTACTAGCCACGTAAGTCACTTAATTTGTAATTGTAATTTTGTCTGACTAGTCTTATGAATTTATAATTGTATTTTAAATTTTTATAATGAATAAATTGAAATTGAAATTGAAACCGACGTAATTTTTTATGTGCGTGTTTCTACTGACTGTGCAATAATTAATATATTTATTGAAACTGAGAAGCGATTGATTATGTCCATTGTTACTTTTATGTCACTTTTATGCATAGTCTTCACGCATGTCGAAAAAATCTTTAGCTCATTCCAAACTTAAAATTTAATTTTGTCTCCCCATCTTGTCCCCCACATTCAATATGCTCATAGGGCCTCTAATTTTCTTTTTAAATTCTTTTCGGGGCTCGGAAACAACAAAGAGGCGAAAGCCCCACGTCAGGCCGAGCGAGCAAGTCTGTTTGTTTTACGTCGCTCGCGACGATTAACAAGACCCGAAAAAACGGGCCGTAATTAAAAATGCATTAAAAGAATTTGCATACTCACGAGCAGCCGGGCAGGCAGCGCGTGTCCCCGCTCGCCGCCGCCGCCGCCGCCGACGCCGCTCTAATTCCCATAAAATTTAGGAGCACAACTTTTGGGAATTTTAAATTTAAATGAGGCTTTGAATTTCTACTTAACTAATTAGGAACAACAATAAAATTAACTTGTCTGAATAAAATGTGAACACAGTTGCTGAGACTGAGTTATTTTCGTTTTTATTTTTGGGAGCCACGAGGTAGTCGTGAAGAAAGTATTGTCCTATTTTCATTCTTGAGAATGGTTGCACGCCTCGTTTTCTTCAGAGGATTGGTCGCCCAGCAAGCCATTTACCCTCGACAAGAGCAAGCGACGGTAGCTTTCTCTCTAATCTCTCTAGTCTGGAATCAAGAGCTGGATAACAGATACAGATCTAGTGATTAAAGTTTACCGGCAATTTCAATTTGTTTTTTCTCAGTGACAATTTACCGGTTATTTTGGAAATATTTTAAATAACAAACATTTAGGACATGTTATTGATATATGATTGTTATTGATAATAATTAAAAATTTACTGAACACTGGTAATTCCATACTAAAACATTCAAACCCTTGGTACTATTGTACTATAGGATAGGATGAGGATAATATAATTGATCTGATACTGATAGGTACTATCCTTTTCTTCTTTTGAAGGACCAACATCAATAAAACTAAGCAAGAAATCTAGACCTTCATTTTGTAATCTTTTGACCCTTTCTTTAAACTTAAATCTGAAAGTTACTGTACTGTCCCTTTTGGGTAATAACCAGATGATGATGTCGATGCAGACAACGATTTATTGTCATTATTTCCTACTACATGTTGAACATTCAGACTGTAACACTGCCCACAGATGTTGCAAGCGTATTTAGTTATATTATTCACTTTTTTTAACATTAAAGAGATCTCTGACTTTCGATTTTACATGCATTTTATTATTATTAAACCTTTTACCTTTTTATAGACTTAAAAACATTCTAATTCTGTACTGTATGCTACAAAAATAAAAAAATAAACAGCTAATATTTCTAAGTTGGTACTTCCCCTGATTGGTCAAACACGCATAATCAAAATCGGTGAATTACCTACTATTACCGCCATCTGCTAGAAAATGCAACTCTGTAACTCTAAACTTAATAAATTAAGTCATTAAGCGCTTCACAGATTCACAGCTAGATGGCGAATAATGCATGAAAAAGAAGGTCGCCTAGGTCTAATTTTATTCCAAAATGTTTTCGAAAATTACCGGTTAAAAATGTGAGTGGTAAAATTATCAAAATTGCCGTTACCGCGGTAACGTTACCGCACTTTAATCTCTATGCAGATCTATGCACCTATCCCTTTACCAAGATCTTCAATTAATCTTAGACTGGGGTGCCAAAAACCTTGTTCAGTTCAGTTCTCCCTGTCACGCAAAAAATCCGGTAAGACTTCCCATCCACATGAATTGGCAAGAGACACAGGCAGGTACAGAACAGGAAAGTTTCGATCTTGTTGGTATCGCTTTTGAACATGATCTCAGCTGGCACAAACACATTATGTCAATAGCCATGTCAGGAGTTAAAAGGCTTGGATTTCTCTTTCGAGTTAGAAAATACTTCTCGCCTTCCAGCTTACACACTCTCTATATTTCCCAAATAAGACTTAACCTAGAGTACTGTACCTACATCTGGGGAGCGGCATCACCTTCGACACTTAACATCCTTGATTAATGTGTTTATTCTTGACTATAGAATCTTTTTGCTGAGTGTAGTAATGAATGCAAAATATTGCTCTCATTAAACACACTGTATTTCGTTTTATTGTGTTTAGTATTTAATTCCTATTTAAGACAAATAACATTCGGACTGAAATCCGCCAATTTAAAGCAAATCTCGTATAATTCTCGGGTGTTATCTGCCTGAAAATTCGGCATCGTTTATCCAGATCATCCGTTCCCTGCTTCCCGTACCCATCCGAAATCCTTCCCGTTCGGCAACCCGTACTTTTGCAGTTTGTTAAGATTATCCCCTGGGAATTAGAGACGGACAAATTATCTACGTCACTGATTAGTCTAATAAACATTAGTTGCTTATTTTGATACTTTGCCAAATTTTCGGTGCTCGATTTTGTGTGCTGTACAATTTTCCTTTGTTTAAGTTTTTCCTTTTAATCTTGTTTGCGTTTGGAAAATTGAATTGAAAATTTAAAAAGCTCTCGGCTAAAAATCTTTAAAACAATGAATTAAGAAAAACTTTCAAATAACATTTAATTGATTAGACTTCAAGCTTAAGTACTAACGTACGTCATTAACAAGAGCGTTGACTCTAGTTCTTGGAAGGTTCGAGAGGGATATTAGACTAATCCCTTCACAAATTAATAGAGGGCGGGAAAAGCTAATAGGCAGTAACGGTAAAGAGTCAGTCTAGTTACAGTCGTGGTGGTATTCATTAGTTAGTAATATAAGTAGTGCGTACTGTAAACGTTTCGAAGCAGTATATAAAACTGCTCAGCTGAAATCTGCTAAGAGATGGTACTACTGGATAAATGACATTCAAACGTTGGACTGTCCTTCCCAGTCCCCTGACATGAATCCTATTGAGAATGTTGGAAACCGTGTATTAACGCTGAAGCACTTAAGTCGCCACATTCGCCAGATATGGAGGTATTTGCCTAGTAACTATGCTGAGCAGAATAAGTGTCGCTGGATTTTTGGCATGACACGCAAAATGACCACAAAACTTGTTTTCATATCGCAAAAGCATCATATAAATTTTACATATAAAACAAAAAGCTTTGGGCGTCGTAAATATTGTAAAATATTTTACATTTTAAACAAATACATATAAAGCAAAATATATAAATTTTCGGAAAAATATATCTAGAACGCCATGTTTTGCCGCAGTTTGCGATTTATTGCTTTCTGGTCTCTTGGAAAATACATAAAAGTATAAATATCGCTCCTCCATATATTCTTAAAAATGTTCCGAGTTTATTTTATTGTGTCGCCACTATAAAAGGTTTGTAGGTTTTTGTGTTAAGCCAGTGTTTATTGTTTTAGGTACAGGGGTGGTTCTATATATGGTGAAATGAGGGTCAATTTTTTAGAAGAAGTAATGGACTTTTATTTATATGACAGATATTTCCACAACCCGGGCAATAAATCAAGAATCCAGTACTGTGGATTAATAAAGAATTTAATGGGGAGCCTTTTTCGTTTATTTAGTTTCCATCCAATGACTTGCCGGCGTACAGGGATGTCCAAATAAAAGTGAACAGGCCTTATAACTTTTTTATTTTTAAAGATAGGCGAAAATGTTAAATATGAAAGTTTTGGGGATTTTTATAGATCATTCATAAATCTTATCAACAAAACTATTGAGCATCGAATAAAAAAATATAGTATAGAACATCGATTTCCTCGCTTTTCAAATTGGATTGTATGATTTTCGTCAAAATTTTGGATTCTAGGAGAAGTTCTAGACATATTTTGTCTAACATACCCTATGTAGATTTTCAATCGTTTGTGAAATATTTCAAATTAAAAATTATTTCGCATAAATATACTTTAAACGTAACTATCGTAGCTGCGAACGAAATACCTGCTACCTTTTTGAATTTTCTTCGTAGGTAAGTCAAAGTTAATGTCAAGGTTCGCAATAATACTTTAGTCACCGTGAATTTATAATTTTATTTTTTCGCAAAATGAGTTATTCTATTAATACGAGATAGAAGACGTTAAAATTATATTTAAAAAATAACAATAATGTTAAAGGGGCTCAAAGACAATATGAAGAAAGTATTGAAGAGGGACAAATAACCACATCATTAAACACATTAATAAAAACAAATAGAAGACTGGAAGAAAGAGGAATTCTTGGCAATGGAAAAGAAGAAGAGAAAGAAATGAAGAAAGAGACCTAGCGATTTTATTATTTTTTCAAGAGAATCCAAAAAAATCAATTCCCGATTGTGTGTAGTATCTCAGATATGGAAAAGAGATAAAAAGTTGACTTATGGAACAGTTCAAAGAACGTTAAAGTATTTTAAGTATAGACCATATAAAATTATTTCTTTTAACAAGTCATTGCAAAACCGAAAATATTATTTTGAAGAAAATTACGAAGACAATTTAATGTAATTTATTTTAAAATTGCGTGAACAAAGTAGGTATTTGCGAACGTATTTTAGTGCGCAAAGTTGTAATTTTCCGCATTTTTGCGGAAAAGTAAAAGTTGATTTATTTTAAACCTTGCTGAAATGTTCATACATATTATAAATAAATAAGCTAGAATATAGCAAACGTAATTTATTTTCTTTAATTCTTATGATTTACAGTATGTATTAAAAGTGGTAAAATTTTTAAAAGCAGATATTTTTTGATTACCGTTGTATATGAAAATAATGTCAAATTTTGACAAGCTATCAGATCATTTCATTTTTATACAAACTGTTGTTAAGTTTCGAGACTCAAAAAATTATTCTTCAAGATTCTTTGTCATCTCAAACGAAGTAAATAATGGACAATTCTAGAAATGTACAGAAAGTACGTAAATTTAAGTCCAAAGACTCCACATCGCCGTTTTTTCGTAAACTACAACAAATGGGAAATGCACAGTTTAATGTGTGAGAATAAATACTTTCGGGAAGATACCGAGGAAGGAATGACTAATATAAAACGTTTGGGACGGTGGAAATCTACCAGCGATGCTGGGGGCTACCTAGAAGAATCCACTAACCAAAAAAAGGAAATGTGCAAAAAAAATTTAAGCAGTGCCAGCGGCTGCAGCCTAAACAAGAAACCATTCACCTTGACTTCAGATACTGACCCGTCCTCCTCCATTTCTTCGCTGTGGTCCGTTAATAGTGCAGCTTCTACAGATAGTGGAAAAATCAATTGGCATCGGCAAATCATTTACAAAATGCCACAACTTTGTCATGCAATATTATTCTTGATAACCAAATAAAATAATTAATTAATAATATTAATTAATAATATGTTATGTCTTTTCAATTAAATGCAATGATTCTTATTAACGAAATCTCCTAATCTTTGAAAAAGAATCAAGAGAATAAACCAACACTCGAATTTACGGTACACCAGCCATAATAGCACTTTTATTTACATATCATGTGACATTACAACCAATAGGATCACGTTTTGTAAGTTTTGAATTTTGTACGATAATTTATAATAGAAAATCTTTTTATTTCTCAATAAAAATCAAAATAAATGAATAAAAGCAACCGCCATAAATATTTATGTAGAGTTGGATTACATGCATATTGCCTATTGTGTAAAAGTTGATACGTTTTTCGAAATTTTATGGCGCGTGATTTTAAAAGGAAACTAAAAAAAATAAAATTTCATTCTTTTGATGAATTATGTATGTCATTTTTATGAGTTTATTTCAGAAAGTCACTGCCATTTATAGCAAATAAATTTTCTGTTTTTAATCCGATTTTTACAGTTCTTTTACCATTTTACAGATAATTTCATTAAGAATGTGCCATGTTCAATAGGGCGAAGTTATACCGGGGTGAATCAATTTGTGTTTTTTGTCCTAAGTTTTAAACACCTGGTGGAGAAATTGGGGCTGTTATTTTTTATAGTAATATTTTTTTGATAAAGTTCAATGTATTCCTAACATTTTGTTTCCTGAATCATCACTTTATCTCCATTTTTAGAAGAGATATGCATTTTATAATAAAATTCTGTTTTTAAAGCTTTTTTTTTATTGAAACAATTTTAAAACAGTAGTAAATTTTTAAAAAAAATTAGGAAGGTGTATGTCCTCCTCTAGCTGCAATAACAAACTGCATTTTGCTAGGTATTGAATGAATAAGAGTGACGATTCCTTCTTGAGGGATTAAATTATTTCTTCAGAAAGTGCTATTCTTAGCTACTATAAAGTGACAGGTTGCATAGGGCGACGACGAACAGCTTTCTTCAACTGATTCCAGAAGTTGTCAATGGGGTTCAAATCCTGACTACATGCAGGCCAATCTAACCGTCGAATACCAACCTCTTCTAAATATTCGGTTACCACCGGTGCAACGTGGGGCCAAGTATCATCGTGCAGCAATATAAATTGTTCGCCGATTAAGGGAGCAAGAGGAACAACTGCCTCTTGAAGAATATCTTTAATGTATCGATGCGGATTTAGTGCTCCATTTTCCACAAATATTAGTTAGTGACCAACGTAAAATAACTGAAATTTACCAAGTCATTTTTTGTAGTGCATTTCTGTTTTTTTTTTTTTGTAATGGAGGGACCATCTTCTGTAAGTGTGGACAATAATTTAGCCTGTGTTTGTGTCATATGTAGTTTATTAAAAAAATGATTTTCTAGTCAAAACTTTCGAGAAATTGACATTATTAAGTCTGGCAGGCCAATGGTTCCTATTAATTTAGGGACAAAAATGGAAAAGTCGGTAAAAAAATTCACGACACATTTTCATGTGGGGTTTTACGAAAAATATGAGTGGTTAACCGGCTGCAAAATATTATCAAAATTATTCTGCTGTCCCTGTTTACTTGTCAATATAAGTGAGAAAATTCACTGGAAGTCGGCATTACAAATTTAAATAATTTTCACAAAAGTGTAAAACGCCATGTGAATAGCAAAAGACATTTAAATGATATAATTGAAGAAGAAGTTTTGGAACAATTCGGATTGAGTATAGTTTGGACCATTATTAGTAACAAACTTCATAACAAATGGGTCAAGAGAAATAGGGATGTTCTGAAACGTCTAATAAATGTTACTTGTTTTCTGGGAAAGCATGAATCAGGGCCGGGCAGGGAATTCAGGGGCCATAATGAAGCAAGTGGATCGCTTCCTCCCCCTCTATAATTGTCTCCGCATGCCTTTGCCAGAAAGCCACTGCTTTTTAAGCAAATATCTGAACAACAACAATGTTTAAAAAAATAAAAATAGCAGCAATGGAAGCTGAATAGTGTTATTAAAATACACCGTCATATATCGTTGATAATATACAGTCATGAATAACTACTGTACGTCATTGCAATATCCAAACTTACAAATAAGATTTGGGCGTAAACTTCTCTCATCCGATCCTCATGCATATGAAACGTACAGTCGTCCGAATGTAAAATGCCGGATTATTGGAACTGGCTCTAAAGATATCGGGACCTGTTTTGGATATAGGATAGTTTTAGCATAGTAAGTACAGCACATGACACATTAAAAAGAAATACGCCAAAGTATCATAAGCGAGTACTACTCGGAAAACTAGGGTTGCCTTTATTCCATCTGAATGAAACAAAGCTTTGTATTAAGTGAAAAAAATGTTTAAGTTATTAGCAGAGCGCTTTCGACCTTATAGGTCATCAGCAGTGCTTCTTGTCAGGATGCCAGTAAGAAATCCATTTGAACGAACAACATTCATGATCATTTATCAGATCTTACACCATCAAAAGTGTGACCGTTTAAGCCGAATTTGAAATTGTTCTGTAATATGACTGTTTGATTTTAATTGTGATGTAAAAATATTTTAATATGTTCTACTGTTGTTCGTTCAAATGGATTTCTGACTGGCATCCTGAGAAGAAGCACTGATGAGGGCCTATAAGGTCGAAAGCGCTCTGCTAATAATTTTAAAAAATTTTGCACTTAATACAAAGCCTTGTTTCATTCATACTTAACAAGTGCACACAGCCCTCACACATTCCTTTATGCCATGTGACAGCAACCCCTGGTAACTCTAAAAAGATTATTTTTACGAAATTTCACTTTTATTCAATATAGTTGAATCTTGTCGATTCTTTGGGTGGCAGTACGCCGTTAACGCCGTAAACAAATGAAATTGGTTGCTAGGAGACAGCTTTTAAATTATGACTGCTGCCAAAACTGCCGCCTACTAGATTTCAAAACTTTTCTTCAAGATTGTATGAAAGATGGGTCTGGCGAATGGTTAGTTGCATAATAATTGTACCTTGCAGCGTGCGCAAACGGTTACGCACCGCGTGTGTAAACGTTTTCGCATGCTGCTTGAAATTATCGTTTTTCAGTTGTAGTTATTAGTGTGCCTTTTAAGTATTTTCAAAGCAGTTGTAGAAAAAATAAAGTAACTTTTCTAATTTAACGTTAGTGTAAGCAAGTCTATGGAAAAATTTCTCGCATTTCTTTGTTGGGTACGAAACGAAACGGAGGTAATCTCAGCTTTTATTTAGGGCAACGTTTCTTTCTTCTCTTTATGACCCGCTTTAAAGGTTAAAACGTGGAATACAATATGATTTATTGGAGCACGAGATCCCTTCTGTTTTTATTAAATTTGAATTCTTGCAGGGAGAGTCTCTTAAAAGGGTGTAAATGGGCCTTTTTGGTATAGGGTTTGTTTTTCTGGTCATACGGAAAAATTATAATAATTAAGAGCTAACAATGTTTACGTCGCAAAACCCTGTTTTTGCACATCATGTTTTTTATCACTTACTGCCATTGTTGACAGAAACAGTATGTTGATTTTCGTAAAGGATTATCATTTTTCCTGGCAACCAACGTACACAAGTCATATCCGGGCCAGTAAGTGCGACTTAGTGCACTAGTGCAGTAAGCGAAGTTATGCTTATATATGCAGCTAAAAATTGCATAAAAAAAGGACACATAATATAGAATTTATGTATTTAAATTAAAGTTAAAAGTAAAAATTGATTGTTGTCCTTAGCATTGAATCTTGAGCCCACAAACTTGCAGGAGATTTTAAACCTGAACTTTTCATTACAAAATATGACAGTAACCTTTTCAAGAATCTGCCAACTGTCAAATGTCACACTCTTGGGCGATAGCTACTTTGGCTTTAGCTGCTAGGGCATTAGCCACAATGGCATTAATATTTAACGTACGTCACGGGTTGAGGATGTCTCAAGATATGTGAAAAAATATGACACCTGTCACTTGTCATTTAAGTTATACCAAATGTCTCCTGTCATTTGTAAAGTGTCAAAATTAATATTTGACATGCGTCACGTGTTAAACGTAACGTAACAAGTCGTTTGGAAAAATCGGTCAACCCGTTCGCGAGTTATGGCTTATTACGTCCAACGCCTTAATGGCTGGGGGTAAAAAGAATTGGGCGAGGGAGTATAAGTCAAAAAGGCGTTTCGATTAGTTAAACTGTCTTAAAAAATATCTAACTTAGATTATTGCAAAGGACTGTATCCTAATGCCTAAATGGCAAAGCATATTATGCAGTGACCATTGTCAATGACCATTGTTTAGTAAGAAATAAATCACTACTTGTACACCTCGTATATTCTAATATTTATATACCCCGTATACTACACGCTGTAAAGATTGCATCATCTCTGGAAAAATTACTAATTCGCGGAAGCTTAATTAACCAATCACGAGGCAAGGTCAGCTCAACCGTCGTTTTTATTGTTTAGTCACATTCTTAGGTGACATTTGACATATCTTAAATGACAATTGACAGCCGTCATATTTTTTCACGTGTCTTATGACGTCATCATCAACACTTGACGTATGTCAAATATTAATGCCATTGCGGCTAATGCCCTAGCAGCTAAAGTCAAAGTAGCTATCGCCCAAGTTTGGCAGTTGACCGATGACGTACGACATATGACGTCTGACAGGTGACGTGCGCCTGCACAACTCCTTGTGTCAAGTTTGACAATATAAAATTGACACGTTTCCATGGTTACACAACCAATTCTAGGGAATTTTATAAAGAGCGATGTTTGGCCGCTATTTTGAGGGTAAATTTGATCGGAAATTTTTAAAAATTTTTTGGGATAAGCTTTTTGATGGGAGTACTTTTGAATTATGAAATGAAAACTGCTTGGTAAGCCCATTGTACAAACTCGGAAATTACCTTAGTTAAAACACATTCACTAAAAATTATACTAATTTTAATAACAATAAATTACTGACTCAACAATCAGCAAATATATAACTCATCTAATAATGATCAAACCTAATAATAACTCAAATATTTGTTTTAATTATTTATGTCTAATAACAACATTTGCTGGCATTATTTCCATTTGTATGTATATAGTATTTAAATTAATAATTTTAATTTTATTGGTCATTTGTTATATTTATGTTCTGTATTAAAGCAAATCATTTTTAAAAATAATATCCGATGGATTCATGCTGTGTAACACAGATTTAAAATGGCCTAGATTTTATTGGTACACAGAAAACAATGCTACTAACGTTAATATTGTCCCAACAAAACATTATTGAAATAATAAAAAAATATATTTCTTTAAATTTTATACACCTGTTATTGGAGTTCAAAAGTATTCTTACTTCTTTGAAAACGGTATTACTGTTTTGTCAATGACCAAAATACTATTGGAAACCAACAAATTTCTATTATTTCTAGAGCGTCGAATTGCAAGAACTAAAAAATTAAAATATTTGACGAGAATGCTTAAATATAATTGGGTAAAAAATAGCTACTTGTGAGCGGTGTAATTCAAATTAAAATATATTTTATTAAACGAACAAAAACTGCAGTTTAAATATATAATCTAAAAATTAAGTGAACATTTCTTATATCATTTCGATTAGAGTAAAACAATCCTATAAAATATATTATAAGTTATTAGAAAAATAATAAAAAATATTAATTTAATGGGTTCTATTGTTGGCTGAAATATTACTTTTATTGCTCGCGGACGCCCCTTGGAGGGGTTAAAATTATGCTGTTAGTATTTGTTTGTTGAATTATCGTTTAAGCTTGAAGCCTGTTTGTCTACTGCGTTAACATTCTGTGCGTTGATTTGTACAACTAAGTATACCTACAAAAATGATAGATATTTTGCAGGACTAGGGTTTAAAGCAACACTTTCTAGTTACAGTAAGTCTCTTATAACAATTTACTCAGCCGATACGTATTGTTAAAAAACTGTTAATATTAAATATGATCGCAAGTTTATTGTTGTATGTATTTGTAGTTTTTAGACATGGTTTCCACCAAATCTATTTGTAAATTTGGGAGATTTGTTTCTGCATCCTGTACCTATACAAGCCAAAAATAGACAGTGATGTAAAGACGCAGACCCCATATTTTGAGTGAAATAAATATAAAAAATGTATCGTGTTCGCGTCAAAAACTAGCGTCTAACAGTCTAGTTATAGTCGTGGTGATAATCGTTAGTTTTGTAATATAAGTAGTGCGTACTGTAAACGTTTCGAAGCAGTATTTCTGTGTATCCATCCCGAGGAGCCAAAATTAAGTTTTGCAGCAAAAATCGACACGATGTCCGGATTTAATATAAACAGAGCACATTACTCTAGCGGTATAAAAATCCCAAAAACCTAGTTACGATTTATGTTAGCCACACGTTTTTTAAAAGGTATGCGGTAAAAAAAACAATAAAAAACGACATTTCAGTAGCCTGTAACGCCGAATTTCAGTTTCTTGTGGCTTTCATTCCAGCTTTATTTGTATCTAAAAAAAAGAACGGTTATATTGAATTTTTTTAACTTTTATTTCTGTTGTGTTTCATTTTTCTATCCTGAAACTTTCAGGTACTGTTTTATGTTTTTAGGTTTCCAAAAATCTGAAAAATGATCTCTTGGGGTTTAAAACACCCATTTTCCCCCCTCAGTTCCTTATAAAGGGTGTTTCAATAGGCACACAATAGGATTTAAATGATTGTAATGATAAGTATAGCAAGATAAAAAAATTGGGTCAATAGTGACGGTTATGTTGTATGTGATGATAGGGAAATTGCGAATGTATTTGTAAACCATTTTAGTAGTGTAGGCAGGACTCTTGCTGACAGCATACAAACAAATACTTATAAATTTGATATGAGTGTAACTCGCTTTATTTGAGTCCTGTACGTGATGAGAAACTACTCTCACAAATAAGCTCTTTAAAATGGAATAGTGCGGGTGGGCAAGATGGAATTACAGCAAAACCCATAAAGTCTAATTATAGAGTGTTGTTAACCCCCCTTAAGCATATTATAAACTTGATCTTTAGTACTGGAACATACGCGGAGGTTTTCAAGTCGTCCATAGTCGTGCCGGTCTTTAAAGGGGCGGGGGGAACCCTTGAATAGAGTAAATTATAGGCCAAATGCACTTACTAGCGCAGTGAGTAAACTCATGGAAAAGTGTATAAAGTTGAGATTGAATAGTTTCATGAAACAGGAAAGCTTGTGTGTCAGAGCGGCAGTTTGGCTTTAGGGAGGGCAGTAGCACAGGCGATGCCATCTGTGCGCTCACTGACACGGTTAACGGTAAAAAGAATGCAGGTGCATTACTGGACCTGGTTAAGGCATTCGACACATGTGTCACATCGAATTCTACTCACAAGACTGGAATATGTTGGTATAAGGGGAGTCCTATTTGACCGGCAAAACTCAGAGAGTAAAAATAAAGGATTAGTGACAGAGGTGGGGCGGATTTCGGTGTGCCACAGGGTACTGTCCTTGGGCCGGTACTTTTCTCTATCTACGTAAACGAACCAACTGAAGTAGCGGGAGATGCCACGGTGATCTGCTATGCGGATGACACTGCGGTTTTGACAGAGTGATATCTGGAGCGAAGCTCTGGCAAACCTGCAGATTGCCCTCGGTAAAGTCAAGCTGTGGCTCGATAATAGCTTCCTGACGCTTAATGTCCAAAACCCACTATGTAACTTTTACCTTGTCAAATAGAAATATGCCTGATGACAGAAAACTTAACATTCACACAGAAACATATATTATAATAATATTATTTTAACATATTTCACCACTGGTTTCAAACATTTATTTTATTTTCCCCCATTTTGATCAGAAGAGAACACATTCCAATGCACTTTACGTTGTGTGGTTTTTAATAGAAAGGACCCTAACTGGGGCAAGCAGCATCACGGTCTCGCAAGGGCTCTTGATTGCACCTCAAAGAATTCCGCTTCTTTTAACCCCCTTTCCTGTCCCCGTCTCGCCCCGGCCGCCGCCTTAGAGCGTAATTCTTCCTTAGTCTCCTCCGTCTTTTTACTTGTTCCGTGTTCGGTTCAGTTTTATCGCAATAAGTTGTCGAATTGGGACGATAGGGAGTTTTTGAGGTTTATGTCTTAACGGTCTCGAACGGTATATAGATAAAAATATAGGTTCATTCTCCTTCTACTCCTCTGACTCAGTATTTTGGCCTTTATACGGGGTGGACGGTCTTGGTTAATCCCTTCCATTTTCTCCGGGCCCCAATATTTTTCTCTCTTAAACCTTTTCGTTTCAAATAATAATACAGAACGCCCCAAGTAAAAATTTGGTGAAATCGTGGGTGCGGAGGTTTAGAGAAACATCGTCAGCTATAAATGTGAACCCAGTGGCCGTCCAAGGACTGCAACTGCTCCTAAGAATGTTGACGCTGTGCGTGCCGGGATTTTTCGAAATCCAAGTAGATCAATTCGTAAAACATCACAAGCTTTGCAAATGCACAAATCATCTATACACACAATTTTAAGGACAGATCTGAAGTTTCATCAATGCAAGATCCAAATAGTGCAAGCATTGAACCCGAATGACTTTATAACCCGTCGTTCTTTCGCTGAAACAATAATAGACCATTTTTTTGTGCAAATGACCAAACTGAAAATGTTGTGTTCAGTGGCGAGGCGCACTTTCACCTTTCAGAAGCAGCAAACCCAAGCTAAATTGTCGCTATTGGGCACCAGACAATCTAAGACAAAACACGAAAAGCCCCTAGTTGGGTAAATACCCAGCAGGTAGGTAAATAAAATTTTTATTTGCCTACCCAAAACTGGGTATATTGTTAAAACTCGTATTCAAACTTAAATTGTTATTAGAAAGCTTTGAGCAACTTTCCTATTTCGATGTTACTAAACCAGAACCCGAGTAGTATGTTGACTTTTTCGACATCCGTTCAAGTGCTCCTAATGAGAATATTAATCCCAAAAAGAGAAAATGCTTGTCAGACTTTAACATAGATCTTTTGAGGAATGTTAATTAAAATTACTTTAGAAATTTGACGTATACATTCTTATTTCTTGCATTGTCGAGAAATAAACCAATGAGGACGTCTTTTTTTCAAATTTAGCTAAAATAAAGGAACAATGTGGGGAAGAGAAATACCTCTTTGTGCGAAAACTTTTCAATGGCATCTGTTTGATCCCCAGTTCCTCATTTTGCGCTGCGATGTTTCGAAGAATCAGCAGTTTAAACTGCGCCCCGGGACCCATATTGTTTTTGTTTAAGACGTTTTAGATTTTTTGTTTAAGCTTGCTTAAAGTAAAAGGGTTCTTATTGGGTTAATATCAAATTCGATTTTATTTGTAATAATCATTCGAAATGTGTTTAGATCGAACTTCAATTCGATTGTACTTAATTTATCTAGCGCTATTACTTAGTTGGTTATTATTATTTTTTTCAGCAAGCTTTATTGTCCAAGACAAGAACAAAATTCTTATCGACAAAGCAACAAACTAAGCTTAACCAAAACTTTAGGTTACACATTGTATATGCACCATTATAAAGAATATAAACTTATAGTTATTAAAAACAAATGCTCATATATTACACTATCACATATTAACTCATCCAAACATAAGTAACACTTCCATGGTACATTCATTGTATAATCAACAAGAACCATAGAATTAGATGTAAAAAGAGAAACATAGCAGATTATTAAAATCTATGGTCAAAGAATGATTGTACAGAGTAGAAAGCCTGTTCATGAAAAACAACTTTACATCTACTCCTGAACTTTTGAGTGTCAGTAATTCAACGAATTTCAACAGGCAAGTGATTGTACATTTTAATTCCATTATAAATAAATGAGTCTTTGACAAGGGTAAAGTGTGGGATTGGCAATCTTAGGTTATTAAATTGTCGTTTGGTAAGAACCATTCCGTGTCGGAAAACGCAAGAGATGTTCATGGATGAGACACACTGTTTCTAAGATAAAAAGCAGGGAAGGGTGAGTAATTTGTTTGAAATAAACAGAGGTCTGCAATGATATCCAGGGTGGACTCCACAAAGACACCTAACAGCCCTTATTTGCATCATGAATACCGATTGAAACAAGTATTGGCTACAACAACTCCAGAATGGTAAAGAGTATCGTAAATCAGATTCCACTAATGCAAAATAAGTTGTTCTTGCCACTGCTTTGCCTTGTTTGGAGGCAACAACACGTAAACTGTAGCATCCAGATGCTAGTTCTTTGTTCAGTGATAGGACGTGATTTTCAAATTTTAGTTTAAGATCAACACGGAGACCAAGAAATTTAGATGAGGGCACTGAATCAAGGATGTGGTGCAAGAGAGAGATATTCGGAAGATTAAGATTTTTTAATGTTATGAGATGAGTTTTAGAAAGATTGAGTGAGAGTGAGTTGGCATGTGATCATGAGCAAAAACCGTGAATGAACCAGATATATCAAGGGTCATAAGGTCATTGATATAAATGAGGAATAAAAGTGGTCCCAAGAAGACTGAATCTTGGGGCACGCCAGATGAAATAAGGCTTCTAAGGTCCTACCTCTTGATAACGATCATCCAGGTAAGATTGAAAGAATTTCAATTCAGTACCTCGGACACCGTAACTGTTCATTTTTTTAATTAACACAGAGTGTCTGACACAGTCAAATGCCTTTGACATACCGCAGAACTCTGCAGCTGTAGCTGTAGATTTATGGTTGTTTATGGCTTTAAGAAGATATTCCATGAAGTTAAATACAGCATCGGTTGTACTTTTACCCATTTGAAAGCCAAATTAGTTTTTATGTAAGACGTTGTTTTCAGAAAGGAAATTCACTACTTGTTTTTTACGACAGATTCCAAAAATTTAAACAGTGTTGATAATAAGGAAATTGGACGAAAGTTAGAAGGAATTTTTTCACCACCTTTGTGGATCGGGACAACAGTGGCAGACTTCAAACATAAAGGAAAGTGACCAGACGAAAGAGAGCCGTTGATGGCATATCCGATGTTAGCTGGGACCTGGGTTAACAACTGTTTCCGTAAATGCATCTTGAAATGCGCCTGAATAAATAAACTTACAGAGATGCCACATAACAAATTCAGTGAAATAATTACACTTCAAGTACTTTTGACTTAGAGCTAGTCGATGGCTTGTTGTCATTCATCTTGTCTTTACTTTTGATGACAGCGATAATTGTTTGTTCTGTAGGACTAGTGTGCCGGATATATTGCGTGACAGGGAGCAAGTCTGTGTTTTGGAGGTCTTGAACTGAACAAGGTTTTTGGCACCTCGGTCTAAGATTAGCTGGAGATCTTGCGCAAGGGACAGGTCCATAGATCTGTGTCTATTATCCAGCTATTGATTCGAGACTTGCCTCTGGAAAGATAAATGTTGAAGTGAAGAGTACTATTGTCAACATAACTGTGGGCGAGATTAGTAGTTGAAGAGAGCAGGTCATTAATGTGAAGAAGAAATAAGGTAAAACGTAAATAGGGAAAAACGTAACTAAGGATGGGGACTGGTGGTAGGGGATTAGGTGAAGAAGAAATATGATTGGTAATGTATGGAGCCACATCCCCTCCATGTGTACGTCCACATCTATTAAAGGTAATTCGTTATTCTACCGATTACTGTATACAAAAAATGCAGTATTCCCCCGTTGGTAGTTTTCTTAAGTTTCAGCCCTTGCGTAAAACGACTTGAGACATTGAGAATAAATAATCTTGATGGAAGTACATTTATCAATTCGGACCGGAGGCAGCCCGGTTCCCGCACAGAGAAAACGTACGCTTTTAAATCAAGACTGCCTTGCTCTCGGTCGGTAACATGTGTGCATTTAAATAAACAGCTTTCCTTTCGAATATTTCCCTTTGGCTTTTGAGGAGGGTTGGAGCGAGAAACAAAATATTTGAGTTAAAATTTTACTTTTGGGTAATATATTACGGGTGATGTCGAGTGATTTGGCGAAGTTTATTTTGTATTCTGAATGTCTCGGTTGATTTGGGAAATTTTCGTAGAAAAGGTCGAATTTATGCAGGTTTTTATTAAAGTGTGATTGGATGCATAATGGGATAGTTTAGTGTGTTTGATATAATAGATTTTGTAGAAAAATATATAGAGCAGAGTTATTTCGTATGATTGTACCTATGTATACACGGTGTCCCATATAAGAATGCACACTACAGGGATCTCGTAAACCAGAAGAGATACAAAGATGATTAAATTAGAGAAAAGTTGCGCTTTGCTGAACCCTTCAAAGTCGCGATTCGACATCTAAAAAAATCCGATTACTTCCGAAGATATTTGGGAAAAACCGAATTTTCCCGATTTGGTTTTTATTTTTTTCTGACTCTATTTAAAAAGATATGACAAAATAAATTTCACATTCTCATTGCCACTTTTTCTGCTCTACAAGCCGGCGTTCTTAGATTTTCAATACGACGTTTCGTTTCTTCGCAACCATCATCAACTTCATTTTTTTAAATAGTCGAAAAATTTTGGTTTATTCCTAAAAAATTCTAATTTTAATTATAAATCACACGAGATATCGCTTCTTACATTTATCCGACGTTTCGGACGAAAAAATCATCATCAATATTATTTGATGATTATTACGAAGGAACGGAACGTCGGATCAAAAATCTAATTACGTTGTCAAGTAGAGGAGAAAAAACTACATAGGAATGTGGATTTTATTTTGACCTGTCTTCTTTTGTGAAATCAGAAAAAAATTAATTGCCAAAATTTATGTTTAAAATTTCAACAATTTGTAGATTTTTTTTTGATTCTACTGTAAGAGATAGATTAAAATAAATTTTACATTTGTATTTTCGTTTTTCTCCTCTACAACATGACGTCATTCAATTTTTGATTCTACGTTTTGGCTTTTCTCGACCATTATAAACTTTTTTTTAACTGTTTTAAAATAAAATTTTCCGATTATTTCAAAAAAAGTTGATAATGGTCGAGAAAAGCCAAAACGTAGAATCAAAAATTGAATGACGTCATGT
The DNA here is from genome assembly GCA_963971165.1 of Philopedon plagiatum. NCBI lineage: Eukaryota > Metazoa > Arthropoda > Insecta > Coleoptera > Curculionidae > Philopedon > Philopedon plagiatum. The sequence goes on from OZ020189.1 coordinate 2,916,032, forward strand.
TGTAGACGAGAAAAACGACAATTAGAATGTAAAATTTATTTTAATCTATCTCTTATAGTAGAATCAGAAAAAATCTACGAATTCTTGAAATTTTAAACATAAATTTTGGCGATTAATTTTTTTCTGATTTCACAAAAGAAGACAGGTCAAAATAAAATCCACATTCCCATGTAATTTTTTCTCCTCTACATGATAACGTAATTCGATTTTTGATCCGACGTTTCGTTCCTTCGTAATAATCATCAAATAATATTGATGATGATTTTTTACCGTCCGAAACGTCGGATAAATGTAAGAAGCGGTATGTCGTGGGATTTAGAATTAAAATTAGAATTTTTTAGGAATAAAACAAAATTTTTCGACTATTTAAAAAAATTAAGTTGATGATGGTTGCCAAGAAACAAAACGTCGCATTGAAAATCTAAGAACGCCGGCTTGTAGAGCAGAAAAAGTGGCAATGAGAATGTGAAATTTATTTTGTAATATCTTTTTAAATAGAGTCAGAAAAAAATAAAAACGAAATCGGGAAAATTCGGTTTTTCCCAAATATCTTCGGAAGTAATCGGATTTTTTTAGATTTCGAATCGTGACTTTGAAGGGTTCAGCAAAGCGCAACTTTTCTCTAATTTAATCATCTTTGTATCTCTTCTGGTTTACGAGATCCCTGTAGTGTGCATTCTTATATGGGACACCGTGTATACAGGGTGTTTCGGGAGGAAAGAAAAATATTTTAATGACGTATTCTAGAGGTAAATGTAAGAAAAAAAGGTCATATAAACATGGGTCCGGAAATGCTTTCTTTCTGAGATACAGGGCATCAAAAAAACGTAATATCATTTTTTGTTTTAGTAGGTAGGTAAAACGATATAAAGTATTACACTGACTTTTGGTATGCACCATACTGGCATAAAAAGACGATTTCTCGATTTAAAAAGTTTTGACCATTTCACCAGTGGCGTGCGTGACAGTAAAAAATAAAATTATTTTGATGAAAGAAAATAGGTATTTGTTTCTTAATCGACAGTCACTTCCTAAAAGAAACGTTTTTTTTTTCAGTTTTTCTTTTTGGTAGGACAAGCCGTTTCTTCTTTACAAGCGGTTTCTAAAATAACTAGTTGAAATTAATTTTTTTACAAGTTGGCGTTGCAACAGCTGAAAATTGATTGAATATTGATTTGACAAAAGTTGTAACAGTGTATTTATTATTATTATAAATTGTTATAATAAACAGTAAGTAAGCAATAACAAATTTATTGTACAATGCCTCACACGTATAGCCATAGGGAATATGCCGCCGACATGATATATTTGTCTATGGTTACTGCAATGGTAGCGCAATCCAGGCACTGGACGAATATCAGCGTCGATTTCCACATCGAGTCGATCCCAACAGAAAAGTGTTTCAAATTGTATTTTTAAGTTCGAGAAACTGGAATGTTTCCAAGTGCACAAATTGTTTCTGAAAGACCGCAGGGCCTCGCCGTAGACTTTGAAGAGAATATTCTTTATACAGGGCGTCTAAAATAGGTGATACCACTATTGCTCTCCGAAATGGTAAAAGATACGAGGTCGGTTAAATTAGAGAAAATGTGCCATTTTCAGTCCTTATAGATATTACGTTTACGGGGTTGCCAAATTCTCTATATTTTCTTATCTACAGGAGATTTTTTAAAAATAGTCAAAAATCGAATGCTTAAAAATCTCTATATATAATCTATAATATCTTTAAATATTATAGTTAGAAAAAAATTGTTTTTACAAAAATGACACGATTTTTTAAATTCTCTATAGTAACGTTACTGTTTTGTTAATATCATGTGTTTTTATTGAGTTACTGATATTAAATTATTTTTCAAATACGGACCTGGACATTTTGCTGCATTTTTTGAAAGAACATTTCATACCCTTTACAACTGTGCAACAAAACAAATTATCCGATTATCCTTGCACTAATTCCCTTTCGGTCATTCCTTTTACTGAATTTTGAAGTTTGTTATCCACGAAATCTCCTAACCTCTGGGAAATAACCAAGAAAATAAACTAACACTGGAATTCACCATGTACTAGCCATTATAACACTTTTGTTTACATGACATGTGACGTCACGACCAATAGTATCACCAGAGTAGAGAAATGGGGGAGTAGCGACACTCAGCAAAAATCGTTTGAAGTTTCTGCATCAAAGCAAAACGCCGATGCACACTGCGTTCTCCGGGCAGCGTATTACGGGGACGTTCGATAAGTATTAGTCGAAAAAATATTTGGTCGGATATTTGATACATACAAATTTAAAAGGCGGTACGTAACTCTTTAGTATTTCGATTCATTAGTATTAATGGCTTTATTAGACACTTATTCCGAGGGCATGAAACGAGGACTAGACCACTGCGAGATATCCATGGATATTCTCGTTCATACACTTCCCAAGGACATCTCATGGATACCTCAGGTTATTAGTAGGAAGTCTTGACGATATCTTGGAGACCTCTGTATTCTTGAAGGATCAGTGGTTTGCTCCCTCGGCATGAAACTGCCTTATAAAGTTATAATAAATAATAAGAGATATTTTTCTAGGCAGTTAACGAAGCCTTGCGTTGTTTCCTAAACATGCTAAATAAAGCACATAACAGTCTGAATGAAACATATTTACTTCGCATCTGTTTAAGTGGTTTGAGCACAAGAGTCTGAGCTAAAAATATATTTTTGACAGTTGTTTAAATTTTGGGTTTAAGGGCAATCGCACGCTACACCACCTTTTTAGCATGCTCCGGCGCGTCGCAGTGCCTTTAAAGGGCTCTAGCTTTTTTATTTTAAAAGATTAGTCTAACAGTAGTCGACAGAAAATGTAGCATAATAAATTCGGCAATTTTCTGTGAAAGAAAAAATATGATATCTTGTTTCGTGAGCGAGTTAAGACAGGGTTAACAAGAATTTCCCTGGTTGTAAAATCCCGCGTTTTGGGCTAATTTGCTGGAAGATATCTTGACTTCAAAAGGGAACATTTTTAAAATTTGTTTTAAAAATGTGTGAATTGCAGTAAAAGATCTAAATTTTATTTAAAACTAAAATTTACTACAGCCACAAAAAAGCCGTTAAAATTTTTATCCGAATTTTAACGGATTTTCATGGTTCGTAGTAAATTTTAGTTTCAAATAAAATTTTGGTTATTCTTCCCTTCATACATTTTTAACAGAAATTCATACATTTTTAACAGAAATTTTAAAAATATTCACTTTCTACATGGCAATAACACACCATCGCGATCTCGACTGTATTCAATCAGACTAATTTTCTGACTGTCTCTGTAAAGACGCCACGAGTTGCCAGCAACCGGATAAAACTAGTTTAGTGAAGAGTCGGCAAAAACAGGAATAAGTGGCGAGTGTCGCTACCGTCTAATAATTCTACCGTGGTATCACGTTTTGCAAGTTTCCAATTTTGTATAAAAATTTGTAGTAGATTTTTTTTTTGTTGATAAAGACCAAAATAAATGGACAAAAACAATCACTATAAATTTTTAATTTATGTAGAGAATAGAAAAAAAAATATCTCAGGTTTATTGGAATTATATGTATATTCCCTATTGCAGGCCATCTGTCTGTTAGCCAAGAATAAAATTAAGTAAAAATCGCTTTTAATTTGTCTTTTTCTAGTTGCAAAAGGGTGTGCAGCTGGCTATTCATAAATAAAGGGTAGTTTTCTATTAAACTAGGTCTACTTGTCATAATGGTAGCAAATTTTTACATCATTGTATTGATTTTACTAAAAAATGTTGGAAAATTTAAAAAAAAGGAAATATCAGGCCCTTAAACCCGATGGACAAGTTATACCAAGCAACAAAATTCATAAACCTTTAACCTAGCAGTCAAAAAAATTTAGAAAAAGCCTAAATTACAATAATCCCCAGCTTTGCAAATGAGGGTGGTTAAAATTGACTTTAATCTTTTAACCTATATAATAAATATTTGAGGATTATGCAAATAACTCCTACAAAATGGCGAATTTAGCGAGTTTATTTCGCATAATTAATGCAGTTTATTCCATAATTACCGCAATTAAAACGGTTCTCGACTTACTGTGTCATTCGGAAAATAATTCCCGGTGCAGCGGCAGGAGAAACAGGAGAAATATGCCAGCGACAGGGCTATTATCGTTCAGGAACGACTCTTCTGCAATTCGAAGCCTCTTCAAGACGTTGTTCCTGCTATGGCGAGTCAGCGAAAACTAGAGACCGCCTGTCGAGAGAATGAACGTTATTGGTCCAATATTATTTCTTTAGAATGAGAAAATGGGGTTTTTCTTTTGAGTTATGTCGCTGAGAGAATTCTTTTTCGACGTTTTAAAGGCCTTTAAATTTTATTAAGGAATGCACGTAACGAAAATGGTTTATGGGTCGTATGTTACGGGAAATGGGTTGACCTCGTTTTAGAGTGCCGTCTATAGATATGATATTGGGTAATCTTAAAATTTGCAGCCAGTATTGTTACGAAGGTACCGAGTGTGGTAATGATATTGCACGCTTCTGTCAGAATAATGGTAAATCTGAAAAGGGAGACTTAAAACATGAATATAGGAGAAGAGCTATTAATATTCATGGCCAACCAGGACGCAATTTTTATATTAAAAGAGACTATAGAGCGCCAACGTAAGAAGCTGAAAAAATTGCAGGTGGTGTTTATTGACCAATTCAAGAAAATTCATACAACAGATTTCCACGCCAAGAAATATGGAGGTTGGTGAGGTTTTTTATCTGAGACAGCCCACGTAGACTTCAAACCTAAGTACTAACGTACCGTGGTCATCTGAAAAGAAGGGAAATGTAATCTATTGACACGGGATTTAAATGACTGGGGTTGGGCGGGCAAGGGAAAACATCTGCTGGCAATTTGTTACACAATCTGGAGACCGTAGGTATGAACCCAACCTGGGCAAGGGAAAACATCTGCAGGCAATTTGTTACACAATCTGGAGACCCTAGGTATGAACGAGCAAGAGAAGTGGAATTTTATAGGCTTTTATAACTGGACAGTAAAGGGATGCACAAGTAACGTGCCTCTTGTTCTATTAGGAATAGTCACGGGTGGAATTATAGCGGCTAGTTCTTCAGAGCAAAATCCGTGGAAGTATCGGTAGAAGAGATAAACCCCCATCAGCGCGGCGATGAGCGAGAGAAAGTAGTTTTATTGTGAGGCGCGTTACGTATACATTCCTTTATTGTACTAGCTAAAAAAGCCTAAAACATTCTACCTTATTACAATATTACTTACTTGTAATAGCATAAGCCCTAGCTAGCTTTCTGTGTTATAGATCACTGATGGTGTATTTATAATTTGAGCGCCACTGATTTTTTGAAGGTAATGTTTCTGGTGAAATCAGAAACCGTTTATAGAAGTTACCACTTATGAACCCGAATATTGCTAACAAAAGGATCTGGGTCCCAAACAAATAAACTCTTATTAAAATTTCAGTAATAGCTGACTCCCTTTTACTTGTTTACAATTTGTACATAATTTACATTTTATACATATAGTTACATCCAAAAATAATTCAGCATGAATTGGTTTGTTTCAACAATGTAAACCTTAACTATAATATATATTAATCGTTACTTGAAATTCATGAATTTCTCTAGCGCGCAAATTAAAATCTTTAACTAAAATAAGATAAATATCACAGAAACATTTTGCCATTACATAATGAATGAAAGAAACATTTCTAAGATTATTAAGTAAAATTGTGAAGTTATATGTTTAAATAATTAAAAATTATAAAATGAAACAAACTGGCTTTAAACTGTTGTTCTTTTTGATCAAACTGATATCAAAGCACCAACATAATGCATGCTGCGTCTCTCAGGTTTCATACTACTTGTAGTACCTATGTGGAATGTAATACTGAACCTTACACGTGTTATTTTCACTGAGCAATTTTATAATACACGGTCTCAGTAGGCAAAACCGCAATGGTAGCATAAATGGTGAACCCAAAGGTAAGTCCGTAAGTTGGGTCCGATAGGTGGTCCCGAAAGTTGGATCTCAAAGGTGGCCCCTAAAATGAATTTACAATCCTATAACGTCACATGTTGAAAGCTATGGTACGGAGAGTTCGGATAAAGAAAACTTATCTCTAGTTACGAAGAAACCATGAAGAAATAAAATCCATATTGGACTACTAAAGTGCCATCAAAAGCCAAAGCAATCACCATTCCAATCATACTTAATTTTTTCAGAGAACTAAAAGAGATGAGACAAATTCTTAGTATGAGTTATCTACAAACCGGCGTAAATCTTCTTAGGGCAAATAAAAGAATCGATCGTCAGAACCATACACCAACTTTTTTTACCATACAAAGATTCCCTGTCAGGAAATAATAGCCATTACAAGTACTTCCAAATCTAAACTACCAAAAATAAAGCTAAAGAAAACCTCTTTGAAGCTGGTCTCATCTATCTATTTCTTCTACAGATCCGAAACGGAAATATTCCTTTCTTCCTTGTTTCAGCTATATTTATAACCTCTTTTAAAAATTCTTGATATTTTCCTTTAAGGTGTCAAAAAATCTTCGAATGACGACGGCTGTGGCTACCTATGTATCATCAAATGGATAACCAAGAAACGTGATGTCTGAATAGTAGAGTTTATTCATCTTTCAAAAACGTTGTCAGCGGAATGGCGAATTGATGGAATAGCGAACTGTCAAAACCAGCATTTATAATAAAACCACTGATTGTGATATACTGTGGTGCAAATAATTCCTTAGAAAGTAGAGTATTATTTAATTAGTTATAAAGAGGTTTTAAGGGGCTCAAACGAATAAGTTTACGTAAATAAAAACCGTGGGAAATATGCGTAAAATAAAAATGCTATAACTTCTCTCGCTCATTCATACGGTCTCTAGATGTTTTCCCTTCCCCTCCCAACCTCCAATCCTCGAAATCCCGTGTCAATAGATTACATTTCCCCTTCTCTTTAGATACCCACGGTACGTTAGTACCTAGGCTTGAGGTGAGATGACCATACGACATAACAATCACGATATCATTTTATCAAAATGAAAAGGGATTTTCCACCCTGTATATATTTTTTTACGCTTTACACCATCTAACAACCCTGTTAGATTCAATGCGACGCGTGTTTGCTACATTCGGAAATTGACGCCATCAGCAGTGCTTCCTTCGTCCGGAGTTCTGAGATTTCTCTAGTTCTGCCGTCATCATTGCCGCCTGGCTTTCAGCATTACTCATCGCGTGAGATCGCTTAAATGGATATTGCAAAATGTAGGAATTTTGCAAATAATACAAAACGGTTTGTAGGGGTATAAAAGGGCCCAGTTCTGCAACCCTGACATAAAATTGACACGTTTTTATACTACCGAGGCGTACTTGCGTATAATATTCTAAGGATCGATCGCTACTATGTCCCCAATCAAACCCAATCAAAACCAATCGAAAGCCTTCTGAAATGCACTTCGACAAATATACAATGTTTCTACATTGTAGCGTTTCGTTAATTTAATTATATAATGAGCATATTAATTTAAATGATTTAATTTTAAAGTACTACCTGGGTACTACCTAGTTATCTGACGCATTCGATATAGGTACCTACTAAAAAGTAGTACTATATTTCCGGATACATATAAAACCGTACAAACATCGCGAAAAATCAATAAAACGCAGTATGCGTACTTCTTCTTAGGCTGGCATTTGTTTCGTTTTCTTCTGAACTTTCTCAGATCTCAGATGAAGCGGCCCTAAAAATTAACTTTTTTTCGCAAATTTTAAAATTAAATATTTTTTTACTAAAATGTTTCTAGAGTATATAAAAAATGTTTCAGTACTTTAAAGACATTTTCAAAAAAACCGCGTCAAAAATAATCACTGCCGTAATATTAGCTCTCAAACGATAAATTCAAATAGCTAAAAAGGCGGCTCCTTTGAAGGATGCACTTTGATATGCCAAACTCATTTCGCAGAGTGCACCTGCATATCATTTAAAAATTCTGCCGTCATTTATAGGGTAAAATGCGATTGATCTCGGATATTAAAATTATTTTTACTTTTCCGCAGTTTCCTTTCGTCATAAGAAGTATTTTATTTAACAATTAATTTTAAAATGGGAATTTGAAGTAAGAAATTTTCAGCTACAAAGTATGAATATGATCTAAGCGCACGGTAAATAGTCTAGATAGGAAAATAATTCTGTTCCACCAGGACGATGCCTCTTGTCACCAATCAGTAACTGTTATAGCAAAAACTTATCAGTTAGGTTTGCAACTGGTTCCTTATGCACCGCACTGGCCAGATTTAGCCCCATTGAATTGTTTTTTTTTATCTTCTGACAGCCCACGAAGAACGAAGTCTAAGTACTATGTACCGTGGGTGTACTTTGATTCCAAACTTGAAGAACTTTTTTGCTTTGCTTTTTTGCGCTTCATATTTAGATCTGACAGCTGCCACAAACGTCTACTTATTATTTATAGTTTTGTCACTATGTTTATTAACTTTACTCAGCGACTATGTTTAGTACCTTAATTCATCAAACAGAAACATAAAACTGCTTAGTAATATTATACGTAATTTTTCTGTTTCTGTATTTTCTTCCTCTAAAACTAGCTAACCAATCACCCAACACTCCTTGTATAACAAGTCCTAACACTCCCTTATACAGTCAGGCTCCTTTCGCAGCAAAGAGAGCACCAGCAACGTTGCAATTTATCCACGTTAATTACTAAAACCGATATCGCCATTCAACCAAAAACCATTGCCGTATCTCCATTAGCAATCATCTTAATCAACCTAAAGTCGGATCCCGATAAGACGACGCGACACGGCTCGATGCCGCGCCCTAAAACTACAAGCCACAAGTGAAGACGATTTGCATTTGCGAACGCTGCAGGAATTGGCAGGAAGCAGAAAGGTTCCATGAAATGTCAGCGATGCATCTGGAAAAGTGAGATGTGATCTGAATATGAAGCTTTATAACTTTGAAAAGTCGTTCGATATTTGGTAAGTAAATAAAAAGATCAAGTAACAAATTGGTATTTCGAAAAGTAGACACTAAGACCAATATTTTATAGAGTATTATTCGATAAATGAAACTATCGATGTGCAAAAAACATAAACCCATAAACTCAAGCAAACCCGAAAATCTGCACAATAATATCTCAGAATTTTGAAGTCTAAAATATACTGTCAAATAGTTGCTAATTAAACATAATATTGCAGGAAATTGTTGAATCGGAAAAAAATAAATAAACTGTACAAATATAAATATACGAACCTTATTCATGCATATTCTACATACGAGTATAACGTAGTTAATGGAAAGCAAATATTTGAACAAAACCGTCGAGATCCAACACAAATAAAAATTTATTATTTTAAAATTTTCAAGTTATAGTTTCTCGGGGGGCAATAAACATTTCCTCTTACCAAATTCGCAACAACTACTTTTGCATCAAAATGCAAACGAGATATTTGGAAAGAATCATTAAGTGTTACTTTTATAATAGCTGCGAAATTTGTTTTCGTTTCTTGCCCTGTTAAACCTTTAAATTATCCTTGGCTCCACCCACCGTTTTGTTCTTCCTTCCTCTACCTACGCATACCCGTTTATTGCCATATCCTCATACCGACATAATCATCTCATCAGATGTTCGTACCACTCTAGCCTTCTTTCCTGTACCTTCTCAGATATTTGAAAAGGTTGTTCCTTAATCTTTTATTCCTAACCTTGCCCTTCTCTGCTATTCTACACGGTCAGTTGTTACAGCATAACAATCTCATTTATTGGAGATCCAACCTCCTTTAATTAACTTTTTTTATTGAATGTTTCCACTACATACATTATTAAAGGCCTGGTAACTGTTTTATAGACCATAGCACTGACTTTAAGATTACTCAGACACCAGATACTTTTTTCAATAATCATATTCTGTGATTGTGAAACCCAAGTACTTGAGAGAATATTAATATTTCCCTTAAATTTATAAAGAAAGTATACGCTCTTCCCACCACTAACTAACCGTATCTTCTTCCACTAAAAGAACTTTAATAATGAACCGTACTTACAAAAAAAAACATGTTCTAAACTATCAAATCTTATTTTAAAAAAGAACAACGAAACTAACATCAATTTTTTTTATTTCATATGCCGCTAGAACAATCCCAACACGCGTTCGGATTTTTTAAGCCCAGTTTCAAACTTCAAGAAGTCATATTTCACGTCAACTTTAGAACATATATCACAAAACCTTATATATGGAAGCCAGTGACAAGCGTATATATGCGCGCACCCTGGTGACTAACTGCATAACTAAAAGTAATTTCCACTTTTTAGTGGCGAAGTTTAGCGGGGGATTTTTTGTCACTCGAAAGTTCTATAATGGAACGGGTTTTCAGAGAGCTGAGAGGTTTTTTTGGGGGGAAATAAAGTTTATTATAGGGGGTACGTAAGTTTTAGTATAGATAAAAAACTTATTATTAAGGAATGGGACTATATAAAGTAAATAAAAATGTAATATTAAATCAAAAGAAATTGGTAAGTAAATTCAACACGATTGAGTAAAGCTGATACATGCTGGTTTTTTATTAAGTGAATTATTTTAACAAAACGAATAAAAATAGTCGTCGCTTGATATGGCTTTGCAGTGTAAAATTATTTATATTTGGGGCTCAATTTCATGAACTTTGCCGTTCCTTGAATCGGCTCACAACTTCATAAAGTATGATTCGCAATTTCTTCTAACCGCTTACAATTTCATAAACTATGATTTGCCGTTACTCATAGTTGTTCACAATTTCATACAGCATGACCCTCAGTCATTTGTATTTGGTCACAATTTCGTGAACTATGATTTGCCGTTTCTTGTATTAGCAAACAGTTTCATAAAGTATGATTCGCAATTTCTTCTAACTGGTTACAATTTCATAAACTATGATTTGCCGTTACTTATAGTTGTTCACAATTTCATCACGCGTGATCCGTAGTTCTCTGACGGAGGTCACATTTACATAAACTAAAAAACACATTTATATGGCAAAAATAATACTGTGTTTTAATATAGCAAAGAAATGTGTTTACGCTTTCGACAGGAAAAAGTGACAATTATAAGTGGCTTGAGCTTATGTCTTCGTCAAACTGTAAAAATGAACAATTTTCAATCCCTTTTTACACCTTCCCATAAATAATTCAGACTACATTGCAAACAGCGTGTTTGAAGTTCGCCGACCCAGTGGAACTAAAAAGCAAGCATACACCACGTCTAAAAATCGGCCGATTTTAAACGAAAAAACACGCATTAATCTTTCGACGTTTCCTTTTTTCGTAGTCTAGCGTTAAAGCTAGGACCTTATCTAATATCTGATCCTGTAGCGATTTCAGATTACGTCAAATTTTATGACTGATTGAAATTCGATTTTAGTTAGCGCTAGAAAATTTGTTCGTGTATGGAAGGGAACTGCCGGAGTTTAAAGAGTCCTATACATTATAGGAAAAAAAATCAGTCGATTCACTGTTAAGTCTAGAATATAAGTAATCTGATATTGCTGATGGCTAGACAATCACTGAACAGGGTGGCTACTTTTTCTCAAAACCTAATTTCCCTGACTTTTCCGGTTTTCCAGACAATATTTGAGTTTTTTCCCTGACTTTACGTTGTATCATGAAACTATGTAAAGACTTGTTTATTTAAAAGTTGTTTATCGTTTTTAGTGTTCCGTAAAACGGAACACTAAACTTATGGAATCAATTTGGTGTCCGTCCGTCCATCTGTCACAGGAGATTTTCTCTGAAACTATTCGAGGTAAAAATTTTAAATTTAGCACAGAGATAGAGTGTGGTGGCTCAATTATAAACGTGAAGCATAAAAAATTAAATTTTGATTTTGGGGGTTAATTTCTTAGAGAAAAGTTGGGAAAAAAGTTAATTTTATCTTAATTTCGAAGGTTGTTAATTATATTAAAAATACAAGGCTATTTTTAAGTTAAGAGTAAATAATGGTATGCTATTTATAAAAATATTTAATGGTTGTAAGTGATTTGTAAAATTTTGAGCTTCGTTATATTTTATCACAGTATAATTAAACTTTTTAGTTAACATCACACGAAAGCTAGATAGTTGTTTCGGTCAAGATAACGCCGGTTTGGCTCCTTGTAACTTGGTAATACCGTTGAGGCCCAGGTTGTTGTTTTGCCCGGGTGAGAATTAGCAAACTTCGAGTGCCAGACAACGGCTGTTCAAGCTGAATACCGGCTAGTTCAGGATAAAGTTTTCCAGCATATGCAGGGCTTACGTTTATATTGTTTAAATTCGCATCTTCAAGCTTTTCAACATCATTTAAAGAAGTGCGGAGGGAAACTGCTTCTAGAATTATACATATAAGGATGTTTAATTCAATTAAACGCTAAAAAAGACATTCATATACAGGGGAGTTTTTGCAAGTGTTACAAGGCGATATTTCGAAAACGGTTTAAAAAGATTTCATGGAATTTTGGTGAGTTAATAGGGAGATGGTGGACATATGGACATAAACATATTTTTGACATTAACCACTCTTTCTATTCTGACGGTGGGGGTAACTTTAGAATTTTAAATGGGATGATGTACTTTTGTTTATAAGATTCGAATCTACATAAAAAACCACGTACGTGTAAAATTTTTTTTATTTGCTCTTTCGGTTACGGAATTATGGTTAATCAAATCTTGATTGAATTATAAAAAGAAATAAATTTTACCAAGAAATCAAGTTCACTTTTTCGGAATTATTATTTGTTTTCATGGAAATGCGTCGTTATTTTTACTAAAGTCAGTTGACAATTTTGACGTTTTACCAATTATTTCTAGTTTATTGCTTAATTAAACATGGAAGCGAATTTTAATGTGCAAGTTGATATCTTGTTAATTTTGGGGGAGTGCAGAAAAAACTACAGAGAAACTGGACTAGTTTGGGCGAAGAGGTTTCCTAATATCCTAATATCCCGAGAAGTCGTACTACTGGCAGTCTAAAGATTAAACCACGAGTTCGGAACCGAACTAAAACAGGACGAAAGTAAGTGGCGTTTTAGGAGCGGTAGCTATTGACCCGCATGGAGTTACCAGAAGGCTTGCTAGAGATGCTCGAATGAGTCAAAAATGAGTTGTGATCATATTACACTTTAAAAATCGCGTTACATTTTGCAACTGGACCACAACACAACTGCAAGAAAATAACAGGTTCCTAATGAATGTTATTTTTTCTGACCAAGCTACTTTTTTGACCTAAGACATTCCACGCAGACTTCAAGCCCAAGTACTAACGTACCGTAGGCGTCTGAAGAGAAGGGAAATGTAGTCTATTGACACGGGATTTAAAGGATTGGAGGTCGGGATGGGAAGGGAAAACATCTATAGACAATTTGTCCCATAATCTAGAGACCTTAGGGATGAATGAGCCAGAGAAGTGGTCTGTTCTAAGCTTTTGCAGCTGGACAGTAATGGGATGCATACGTAACGCGCCTCTTGTTGTTCTGTCAGGAACAGTCAAGGGAGGAATAATACCGGCTAGTTCTTCAGAGCAAAATCCGTGGAAGTAGCGGTAGAAACGGGATAAATCCCCAACAGCGTGGCGATGAGCGAGAAAAAGGAAGTTTTCTTGTAAGGACTGGGTCATTGATGAGTCGAGTGGCTCTCTTTTGGATATCAAACCCAAGACTGGGTTCTGGAGGCGTTGAACTGACAAGGTTCTTGGCACCCCAGTCTAAGATTAATTGAAGATCTTGGGAAAGGGATAGGTGCACAGATCTGCATCTATTGTCCAGCTCTTGATTCAAGACTCTGGAAAAATGAATATTGGAGTGAAGAGTACTATCGTCAGTATAACTGTGAATGGGATTGGTGGTTGAAGAGAGCAGGTCATTAATGTGAAAAAGAAATAGGGTTGGTGCCAGGACTGAACCTTGGGTGACGCCGGCATTGACAGGATGGAAGTTAGACGAGTGACCGTCAACCACGATAGATAATGTATGCACCGATTAGAGATGAAACTACCGATTCAGGAATATAATTTAGTAGGAAGACCGTAAGAAGGTAGTTTGTTGAGGATTGCGGCATGCCATACTTGGTCAAATGCCTTGGAAATGTCAAGAGCAACAATCTGAGATTCGCCATGAAATTCGAGATACTTTCCATAATCCCTTACCAGTAGAAATTTAATTTCTTTGTTTTTTGTTTGGTTCTTTTTTTTTTAGGTAAATAGACACAATTTAAACTACAGGGCGTCGGAAAATCCCCACTAGATGAGAACTTTGCCAAATCAACATCCCTGGCCAATTGATGTCTGGTGTGGTATAATCGGGGATAGAGGTATTGGTATTGGTCCGCATTTCTTTGGAAGGACATTTAAATGGAGAAATGAATAAAGACTTTTTAAGAAACCAATTACCCCAACTATTAAACCAAAACATAAATCCTAACATCGCGCTAACAAAAAAGAAAAAAATACATACTTAGGTATCTTCTTACAATTTCTGCCAAACAAAATTAATGCCTGTATGAACTTTTCGCGCTCTACAAGCTTTTAAGACAATAAATTTAACATAATATATTATATCTGTTTCACTGAAAACTTTAATACTACTTTTATAAGGATCCAACCACGCGAACTACGTCCACTTATATAAATAGCATTTAACATTGCCACAATGAAAAAACTATACTTATTTTTCAGTTTTAGTACATCTAAATAATAAAAGCTTGTTTTAACAAGTATTTTTTACAAGATTCTATTAAAACTACAAAATATAAAGCGGCATTTACATTTACGAGTACTCGGATCGGAGTTTTGTTACGACTTGGATCATTAGTGTTTACACTCTATACGAGAAACTTGTAATATTTTAAATTTAAAAATAGCTCTCTCGATGCACAACTAGCTGCAGGAGCTTTGTTATTGTTAATGCTTTTCAAAAAGAGGAAATACAGTTTAGATAATAGAATTAGTAGGGCTAGAAGTATTTCGGTAAAACAACATTTGCAAGTACGCCACCGATTTAGTATTTGGCATTTATAGATCGATAATGGTGAATTTAGTTTCGGCTATTGTAACTGCCACAAATTATGCTTACGAGAAGCAAAAACTCGGTTTGTGCTTTACCTCGATACAAACTCGTATCCAAGCGGCAACTTCTCCAAGCAGGCGTTTATATTTCCACGTTTACGTCAAAGTAACGGAGCTCGGATCCGAGTACTCGTAAATGGAAATGCCGCTTAACATGTATCGACATAGTCATACGAAAAACAGCACACCATCACCATCAAAATCGACCGAATTAAATGAAAACTGAAAAACACGCATCCATTTTTCACTGTTTCCTTTTTTCCTCGTTAAATCTAGAATCCTATCTAAAATCTAATCATGTAGCGATTGCAGATTACGTCAAATTTCATGACTGATTGAAATTCAATTTTCGTCGGCGGAGGAAAATTTGCGCGTATATGGTAGAAGAAAATTCCTGACGCTTAACATTTTTTTACGAAAAATGAAAATTTGAAAAGCGAGCTGAACATCTTATCGATTAAATCATGTTCTGGCTGATATTTCCTAGTTTAAAAACCTATTCACACGTATCAGCAAAATTCTTCCGACATAATTTTTTTTAAATTAAAATAATTTAGGTAAACTGTATCGGCTTCTACAATTCATCAATTCCAATTGATGTCTTATAGGTAATAATACCTTCAAGGATTATATTTTTTTCCACTGTCTAAACCAAACTCAGCCATTTCGGATGATTTTTAAAATGTTCACATATACAGGTTGTTTCAAAAAACATGGGCCGTCGCTTAAAGGAAGATTCTTTGAAAAAAACTAAGGCACAAAGTTTATAAGAACATGGGTTTGCAGATGCTTTGTTTCAAAGATAGAAGAAATTGTCTGCAGATGTTTTCCCTTCTTCTCCCAACCTCCAATCCTTTCAATCCCTTACCAGTAGATTATATTTTGATTCTCTTCAGACGTTCTCAGGTTTGAAGCCCACATGGGCTACGTATTCCAGATAAAAAATAGATTCAATTTCACAATTAAAATAAATTGATACGGAACACAAAATCGATTTTTAACACGAATCACCATTAAAACCAAACGCGCATCAATGAAACAGAAATTAATTATTGGGAAATAACGCGAAAAATAACCCTAAAATTTATTTGTATAATAAAATTTTATGCCGATATTTGTTTTCAAATTAAATGATATTAATTAGGGCGGGTTTCATTTAAATAGTCATGTTGATATTCGAAATAAATAATGGAGATTGGGAGAGAAGTTTAATGGGCGCCGGAGTATAATCGAATACATAATAATGTCGATGATAATAGCAATTAATTAATATAATTAAAATCTGGCAAATCGTTTTTAAGGTCCAATTAAAGTAAGACCTAAGCTTAGAGTAAAACAGAATTATACAAATTATTTTTCTACAACTGTCAAAAAAAGTTGACTTTCTGACATTGATTTTGATGTGTGAAGTAGGCGGCCATTTCATCATCGTGCAAAATAGTATATTGTACAACGACCTAGGAATGACATGCATTTCCTACGAGTATGACGTTTGCAGCACGAGCCGCAGGCGAGTGCTGCAAATAATACGAATAGGAAATGGTCATTCCATGCGAGTTTTACACTACGAATGTTACTGTTACATAAAATGGGATTAGTAATATTTTTCTTTTTAAGATGTCAAAAATGTCATTTACTTTTTATTTGCATTGTCTGCGTTGCTATGCGACTACAATGGCGTGTTGACGCGGCGCCGGTCAACGCCACCTTTGTAAAAATAGACCCGTGCACATTTGGAATTTTGTAGTTGAATCACCATGGTGATAGAAGCACAATGAAAATGTGTAAAAAACAATGCAGTGTTCCGAAATTACTATTGAACATACAATAAACTATTATTGACATTCGTAGAAAAAATAGTTTTTTACGCTTGGAAAAATGATTTCATGAACTGAAAACTAAAATACCTTTAAAACCATTATTTTAGATTCAGGCGAGATTTCTGTCAAAACAAGACGAGAAAAGTCCTAAAAATAATTGATTCTTTCACTTTTGGATAAATATACGAGACAATTTTCAATAAATTTTATTGAACTTTGACAATACTTTGCTAAATGGACAGAAACAAACAATCATAATAAATGCGTACGAGACGTTTCCATAGTAACAATGAAAGCAACGACTACCAAGTTTCTAGCAACAAATTTTTTAAGAATTTTTATAAAATTTTATATATTTTCTTTTTGTATTTTTACCGCATTTTTGGACAATTGTAAAAAAAATATTGTATTAAACTCGTGCTTGAAGCATCTTTAAAAACTTCAAAGCTGCGATCTCGTTCTTGAAAGATGGGGTTCACACACTAGTTGCATAAATAACTATTTTATACACACACCAATACATGACTTAATTTATACATAAATAGCTGATGCGTCTATCCATACAATCTGATTCTACACACCAGTTATATATTTGGCGACTCATAATTAGGGCGAAATATTAAAAATAAGTTGCACTTAAGTC
Source organism: Philopedon plagiatum (assembly GCA_963971165.1). Lineage (NCBI taxonomy): Eukaryota > Metazoa > Arthropoda > Insecta > Coleoptera > Curculionidae > Philopedon > Philopedon plagiatum. The sequence goes on from OZ020189.1 coordinate 2,933,592, forward strand.
GTTTGGTTATCATAGTGACATGACACGTAAAATAGCGCCGCAAGCAAGCATTTTGGCGCCAAAATTTAGAGACCGTTTTAGGCTGTTTAGTGATTTTATATCGGAAAAATAAAAATACCAGTAGTATGTTACAAGGATGTGAACAATAATTCAAGACTTTTTAAAAAATTGTCAAATACCCTTTCCTATACCAGTGTTTATAAGTAAGTATATCCTGAGCATTGAACAAAAATGAAAATTAATTTTCTAACTTTTAAATTTTGTTTTAGCTACCTTGTGATATAAAAAATTTATTTAAGCTAAAATTATTTGCTTTAAGTGAAGACATATCCCTCCCAAGCTCTTCACAATCAGTTTATGTATCTCCATATTCCACTGACAGGTTTGTTGCTTATGAAAAACTATTTAGAGAGAAACAGATATCAGGATACATTAGTTAAGCCACATCATCAAAGCAAATAATGTTGAAATAGAAGTGCTTGATCAACAATATTTACCTTTTAGTCCCCCCAAGAGAAGATGAAACATCAACGGACTCCATAAAAAGCACATAGATAGATTCTCATCAAATACAGCTGAGGCAACTTCTGTGGCATAACCATCAACCTTTTTGCCAACAGCAGTCTTCAAATAATAATAATAATAAATGCCTTTATTTGATAATTATCAAAAATGGGATGTTCACACCAGATTGTGTGCTCTACCACTTAATCATATGTAATGTTGAAGAAGAAAAAACAGTTGATTGAAAAAAATTTAAATTATTGACTAAGAAGTACCTAAAATAGAATAAAGACATAAATGCATAATTTTTTATTGTTGCAATATTTTGTCACAAAATTTGGTTAAAAAATGTTATTTTAAGTACACTTCATTTTATTTTTTCTGAATAAACTTTAATGCACCTACTTTATATGTATACTTCAGTGAATGTAGGCTGAACTTGCTGAGCTGACATTCCACATGTTATTCAACGCTTGTGTTGTGTTCGATTCTTTATTTATGAAGATCGACGAAAGTTCATTATACTAGATGAATATCAAAAATTTGCTCAGGTTTGTTACACATTTAACAGTAAGGTAGAAAGAACTTTTTCACATTCGTTCGACTTGTGGCCTTCGCCTTCGGCTCAGGCCCATAAGCGTCTCACTCGTGTGAAAAGAGAAATTTTCAAAACTTGTAAAATATACTATTTTTAGCTTTCAATTTTGTCTCCAAGATCTAATTAAATTTTTCATGCTGTTATTTTATTTTTAATCCGCAAAAATAAAAATACGAGACAAGAACAAGTGGCTTATAAACCAGCGACTATCCAATTTCCCCAAGTTTGCGGGTCGTTGGGCCGGAAGGACAATAGGGCAAATAAGATTGGGGATTTTGGGGCAGCAGAGCGAGCGGGGGGATTCCGAGACCGCATGTTGCTCTGCTACTGTTCGCCGACTTTGTGTCTTGTAGACTGCGGAACGTAAATGCGATGCACAAAGATAAATTTTCTATGTTGAAATCTGGTCAGGCATGAATAGTCTGCATCGAAGTTTTAGTACCATTGAGCTCTTGCAAAAGCGTGTACTGAGAGAATCCCTGGGGAACCCGCCTCTTCCCCAATTCAAGACTGCTATTTTTTTATCTAGGTTGTGGAAGAAATAAATATTATTAAAAAATCAGAAGGAGTCGCTGAGGAATGCCGTTAATTATTGAAAGACATGTTTAGTATAAAATGATCGAATCTGTTTTAGACATTTTAACGAAAGTGATTGGGTTTGATTGGGATGAAGGTTAAAGAATGAATTGTGTCATGTCATGAATGACAAATGTGTTTAATGTTTTTACAGACTCGCTTCAATAAAAAAGTTTACTGTGACAAACAATTGCTAAAAATCTCCACGGTAACGAATCACCAGACTTTAATTGAGAAAATACGACAAACAAAGAGACTGAAAAAAGCCTATTTTCTTAAAAAATAATTTCTTGTTTTACCTAATTTCATAAATTTAGATATATTTGTTTTGTTTAGAATAATTTTTGGCATTTTAAGATTTTTTTTAAATTTGAAAAATCAAAGAATACAAAAACACAATAATTCTTAATAATGTACTATTTAGTGTAAAAAACTCAAAAACACTATCCTAAAAAAACATGTGCCCGTCGCAAACATACAGATGTTATTCACCGCAAAAAATATTTGACAAATTATAGGAACAAACAAAATTCTTACTTATAACATATTTTTGGAAGACTCTGTAGGTATATATTTTAATAAGAATACGAATCTAAATAAAAATTATTATCTTAATTATTAGGCATAGGCATAGCTTTATTTTATAAAATTATTTACCTTTTCTTTTCATGTAAATAAATACTAGAGCGCAATTGGCAGTCAATTTTCCAATATATATTATTTTAAATTAATTTATCCCTTTATTTACATGATTATTTTAAATCATATACATACAGCGTGACGTGATGCGCGAACCCGGACGAATTTGACACGGTTTGGTATCATACCTTCCTTTTATTGTATCGTAAGAATTGCATAAGTTTGCAAAGTTTCAAATCGATACGACAATTAGAAGTGGGTGAAAAATGAGTTGTAAGATTCCATTAGAATGTTAGGTACAAATTTACAGGTCAAACTAATAAAAACGTGTTAAAAAAGGTTTTGCCTAACAATACGCATGGTTCAAGTTTGTAATAAATAAACATGTTAAATTTCATAAATTCTTCAATTTTAACTCCCTAGGGAATTTTTCCAAAAATTATTTACCTAGGGAATAATTTGGTTTTTCTGTCATAATTTTTGACATCAGAGAGACTGATTTATACTACCGGTCGCCAAAAAAACTGATTATGACATGAAATACTTTATGTTCGTTTCCGAACAATTTGTACTTCGCTTTGCGCTGACCTGTTTTCGTTCGTGTTATTTGCCTAGATACCTCGACTCATAAAGTACCAGTATCGATATGTTGCGGCTAATATGAAAAGTATTAGGACTATTAGACCTAATTTTACTACCAAACTACGTAGTTGTAAGTACAAAATTTTAACTATTTCCGGCAATTTAAACACGTATCTCTCTCTCACTCTCTCTCTCTCTAATAATTAGGCGGGTCGGACAAAGCTAAAACGGGTTCCTTAACGAAAAACTTTTTAAAGAAAAATTAACTTTGCAAAAGTAGTTTCCGTGCATGAGGAAACTTTGGGAAACCAGCGGAAAGCACGTGCGACAGCCGTGTCCTGCACACTTCTCAGGAGATCCTGCTAAGTCGGATCCTGGCAGGCATTAACCGAGGGATTGCCGGGTCCTTTTTAGAAGTTCCGACTTCGGGCTTGAATTCAAGAAGAATTTTAAGCAGGTGATGGAGTTAGTTAGCCAGAATAAAAGAGGTGAATCTTAAAACGTGACGTTCGAGTTTAAAATTAAGTGTTTTGGATAAAACGTACTGGACTGTGTCACAGTAGGACCGGTACGAAACAAATTGTCCTAGTAATATGCTTTAAAATAATATTTTTGGATTTGTAATGACTTTCTTAAACGATTTATGCAATAAAAGGATACATGCTAATTCATTATAAGTAACAAGGCAGGAATGCCTAGAAAATAACAGTTTTTGCTGTAACTAAAGAGGCCCATACACTTGCGAGCAAATTGCGCAACGGAGGCTGTTGCGCAACGAGTTTGATAGTGTATGCCGCTGTTGGACGCGTTGCGCAACTGTTTGAACAAAATCGGGAAAGTCTGAAACGCGTTGTGCAACGAGAAGCATTGCACAACGAGTTGAAAAATATATGGGCTTGCTCGCGAACAAATTTTAGTTTTGAAGCATCATGGCGGCTTCAACATCGAGTAACGGAATTGTAAAAACGTCACAAAAAGAATTCTGGAAAGTCTGGGCAGCAATTGCAGTTTCAAATTTTAAGTTTTCAAAGGCTGTTCCAGATGCAAGATATCTTAATGTTGCAAATAACCTCTGTTTTGGAGAAATGGCATCCCTTAATTTCGTATATTGTTTTTTTATGTGTGGTGTGACCATCTCCAACAACTCGAGAAAAGTATCGAAATCCATACGGAAATAGTTCTTATAATCAAGAGGAGATGTAAGTTCCATCAAAAGATTTTTATGACTAAAACAATCTCGTTTTTTGAGCCATTCTTTCATCCAAATTCTTTGCTTTCTCTTCCTTTTTTTAACATGATCAATATTTAAAGAACAAGCAATTACAATTGCTAAACAAGCCGTTTCTGTTGATGTCATACTAAGGTATCACCACGACGCGACATATATCAACAGCACCGAATGACTAATGTTTGCGTAAAATTATGCCTAGTGTATGGAGAACGCGTTGCACAATTATATAGTTGTGCAATACGAGTTTGCACAACCCGTTGCATAGTGTATGGGCCCCTTAAGGTAAAGTAAAGAAGTTACTCGCCATCCCATACTAAATGTAAAGCATTAACCGCGGGAGATCGGTCTTGCTGTTTTACTTTAATCAGGCGTCAACGATCGCCCACTTCCATTACGGAAAGACTCCCCCCTCCTCCCATATAAAACCTAATAAACTAGCTATAGTCGCTTTTGCCTACTTAAACAATTTCCTGCCGACGACGACGTTACGGACCCGAACGAAAAGATAAATAGGCAATAATCCGACGTCGGGATACGACGTCACATAATACGGACACCGTTCGTCAATCAGGAGGCCTCATCTACGGAGGTGATTCTCGGTGCGTGACCGTCCAAGCGCTCTCTGGGGAGTCGTTTGGAATCTCGCACCTGACGTCAAGCCGAGCGGAGACGGATCGGATTTAGGGCAATGAGTATAGTTGTATGCTAATCAAATAAAAAAAACGTATTGTTGAAAGATGCAAGTTGTGTAGATAAAGTTGAGTAGACTCTATACTAAAGATAAAATTATAAACACATTAATTACAACGACACACAAAAAAAAAGTGGTCTGTACATTTGGCCAGACTCATCTATCTATATGTATTTTGATACGCTGAAGCCAAATCCGAAGTCCGTTTGGCCCGTACACCCTCAAAATTTTGAGTAAATTGGGAAAAAACGCTGAAAATGGCCAAAAATTGCGAAAAATTGCAGTTTTGAAAATAAAGAAAATTTTATTGAACTAGATCAAGTATGATTTTTATGTATTTTGATGTGCTGAATCCAAATTCTGAATCTTTTAATCTCGATCATTCATATATTTATCAAAAATCGTAAAAAATAGCAATGAGTAGCAGAAAATAGCAAAAAATAGTATTGTACCAATGAGGACTTCTATTACGTATGTGGGAGTGATTTCTTGTAACATTATACTCTACCGAAGCCAAGTTACCCACTAATGTAGAGTTGAAGTCGCTTGATGACGACGCTTGCGGGCCTGCTTTCTCACCCTGACTAGACGCCGATACTGGGGTTCCGAATCCCTGCATCGTAAAGCACTTATCGCTTATACCTGCCATGACGGCATACACGCCGTTAACCCAGGGACTCCTGCCAAATGGTTCCGTTGCCCACCGTCACCACGTGGAGGTGCTCTGGTTACAGGCACAAGCAATCAGTCCTCCGAAGTTGAATTGCAATTTCTAGCAATTTTTCGCAATTTACTCAATTTGAATTTGGATTCAACGCATGAAAATACATATAGATAGATGGGTCTGGTCAAATGTACAGGGTCTTCCAACGAGGACTGAACAGGGGCTCATTTTTGAGCTTCCTTGTATTTAAAGAAAAATCTAAAATAGCCAATCGATGTACTTTTTCCTGCAGAATTCAAAAATGAAACCAAAAATTTATTTGAACCAGAAACAAAAGAGTTACGCTATGGATAAGGTGTTTTTTAAATGGAACATAGCTGTTTTTATACGATTTTCGGAACGAGTGATTTTTTTTATGTCCGTTCTGATTAAAATATTTAATATTGTGACAGCTATTTTTATTAAATTTTAATGCTTTATCCAGTATAATTTAACTTCAACCTGTTTGAAACATACACTAGGTAATAAAGGTAAAATCACCTTGAACCTCTTCAAAGTCAAAAAATTTGACAAATTTACTATAATATATAATATATATATATATATATATATATATATATATATATATATATATATATATATATATATATATATATATATATATATATATATATATATATACAGGGTGGTGCAACCAAGATTGGGTGGACGATTGTGAGTAAACGGTGAGGAATTTCGAAAATTTTTTTTTGGATATTATAGATAGTCAAACCCGCTATGTTTTAAAATTATAGCCATAATACAGGGTGGTCCAAAAAACTCGTGGCGAACCAAACTTGTGTTTTTTTAAATGGGACACCCTGTATATAATTGTTCCAATTGATTCTCCTGTTCGTTACGATCATTTTGATATAGGGTTTATTGGGTCTAAAACTTATAGTAAGGGAATGGGACGCGGTTAAAGTTGAAAAAATGCTCAAAGTTCGGCCATTTTTAAAAAAAATTTGAAACAGGTATGGAAAAACCAAATATTCCATAAAACGTTACATATCCTTGAATACATTAATCGCTTGCAATTTGTTTAAAATTCTTCACTGTTATACAGGGTGGTCAACTTTTGCAAATACGCCCTGGACTCATTTTTTTTAAATGGAACACCCTGTATATTTTATTTTCATCTTAAAGATAACATTGCTAGCTTTCAAAAAATACCATACATGATGCCTTTCTGACCAACAGTTTTTTAGTAAACCAGCCGTGAAACCAAGGTTTCTTCATTCTAATACGATTATACTGAATTTACGTTGTTTATTATTAAATATCTAATATTAGGGGGCCATGACACTATCATAAATGAAACAGGATTGACGAACTTGTCAAAGCTACTGTCGCACAATCCATTATTTACAAGTTAAGTGTAGGTGGCCCAATAATTATGAGGTAAGAAGACTGAGACCCGAAACTTTTACATGTTTATTAGAGATATTTCAAAAAACAGAAAATATTGTTTTTAGGAAATGTAAAGTAATTAATAAACCAGTTATAAACAAAGATAATCAGTTATCAGTATTATTAATAGTTTAAAAAAATTAATTAAGCAAAAACAGAACATCTTTTAAAATTACTTCGGTATGTACTTACTTGTAAACCTAATTTAATATAAACAATTAACAATGCTCATATAAGGGGTTCAACTAAACCACAATCTTGCTGAAGGCACATTTCGAGTCTATCCATAAATGAAAGTTTCACTTTTCTCAAAGTCTGTTCTGAAACGTTGCGAAAACGGTTTCTTATTCTCGTCTTCATATCTTCCACAGTGGTTGGAACCTCTTTATAGACTTCTTCTTTAACATTCCCCCATAGAAAAAATCTAGTGGTGTTAAGTCGGGTGGTCTGGCTGACCACTTACCTGGTCCACCTCGCCCAATCCAACGATCTGTCTTCCAATTTATCGACAAAATATCTTACATTCCTATGGCAATGCGGAGGCGCTCCATTATGTTCAAACCATAAGGATCCCCTTACCATTAAATGTAAATCTTCAACCAATACTAGCAACTCGTTTCTCAAAAAATTTGTTTATAACTGGTTTATTAATTACTTTACATTTCCTAAAAACAATATTTTCTGTTTTTTTAAATATCTCTAATAAACATGTAAAAGTTTCGGGTCTCAGTCTTCTTACCTCATAATTATTGGGCCACCTACACTTAACTTGTAAATAATGGATTGTACGGCAGTAGCTTTGGCAAGTTCGTCAATCCTGTTTCATTTATGATAGTGTCATGGCCTCCTAATATTGGATATTTAATAATAAACAACGTAAATTCAGTATAATCGTATTAGAATGAAGAAACCTTGGTTTCACGGCTAGTTTACTAAAAAACTGTTGGTCAGAAAGGCATCATGTATGGTATTTTTTGAAAGCTAGCAATGTTATCTTTAAGATGAAAATAAAATATACAGGGTGTTCCATTTAAAAAAAATGAGTCCAGGGCGTATTTGCAAAACTTGACCACCCTGTATAATAGTGAATAATTTGAAACAAATTGCAAGCGATTAATGTATTCAAGGATATGTAACGTTTTATGGAATATTTGGTTTTTCCATACCTGTTTCAAATTTTTTTTTAAAATGGCCGAACTGTGAGCATTTTTTAAACTTTAACCGCGTCCCATTCCCTTACTATAAGTTTTAGACCCAATAAACCTTATATCAAAATGATCTTAATGAACAGGAGAATCAATGGGAACAATTATATACAGGGTGTCCCATTTAAAAAAACACAAGTTAGGTTCGCCACGAGTTTTTCGGACCACCCTGTATTATGGCTATAATTTTAAAACATAGCGGGTTTGACTATCCATAATATACAAAAAAAAAATTTCGAAATTCCTCACCGTTTACTCACAATCGTCCACCCCATCTTGGTTGCACCACCCTGTATATATATATATATATATATATATATATATATATATATATATATATATATATATATATATATATATATATATATATATATATATATATAATATTGCTTCTCTTGCATTTTCTTGGCATTTTTGTAGAACAATATAACAATCTGCAATCTCTCATCTAATGAATATTTCATTTCGGCAATATTATAGTAAATTTGTCAAATTTTTTGACTTTGAAGGATTTCAAGGTGATTTTACCTTTATTACCTAGTGTATGTTTCAAACAGGTTGAAGTTAAATTATACTGGATAAAACATTAAAATTTAATAAAAATAGCTGTCACAATATTAAATATTTTAATCAGAACGGACATAAAAAAAATCACTCGTTCCGAAAATCGTATAAAAAAAGCTATGTTCCATTTAAAAAACACCTTATCCATAGCGTAACTCTTTTGTTTCTGGTTCAAATAAATTTTTGGTTTCATTTTTGAATTCTGCAGGAAAAGGTACATCGATTGGCTATTTTAGATGTTTCTTTAAATACAAGGAAGCTCAAAAATGAGCCCCTGTTCAGTCCTCGTTGGAAGACCCTGTACAGACCATTTGTTTTTGTGTGCCGGTGTTATAAAACTTAGTACCTATTGACAGAAAAAAATAACACAGATTCTAATAAAAATTAAAACTCATAAATACTTTAGGCAACAATATAGTATACTAACTTCCGCCCGCGACTTCGTCCGCGTGGTATGGGTGGTATACTTTCACATATAGTTTCAAGGTAATAGAACCGCATAACAATTTTAATCCGTTACAAACTTTGAACTCCCATTTCACCCCCTTGGGGGTTGATTTATTAAAAACTGTAAAACACGTGCTTAAACATTTACGCTCAGATTCACTAAGAAGGTTTAGGATTTAGTACTGGTTTAAATTAAGATCTTCTAGCTGATCAGTTATGTTTTGACAAGCTTTTGTCCTGTCATTGTTTATATGTCGTCATTAAAAACGTATGAATTATTCTGATATTTTAGCGATTTGCTTGGTTTCCAAATGATTTTCATCTTGGAATGGGTTGCTACAATGAAATTAGTTCTATTATTGTCGAAAGTACGTACTAAAATTGCCCTGTTCTTTATAAATTTTCGAAAAAACTCAGAAATAAACTCACACGAGTAGTATAAAACTTAGTTGTCTTCTTTTTACACTTGTCAGTTTAAAATTTTGGTTATCAAATTAGACCGGACTAGCGTTGGAGAATCTGGCCGTTATTTTTTAGAGTCCTTCTAAGTATGAAGTTTCAACTTAAGGATCATTTTTTTCTAGACAATGTTTGATCCAATATTTCACCCCCTTAGGGGTTGAATTTTGAACAACCCTTCCTTAGTAAATGCCTACGTTATATAAGAAACCTCTGTGTGAAATTTCAAGTTTCTAGAACCAGTGTCGTAGGCAGTGCGTTGATATATCAGTCAGTCAGTCAGATAGTTTCTTCATTTAATAGAGATTACAATAAGTATATACATATTCACTTTGATACTAACTAGGAAATCTTACTTAAGGTGCGTTTCCTATGGGGCGGCTGACGCGCGCGGCTGCCGCTCGGCGGCCGGCTGACGCCAGTAATCCATTGACGTTGAAGCTTGCGTCTGACGCTCGAAAAGAAACGGATACATTAAATTGTCACATGAGCAGTACTAGGCGTCAGACGCTGTGCGGCAGCCGCTAGCGTCAGCCGCCCCATAGGAAACGCACCTTTATAGATCTCTTTAATTATCAGCTTTACAAATTTATCTAAAATTTACTGCAATTCTCCATACTTCCAAGATGTTAGGATCAAACCCAGGCAACTACTCACCAACTACGACGACCCTTCTTACTCAACAGCCCAGCTGCAATAAAGCTTTTTTCCGCTTATATATTTTTATTTTGGTAGCTTAGCCCTCTAAAGAGAATCATTCCTGTCCATCATAGATACCTCTACATGAAATCGCCGCTAATTTGTCCTCAAGGGAAACAACACCAACTCCATACACTCCAGAAATCTACTGAATCTATATTGATTTATTGATTATTTCCAAATCCTACACGTCACCTTCTTTCTGGAGATTCTCAAGCTTCGCAAAACGTATACAGCCATGGGAGTGTATACAGTTCTTACTCCGCCTCTACTTACCCCGAACTACTCTTGTCACAATACAAGAACCCAACACAGAAATATAAAGGGTTTCCCTTAAGTCCAAACATGTAAGGCCATAATATATTAAAGATTTAACTGGAAGATATCGTCATAAATAACACCAGAAGTGTATTTTTACTTTTTAATTCTCGAAACATTAAATATAAATATATTTTAGACATTGATGCCACTTGAAATAATCAACTTTTCATGACGGCAAAGGAGGAAACGACCTTACAGAACGTCCCTGCAAAATTACGCCTTAAGTTTCTAATACCATCTTTACTGCTGCATTAAATTCAAAATTTAATATCCAATAATCCTTTAATTTGACTTCAATTACTCAGCATTTCAGCAATAATACGAAAGTGCAGACCGTGAATGGCTTAAATTAAATTTATGCAATTACGATGCAATCAATATTTAAACTTCAACGGAAAAAAAGGATATACTGGTTTCAAATCAATAATACTCACTTTGAGATCAACAGCTTTTGATACAGTGTATTTGTTTTAAAGCCATAAGTAAATAGTGTTAAGATTATGTTAATTTGCCCATAAGGAAGTCATTACATACTCAAAAATACACTCCAGATCAAAAAAGCGGACAAGAAAAATATTAGTTAAATTTAATGATCAATAACTTCTTCAAACAAAGATCAATTTTGATGAAATTGTCGACAGATCAAAGATATATTCATTGGATGTCCAATTTTCGTAAAATTCTCATCATTTTGCTATTACACAAGGGGGAAGAAAGGTAAGGTTTATAGGCCTAACTTTTCAACGCCCTGTGGAGAAATTGGGCAGTGGGATAATGTTCTGATGCGCAGCCCCCATCTTTTCTCAACATTATCTTTTTTTAATTTACTTCGATATGTCTTTTCTCAAAGGAAGTAAAGTAAGTTAAAAAAAACGACCTCAAAGTATGCAGTGCAATCAATCGCACATGTCTTGAATTTTATTATTACTCTCTATTATAGGAGAATGAAAAATAAGTGTCCAGTTCTGGAGTTTTTATTTTTAAGAAAATTACATTGTTGTCATTGTCATTGCATACTACAGAATTAAAAAAAAACATATACAACAAAAAACCTAAAAATTTTAAGTTTTTGAACTAAATGGGAGACGTGTCCACCTTCTACTTCCAAACATGTTTTCATTCTCCTTTTTACAGCATCAAAAACATTGGTGAGCACTTGGGGACAGTTGTTATTCTTCTGAAATTTATTTGTAATTCTAGTCCGTAGGGCTTCTAAATGTTCACAAGGGGTATTGAAAACCGAGTTTTTAACGTGTAACTCTTCTCGGACTAGTGATATCGAAGTAAATGAAAAAACATAATGCTCAAAAAAGATACGGCTTTAAAACAAGACACGACAGTACATTATCCCATTGCCCAATTTCTCCACAGGGTGTTTAAACGTTAGGACTGAAAACATAATTTGTTTCTCCTCGTATATTCATAAAATGATGAGTATTTTGTGAAAACTGAGTACTTTATGAATCGTTTTTCAAATTGACGAAAATTTAATCGAAATCGGTCTAAGAGTTAAAAAGTTATGGATGATTAAATTTAACCCATATTTTTCTTGTCCGGTTTATTTTAATAATAATAAAATAATGGCCAGATGATTTTATTATTCAGTTTAATTTTTCCTTGTTACTCTAAAAATAATTATAGCAAAGACAAATTACTTTAAAACTTCAAAATCCAATAATTCACTAAGTTGTTCTTCTCCATTATCCTTTTTAAGTGCATTTCTAAGCCATGTAAAATAAACTAATGCATTCTAAAAGCAATAATTATTATTGGAAGTTTAATAAGTTTTAATCGAATTTGAATTCGGAACCAAAAGCAAAGTTCGCGATTTCTATTTATGTGGTTTTATAAAATCGATTCGATTTCTCATTAAAGGGAAATATTTGAGTTCATAATTGCTGATGCCGATTTGAAATAAATTCTTTGTTTGTCTTTGGGGAATATTTTAAATTTCATTCGTTAAATCATTATTTTAAACAATTTTCTGGCGGTCGTGTCTTAAAGGGTTTTAATAAAATCAATATCTTCAAAACTTTTCTTTCTGTATTTTTATTTTTTCGAAAAACAATTTTTGGAAAACAGTTTTTTTTCAATTTTTTCTAAAATACTTTTTTCCAAGAACGCTTTTTCGCAAAACAGAGTAACATTTTTGTAGTTTACTGCTGGGTAGGGTAAAGTACATTAGGGCAATACTTTATATAACATAATAAACTGTACATAGATTCATACAGTGTGTCTACTTAAGTTGGAACCATACGGAAAACTTTTTTATTATTAGTTTTACGAAAAAAAGTTATTCTTCATGAAAAGTTCTGCATGGTCCAAAACCTAAAATGCAACCATCAGATATCGAAATTTCCCAGTCATATATGAGGTCTGTCAGAAAATATGAATTTTACCCTACAATAACATACTTTTATTTTTGACAAAATCGAAAACTTTTATGAAGAAAATTTATTTAGAATTGTACTAACTGTACTAATTGAACTAATTTCTAATAAACTGTTATCTCTTTATTCATTAAAAATTTGATAACCTTTACGTTTCTTAACCTCTGTGTTGCAGTATTTTGATGATGCATAAAAATAATTGATACATAACTAAATAATTTATTTTACAATTATCAACTTGAAACAGTACTAATATTGTAATAATTACGTAATAAGTTAATAATATTTGACGTTTAATGGCAGATATGTAAATATCAAGGCAACCTAATTAGAAATGCATTCATATCAATGGGTTCACTGTTGTAGGGTAGAGAATGGGAAAATGTACAAAATGATAACAATTTTTATTTTTATCAAATTTTTAATGAATAAAGAGATATCTGTTTATTAGAAATTAGTTTACAATTCTAAATAAAGTTTCCTCGTAAAAATTTTCGATATTGTCAAAAATAAAAGTATTTCACTGTAGGGTAAAATTAAGATTTTCTGACAGACCTCGTATATGTCTGGGAAATTTCGATATCTGATGGTTGCATTTTAGGTTTTGGACCATGCAGACCTTTTTATGAAGAATAACTTTTTTCGTAAAATTAATAATAAAAAATTTTCCCACGTGCTGCGAACTTAAGCAGACACACTGTAAATATATATATATATATATATATATATATATATATATACATATACATATATATATATATATATATATATATATATATATATATATATATATATATATATATATATATATATATATATATCTTAAAAACTAAAGCTGATATCGGAAAGACTCAGAAATTTGACATAAAACATAAAAAAACACATCTTATGCTATAGTTAAAAAACTAAAGTTTATGTCAGAAAATCAAAAAGTTACTTTATGAGCTGACTGTGAGAGGAGCACACCATAATGTGGCCAAAAATAAAAAATTACCCTCTATCCTCTACCTCCTTGTTAAGGTTATTCTCATAATTTTTTAATGTTTACCAACTTCCAGTCATTTCTATACAATATACAAAAATAACTCAATGTAGAAGAAAGGCACGAAGCCAAGCACTTTGCAAATGTAAGCATTTAAAAGAAAATAAGAAAAAAGCAATTTAATAATTAAAAAGTTGCTTTCTCTCTCTGTTGCTTGTCCTCGGGTGAAATAAGCTGAAACGAAATTGCTTTTATGGGTCAAAGATGAAAACTTTTTAAAAGGGAGGCCTAATGCTATTTGTTCCTAAAGGAATATGCGCTCGAGCGGAACTTATTTTAAGAAA